>CM019153.1:40633658-41119986 GCA_009733165.1 Naja naja
AAAATTAGAATATCGTGCAAAAGTTCATTTATTTCAGTAATGCAACTTAAAAGGTGAAACTAATATATGAGATAGACTCATTACATGCAAAAGCAAGATAGTTCAAGCTGTGATTTGTCATAATTGTGATGATTATGGCTTACAGCTCATGAAAACCCCAAATCCACAATCTCAGAAAATTAGAATATTACATGCAATCAATAAAACAAGGATTGTACATAGAACAATGGACCTCTGAAAAGTATAAGCATGCATATGTACTCAGTACTTGGTTTGGGCCCCTTTTGCAGCAATTACTGCCTCAATGTGGTGTGGCATGGAAGCTATCAGCCTGTGGCACTGCTGAGGTGTTATGGAAGACCAGGATGCTTCAATAGCGGCCTTCAGCTCTTCTGCATTGTTCAGTCTCATGTCTCTCATCTTTCTCTTGGCAATGCCCATAGATTCTCTATGGGGTTCAGGTCAGCGAGTTGCTGGCCAATCAAGCACAGTAATCCCACGGTCATTGAACCAGGTTTTGGTGCTTTTGGCAGTGTGGGCAGGTGCCAAGTCCTGCTGGAAAATGAAGTCAGCATCCCCATAAAGCTTGTCTGTGGAAGGAAGCATGAAGTGCTCCAAAATCTCCTGGTAGATGGCTGCATTGACCCTGGACTTAATGAAGCACAGTGGACCAACACCAGCAGATGACTCCCCAAATCAGCACAGACTGTGGAAACTTCACTGGACTTCAAGCATCTTGCAGTGTGTGCCTCTCCATTCTTCCTCCAGACTCTGGGTCCTTGGTTTCCAAATGAGATGCAAAAGTTGCTCTCATCAGAAAAGAGGACTTTGGACCACTGAGCAACAGACCAGGTCTGTTTTCTTTAGCCCAGGTAAGCTTCTGCGTTGTTCTTCTGATGAGACATTTGAAGCCCATGTCCAGGATCATCTGTGTGTGGTGGCTCTTGATGCACTGACTCCAGCCTCAGTCAACTCCTTGTGAAAGTCCCCAACACTTTTGAATGGCCTTTTCCTGACAATCCTCTCCAGGCTGCGGTCATCCCTGCTGCTTGTGCACTTTTCTTCCACACTTTTCCCTTCCACATAACTTTCTATTAATGTGCTTTGATACAGCACTTTGGGAACATCAACTTCTTTTGCAATTACCTTTTGAGGCTTTCCCTCCTATGGAGGTGTCAATGATGGTTTTCTGCACAACTGTCAGGTCAGCAGTCTTTCCCATGATTGTGATTCCTACTGAACCAGACTGAGACCATTTAAAGGCTCAGGAACCCTTTGCAGGTGTTATGGCTTAATTAGCTGATTAGAGTGGGACACTTTGAGCCTAGAATATTGCACCTTTTCACAATATTCTAATTTTCTGAGATTGTGGATTTGGGGTTTTCATGAGCTGTAAGCCATAATCATCACAATTATGACAAATCACGGCTTGAACTATCTTGTTTGCATGTAATGAGTCTATCTCATATATTAGTTTCACCTTTTAAGTTGCATTACTGAAATAAATGAACTTTTGCATGATATTCTAATTTTTGAGTTTCACCTGTATTTTATTAGGTTATAAGTTATTATAAAATACAAAATACCAAAAGCAAATAAAGGACACAGTGATGGGGAAGGAAAAGGAAAGAAAAAGGAGGAAGGGCTAGAGTAAAGAAAAAGAACATTGACTTTTTATTTGAAGAGTAGAGGAATAAGGCATTAACAAATCACAACTTTTGTTTTTACGCAATAGTATGAACCAGTCCTTTCCCCAAAAATCTATCAGTCAATCTGTGAGGAGCCTAAAATCAAGGAGTTTCATTCTTTTCCACATCAAGCATGAAGTTCGAAGCAGTTTCCGATGGAAACACCAAAGTATTTACATTTGCTTTTCTTTGAGCAGAGTAATCATTTTTTGCCATTTCAAGCCAACTCCATCCCAGCTTCTGCAACCATTCTTCCTCTTAGAATTGAAATTTCTTTCTAATACAAAACCAGAAATGTTGGTTATTACCTCTGAGAAATTATTCAGCTTATATATGAAAATGTGTAGCTAGAAGAATGACATCTAGGTTTCTCTGAACAGTAAAATACCTTAAGGTTGTTTATCCCCAGGGTGAGCCTTGGTGGTGCAGGCTGTTAAATGACTAGCACTTAAGTTCCAGCTGCCTGCACAATTGAGTGAAGCTCCCGAATCCCACCAGGCTCAAGGATGACTCAGCCTTCCATCCTCTCGGGGTAGGTAAACTGAGGACCCAAGATTGTTGGGGGCAATAAGCTGACTTTTGTAAAATGCCGCTTAGTAATAACAGAGCATATGACATCAGAATGAAGAGCTACTGCTGAGCACACTGGGTTAAAGCTCAAATTATAAGCTTAGCCCTGTTAAGTTTGCATGAAGAGTCAGACGCGAGGAATTCCAGCAAAAAGACTTTATTAATGACAACAGCTCGAATGGACCGTCCGGGTAAGGCTACGGCTGCTTCTTATAGCCGGCAGCCGTAGCTGCTAGCCAATGGGAGTGCAGGGTTTTTCCCGCACTATTTAAACCAATACCATTTGACATTTTACAAGACCAATTCAAATAAACCAATAACATTTAAACCTACATACATAACACCCTCCCCACTAGGTTCAGTCCATACCAAACCCCAACCTATCTAATGTATTCCCTTTAAATAGGTGGGGCTCTACGTGTACGTTGAGACCTTCGTGGTTCAGAATCTTTATTGTTCTCACCAGTGAGAGGGAAATGTGTCTGCTGACATTTCCCTGTTAGGACTTCCTGTGAAAGAAGACCCTGTTAGACTGTTAGAATCTGGTCTCTCCTCCCAACCCATCTCCATTCCAATGTCAACACCCAAGTCTGGTAGTGATGTACAATCTTCCACTTCTAAGGATGGATCTAGGCATTGTGACAGGGTTCGGGATGGTTCCTGTCGTAATGACTCTACTTCTAAGGATGGATCTTGGCATTGTGACAGGGTTCGGGATGGTTCCTGCCGCAATGGTCGTTACACAAAGGGTTGATTCCTGTTTGCTGATATTCCTCCTGTTCCTCCCTTCCCCCTAGAAGAGACATCAGGTGAGGGACCTAGAGAGAGACAGGGGCGATGTTCCTGAGTGAACCGGGATCTAAGTTGGTCAATGTGCCTGCTCCAGAGGAGGCCATCCTCTGTTTGAACCCTGTAAGAAAGAGGGCCAGTGATGTGAGTTATTTCAGCAGGAATCCACAAAGGTTCACCTGTAAGGTTCCTAGCATAGACAGAATCTCCCACACTGAAAGAGCGAACTTTGGAAGTGGAATCCAGTGGTGTATTGGGTGCATAAGTGGGATGAAGTCGGTCAAGGGAAGACCTAAGTTTCCTGCCCATTAACAACTCTGCTGGGGACAAGTTAGTTGATGGGCTAGGAGTGATGTGCTGAACACTAAGAAGCTTTTCAAGCTTCTCAGTGATGTCCCAGGACCCAGCTGCTGAAGCTTTTCTTTGGTAAAGCGTACCATGCGTTCAGCCGGCCGTTGGCGAAGGGTGCCCAGGGGCTGTAAGGGCATGTCTGATGCCCTGTTGAGCTAGAAAGGATTCAAAAATGTTAGGCGTGAATTGAGGGCCATTGTCAGAGACAAGGACATCTGGTAACCCATGGGTTACAAAGAGCTTTTGAGCTGCTTGATAACAGCCTCAGTAGTAGTAGAAGTCATGAGAATAACCTCTAGCCATTTGGAGTATGCATCTACAATTACTAGAAAGCGTGTGCCCTCTTGTAGGACCTGCAAAATCAATGTGGATTCTAGACCATGGGCCCCTAGGACATTCCCATTCCTGTGTGGGGTGAGGTGGGGCAGGCCTGACTACCTGGCAATTGGGACAAGATGCAACCCAGTTTTCAACCATTTTGTCAATACCTGGCCACCATACATAACTCCTGGCCAAACCTTTCATCCTTACAATCCCAGGATGACCCTCATGTAACATTTCCAAAACCTCCCTTTGCAGTTTTGCAGGAATAACCACCCTGTTACCCCACAAAATACATCCTCTTAATACAGATAATTCAGTTTGCCTGGATTTGAAAGGTTGAGCAAAGTGAGGTAGATCTTGAAGAGGCCAACCTTTCTTAATCCAGCCCATAACAGGTGCCAACACAGCATCTTTGGCAGATTCTCTGGCAATCTCAGCAGCATGGACTGGAAGCTTAGCACGGTCTCCAGGAAAAGGTGTGAGTCTCAAGTTCACAGTCTTCCTTGTGGCAAGGTAGTGGGCAACGACTCAGTGCATCAGCATGTCCAATGTCCTTGCCAGGCCTGTGAATCAGTTTGTAGGAGTAGGCTGCAAGAAATTCAGTCCACCTCAGCATTCTTGGTGACAGGATAATAGGTGTAGGTTTGTCTCCTGCCACGATGCCAAGCAAAGGTTTGTGATCTGTAACAATGGTGAATGACCTGCCATACAGATATTCATGAAATTTCTTAACAGCTGCTACAACTGCTAAGCCTCCTTGTCCAATTGGCTGTAGTTCCTCTCTGCTTTGGACAGCGTCAGAGTAGAATGCAATTGGGGCTTCCGGCCATTGGGAAGCCTGTGGCTCAAAACCCCTCCCACTCCAAAGGGGATGCATCACAAGTCAGAACAACAGGTAAATTCTCAGAGAATTGAATCAACACAGCATCAGGCGTGATTAGTCTCTTAATACTGTTAAATGCTGACTGTTCCTTCCGCCCCAGATCCAAGCAGCCTTCTTATCAAGTAAACGATGTAAGGGTTCAGCAATAGATGCTTTGTGAGGTAGAAACATGTGATAAAAGTTAATAAGGCCAAGGAAGGCTTGCAGATCTGACTTGCAACGAGGTTTAGGGGCTTCCTTGATCGCTTTAACCTTGGCATCAGTGGGGTGGATGCCCTGTTTATCAATCATGTACCCCAGGAATTCAACTCTGTCTGTTTTGAGAGTGCATTTGTCTTCCTTGACTTTCAAACCTGCTTTTCTGAATCTGGTAAGGACTTCTCTGAGTCTCTCTTGAAGCTGAGTGTCATTTTCAGCAGAGATTAACACATCATCAAAATAAGGCACTACCCCAGGCAGTCCTTGCAACATTCTTTCCATAAGACTTTGAAAAATGCCAGGTGCCACGCTTACTCCAAATTGTAGTCTTTACATTTGAAGGCACCTCTATGAGTCACAATTGTTTGTGCCTCTGCAGTGGCATCATCAACTGTTAATTGTTGATATGCCTGAGCTAAGTCCAGTTTAGCAAATACTGTACCCCTGCCAAGGGAATGGAGCAGATGATGCACAACAGGTACAGGGTATGCGCTCTGCTGCAGGCGCATGGTTAAGTGTCCCCTTGTAGTCACCACAGATTCTCACTGACCCATCAGCCTTGACTGGTGTGACTATGGGTGTTCCCATCTGGAGTGGTCAGTAGGTTCCAAAACCCCTTGGGCGATGAGCTTATCTAATTGTGCATCAATTTTTCCTTTAAAGCAAATGGAACCCTCCTGGGCTTTAAACGAATTGGGGGCACCTTGGGGTCTAAACTGAAAGCAATAGGGGTCCCCATATACTTGCCCAGTCCTTCGCTGAAGACCTCTGGAAACTCAGACTTCAAGGACTCTTCCCAGTCAGAACTGCTCACGTGATGGATGCCAGTCACCTCGATGCCAAGTGGCTTGAACCACTCAAGTCCCAGCAAACTTGGGCGATCCTTGTCCACGATGGTCAGTGGCAAGCGTTTGGTGTGGCCTTTAAACTGCGTTGAATTCCCTCGCTCCAACTACTGGAATCTTGTTCCCTTGGTAGTCTTTGAGGGTCAGTGCTTGCTTCTGGAAATGTTTTTCTGAATTCTTGGAAAGAGTCTGTGTATAGTGTCCCATGACACCATAGATAAATAAGAGCCTGAGTCCACTTCCATGTGGCACGGTCTCCTTCAATAAACACCTTCACATGTACTTTTCTGCTATTTAAATGTGAAGACTGACCAATGGATATTGTTTGGTGAGTTTCACTCTTGCCATTTGCTTTTGGATTTAGCCCCATTTTTCCAATTAAATTGTTGGGCTTAAAATCTTCCTCAGGAAATTTCTTCCTGAATGGTGGAGTTCTGGATGATTTGCAGACTCTGGCTATATGGCCCGTTTCTCTAGCGTAGGCAAATGGAGTCAAAGAACTTGCATTCAGTGCGGGGTGGCCCCCACAGCCTCTGCAAACGAATCCTTGCCTGTTTTTCTCAGAGTCTTTTCTTTTCTTCTCCATTCTGAGCTTAAAAATCCCCTCTTCTTCCTCACTGCTATCCGAATCAGAGTCTATTTGTTTGCAATGAGTTGTTGAGGATTTTTCCCCATCAGAATGGCTTGAGGCCTGGCTCGAGGCCTTGTTAATCTTTTCATGGCCGCAGCTGAGGACTTGGTGGCTTCTGCTGAAACAGCCTCTTCAATAGCCTCTTTAAGCGTGATTTTTGGTTTCATTAACAGTTTGCTTTGTAAGATCTTATCTTTAAGGCCCAAAACAAACCGATCCGCATGGCCTCTTCTACGTTGGTAAAGTCACAAGCACCCCCAATGTCCCTTAAGCTTGCACGAAGTCATTAACACTCTCGCTATCCCTTGATCCCGGCGGTAAAATTCGTGTCTCTTAATGAGGCACGATACTTGTGGGGCGTAATGGGCTCTTAAAAGTCTTTCTAATTCGGGCCATTCTATTACCTTCAATTCTGCTGCTCCGCCAAGCCTTAGCCATTTTGAAGACTGCGGACCGCGGTGTGTGAAAAGACCGCCCTCTTCCGTCTCTCGGGGATGCCGGCGAGATCGTTCCCTTCCAGGAACATGTGGAACCGGTCTGCATCGATTCCCAGTCTTCCGTCGCCGGATCGAGCGGTGCTGGGGGTGTTCAGCGCAGCCATCTCGCTCAGTTGCTTGTTCGTCGCGTCGTCTTCTCTTCAGGGAAATCCCATCCTCGTAGCCAGTGTTAAGTTTGCATGAAGAGTCAGGCGAGGAATTCCAGCAAAAGACTTTATTAATGACAACAGCTCGAATGGACCCGTCCGGGTAAGGCTACGGCTGCTTCTTATAGCCGGCAGCCGTAGCTGCTAGCCAATGGGAGTGCAGGGTTTCTTCCCGCACTATTTAAACCAATACCATTTGACATTTTACAAGACCAATTCAAATAAACCAATAACATTTAAACCTACATACATAACACAATATATATATTTTTCAGAGTGTTTTGAACTCTTTGCTGTGTCCCAGATGGGTTTTCTGGGAAGTCAGTTTGAAATTGAGACCTAAAGTAACTGAAGAGCCACTGGATGTCCAACCTGACTGCAGAAGCTGAGTCCAGATAGGTTGGTGAACAAGGCTGGCATCTCCATGGAGAGGACAACAATGGAGTTGCACTGCATTGCTGCTTTTGCAGAAACAGGTTGCTAAGATGAGAGAGCTTCCCAGGAGGAGAACTATGTGAATGAATAAAGTTTTCGTTGAGAGTAAAGGAAGAAAGAAAGTAGCTGTTTTTTTTCTGGTGGGACTGGTCTATCAGGGCAACCTGGTCTACCCAATTATGGGAGGGAGCATACTGCTTTCACTTTCGCCTTTCAGCCCCAATCCAGGAGCCTTTGCAGACAAGCATTTTTGCAATAAACTTTTTGTGTTAAATTTATTGGAGCTGAAAGCGAAAGTAGAAGCAGTATGCTTGGTCCCATAATTGGGTAGACCAGGTTGCCCTGATAGACCATCTCCACTAGAAAAAACACAATCTTTCCTTTGATATAGCTGACAAAACAAGGAGACCCTGTGGCTTAGAGGTTAATACATCTACCTCCTCCTCCTCCTCCTCCTTCCCCTTCCCCTTCCCCTTCCCCTTCCCCTTCCCCTTCCCCTTCTTCTTCCCCTTCTTCTTCTTCTTCTTCTTCTTCTTCTTCTTCTTCTTCTTCTTCTTCTTCTTCTTCTTCTTCTTCTTCTTCTTCTTCTTCTTCTTCTTCTTCCATATCTGCCAATGGGCATTAGCAATCATGTTGGTGACCCTATTTTTATCAACAGCCACGTGAAAAAGTGCTGCTGAGTTTTGTCCAAACCAGTTCCTTAGATTTTGAAGTCATGATGTTCTTCTACTGCCTGAACCTCCTTTGCCGTCCACCTTTCCCTGATGTCTTTGTTGGTAAAAAATAAATTCAACACAAAGAAAGTAGTAGCTATGGTCTTTATTTCCTGTTTTTTTCTCTTCTACACAGAGCAAGAAACCACATCCTGTGGCATCTTTGAATACTTCCTTGTAATGGCAGCCAGTTCCTTGCCCTTGAATGAAGATCATCAGCCAGTAAGAATGGGGATTTAGGGAACTCAGCCTTAACTCAGCCAGTCTTTATTGGGGAAATGGCTTCTCTCTCTTGCTAGACTAGCCATGGGGATCTCCTCATTTCCCAGCTCTGCTCTGATTGACATAAACCAGTTCCCAAGCACAAGCCTGGCTATTAAAAGATTCATTTTAATGTAGAAGATTAGGAAAAACTCATTGCTCCCAGATACCTTGTAAATCAGTTGAAAAACGGGTTGTAACAATAGCTAAACACACAAGCTGCTCAAGAGGCTAAACGGCCATTGTTTTATGAAAAGCCATGGCTTCCATTTGGTGAATTTTATGCAAAATGCTCATAGGGGAATCCTCAGTAAATCTCTTGTACGAGAGCCTTGCACAATTCATCTTTAATTATGCGGTATTTATTAATTTCTCTTCCACTCTTTATGAAAACCTCCTGGGTTGACCTTGGCTCTGATTAGCATCTTTTCTTACAACTGAAGAGAAATTGGTACATCCATAATCTGAAGTTGTCCTACAAGGGATTGACTTTTTTTTTTGCCCTCAGTGTATTTCTGCTTCTTGCTTCTCTAAGCAGTTTACAGAGCCAGCATATTGCCCCCAACAATCTGGGTCCTCATTTTACTGACCTCGGAAGGATGGATGGCTGAGTCAAGTTTGAGCCAGTCAGGATCGATCTCCTGGCAGTCAACAGAGTTAGCCTGCAATACTACATTCTAACCACTCTGCCACCAAATCTTAAATTCCATTTGTAACCACAGACCATGGCCATGGACTCCCCAAGTCTTAACTCAAGATTCAAATCATAACATTTCTTCAAGCCTTTGTGTGATGGCATCCCTCCCCAGAGTTTGCAGACAACAGGTTGACAAAAACTCTTATACAGCCAGACTATGATGGCCCGGGGCAAGGCACAAAGGGCACACAGCTAGCTGAGAGTTCAAACTCCTCTTTAATGCACCAAATTTCCCCTCAAACACTCTCACGTTCTTGGCAAGTCCCAGAGCAAAGAGTGCATACACACCCAGAGCAGTCTCTGGCTGAGCCCAGTCCAGCAAAACAAAGAAACAGGGAAATGAGTCCACGAAACAAGGAACAAACAATGAGTCCACAAAGTCAGGAAGAAGCAAGAAGTCCTGCAAACTCCAAGTGGCTGTACCAGCACACCAAACTCCACCAATTCAGTGTTTGTTCCCGACAAATGCCCCTCCTCACAGTGTCTCCTTAAGTCTCAGTCCCCAGATGTGCCTTGTGAACAGTGGTGCATTTCAAATAGGTTTACCACCAGTTTGGTGGGTGTGGCTTGGTGGGCATTCTTTGTGCGTGCATGCCAAATGCACACTTTGCGCAGGTGCAGAGGCTTTCTGACTGTGCTGTGCAAAGTAGCTGTGCTTCAAAAGCAGGAAATAAAGGTCAATATGGGAGCCCTGGCAGGCAGGTGGGCCCAACAGCAGAGCATCTTAGAGAACCGGTTCAGTCTCCACTGCTGTTCAGTGCTATCGGTACACCAGAACCAGGCCGAGCTGGTAGAATGCCACCACTGCTTGTGAAGAGGGGCGAGGCGCTCTCTCCTGACTTGTTGGGTCAGCCTGTGCTGTTCTTGCCTTCTCTCCACTCTCCATGCTCGGGGATCAGGAGTGGGTGGTCCTTGCTCATTGCTTGAGCTCCGTCACTCCTCATGTCTACTGTTTGCCCTCTCTTCATCATCCTGCACCCATTCCTCCATGCTAACAAGCCATCCCAATCCTGAGGGCCCTGGTCTCCCTTGCCTGCTCCTCCCCACATTCTCTGAAGCCAACGAAGCCACCACCCCCTCAATCTCCATCAGCTCCAGCTCTGATTCATCTTCCTCTGCAGATTCAGGCTCCAACGGGGGCATGACACAGACTGACCAAGTGGGGACACTTCCTTCCTAGACAGAGCTCTTAGAACCCACAGATTCCAGACTCACTGGAATCTGACCAAAACTGTACAACCACAACTGAGGGTTTTAAGCCCAGGACAGGTAGAAGGCCAGGTTTCAAACTCAGTTTAAGCCTGTGGTTTATGTTTCACTCGTGAAAATTTCAGAACACGGCTTTTCATTGTGATTTTTTTCCTGAGAGGATGTTACTGTTGACGCCGTGGTTATTTTCTGCACCACTAGTCTACCAGTAATGGTAAGTATGATAGGAGGCATTTATAAACAACTTGAACAGAAGCTTTATAAGCCTTGGGCATAAACGCGTCTGCTTCTGCAGGAGTCAAGCAAAGAAAAGCGAGCACGGTGGGAAAACTGATGATGTGACAACATCACAGGAGGCATTTCCAAAACTACACATTAAGTAAAAGACTTCTTCTCCTGAAGAAAAAGGGGGAAAAAACCCTGTTCCTGTGTTAATTGTCCAATTTAATCCACATCTGAATTTACCTGCCTTCTATCTTCCCTCCATATGTTTCTCTAAGCCCATTTGATCAGCGTTATAGAGGAACGTAAGTACCTCTGTGAAATTCAGCCTTTTTATATATTGCATTGACAGCATCCCCAGGTGTGGTGATTTTGCAAATGAAGCTGTTCCTCTTCAGCACATGTATTGATGCACCAGAGAACAAAAGTACAGCAGACAAGGAAGGAGGCAGTTGGGAGGGAAGCTTACAAGAGCCGAGAAAATCTCAGTAGCTCAGGGTTGAACCGTGGTATCCTTGGTGCCTTCTGAGCTGGGTTATTTGCTTGCAGAAGTTTCATTATCAGACTAGGTAATATCACCAATTCTAGAGGGAGGGGGGAAATTGGTCTCTGTTTACAGTCAGTTATTTGCCCTGTCAGAGTTGGTGGGGATGTGGTTTCTTCCTTAGTAGTTCCTTGATTACAGATTAACAGAGTTGGAAGGGATCTTGTAGGTCATCTAGTCCAACCCCTGTTCAAGCAGGAAACCCTACACCAGTTCTGACAAATGGCAGTCCAATCTCTTCTTGAAAGTCTCAAGTGATGAAGCTCCCACAACTTCTGAAGGCAAGTTGTTCCATTGGTTGATTGTTCTCACTGTCAGAAAACTCCTTATTTCTGGGTTAAATTAGGTTTATTGCATGATTGTTTGGGGTTAACCCGGGGTGTTGGTTCCTGGAGAGGAGATATTCTGATCTTTTCTTTCCTTTTTAGCTTTATTTTGAATGGTGTGTTGATGTCTATCTCTATGTGATTGTCGATGGCTGGTTTGTCTGAATGCCAAGCTTCCAGGAATTCCCTAGCATTTTGGATTTTAGCAATAGCAATAGCACTTAGACTTATATACTGCTTTATAGTGCTTTACAGCCCTCTCTAAGCAGTTTACAGAGTCAGCATATTGCTCCCAACAATTTGGGTCCTTATTTTACCCACCTCCGAAGGATGGAAGGCTGAGTCAACCTTGAGCCTGGTGGGATTTGAACTGCCAAATTGTAGGCAGCTGGCTGCAGAAGTAGCTTGCAATACTGTACTCTAACCACTGCACCATAGAGGCTCCTAATGTATAATATTTTGCTTGGTTTAAGATGCTCACAGTTTTCCAGCTGGAACTATAGTTGATCTGTCCATGTGTTGTGAAATTAAGAATTTTTCATTGTGCCTTCTGACTGCTAGACCATGATCATAGATGTGCTCTGCTAGTTTGCTAGTCTTCTGCCTACAACAGTAGTGGGACTCATCTCCAGGGGGGATGAATCTGCCTACCTAGATGAGGTGGACTGGTTGCTTTTGTGGTGTGGAGACAATAACTTGGTCCTCAACACCCATAAGACCAAGGAGCTTATAGTGAACTATAGAAGGAACAGATCAAACATCCAGCCTTTGCTTATCAATGGAGACCAAGGGCAGCAAGTGGCCAGTTTTAAGTTTCTGGGTGTTACCATAAAAGAGGACCTTGTTAAATAATATTAATTGAATTGGCCTGGATCTTTAAACCTATATCTATTTCACAGAGTCATTCAATAAATTGCAATGCCAAGTTGTGTCAGATCAAAACAGATTTATTTATAACAGAACAATCAATAAATATATTATTCTTAAATATATACAGAGTCTTTTCTTCTTTCGTTCCTCTTAAATAGTCCTTCAAGGAACTAGAAGTCACTATGAGGGATTCACAGTTCTTCCTCTCATAACCTCTTCTTAGATATAGCTAACCTCTTTAGAAAGTCCCTTTCTCTTTAGGTTATAGATCTTCTATCAGATCTCTTTGCTATATCTTCTCATACACAGACCTCAGTCTGTCAGATCCTAATATCTCCTCAGAGTATTGGATCTTCTCAGTATCTCCAATCTCCCTCAGACAAAATGAGTCTCCACAGAATCTCCTCATTTTCTTTCTCTCATTTTAAAATGACAGTTGACAGCCCTTTTATACTTAGGGGCGTGTCCTACATTATCACAGTGGGGTGCTCAATGCCACCCTGTCATTGGTAGGTTTGATCACTCCATCAAACTCTACTAATTTGTAAACTGCATAGTAACTCCAGAAATTTCTACTTTCTGACAGACCTGACCTGGGGTGCTCACATTGAAGCACTGGTTAAAAGAGCCCAGCAGAGATTTTACTACCTGAGACTTCTCAGAAAACAATAACTGAATAAAAAACTGCTGGTGACCTTCTACTGTTGCACCATAGAGAGTATCTTAACTTACTGCATCTCTGTATGGTTTGCCAATTGCACAGTGGCAGATAGGACAGCACTCCAGAGGGTTAACATCATTGCCCAGAAGATCATGGGTTGCCCTCTCCCCTCTTTGGAAGAGCTTTATAGCTCCCGCTGCCTTAGGAAAGTTTGAAACATTCTCAAAGATCCATCTCATCCTGGGAACCCTTTTTTTTAACTATTACCATCTGGCAGATGGTACAGGATAATAAAAAGAAGGACAAATAGGCTGAAAAACAGCTTCTATCCCAGGACAGTAGCTCTGTTGAATTCTACTGTATAGTCCAGTGTTGGTGTGGTGTCGGGGGTTTCCGGTTCAATGTGTGGAGGGTGAAGGATGTGTGTTTGTGTTTATTTTCATGGTCATGATGTGCACTGAAGATGGCGTTTGATTTCGTTGTACGAGGTGCAATGACAATAAAGTAAACTAAACTATAAATTAAACTAAACTACAGAATGGCTGTTGCAGTTCTTTCATTGTATGTTGTAGGTGATGATCCTTATTATTTCTTCTTGGACCACTGGGTCTTTTGGTTTACTTAAGATATTTCGAGGGCTTTGGTTGGTTTGTGTGCTAACAACCAAGCTCAGAGAGCACCAAGGACTTCATAGACCCAACAAAGCTTAAAGATAAAGGTTTTCCTTGTCCAGTTTTGTCTGACTCAGGGAGTCCATGGCTCATCTCTGTTTCTTAGCCAAGGAAGCCAGTTAATCAATCTTCAAATTGTTACACATATGGAAAGCATGAATTGGAAACTTTAGGACAATTGAACTAATGTTCAGCACTCTCCAAACTTGGGTCCACAGGTGTTGGACTACATCATCAATGAAATCTGTTCCTGAGAGTTAGAGAAACACCAGCTATTCCACAATTAAATGGCACTTTGGGAGGTTTCCAGTAAGATAAGTTAACCTTTATTGTCATTTTTTATGGTGAGCACATTGGCTCACATTAAAAATTAATTTCTTTTCCCTGCTCTCAAAATAAAGTATATATCTACTCATACACATACATAACACACACATACACATGCTATATACATAAATCTAAGAAGATCATGCTAGCATCTCATTCCACCTTGTAATATCTGGCAGGATTATTTTCCCTGGGTGAAAAATGGGAATAATCTTTTTTTGGGGGAAGCCTCCATATCATTGTCTCCCATGATCAGATTACAATTTTCAGCAGGGAAGCATTTAAATAATAATAATGTGGAGAATGTTAGAAACACAGATTTACAAGCTATGTTTCCAATGAGGGAAACTTACAAAGGGTGGTATATTCAGGAAATTTATTTATTTATAAAACTTATAGGCTACCCATCTTATCTCCAGGTATTTCTGGGTGGCTTGGGGTAATAGTAAAGGGTTACTTAAATCTGTTCTGATGTTGAGAAAAGAGTCTCTGTGGATTGTTCGTTTACATTTCTTCTGTTTTGTAATTCCTGCTTCAAACAAGAATTCTTATCTAGAAAAATGAGCAGAAAGGCTTCTAAGTTTGAAATTAAAAAAATGCAGAATATATGCAGAACCTTTTTCCTCTCTGCCTACTATGAGATTGAGAGCCAGTCTGAAGTTGTGGTCAAGGCATCAAACTAGAAACTGGGAGACTGTGAGTTTTAGCCCTCCCTTGGGCACAAAGCCAGTTGGGTGACTGTAGGCCAGTGATTGTCTCTCAGCCCTAGGAAAGGAGACAATGGCCACCCATTTCTGAAAACCTCTTGCCAAAAAAACAGCAGACAGCCTTTGAGAATCAGACACGATCGAATGGAGGAAAGAAAAGCTGAGATTGCTTGTAACATTGATGTGCAGCCGCAGACCTGAAATTCATTGACAAAGTGCTTATTTATTAGTGGCTGAAAGAAGAGCAGTCATCATTTCTGCTCCAGAAGCAGAATTTATAAGATAACTTCCTTGTGAGTGAGCATTAACACGCACTGTAGCTTGTGATAATAGATAGATCCTGTTCCACACAAGCCTGTCTGGTTACTTTGGTGGATTTTTTTTTCCTGTGCTGAACCCGAAGCTGCTTCAAGATACATGTAGGCCAGTGGTGGGATTCCAAATTGCATGTTACTGGTTCTGCACACGTGCTGCACTCTAAGGTCACTTCCCGCACACACGCAGCACTCACAGATCACTTCGCGCGCATGCACAGAACTCAAAAATAACTTCATGTGCATGTGCAGAACTCAAAGATCACCCTCAGTGAGCTGTTCTTTAGCTCAGCTGAGGCACGGCAATCTGCTCTGCTGTGTAAATCAGCTGAGCTAAAAATCAATGGAATATATGACAGGAAAGGGCGGGGGTGAGTGGGCGGGGCCAGTCAGAGGTGGTATTTTTGGTTCTCAGAACTGGTCAAAATTTCCGTGACAGGTTTGCTCTAACTGGTCCGAACCGGCTGAATACCACCTCTGATGTAGACGATCTTTTAACTGGTGTTTAAAAAAGATCGAGAGCAAGGTAGAAATGAGGTTCAGAACAGGCTAGAGAAGTTTCTTCTGGAGGTGGAAACAAAGGGTTAATTTATCCTGGGAATGGTAAATGTAGAAATGACAGGGGTTACCTACAGCTGCAGAGTTAATGAGATGTTGCCTAGAAACCAGGTGGAGTCTTAATACTTTCCCTGAGTCTTCTCTGGCTTAGAATTCACTCCCCTTTCTATCTACTTCTGGGACCAGGAATGGGGCCCCTCTGGTTCTATAAGTCAGGCTTTCTGCCTTGATAGAGCTATTGCACCCATTCTTCAGTTGCCCTAACTAAGAGGAAATGATGCACTGGAAATTGCTAGGGGTCAGGCACGACACCTAGACTGTGTTTCTTTCGTACAGTTTTCTGATTTTAGCTTTTATGTGATGTTTGGTTTTATTTAGCTATTGTGAGCTACCCAGAATTGAGGGTTTTTTAAAAAGAGGAAACTAACAGTAATTGTGATGACCTGAGGCATGCCACAAAGGCAACACAGTCAGATAATCAGTAGGAGTTCCTTTATTAGCTCCAACCTTGCCCCCAATGTCCTGGTTACCTTCTGGGCTGGAGAAAAACTCTCCCAGGAACAGCCTTTGGCTGCAGAGAATCAAGTCCAAAATGTGGTCAACAAAAACTGTAAGTATAAGTCCAAACAAGGCAAAATGAGGTAATAAGTCCGGCAGGGCAGGAGAAGGAATTCCAGACGTGAAGGCACAGCAATAACTCAACATGGTTGGGAAGATGCCAGGAACAGAGATAACCAAAATCAACGTAAGATAAACTCACGTTTGTTCCCAGTCGATGCCGCACTCAGCATGCATCTCTTTTAAACTCCCTTCCCAGCTGTGGCTAATGAAGGGAATCAGGGCCCTTTCCTCCCACATAAGCCAAGCAACCCACATTGCTCTCTTCTCTGTTTCTCCCTGCGTACCCTAGGATGAAAAGGGGGTGGGCCTGGGTCTTCCTCTGAACTCCCTCTGCCTTGTTCTACTTCTCCCCTGCTCTGCCCAGCCGGACTTTGCCCTTCCCCAGTTTCCTCCACAGCCAACGGAGCCACAGTCCCACTCCCTGTCAGCTGTTCGTCTTCCTCCTCGGATTCAGACTCTGACAGGGGCATGACAGTAATAGTAACAGAGTTGGAAGGAAACTTGTCCAACCCCCTGCTCTAATAGGAGACCTATACTATTTTTGATAAAAGGCTGTCCAATCTCTTAAAAGCCTCCAGTGATGGAGCACCCACAAGTTCTGGAGGAAATTTGTCCCACTGGTTGATTGTCCTCACTGTTAGGAAAATTCCAGGTTGCTTCCCTCCTTGATTAGTTTTCAGCCATTGTTTTTTGTCCTGCCTACAGATGCTTTGGTTAAAAAAAGGTGGCCCCCACTTCCTTGTGGCAGCCCTTCAAGTATTGAGAGACTGCTATTCATGTCACCCTTGGTCCTTCTTTTCACTGCTATTGTGTTAAACAAAGAAACAAAATCTGCAGTTCCGTTTGTAGAGTTTCACTTTAAAATATTGCAGCTGTTGCATTTTGGGACCATTTGGAGGGGGAAAAGTATTAAAATGCAGGCATGTTTCCAAGATTCTCTCTCTAGATGACTACACTGTGGAGGCTAAGAGTGGTTAGAATACAGTATTGCAGGCTAATAGCAATAGCAATAAGCACTTAGTCTTATACACAGTTTCATAGTGCTTTACAGCCCTCTCTAATCATTTTGCAGAGTCCTCATTTTGCCCCCAACAATCTGGGTCCTCATTTTACTGTCCTTGGAAGGATGGAAGGCTGAGTCAACCCTGAGCCTGTCATTATCAAACTGTTGGCAAATGGCAGAGTTAGCCTTGCAATGCTGCATTCTAACCACTGCGCCACCAGGACTCTAATTCAGCCAGCTGCCAGCAGTTCGATTCTCACTGGCTCAAGGTTGACTCAGCCTTCCACCCTTCTGAGATCAGTAACATGAGGAACCAGACCAGGCTGTAAAGCACTGAAGCAGTATAAAAGTCTAAGTGCTACTGCCATGGCTATTGCTATTGCTACTTGGTGATAGTGGGTGGTGGAACAATACAATAACAATATGGTAAGAAGAAAAATGACAGAGAAAATACTGGAGGTCTTCAAAGAGCTTCTTCACCTAGGAAAGCAAATGAGACAAATGCCTTCTATAAGCATTCAAGTCAAGGTGGTAGGTGCTTAATCATCCAGCTACATCAGATCTGCTCAGACATTTTCTCTTCCTTGTGATTAATCACTCAAAATCCATTGTGACTGTCAGGTTTATAGTGAGGGTGAACCAAGGAAGGAAAGTTCCTGCAGCAAACTAGGGTCTATCTATCACTTCGCAAATGACTTTCCAGCCTTCAGGGAAGTATCCAGCTCTCACTTTGGGATGAGCACCTTTCGAACTACAGGAAAATTGCAGTCTACAGGAAAGAGGGGTCAAAGAGGCCATCTGAGGCTCCAACCTCCATGTGGCCTCAACAACTCTCTGCATGAATGCAAATAACCAGCTGTCTGCAAGGAATATAAATCCTTCCATTCCCCACCATCCAGTCAGAGTTGAGCAGCTTCTTAGATGAGAAGTGAAGCATCTTCAAAGAAAACCAAGGAAGTCCAGTTGCCTCCTGAAAAAGCACCTTTAGGACAACCAGGACCTGAATGACTGAGAATTTCCATAGACATTAAGCTTGCACTTTGGGATGAACACCCTTCGAATGGTGAGGGAGTAGGAATGGATTTCCAGAAAAAATTGCAGACTACAGAGCCCATTTGTGCTTCCATTTGAGATGCAGACAACCCAGACTCAGCCCCAACAGACTGCACCTGTCTTCAACAGTGAAAGGGACACAGGGCAGAAAACATCTTGCAGCCAAGAAGGCTCCATTACTCATTTGCACTACTCAGGTGACTCTGAGGACACAGATAAATCTCCAAGTGGCCCCAACGACTCTCTAAAAGAATGCAAATGACTAGCTGTCTGCAAGGTGTATAAATCCTTCCATTCCCCACCATTCAGCCAGAGCTGAAGAAGCTTCTTGGATAAGAAGAGAAAGAAAACACAGAAAGTCCAGTTGCCTCTTGAAAAAGCACCTTTGGGGCAGTGACTTTCTTGTTCTTTTGGGATCCCAGACCCACAGCAGATGGAGCTTCTGTGCCTTCTCGAATCCCGGGGATTTCTCCAAACAGGAGCGCTAAATTACAACACCCTCCCAGATGCTTGCAATTATTAAAAATCATTAAGTGCACGAAGAGCAATGTTAGCGGTATTTAATTTAATCCTAATTAAATGTAAATTAGCATAAAACTCTTCATTGTTTGGATCCATTGGTCATAAATAATTACAGGAGTATGATAAAACTAGAAAGTAAGTCCTGGAATGCCCAATGAAGCACGGAAAACACACGCCCAATTTATCAGTCTAACATTTAAGATATTAAATGTCAAATACAATAGTGCAATCACATGACCTGTTGGAAGTGAAATAAAACTAGAAGCTTTTTTAAACCTGAAGTAAGTAAGTAAGACCATACTTGGAATACTGCATCCAGTTTTGAAAAAAAACCATATTATAAAAAGATGTAGAAACCCTGGAAAGAGTGCAGAGAAGAGCAACAAAGATGATTAGGAGACTGGAGGCTAAAACGTACGAAAACAGTTGCAGGAATTGGGTATGACTAATCTAGAGAAAAGAGGTACTAGAGATGACAAGATAGCAGCATTCCCATTTTTGGAGGGCTGCCACAAAGAGGGGAGGGGGTCAACCTATTTTCCAAAGCACAAGAAGGCAGGACAAGAAAAAAATGGATGGAAACCAATCAAGGACAGAAGCAACCTAGAACTAAGGAGAAAACTCATAACAGTGAGAACAATTAACCAGTGGAATGGCTTGCCTTCAGAAATTGTGGGGGCTCCATCACTGGAGGCTTTGAAGAAGAAATTGGACAGTCACTTGTCTGGAATGGTATACGGCAGGGGTCTGCAACCTTAAATACTCAAAGAACCATTTGGACCCATTTCCCACAGAAAAGAAAACACCGGGAGCCAATAATTTAAAAACCAGTGTGACTGGGTGGGTGTGGCCAACTCGATGTCACTCACTCCCACCCAGTCACCTCCTGCTCTGGAATATGGAGTGAGTCTCCATCCCCTGCCATCACCCTTACCTTCTCGGGCCAGGCAAGGAGTGATGGGAAGGGGCCAGCCAGTGGTAGGATCAGCCAACAGGGAGCCATAGCAGGCGGCTGAAAGAGCCGCATGTGGCTCCAGAGCTGCAGATTGCAGACGCCTAGTATAGGGTCTCCTGCCTGTGCAGGGGGTTACACTAGAAAACCTCCAAGGTCCCTTCCAATCTGTTACTTTATTACTACACTGTCCATGGAAACCTTCTGTCCAGCTAAGTAGTATGTCCTTGAATTGTCTTGTATCCTAGATTAAGTTTCTTTCTTCCCCTGTAGCAACTTGAGTCTCCAGGAACTACTCTGGAGGTGGCTTTTGGAGAAGGAGACCAAGGAAGAGTCCTACAGTAAATATTTTAAGAGAAGTTCTTTCTGTTCCTCCAGGAATGATGATTCCAATGATCCCATGCCACATAGCTTAATCTGGGCCTTTCGGAGGACAACTGCACTTGTATTCAAGGACTGTGTGGTGACCGGGAGCCTCATCTGTCTGGTCCTCATCTCTGTGTTGCAACAACAACAACAACAACAACAATAATAATAATAATAATAATAATAACAACAACAACAACAACAACAGCAACAACAATAACAACAACAACAACAACAACAATAATAGAAGTTGAGCGACTTTGGAATGATGATGATGATGGTCCTTAAACTCATTGTTAAGTGAAATTATAGCTCTGGGATAAAAACTGTTCAGAAAACATGTGGTCTGAGTTTTAACTGTTCTGTATCTTCTGCCAGAAGGCAACAGTTCACAAAGATTGTGAGCAGGATGGGAAGAGTCTCTGAGAATGTTGTGCAACTTTCTCAAACAGCGAGATATGAAGATGTCGTCCAGGGCTGGTAGCTGGAGCCCAATGATATTCTGAGTAGTTTTAATGATTCTCTGTAGAGATTATCCTCATTCCTGGGTGGAGAGAACCCATGAAATGAGAACTTTCAGGAGCCAATACTTTTGCATTAATATTTTAGTGTATTATTTTCTATGCAGGGAAGAGAAAGAAAGAAAGAAACCGATGACAGGCATTGTATAAGGCAGGGAAGAATTGAAACCTTTGCCTGTGCTCAGGCTGGGAACTGAACCGTCTCGTGGTGGGTGGGTGGCAATTACTTTGACTTCCAAGAAGCCTCTTGTGTAATTTATGGAGGAGAGTTCCCATCATTTTCAGGCCTCAGATGTGGCAATTATAAGCCAGTGACAGAGAGGCATTGAGCTTCACCTGCTGCAATTGAAGAATTCTATTCACTCATTTGATTTAATAGCAGTATTGACTTCTGGATGACTTTGCTGGTTTTTTGTTAGGTTCTCCGCTGCCCAGAGCAGAAGCTTCTGAAGATCGTAGCAGTTTCCTGTCATCTCATAAAATATTTCTATGGTCTTCTTTAGAGTTGCCAACAGAAAGGGAAGGGGAAAAGGGGTTTGAAAGAGCAGTGAGGCAGCTTGGAAATTGAAAGTGCATTCCATAAACAGTTTTCAAAGATAGTAACTAGGTGACTGAAGTTTCTGCCTTGTACAGAATTCTGACTGGAGAACATGATTGATGACTCTTGGCTATGGGTGTGTCTCATTGGAGAATATGAATTATGATACACCCAGGAGGTGGGAGAAAATCAGGGTCAAGGGTGACAATGAATGATGTGTCTCAGAGTTGGCTACACCCAGGCAGTGCCGGACATATTATCTCCCAATAAATCCTTTAGAAGTTTTGGAAGTTTGGCTCAAGACCCATGATTTAATTGGGGTAACTGCTGGAATCCTGACACTTCCTTTGCTTCTGAATTCCTTCCGTGAGCTCCTCTTTCTGGCCCCAACACAGTTATGGCTCTTTCAAAGGTTTTCTTTAGCTAGAACAGCCTCCCCTGGATGCAACAATGGACATATCCAGATCTAACACAGAAGTCCGGATTCTTTCTCTTGAGGTAGGACAAGTCAGATGGATACTGGCCTGACTGGCCTCTCACTATGCAAAGCTATTATCTGTTAAACCAGGACTCTCCAAACTTGGCGACTTTAAGACTTGTGGACTTCAACTCCCAGCATGGCTGACTGAGGAATTCTGGTAGTTGAAGTCCACAGGTCTTAAAAGTTGCTAAGTTTGGAGAGCCCTGTGTTAAACAAACAAAGATAACCAGGACTGTGAAGCTTGATTTTATTGAGGGCCACATAAGGGTTGTGTTTGACCTTGGGGGGGCTGGGGGGCATGGTCAGGGGGCTTGGCCAGCTCAATGTCACTCATTGAGGCTCTGTTTTGGCTGCAATGGCCTCCTGCAATCCTCTGCTACTGAAAATGGAGCTAAGGGAGGCTACGAGTGGCCTACCCAAGCTTCGTTTTGGGTAGCAGCAGCCTCCTGCAGCCCTCTGCCAATGAACATGGAGCTCGGGAAGACCGTGTGCGGCCCACCCAGGCTCCATTTTCTGCCATGACGGCCTCCTGCAGCCCACTGCCAGTGAAAATGGAGCTCGGGGAGACCGTGTACAACCTGCCCGGGCTCCATTTTCTGCCATGACGGCCTCCTGCAGCCCTCTGCCAATGAAAACAGAGCTCAGGCAGTCCTCCCAAGTTCTGTCTTCACTGGCAGAGGCACTGTGGGCCGGTCCTTCACTGTTTCCAGGGAGGGCCCATGGGCCAGAACTAAGCACCCTACAGGCTGGATCTGGCCCCTGGGCCTTGAGTTTGACCCCCCCCCCAGTGATAAGCCACAACCATGTTTATAAATCACAGTGCGTTCACTCAAAGCCCCATGCTAGGTTGCACTATGGCTGAGTGTGATGTTGAACAGCATCCTCACTGTGGTCCTTAGAACATGCCTAGCTTGCACACGATTGTGCATTGGGAAGAAGAAGATTATAACTCCTCCCACAATGGAAGGACTAGGAAGCATCAGCACCACATAGAAGTAAGCCTGGCCAACCTGCAATGGTACAATACTAATCCAGCAGAGCCTGGCAGGAAATCTGGTCTAAAGAAGAACCCCATGGCTCACCCCTTCATTTTTGGGGCTGCTTGGCCCTTTGATGGTTTCCCATTTCTGCCTTTCTGATCCAGGAGAAAAGAGCCTTCAGATGAACTGTGGAGGAAGCTGCTGTTCCCTTTTAAGACAGCTGAGCTGGAAGGTTTTCCTTAAGTCTGGGATTGTTGTGTTGATATGATCTTTATTGCCTGGTTCACAATTCACTCAAGGTCGAAGGTGACAGACATAATAGAGAAAAGAACTCTAGCTCTGAATAGTTCTTGACAATTTATTTTTTCTAGCTATAAAGAAATATCCCTCAAGTTTAGCTGATCTCCTGATGATTCTATTACACTTAACCAACCCACAAACATTGCAGATAAATACTGAAAACCCTGCCCTTTGGTGCCCCCTTGTGCACATTTGGATTGTTACCATTCAGAGTCAATAATACCCTGGGTTGTTTTCTTGGCCCCCGAATTAATTTGCCAGTGTCACCAGTATTCTTTTGAGACTGTCCAGTCTCTCCCATGGTTACTGCACTGGATTTCCAGGCAGTGTCTCATTTAAGCACTAACCAGGCTTGACTTGGTAAGCTTTCTGGAAATCAGTCAAGGCATAGCCAGGAAACTCAAGACTCACAGCAACTCCAAGAATATGGAACTGTCCAGGATGCCAAGCCGATGACCAATATGGCACTTAGGAGGTGCACCTTTCATTCAAGCCAGCAGATCTCCTTCCTCTCCATCTCACAACTGCCCATTTATTCCTCCAGGTGTCTTCTGGCTCACCAACATCTCCCTTTTCGATGGTATTGTAGATTGGAATAAATATGACAAGGCTAATGTCATAATCACTCACATTCATTTGCAAAGTGTTACTGGTTTTCTATAAGAAATGATGACTGATGGTTTGAGCTGTAACTTGCTCAGTTAATTTCCAGAGATGTTGATCCTTCTCCTTCTCCTCCTCCTCCTCCTCTTCTTCCTCCTCCTTCTTCCTCCTCCTCTTCCTCCTTCTTCTCCTCTTCCTTCTCCCCTCTTCCTCCTCCTCTTTTCCCCCCTACAGTATTTAGCAAAGCAAGAAGTAAACCATACCTTAAGATTAGTTCCATCCCAGTTTATTAGAGCACCTTTTTTTCTACAAGATGTGTGAAAGATTCCTGCAGCAATACAAAGACTAATATCATGCATTAGCAAAAGGGGCATCTGTGGTGGCAGATGTCCTTGCACCCACGCCTTTCACATCTGGTTGCTCACCGAGTTAGCAACGGAACTATTATTTAGCATTTCAACTGGCCACCAGGGAGCATTCCGGCAAAAAAGGCCGTTATAAGCCATGGGCTGCCAATTAATTCTTTATCTCGTACCAGGAAATAGAAGATTAAATTGGTTTCAAGAATGATAGTTTCATTACCAGCTTACTGCATGAAACTTGCTCATTTGTACACTCTATTTCTCCTCCTCCTGGTGGCTGAAGGACATGGAGAAGATGATGAGGGAAATAGTCTTCAATCACAGAAGCACTGAGATGCTTGCAAGATGTGTCCAAGGTGCAAAATACATACCATTGTTGCGTATGTTCTTCCCCATTACATAATGAAGGAAGGATGCTAATGATGGTGATTCAAATAAAGATATCATTGCAAAAAACTAAAGCAGTCCACAGAGTTGAGTTCTAGGAGAAATTAGAACACAGAATAAGTTGGAAGGGGCCTTGGAGGTCCTGCAGTCTAACCCCCTACTCAAGCAAGACACGCTACATGTTTCAGACAAATGGCTATCCAGTCCCTTCTTAAAAGCTTCCACAACTTTTGAAGTAGAGTTGAGAGCAATCTGAGCCCACGAACATTTTTAAGAGAAGACCCTTGAAACAGCTTCATACATTTGCAGCATTTTCTTAAGAAGGGAGGGCCTTTGCCCAGGGCAATACCCATGTGACACAGCCTGTGTGCAAAACCATGCCAATCTCAGGATTCTCTAAATGAATTAGTCCTAGGTACCTTTGTATAAATAGGGGTGTGAGTATGTGGGAAGGCTTAAAATTTTGTGTTTGGAGGTTTGCTGTTCTTCCTGAGTAAGATGATGTAAGACAGCTGTCTGATGCTATAAATTGGAGTTAGTGGGGTGGGAAATGCTCTGTGAAAAGGTTTTGGGTTTTAGCTTTTTAGAGAAAGGCAGAATGAAGCCATGTAGCTTCTCTTTGTGCAATTACCTTTGTGCAAAAATGATAAGAAGTCTGGAGGCTAAATCATATTAAGAGAACTAGGTATGTTTAGCCTAATGAAGAACAAGGAGTGACATGATAGTTGTCAGGGTTACTTAAAGGGAGGAGGAGGAGGAAGGAAGAGGAAGAAGGAGAAGAAGAAAAGAAGAAGAAAGAAGAAAGAAAAAAAAGAAGAGATCGAATTATCCTCCAAACCACCTGGGGGCAGGACAAGAAGTAATGGGTGGATCATTAAAGAAAGACCAAATTAGAACCAAAGAAAAATTTCCTGACAGTGAGAACAATTGATCAAAGGAACAGCTTCCCTCCAGAAATTGTGGGTGCTGCATCCTTAGAGGTTTGGAGAAAGATTGGACAGCCATTTGTCTGGAATGGTATAGGGTGTCCTGCTCAAAGAGTGGGTTGGACTAGATCCCTTTCAACCTTGTTATTCTAGATTCTAGGTTTTTCCATCTCTCCAAGTGAGAGGTTACTTTGTATGAACAGGACAACAGCGTCCCTTTACAGTTACCTACAGAGGAGCACTGATCACTCTTCTCACCTCATTTTAAACACTGATCTTTTTATTACCACTAAAATGCTGGAAAAGTAGTTTATTGCCTCAAATATCATATCATAATGAAAGCTGTCACAGCACAAGACTAATAATTTTTCAAACGATGGTGGTGGTGGTGGGGAACTTTCGAGTCACTGCCATTTTAGTAACTAATTCAATTCCCATTTGCAACAGACGTTAAACATGGTTTTCTGGGCATTTCCAGAGCAGCAATGAGAAATCACATTGACAAGCTAGTCGTTGCTTCGTTCCAGCTGAAGAGAAGAACCGATTTTGTTTCCAGAATTCCAGAGGTACAAAATGCAGGGAGGTACAAAAGGGCTGCCCAGGGTGGTTTGCTCTTTCTACTCTCCCAGCTTTTAAATAATAATAATAAATAGGGATGAAATTTGCACTCCAGTGCAGCTCACCTGCATTGACGGGAATGCAAGGAATCCATTCGTGGGAACCCGCTGGAACCCATTTGCTTTGCTAAGGTCCTATGCAAATCAGTTTGGAGGGGGGTAAGAGCCGCCCAGAGGTGTTTTGCAGAGTGAGATGGGGGACATATAATTGAATAAATAAATAAATAAACAGCAGTATTTAGAGACACCTCCCGCTTCCTTGCAAGTGGCATAGTTCTCCGTGGGGTTGCACCTTCACTTTCCTCCTGTTTTTTTTTAAAAAGAATGGACCAGAGACTTCCTGCAGTGATCTCTCTCTCTCCCTCTCTCTCTCTCTCTCACCACATGCATGCACACACCCCACAAGCACACAGATTGCAGCTGGAGAACTATCTCTGGGAAACCATTCCTGTGCAGGCTGCCTCCTTAATTCCTTTACTCCATGGTCAATCCAGACTTTTCCCCAAGATTTCTCTCTCTTCCCTTCTCTTCTCCTGTCCTCTATTCCTCATCTTCTCCTCTCCTCTCCCATCCTCTCTTCTCTTTTTCTCTGTCTCTTTTTCTCTCTCCTCCTCATCTTCTCCTCCTCTTTTCTCCACTCCTCTCCCATCCCCTCATCTCTGTCTCTCTTTCTCTCTCCTATCAGGAGGGAGCTGCTCCAGCCCCAAATGTGTCGAAGGGCACTATTAGATGTTCCTGTCCTTGAGTGACCCTTTCAGCTGAAATGTGTTTCAGTTCCCCAAATCTCTGCAGAGAACCGGAACGGCTTCTCTCCCTTAGCTCTTCTGAATCTGTATTTCAGGTGCAATAAACCCCAGGGACCAGCAGACGATTGCTTAGGAATGCCAAAATACCACTTACACTTAGGAGTATGCTTGCATGCACATCCAAACACACACACAAGCATAAACACACATACACAGCAGTGCATCTGTTCTCCGGTTTGTACCCGGCAGCAAAACTCTAATGAAATTAACTTGTGTCATTTGTCTTTCTTTTTATCTGTATTTTATCCCTACTCTAAAAGGCTTGGGATGAAATTTAATATTCCTCTCCTGATGGCAAATAAGGAGGCGACAAAAATTTGTCCAGGATGTGGGTGAGATCTGAAAGTGAGCATCTAGTTTTGGACCTTGTATGTCCAATCACACTTGGCCAATAAAGAATTCTATTCTATTCTATTCTATTCTATTCTATTCTATTCTATTCTATTCTATTCCATTCCATTCCATTCCATTCCACTCCATTCTCTATTCTATTCTATTCTATTCTATTCTATTCTATTTTATTCTATTCCATTCTCTATTCTATCTATTCCATTCCATTCCATCCCATCCCATCCCATCCCATCCCATCCCATCCCACCCCACCCCACCCCACCCCACCCCACCCCACCCTATTCTATTCTATTCCATTCCATTCCACTCCACTCCACTCCACAGTTGCTAAACCAGCCAGGCATCTATTTCTCCAAGTCTGTTGGTTTGAGTCCCCTGGCCTAACCCGGCCCAATATTTGCAGATCAGGTCATGAAGGGCATCAAGGCTAAAATGCCTGGTCACGATGAGATCATGATGGAAAAATTTTCTATGAATAACAGAATATCAGAGTTGGAAGGGACCTTGAAGGTCTGCTAGTCCAACCCCCTGTTCAAGTAGGCAATCCTATAATATCCCAGGCCAATGGCTGTCCATTCTCTTCTTAAAACCCTTCAGTGATGGAGTACCTACAACTTCTGGACAAGCTGCTCCACTTGATTAATGGTTCTAACTGTCAGGAAATTTCTCCTTAATTCTAGGTTGCTTCTCTCCTTGATTATTTTCCAACCGTTGCTTCTTGTCCTGCCTTCTGGTGCTTTGGAGAATAGCTTGACTGCCTCTTCTTTGCGGCAGCCCCTGAGATATTGGAACACTGCCATCACGTCACACACACCCTGCCCAGGCCTTCTTTTCATTAAACTAGACATACCCAATCCCTGCAACTGTTCTTTATACATTTTAGCCAGGGTGGGGCTGCTGGGGGCTCGCAGGGGTTCGGGAGAGCCCCTAGCTAAGATTCTGTGTAGTTCAGAGAACCCCCAAATCCCACTCCTGGCTGGCCCAACCCCCTCCCAGGAGTCCCCACGCAGCCCATTCTGGATGCCAGGTAAGTTCAGGGTGCACGCGTAAGCTCCGAGAGGGCGAAAAACGGCCTCCTGGAAGTTCAGGAAGGCTGGAAATGGGCCTGTTTATGGCTTCCAGAGAGCCTTTGGAGCCTGGGGAGGCCATTTTTACTCTCCTGGAGGCTCAAGAAAAGCCTCCAGAGCCCAAGGAGGACAACTCCCCCGCTCCACTGTGCTGCCGGAGGCCGACTAGGCCACACACACATTCATTCATTCATTCATTCATTCATTCATTCATTTATTTATTTATTTATGAGGCTTATATGCCACCCTATCTCCCGAAGGACTCAGGGAGGCTTACAAAATAAAAATAATCCAAATACAAATATATAGATATTAAAAAACCATTAAACCTAATGTCTCATAAATATGCCAATTAAAACTATGCTAAAAACCCTCCCCCCCTCATCAGTCCGGGTAGGCCAGTTGGAACAGCCAAGTTTTTAGGTCACGGCGGAAAGAGCAGAGGTCAGAGGCCACCCGGAGCTCCAGGGGAAGCTGGTTCCATAGGGTGGGTGCTCCCACCGAGAAGGCCCTACCCCTGGGAACCGCCAGCCGACATTGCTGGGTCGACGGCACCCGGAGAAGGCCCTGTCGGAGGGAGTGCACGGGACGCCGGGAAGCTGTTATCGGCAGTAGGGTCTCTCGCATATATCCTGGTCCAATGCCACGTAGGGCTTTATAGGTCAACACCAGCACCTTGAATCTGCCCTGGTGGGCAACCCACTATGGCCACGCCCACTCAACAACCGGGCAGAGAACCCATTGCTAAAACTTTTGAAGCCCACCCCTGGTTTTAGCCTCCAGTCCCCTAATTATCTTCGTTGCTCTTCTCTGCACTCTTTCCAGAGACTCAACCTCTTTTTTATATCACGGCGACCAACACTATACAGGATTGGAGTTCATTTGTCCTAAATGCCACCACTTTAAAAAGCTTCCATGGGGGATACTAACTCTGTTGAAGGAAAAGCTGTTTTTCTGCATCAGTGTTTCGGCTGCCTCATGGGGACCTTCTTCGGATGTCAACAGCTCTGGTTCAGAGGAGCCAAGATGGTGGCTGCAAGATCCAGCTATGCTTAATGTGCGAAGCTATTGGAAGGTGAAGGGCAGATGGAAGAGACCAGCTGTGAGAGTGAACCAGGACAGTGATGGTTTTGATAATGCCTTCCTCTGTACCCAGATTCCCTTGTTTCATTGTAGCTGGGGAAGTCCCCTTCTCAGCCTACAGACAACTTGCACTGCAGAGCTGCAGAAGGCCACTGGGGAGCACCAAAGCACCAGTATTTGGGGGTACTTCTGGGCTGCCACCTCCTGGCCATGCTGGATGGTGCAAAGGAAGTTAGAAGCCCCAGACTGGCCACAAGACAGGCTTTGGCAACTTTCGTGGGCCAAGTTCAAGGGGCATAACCAGTTTTTACTGTGCCAAAAACTTGTGGCTCCTTAATAGGGCAGGAGATTTGGAGGACCAGGACAAGGAGCAGCCCAAGTCCCCTTTCTGCTTCTGATGGCGTAATCCCCTGTTCTTTGAGGTGGAAACAATGAGAAAGTCTAAGAATCAGAAACCAGGAAGGTCTCCTACAGATGCCCTCAAGTTCAGCTTCCAGATTTCCTACTCAGAGCCCAGACCTCTGCTTCTTCTGGGACACAGCCAAACATCCTCTGTGGGAATGATCTCCTCATGGTCTCCCATCCAGATCAGCCAGCCCCTTGCCCTTGCTGGCCAACTGGGGCTGAGCCTCTGCCCACCTGCAGGAGGAAGGGAAGAGCCGGGGATCTTCTCTGCCTCTTACCCTGGGGGTGACACCTGGATCTTGCAACCCCGACCTTCGCAGCTGCAGGGGATCTGTTGTGTCGTGGGCGGTTCCAGACGCGCCCCAGACCCGGGCTCGCTGGCTGAACATCCTGGGCTTTTGTCGCTTTCTCCTTCCTGTTCGCTGCGGGTCGGAAAGTGTCCCGCAGCGCCGCCGAGCGCGATCGGGGCGGAAGGGTTGTTGGAAGGGTGGGGGAGAGAAGCGGGTTCTGCGCAGGCGACTGCTCTCGGTCCCCTCCCTTCTATTCCCGCCTCCCTCATCCCCACCCCACCGGCAGCGGGGCCGCAGCTGCTGCGAGCCTGCAGTTCCCATGGCAACGCCGGGCAGGGGCCGAGGAACCGGGCTGGGGTGGGGTGGGGGCACAGCTGCCCTTCGTTAGCATGCCAGGCGCTGCCGCGGGGCCGGAGCAGCCGGCCCGGGCTCCGACGAACAAAGACGCGCCGGCCCTGGCGCTTTGTCCTTGGGGAGGGCTCAGGTGAGGCTCCCGGGGAGCCCCCCGCCCCTGCAAAGGAGAGTTCGAAGAGGGGAGCCCGGGTTTTGCCTCTGCGGATGGAGCAGCGAGGAAAGATCGCGATCCCGGCCCGGGGAGGAAGCGGGGGCTTGGGTAAGGACGCCTCCCCATCCAGCTCGGCTCGCTTCTCCCCAGCATCACTGGCAAGTCGCTTGGAGTAAAGGAACACCCTTGCCCGGGGAAGGAGACTGGCGCCCCCGCGCCTCCAGGTGCCACCCTTCCCCCAGAGCTCCGTCTGTCATTAGAGGTGGGACACACACACACTCCCTTCAGTGGCTGCATCTTTGCTCAGGGTTGATTCCTTTCCTGGCTTCCCCCCTCTCTCTCTGCCCAGGACTTGGCTCTTCCCACGGATGGCATAGGGCTTCTCCTCCCCCTGCCCCAAACTTCCTCTCTCCCACCCCCACCGATTCCAGTTCACTTCCAGGCCCTTTCTCCCAATCCATAGCCAGTTGTAAACTTTCTCTAGCCATTCCTCAGGTCACATTCCTCAGTGACCTGTTGAAGAAAGAACATCTGGTCTGCCTCCCATCCACCACCTCCTAAATGTTGCTTTGCCCGTCCCCCAACCTTTTCAATTATTGTACTGCTCTGACCCTCCCTTCCCCGGCAAAAGCTCGACTCACAAACCCCCCTGCAGTTGTGGCCTCACTCTTGCCACTTTTCCCTTCCCCGTTGCGAAAAAGGGGCCTCCTTCCAGCTATTGGCTGCCTTCCTGCTTGGGTGGCAGAAAGGAAGTCTTCGCAGCCCCTCCCTAGGCTGACTGCAACCCTATTTCAACCTCTCTCTGATTCTGCCCTTCATCCATGTAGTCAACTTGTTTTTTTTCAGCCTTCTCAAAGCATTTTTGACTCTCTTTTCTTCCTTCCTTCCATTCTCCTTACAAGAGGCCCTTCTTTGGTCCTCTTCATTCCATTCAATTCTTAAACACTTTTATTTTGGTTTTCCTGTTTCCATCAAAACGATATGTCTGTGGAAATATCTCAGCCATCCAGGTCATAGTTGTCTCAAGGGTGCTTTTTCAAAACTGGTTTTTTTTTTCTTTGAGAACTGTCAGATAACAGATAATCAGAGTTGGAAGAGATCTTGTAGGTAATCTAGTCCAACCCCCCGCCCAAGCAGGAGACCTTACATCATTTCTAACAAATGGCAGTCCAATCTCTTCTTGAAAGTCCAAGTGATGACACTACCACAACTTCCGAGGGCAACTTCTGTTCCATTGGTTGATTGTTCTCAGTGTCAGAAAATTTCTCCTTATTTCCAGGTTGAATCTCTCCTTGTTCAGTTTCCATCCATTATTCCTTGTCTGGTCTACAGGCACTTTAGAAAATAGCTTGACTCTCTGTGGCAGCCCCTCAAATATTGGAAGACTGCTATGTCTCCCCTGGTCCTTCTCTTCACTAGACTAGCCAAGCCCAGTTCCTGTAACCGTTCTTCATATGTTTTAGTCTCCAGTCCCCTAATCTTCCTGGTTGCTCTTCTCTGTACTTTTTCTAGAGTCTCAACGTCTTTTTTTTTTTTTAATTACATTTATATGCCGCCCTTCTCCGAAGACTCAGGCGCTTACAATTTTGAGCACAACCCAATGTGCTCAGCAATAGCCTTCATTCCATTGTATATGCCTGCTTATTACTAAGCGGCATTTTCACAAGGTCAGCTAATTGCCCCCAACAATCTTGGGTCCTCAATTTACCTACCCCGAGAGGATGGAAGGCTGAGTCAACCTTGAGCTTGGTGGGATTCGAGCCTGCAGCAGTTGTAGGCAGCTGGATCTTAAGAGCAGGCATTTAACAGCCTGAGCTACCAAGGCTCTTTTTTATAGTGTGGTGACCAAAACTGAATGCAGTACTCTAGGTGTGGTCTTACTAAGGCTTTATAGAGTGGTATTAGTACCTCCCTTGATCTCGATTGTATCCCTCTGTTAATGCAATTTAGGATTGCATTGGCTTTTTTGGCAGCGGCTACACACTGCTGGCTCATATTTAGCTGGTTGTCCACTAAGACTGCAAGATCCCTCTCACAGTTACTGCTATTAAGCCTGGTTTCACCCAGCCTATAGGTGTACTTTAACCTTACCTTAATTTTTTTCCCATTGTAAAACAGTTCATATCGGGCACAACAGTTTCTGAGTAACCATCTGCAGCTATGATATATATTTTCTGGGCTTGGGAGATGCCATATTGCCAGAGAAAAGGAAGTGAGTGAGTGTGTGTGTGTGAGAGAGAGAGAGAGGAGGCCTTTCAGGTAAGAGGGAGTTTGGACTCTCTTTAGAAAGGAGCTTTTCTCAAAGGTTTCTTGGTTCAAAGGAGAAAGGGACAAATGCATTCTGACCTAATTTGCTTGTCCCTCCTGCTAGGCAGTGAAACTCTGGTTCTTTCTTGTTTTCTGCCTAAAAAAAAAATTATAGCCAGACTATCATCATAATCAGGAAGCTGGTCAAAACCATGAAGTTAGTTAAGGACTAATCTCACATACCTTGTTATACAGGTATTCCTCGACTTGACGATCGCAACAAAATTTATGCAGCTAAGTGAGAAATTTGTTAGGTGAGTTTTTGCCCCATTTTACAACTTTTTGTGATGACCTGGGGTGTGGCACAAAAGCAACAAAGTCACAAAAATAGATAAAGTTCCTTTAATACCTGCAACCTGACCCCCAATGTCCAGTTATCATCAGCTGGAGAAAAAACTCTCCCAAGGACAGTTTTTAAAGGGAAGAAATTCCGTCAGAACCCAAGGTACATATAAATTATAAATAAAACCAACACAAAACACGCTGCAGCAATTAACGAGACAGGGCAGGGCAGGATGGTTTTGGGGTGAGGTATCATCAGTATGCTGATGATACCCAGCTTTTTATCTCCACCCCTAACCAACCCAGTGATGCCCTCGATGTGATGGTCTGGTGCCTGGAGGCGGTGTGGGTCTGGATGGGGAGGAACAGGCTCCAGCTCAACCCAGCCAAGACCAAGTGGCTGTATGTGCTGGCGTCTCGAGTTGTCCGGGATATTCCACCGTTAACTATGGGGGGAGAGGTGTTGCCCCCCCCCCCGTCGATAGGGCGCAGAACTTGGGCGTCCTCCTAGATGCATGGCTCAGTTTGGAGGAGCAGGTGGGAGCCGTGGCCAGGGGGGCATTTGCCCAGGTTCACCTGGTGCACCAGTTGTGCCCCTACCTGGACCGAGATGCCTTACGTATGGTCACTCATGCGCTTGTCACTTCCCGTCTGGACTACTGCAATGCTCTCTACATGGGGCTGCCCTTGACCACCCGGACGCTTCAACTGGTCCAAAATGCAGCGGCGCGGGTTATGATGGGAGTGTCCCCATACTCCCATGTTATACCCCTCCTGCGTGCGCTGCACTGGTTACCGGTTGCCCTCCGGGTGAGATTCAAGGTGCTGGTTTTGACCTATAAAGCCCTCCATGGCTTAGGACCGGGATACTTACGGGAGACCCTGCTGCCAGCGACTGTTTCCCATCATCCTGTGCACTCTCACAGACAGGGCCTCCTCAGGGTTCCATCAGCCAGACAATGTCGGCTGGTGACCCCTAGGGGTAGGGCCTTCTCTGTGGGAGCACCCACCCTTTGGAACCAACTGCCCTGAGCTCCAGTGTGGTTTCCTCTGACCTCCTGAGTCCTTCCAATAAATAGATAGATAGATAGATAGATAGATAGATAGATAAGAAATCGACTTCAAAAGATAATGAAACACACACAGTTGGGAGGACGCCAGAACTCAGATAAGACTTGACAAACCAAAATAATTCACGCTTTGGTTCCAGCAAGGAACTGTGCACAAACATCCTCTTTATGCTGTTTTCCCAGCTGCAGTTAATGAAGGGGATCAGGGCCCTTTGCTCCCCTGTAAACCACATTGCTCCCTTATCCGTTCCTCCCTGTGTGCCCTAGGATGAAGAGGGGGTGGGCCTGGGTCTTCCTCTGAATGCCCAGCCAGCCTGTGCCCTTCCCCAGTTTCCGCCACAGCCACCAGAGCCACACTCCCACTCCCTGTCAGCTCTTCCACCTCTCCCTCGGAATCAGATTCCAACAGGGGCATAACACTTTTCTTGTCACATTTGTTAACAGAATCATTGCAGTTGTAATTAGTAACACAGTTGTTAAGTGGATCTGGCTTTCTCCATGGACTTTGCTGATGAGAAGGTTGCAAAAGGGGATCACATAACCCCAGGACGCTGCGACCGTCATAAATAAGAACCACTTGTCAAGCATCTGAATGTGAATCAAATGACCATGGGGATGCTACAATGGTCGTAAGTGTGAAAAATGGTCATAAGTCACCTTTTTCACTGCTGTTGTAATGTCAAACAGTCACTAAACAAACTGCTGTAAGTTGAGGGCTTTTTGTATGGCCCTTTGTATGGAATGTATGCACGGAATGTTGCTTTCTAGCTTATCAATAAATATACATACAGGTAGTTCTTGACTTATGGCCACAATTGAGTCCCAAATTTATGTTGCTAAGTAAGAAATTTGTTAAGTGAAGTTTGCCCCATTTTATGACTTTACTGCCAAGTTTAGTTGAGCTCTACCAACTGTCCATAGGAGATTTGCAACGTCTTGGTGGGAGCTTAAACTTTGTAGACTTGAAGAAGTCCTGAGGACTTTTTGCTAGAATTTTGGCCATTCCAATTCTTAAAAAAAAAACCCACATGTAAATATGGAAAAATTGTGATCTTTAGATTGTGAATGAGGTGGATAGTTTACTTTCTATGCACAGCACAGCATACTTCACTTTCTCATGGTCAGCTCTTCATATCCCCGGCCAATTGTAACTGGTTGTGTTCAACTTCCTCACCAGCTCCCTTCTCATTAAGCTTCGTCAATGCTAACCATCCATATTTGAGGGGCTGCCAAAAAGAAGGAGTCAGCTGATTTTCCAAAGCACCAAAAGGCAAGATGGGAAACAATGGTTGGAAACTAACCAAGGAGAGAAGCAACCTAGAACTGAAATGTCCTGACAGTGAGAACAATTAAGCAATGGAACAAACTTGCCTCCAGAAGTTATGGGTGCTCCATCATTGGTGGCTTTCAAAAAGAGAATGGTCAGCCATTTGTCTGACATGATATAGGGTCTCCTGCTTAAGCAGGGGGTTGGAGTAGAAGTCCACTGAGGTCCCTGCCAACTCTACTATTCTATGTTCTAAATATGAGTATCTTTGCATTTATTAATTTTCCTGTGTTCTCCTGGGAAGAAATGATCCAGAACTAAGCTGCTGTAGCAAGAACTCTATAAACTTTGGAACAAACTTAGTGACATATTAAGGGGGAGAGGAAACACACAAACAGGCTTGTATATATACTGGATTGGCAATGTAATGTAGGAGTGAAGAGTATCAGGTGTAAAGTCCAGAGTTCAAGTCACAACCCTTCCCTAAATCTTCAGGGCAGCTTTATGAACCAAGGAGGCCCTGGACTCAGTGCTCTTAAGGGGTTTCTCTGGTTTTAGATCAAGGGTCAAGTTTTGGCAAGTTTAAGACTTGTGGACTTCAACTCCCAGAATTCCTGAGCTAACATGACAGGAGGAGGAATTCTGGGAGTTGAAGTCCACAAGTCTTCAAGCTGTCAAGTTTGAAGACCCCCGTTTTAGATGAACAGAAGCAAGGAAGGGATCAGAATTTTTGTCAGCTGATCTTTCCTTTTGTGGTAAGGCCAGTTGGACTCCAAAATTCCCAGCCAGTGACCAAAACCATAGGAAATTTGGGAAGTGAAGATGAATGTAACTAAAAGAGGGAAAACTAAGTTAACTTGAGGTTAAGTTGTGGCTGCTTCATCACTGGAGGTTTCTTTAAGAAGAGATTGGACAGCCATTTGTCTGGAATGGTACAGGGTCTCCTGATTGACCAGGGGTTGGACTAGAAGACCTCCAAGGTCCCTTCCAACTGTGCTACACTGTTACTGTTAAAACTTTTGCTGTTGGTGCCAGCAGCAACCTCCTTCAAAGGACAAAGAATACCCTATTTTCATCTTCAGATGAAATGAAAGACGAATGAGCCATGGTGGTGCAGTAGTTAGAATGCAGTATTGCAGGCTAACTCTGCCCAATGTCAGGAGTTCGGTTCTGACCGGCTCAAGGTTGACTCAGCCTTCCATCCTTCCAAGGTTGACTCAGATTGTTAGGGGCAGTATGCTGACTCTGTAAACTGTTTGGAGAGGGCTGTAAAGCACAGTGAGGGCAGTGTCTAACTGCTAGAAGTAAAACTGCTATTGCCATTGCTAATCCCAGAGAATTAGCTCTCCCTGACACACTTCCTCTACCTAACTAAGCAACCAACGCCAGAGTAATGGAAATGGCTGACAACACCTGGACAGCCATAGTAGATCTTGAAAAAGCTGGCTGTAATTAGTGAATTTCTAGGGGGAGGAAACCAGGAAATTGCAGGAAGTCAGAAACACACAGCAGACACAAAAACTTTTCTCTATGTTGTTGTCAAGAAAACCCACCTTGTCTCCAGCAACTGATGTCTAAGGGAAACTATGTGCTAAAGGACCATAATTGTAAATGTCCAAACTTGGTGGATGTTGACAATCCACACATGAATGTTTCTAATCTCAATAAATATCGGCACTAAAATTGACATTTTTCTGCAGAATAAGTGAACTTCTAGATATTCGTAAAATGTATTTGAAGCTGTCCATATGCAATCAAATACAATTGTTGCCAGGATCAAATTGCAGGCATTCACTTTATTATAATAGACAGAGAGTCTAATGCCTTACCCTCTCCATCCTGCCACAGTTCCTCCAAACAACCTCTGATACTGCTAAATTTGCAAATCGTATTTTGACCACCTCCATCTCCTCCTCTCCCTCTTCTTCTTCTTCTTCCTCCTCCTCCTCCTCCTCCTGTCTTCCTCCTCCTCTTCTCCTCTTCTTCCTCCTCTTTTCTCCTCCTCCTCCTCTTTCTCCTCCTCTCCCATAGAGGTGTGACCTCTCATCTGAAATTCACCAGGAACTGTCAGGTTGGAAGATGAATGTAACCTGAGGTTTTATCAGGAAGGAAGCTGAGCTCACCAAGCTGTGCTTCTTCTTAGCACTTAATTATGAAGCAGAGCAGAAAGACAAAAGCCTTTGAGATGGTTGCCATGAGAAACAGAGTTGTGGTCACACTGTTGCCCCCCCCCCTTTCTCTTCAGCCTGATCCTCCCCTCCATCCTGCAGCTTTAATTTACTGACCTGGCCATGCCTGGTCAAGCTGAACTTTGTGGGTTTGCCTTTTTTTCTTCATCACCGCCATGCTAAGCCTACAGAGGAAACATTAGCTACTCCTTAACTGAGAAATTTGGATCCCAGGCAAACAAGAAGCCATTTTTTCTCACCACTTTCCTCCACCCAAAAGAAGGAATCCCACAAAAAGGGCTTGAGGATGTTTTGATGTGAGAATTTTGGGTCAGCCACGTTGGATTCATCTCAGATGATACACGGTTATCCAAGGTTTTGCCGCTGCAATCCCACCATCGGTAGCTGAAGGCTCTTGGCTTTCAATTGTGATCTTGTTAAGATATTTAAATTTAGTAGCTGGGACAATGGGGTTGTACAATGATTCAGAACTCACAGTTATAGTTGATCAATTGGAGAGTGCTGGCTCCTGAGGCAATCTGTGTTGTGATTGGTTGCTGTGGGTGTGGAGGGGGAGTTTCCCTTTTTTCCCGCCTTTTTCTTCTGGGTGCTCTGTGATTTACCTCACGATGCTCCTGTTTGGCTGACTACCTTGTCTGCCATATATATATAGATATAAAATATATATCTATTTATACAAAACTACAAGTTCGTGTCAACCTCACTGACTTCATTTGGACACCTGCTGAGCAATTCTCTGACAGATCTCCTCATTCTCAGAAAGGCATCTAATAAAAGTGGAGGAATGGCGGAGTTCAGATTCTGCTGCAGGGCAGTCAGGCAGTTCCCATCTTAATGCTCAGAAAGAGCTGAGCAGCAAAACAAAAGGCGATAATTTTCTAGCAATGTAGACATTGTAACGTCTACAGGCCATCTGAGCATGTTTTTAGCCAATTTGAAGAAGAAGGGGACTTGTGCTGAATGATGGTCAGAAGCCCCCGACCTTGTGCCTGGAAAACCAGCCTATCTGCAGAAAGCTTGGGTTTTTTTTTTTTCCAAAGGAGAATGAATTGGTTTTGTACTGAAGAACATTCGGCCATCCTAGTCTTCCTCTGAAGAATGATGGCTCAGGGATTTAAGATGCTCAGCTCCTGCTCCTGCTCACATAGCAGTTCAAAGCATGTAATGCAAGTAGATAAATAGGTACCACTTTGTTGGGAAGGTAACAGTGTTCCATGCACTTCGGTGTATAGACATGCTGGCAACATGACCACAGAAGTGTCTTTGGACAATGTTGGCTCCCTCAGCTAGGAAACAGAGATAAGCATTGACCCATAGAGTTGGACATGACAGGACAAGGGAATCGTTATCATTTTTTAGTCCCCCTATATAACAGTCAGAAGTGATAGACCAAAAATAAGGTGATGTTGTGGACTCCAATTGACCTCCTTCAGGTTGATATCTGAATCTCTTACCAACCCTAAGCATGAAGAACAACCATGTGCCTCATACCAAGAGCCATCAAGGTTGAAGTTTCTTCTAATCATCTAAAAAAAAAAAACCAACCCACAATTGTCCTTGGAAGTAAAAAAAAAAGGTAAGATATTAGCCCTCACTCATGGAAAGCTGGAGACCTGATCAAGCAAAAGATTAATTTGAAGGTTAAAGGGAGAAAATTATGATTTCTGAAAGTCCTTCCACTCTCATCTTCTCTGTTATGTCTGCTGAAGGTGCAGCCCTCTGTTCATCTCCTGCAAACTTCCATTTGGTCTAGCTTGTCATCCAGGATGATGCCAGACAGAATCCTTTCAACTAGCTTTTCCCTCCCCTTGTGCAACAGGTGCTTTAGATTTCAAGAGCCCTCCAACCTGTATTTTTTCCCCCAAAGGAGTGCTGCTGTCTGAAGCATCTGTCCATTTGTTCCTTTGGTTCCTGGACTGCCCAACAGAAAAGAGCTTTTCCTGCCTGTTGAATACAGTGGTCCTCATCACGGAGAAAAAGACTTTGGAGCATGGGCCTTCTCTTGGCCCTTTCCCCAGAGCTGGGGTGGAATTAATGGAAGGGATAAAGACTACATCACAACCACATGAAGTAACATTACAATCTTCTCTTGGGTCTTGGGGGAATAAATCCAGGAGAACCCATGGTGGTGCAGTGGTTAGAGTGCAGTATTGCAGGCTAACTCTACCCACAGCCTGGAGTTTGATCCCAGTGCGTCTCAAGGTTGACTCAGCCTTCCATCCTTCCAAGGTAGGTAAAATGAGGACTCAGATTATTAGGGGCATTTATTTAGAGTATTACCCGAAGGACTCAGCGAACATACAAAAGATATACAACAATACAAATAAAAACAAGTCCAAATTACCAAAAGTTAAAACAATAAAATCACTAAAACAACAAATTAATTCAATTTTCTTTCTCTACTGAGATCAGAGGGCAGCAAACAAGTCTCGGAGATCAGGGGCCAAACGCAGATCCAGGCAGGAAGCTGATTCCACAGGGCGGGCGCTCCCACAGAAAAGGCCCTAGCTCTGGGAGCCGCCAGCCGACAATGCCTGACCGACGGTATTCCCAGAAGGCCCCTCCTATGGGAGCGCACGGGGCGATTGGACTGTGATGCAGGCAGGAGGCGATCCCGCAAGTACCCTGCACCCATGCCATTAAGGGCTTTGTAGGTTGTTACTAACACCTTGAAGGAAACCCGGAAGGCAACCGGTAGCCAATGCAGGTCGCGCAGGAGGGGTGTAACATGGGAGTATCGGGATACCCCATCACAGCCCGCGCAGCCGCATTCTGCACCAGCTGCAACCTCCGGGTAATCCGCAAGGGAAGCCCCATGTAGAGAGCATTGCAGTAGTCGATCCTGGACGTGACGAGCGCATGAGTGACCGTTCGAAGAGCATCTCGGTCCAGGTAGGGGCGAAGCTGGCGAACCAGCCGAACCTGGGCAAAAGCCCCCTGGCCACAGCTCCCACCTGCTCCTCCAAACTGAGCTGTGCATCCAGGAGGACGCCCAGATTCCTCGCCCTATCCACGGGGGGTAACACCTCCCCCATGACCAAAGATGGCACATCAACTGAAACCCGAGATGCTGGTAAGAACAGCCACTCAGTCTTGGCCGGGTTGAGTCTGAGCCTGTTATGCCCCATCCAAGCCTGCACCGCCTCCAGGCACCGGGACATCACCGAGAGAGCATCATTGATCTGGTCTGGGGTGGAGATATACAACTGGGTATCATCTGCATATTGATGATACCTCACCCCAAAACCACGGATGATCTCGCCCAGCGGTTTCATGTAGATATTAAACAGGAGAGGTGAGAGAACCGACCCCTGAGGCACTCCACAACTAAGAGGCCTCGGGAGGACCTCTGCTCTCCCGTCAACACCGACTGCGAACGGTCCGAAGGTAAGAGGAGAACCACCGCAACACGGTGCCCCCACACCCAACCCCGAGCCGCAGAAGGATACCATGGTCGATGGTATCAAAAGCCACTGAGAGATCTAAAGGACCAGAACAGAGGAAAACCCTGTCCCGAGCCCTCCAGAGATCATCCACCAATGCGACCAATGCTGTCTCGGTGCTGTGCCGGGCCTGAAACCCGATTGGTACAGGTCAAGGTAATCAGTTTCCTCCAGGAACAGCGGAAGCTGCTGAGCCACCACGCTCTCAACAACCTTCGCTAAAAAGCGAAGGTTGGAGACTGGACGATAGTTATTCAAAACGGTTGGGTCCAGAGCAGGCTTCTTAAGGAGGGGTCTCACCACCGCCTCTTTAAGGGCGGCAGGAAAAACCCTTCACTCAGAGAAGCGTTGATAACTGCCTGGAGCCAATCGCGTGTAACCTCCCTGGAGGCATAAACCAACCAGGAAGGACACGGATCCAATAAACACGTGGTGGAAGACAGCCTCCGCATGATCCTGTCCACTTCATCCAGGGAGACAGAGTCAAACTCAACCCAAACCGGATCCACAAGACTCGTGCCACGCCATCGTCAACATCCTGCCAGTCAGAGTCCAAGCCAGCCCGAATCTGAGCGACCTTATCCGCCAGATGTAGACTAAAATCCTCTGCTCTCCCCGCAGAGGGTCCCTCCCCTCAATTGCAAGAGGGAGCAGTGACCCTAAACAGGGCGAGGGCGATCATCTGCAGACGCGATCAGAGCGGAGAAGTAAGTACATCTCGCAGCTCTGATCGCTTCCAGGTAAGTCCTGATATAGGCTCTTAACTGGAGACGGTCAGACTCAGAGCGACTAGTCCTCCACCTACTCTCTAGGCGTCTCCTCTGCCGCTTCATTCCCAGCTCCTCTGAGAACCAAGGAGCTAAACGAGGTCTCCGGCAAGGGAGAGGCCGCAAGGGGACAACCCGGTCGGCTGCCGAGGCCGCTCTTGCCAGGCGGCCACCAAAGTCTCGGCCGGGCTGTGGACAAGGAGGTGGGCAAAACCCAAGGGCCGCCTGGAACCTCTCTGGGTCCATTAGGCCTGGGGCGGAACCAGCATATCGGCTCCTCATCCCAGCAGCGAGGAGCAGCATATTGGAAGACCAGCCTCAGGAGATAATGATCTGTCCATGATAGGGGTAGAATAACTGGAGATCCAACCCCCAGATCACTACACCACTGCCCCGAGATAAAACCAGGTCGGCGCATTCCCCTCATGGGTGGGCCCCTGAATCACCTGGGTCAGGTCCATGGCTGTCATGGATGCCAAGAACTCCCGAGCCAATCCAGACGCCACCCCCAAGGAGGGCAAGTTGAAGTCCCCAGAACAATAAGTCTGGGAAACTCCACCACCACTCCCGAGAGGGCATCCAGCAGCTCGGGAAGGGCCGTTGCAACGCAGCTGGGGGACAGGTACGTCAGCAACAGGCCCAACCGACCACCCGGGCCCAACCTCAGAAGGAGGGATTCGCAACCGCCAATCTGCGGGACAGTGGCCTCCCTTGGAAACAGAGTCTCCCTGATAACAATCGCTACTCCTCCACCCCTACCCTGGGCACGTGGCCGGTGCAACACCCGGAAACCTGGGGGACAAAGATCACATAGAGGGACACAGGCCCCAACCTCAGGCCCCAACCAGGTCTCCGTGATGCACGCCAGATCCGCCACCTCCTCCTCAATGAGTTCACGGAGGAGGGGAGCCTTATGCTGACATTGTAAACTGCTCAGAAAGTGCAGTAAAGCACTGTAAGGCATTATATAAGTTAAGTGCTATTGCTATTGCTATGATGCTGGATTTTGTGTTGTTTTCTTCTTATTTGCAAGTAGAAGCACTTTTCAGGGTGGAGACAGAAAACGTTCCTTACCAAGATTGCAATTCCCAATGGTTCTGAGTCAGATAAAGCCTTTATAATCTGCAATGCATTTATTATTGCTATCTAAGCTTTCTTTTTCAATCCTAGAAGCTGCAAGCGCACAATAGTGACAACTCAGTGTTGTTGAGGACATCCCAAATACAGATTTGTGTGCTATAATTTGGGTAACTTCGAAGGAATCATTTGGATGGGGAATTGGGGATTTCCCCTCTTTTCCTCACAGAATTCCCAACTCTCCCATTTGGTTTGCATTTTTGCTCCAATATGGCAAGCTTGATTTAGGAGTGAAGACCTGCCTGAACTGCAGCATCCCACTAGCTGTGTTGGCCAAGTTGTAAAGAGTTGAGGTTCACCTCATTTGACCAGACACGGGTTAATCATCTCTGCTTAATCCAACAGTTGACTTTCTTTAGTCTTTGGACAGAATTCTCTGTTGTTCTGCTGACTTTCCATCTTCTAGGAATGCAGACCATTTCTTGATCGTATATCCCAAACTGGTTTCTAGCCAACAAAGAGCAAAAGTAGTAATAAACTAACATAGCTGTTCGGAAACCTACTGGAGAAGGGAGAAGATGTTCTTCAAAAGTATAAATCTGTTGTTTTCTAGCATGGCCCTATTGAGGGTTGAAAAGACCACTCGGCATTTGTATGAGTATGAGCACTTGAGGCACCACTGAACCGTTAGACATCTGATTACATTAATGGTTGGGGAGTTAAAATTAAAAATGTAACGAAGTTTCCTATAAGGAAACAAATTGTGTCATGAAGCTTCAGCATGGATGGTGTTTTCTAATCTGTGAAACATGATGATGAAGCTAAAATGAAAAAAAAAAGAAAATTAAAGACAGTTTGTTTACATTGGTGTATAAAAACTGATGACCAAGGTTTTTTCTGGATGCATAAACAATTCTAAAACTTTCTAAGATGTATTTGAAATTCCTGGATATGAGGGTATCAAGACTGAATATATCAAGAAACAAACTGTAACGTGAATTTAATATGGCATTTCCATATTCCGTGTCTTCCATAGGAGACAGGTTAAATCTGTCGTCCTGATGATGGCAAATAGGAATTTGTTACTACCCAACAATTGTTTTCAAACTTCCTTCCAGAAGAACATTGAATTCTTTACAAGTTATCAAATAAACAACCTATTATGGGGGCTGATGCATGAAAAATATGTATGTTGTGCAGTTGTGTATAAACTAATACAGCCAAAATGCATCTAAAATGCATGTAACGGAACAGAATAACAGTTGGGAGGGACCTTGGAGGTCTTCTAGTCCAACCCCCTGCTTAGGCAGAAAACACTACACCACTTCAGACATATGGTTAACCAATCTTTTCTTAAAAACTTCCAGTGTTGGAGCATTCACATCTTGTGGAGGTAAGTTGTTCCACTGATTAATTGTTTCAACTGTCAGGAAATTTCTCCATAGTTCTAGGTTGTTTCTCTCCTTGATTAGTTTCCACCCATTGCTTCTTGTCCTGCCCTCAGGTGCTTTGGAGAATAGCTTGACTCCTTCTTCTTTGGGGCAGCCCCTCAAATATGGGAAGATTGCTATCATGTTTCCCCTGGTCCTTCTCTTCACTAGACTAGCCATGCCCAGTTGCAGCAACCATTCTTCAAATGTTTTAGCCTCCAGTCCCCTAATCATCCTGGTTGCTCTTCTCTGCACTCTTTCTAGAGTCTCAACATCTCTTTTAACATTGTGGCGACCAAAACTGGATGCAATATTCCACGTGTGGTCTTAGTACCAAGGCATTATAAAGTAGTATTAATATGTTGGAGGGAACAAAATAGCACAATAAAGGTGAACCATATAATCTTAAATCTGGCTTTAAATATTTGTTTGCCACTTTGTACAATCATCCGTATCTGAGTTTGGGAACAAGCCCACCTACAATATGCATTATGTTTCATTTGAAGGTGACTAAATTGTCACATTGTTTGTGCCCCTTGGTGGTCTTCTCTATCACAAGCTGCAAAATGTTTCCAATTGGATTTTTTTTTTTAAAAGCGAAGCGCCCTTTAGAGATGAGGGAACTGTGAAGGAAGCTGCTTCTTCACCCTCAGAGCAATGTTCACACTCCAAAAAGGCCATCTAAATTTGGAAATGGCTCGAATTTGAAATGTTTTTCCCCCAACACACACACGCACGCACGCACGCAGTGGTGGGATTCAATTTTTTTTACTACCGGTTCTGTGGGCATGGCTTGGTGGGCGTGGCAGGGGAAGGCTACTGTAAAATCTCCAGTCAGAGGTGGTATTTGCCGGTTCTCAGAACTACTAAAAATTTCCGCTACCGGTTCTCCAGAACTGGTCAAAACCTGCTGAATACCACCTCTACACGGACACACTTGATCTTTTGGGTTCAGGCTTATCAAGCCACGAGTGTCAACAGCTATGAACAAGGTTGGGCTTCAAAAATGTTAGCAAAGGTTCGCTGCCTGGTTGCTGGGTGGGCGTGGCCATGGTGGGCGTGGCCAAGTCAGCCTCCTGCACCATGGTGGGGCTGGGGGTTTGCCTTCCCTGGGCTCTGAAGAAAGCCTTCAGAGCCTCGAGCTTCTGGGAGGGCGAGAATGGCCTCCTCAGCAGTGATGGGATTCAAATTTGTTTACTACCGGTTCTGTGGGCATGGCTTGGTGAATGTGGCAGGGGAAGGATACTGTAAAATCTCCAGTCAGAGGTGGTATTTGCCGGTTCTCCAAACTACTCAAAATTTCCACTACCGGCTCTCCAGAACTGGTCAGAACCTGCTGAATACCACCTCTGCTCCTCAGGCTCCGAAGACTCTCTGTAAGCTGGAAACAGGCCCATTTCTGGCCTTCCCGAACTTCCGGGAGGTCTGTTTTTTGCCCTTCCAGAGCCTCCGCACGTGCCCTGCACTTACCTGCATCCAAAACGGGCCGAATGGCTCGACTCCTGGGAAGGGAGGGGCAGGATGGGCAGGGCCAGCCAGGAATGGGATTTGGGGGTTCTCTAAACTGCACAGAATCGGAGGGAATCTCCCGAACCTCTGTGTACCCCCAGCAGCCCCCACCCCTGGCTATGACTTACCGCAACGGTCTCAGCGTACCTGGCCAGGAAAGGAGAAAGGAATTCCATTTAAAAAAAAATCATGAGCAAATTGAACAGAACTGAGAACAGTTAAGTCATGCAATGATCCAAATGCCAATATCTGGAGTACGGTTAAGGGGGTATAAGATTAAAGGACAGGCTCTTTCATTTTTTTTTTTAAAAAGAAAAGACAAGACAAGAAAAGGAAGAAACGGAGAGGAGATAAGCGCTAAAGCTTTGGGACCTGAGGTAGCCGCAGGAGTGGGGATGATGGATGCTAATTCATTTCTGTATCAGAAGGCTGTTCCAAATTTTTATTGGCCCAATAAATCCTGGCTATTCTGGCACACTGCAGATTAGGGTTGCCCATGCCAAAATCCAAAAAAGGTGGGGTTTGGAGAGAGAAAGAGCAGCCATAGGATTTCATTGCATTGATTTCCCTTTACACTAGTAAGTTGACTGCCTGCAACCCAGCAAACAGGAGGAAAAGCGAGGGGAATGACAAAATGTAGGTTCATATCTAAGAGATCCAGTCCATACGTAAGCATCGAGCTAAATGTACCGACGAGAAAGGTATGGCCCACAAATGTCTCTTAAAAATAAACGTTTATCTCAAAAAGGAACATGGAGAATCTCTTGTCTATATAAGAATGTTGCATTTACAAAGAAGATGGTTCTTTCCTGTGTAAACACACTGCCAGGATCTTGCCCCTCTCTCCAGGACTCATGACCTTATCTGAATATAGAGCAAAATGCACAGCAGCGTCACTAATGCTTTCTTGGCTCTTGCTGCGAGCTTTGCCCTCTCTTGTCCAGATAGGGCTCAATTGGTTGCCGGTTGCCCTCCGAGTGAAATTCAAGGTGTTGGTATTAACATTCAAAGTCTTTCATGGCTTGGGTCCGGGGTATTTGCGGGAGCGTCTCCTGCCGACATCGAATGTCGATCGCCCTGTGCGAGCGCACCGACTGGGACTTCTCGGGGTGCCGTCCGCAAGACAGTGTCGGCTGGCGGTGCCCCGGGGAAGGGCCTACTCTGTAGCGGCTCCCGCCTTGTGGAACCAACTCCCCGTGGGACTCCGTTTGGCTCTGGATCTCCGGTCTTTCTGCCATGATCTGAAAACTTGGCTGTTTGAACAGGCTGGGCTGGACTGACCTCTCGGGGAGGGGGGTTTTAAATTGATTTTATGTGGGCTTGTAGTGTTTAATTTGTTTTTAATGTATTTATTGTTGTTATTTTTAGTTGTGAGCCGCCCCGAGTCCTTTTGGAGAGGGGGCGGCATACAAGTCCAATTATTAAATTAAATTAAATTAAACTCTGTCCAGAAAGGGCTTCAATGAGCCCCTTCAATTCCCAACATTTATCCACAACCCACCAAATACATGGGAAAATCCAACAGGCTTAAAATCAACTTAGGGTTAGATCTCCATGAATTGGGAGAGCAAAATGGACATCACAAATGGATTTGGAACACATGAATGTGATTACTAGGTTGCATGCTTTTTGACACTGGCTTATCTACATTTCCTTGTGAAATACATGGGAAAACCCCATTGGGGTAAAATCCACTTAGGGTTCGGGTTAGGTCTCCATGAATTTGGACAGCAAAATGGACATTGCCAATGGATTTGTAGCCCAAGGGTATGGTTAGGAGGGTGCATGCTTTTTGACATTGGCTTATCTACATTTCCTTATAAAATATATGGGAAAATCCCATTGGGGAGAAATCCACTTGGGGTTAGGGTTAGGTCTTGCTAAGGCCAACTTGCCATAGCCAATTTGCTGTGGCCAACTTGCCAGTGGGCAAGAGTCAACACTAATATCAAAGGAACAGAATCTTTAAAGAAAGGATGTCAAAAGAGGGACAATGCGAAATGTGAATGACAAAAATTAAAATAATGTTTAAATTGTTTTAAAGAATTAAATTGAATTGTTGAATTGCTCTGTGGTGATTTGTCCCATGGTAAGTTGGAAATGGTGAGTTTTCCCCTGGTAAGTTGGCCCAGGCAAGTTGGCCACAGCGAGTTGGCTGTGGTGAATAGGCCATTGAAAATTGCCCCATTGTATGTGAGTGATCATCTGCAGGAAAGATGAGGGAGAAAACTCTAGAGTTTTCTGCTTCTGCTTTCCACTGTCCCATACAAAAGCACAAAATGGGAGTTTTCTTTTCTTTTCAGAATCCATGGATGTCATTGCTCAAAGTTTCACAAATTAATAATCTATGTAAGACCAAAAAATACTATTATGTATGTTTTATGTTTAAAATCTATCTATATAAAAAGGAAATGCCCCTCACACATCTTCACAAAATCTCTAGAACCGTAAAGTCTACAAACTTGAAATTTGGCATGTTCCTCTTGGTTTCTAGGTGCTTGCTAAGAAAGGATTTTTCGAAATGACCATCACAGCATTAGTATTTCCTATATTATTATTAACACACTCTGATGCTAAGGAGTTCTACTCTCCCTCCCCACCTGAAAAGAAATCTGTTCCAAATGCAAAACACAAGCAGAGGAGAGGAGTTTCAGTTTCAGTTTTACTTTCACAGCAGCAAGCAGCTTTAGTACAAAACAAGCCACGCCCAGGCTCCTTGCTGTCTCCTTCTTGCGCACATAGCAAATACTGTTTCACTTTCCAAAGAGCCCCCAACTCTCTTATACACTGACAGGATGCTAGCCAGATGCATAAATACTGATAGGCAGAGGCATAATTTTTCCCCTTATTTTCCTCCCCAAAAACTAAGCCCGAACACATAGTTTCATAGCAAAGCACAGGTATCCAGCTAGCATTATTATATACTATTATGTAATCAAATTAACCCAGACAATATGCTGTTCATAAAGCACTTATGTATGTTAAGGAAAATACATAAATAAACTGTTAAAAATGCAAGAAACATGCCCTCTTTCAGGGCATACGGTTGGACTGTCTATGCTAGCTAGCCACACACCTGTCTTGGGCAACTCTCTGAGAACTATGCATTGGCCAATTCAGAGGTGGCATTCAGCAGGTTCTGACCAGTTCTGGAGAACCGGTAGTGGAAATTATGAGTAGTTCGGAGAACCGGCAAATTCCACCTCTGACTGGAGATTTTACAGTATCCTTCCCCTGCCAAGCCCACCAAGCCATGCCCACAGAACCGGTAGTAAAAAAAATTGAATCCCACCACTGAGCCAATTTATGCGCAAGTGAGATGTGTAGGCCTGGCCCTCTGGATGAGGGCAGGCAGCAGGGGTGTGATTTAAATTTTTTAACAACCAGTTCTGTGATTGGGTGGGCATGTGACTGGGTGGGCATGGCTTTTTTTTTTGCTGCAACTCTCCCCCATTTTTTTTGCCTCCTTGGCCTCAGGGAAGCCTCCTGGGGGGGGGCATTTTTGCTCCTAGAAGGCTTCTCTGGGGCCCAGGAAGGCAAAAATGGAGTGCATAGGGGGCAGCATGTCCCCCCACTCCCCCATGTGCCCCTTTTGGCCTCAAGGGCCTCAGGGAAGCCTCCTGGGTGAAGCAGTAAGCCAGCAATGGGGATCCCAGCACAGCTGATCATTGGAACAGCTGATTGTCGGGAGGGAAAATAAGAAATACCTTAAGGAGTGACTGGGTGAGGGAGAATGCAGTCAGAGATGTTGGGCATGTGTGCAATGTTGCGTATGCGCTATAAGGACTGACTGGGCAGGGAGGGGAGGGGTAGGCATAACAATCAGTTTTATAGAACTGGTGTGAACCAGTAGAATCCCACCCCTGGCAGGGAGTAGTAAGGACTGAGGAAGTTTTTTTGAGAGTGGGGCAAGGGAGGGGCTACTGTTCATAAATATTGGGACTTGATGCCTTTTGAGCTCTAAATTGAAACTGCTGTTTGACAGATGGCTTGCTTCTGAGCATCATATTAAGCAAACTGTTTTTCACTGAGACCAAAATGGGACACCCTTCAGCCAACATGAGATGCTGTTCTCGGCACAGCTGCAACCACAAAACACCTGGGTGGGGCTTTGTGGAGGTTGGAACGAGGTCACATCTGGGGCGGACATCCTGAGTTTTGCTAACGTTCAAGAATGGGGAGAGAATTTGCTTTTCTGTTTGGGTGAGGGTGCTAATTCCCATCATCTTAAAACTTGTTTTTAGCTCTGAGTTTGTGAAAAGTTCTGTGTCCTGATGTGGTCAAATATTGTTCCTATTTATGATAAAAGGGGCACGAGGCTGCAATAGGTCTGCAGAATGAGAGGCTGCAACTGGTTTGCAGAATAAGATGCACTTATACATTGTTTCCAAGAAGGAGGAAGCTTAGATTTCTAGAAGGAGGAGTGTGCCATTCCACTCCTGGAACTTTATTTAAAAACAACTTTGGCTTTTCCAATAATAAGATCATTGTCATCCTCAACTTCCTCCTTCTCCCACCAACCATGGATCTCTTGTTCTGGTTCCACATTTCCTGGATGCAAAACTGGTTGCAGAGGAACAGAGGAGGTATTCAGCAGGTTCTGACCAGTTCTGGAGAACCAGTAGAGGAAATTTTAGTTTAAAATGATAGGAATTGAATGATAGGAGTTCACATTAGCCTAATAAGGGGTTTTGGAGTCTGCTTCATGATTTTGGTGAAGCCTAGGTCAGAACAATCCAAGCCCACTTGGTGATCCCAGAAGTTTAGTTAATTTCACTGTTTGACATTTCACTCTTTAAATTTGGGATCTTTCCGTCTATTCTCATTAGTCTTCATCATTTCTTCCAAGAAGAGATTTTACAGAGGTTTATATCGAATGCTCAGCCAGAAGGTCATTATTTTTCATTATTATTTATTTCAACATCAGAACTGAAAGTGGGTTTTTGTGTTGCTCGTCATTTTCCATTACAGTAATTTGTTTCAACAAAACCGGCTGTGTGTGTGTGTGTGTGTGTGTGTGTGTGTATTAGATACTCTCTTCACTTACTAAAGTTTTCCCCACTGATTCATGAGCCAACACTCATTGACCACAGGCATAGATCTGGCCATGGTTGAAGGTGCAAAGGTTAACATAGATGGACCTTAGTCCAAAGGAAGCTTAGTTCATAGACAAAAAAAATAATCAAAAGATTAATATCTATTATGAAACTCCCTGTACATTCATTGCCTTGTAAAGTATAATGTTTGCCTGTTCATGGAAAATCTGGGCAGGGTGTTGACAGCATTCCTGGAGGCTGGAATGAGGAAGATTTACTGCAATTCTAGAATTACGCAAAGCAGTTCTTAAAAAACTCTAACTGATGGGAGGAAAGTGGAAGCTCCAGATACAAAAAGAAAAAAGAATGTGAATCAAAGGTTAGCTGGAGAGTGTAGCTACTCCAATCAATGCCCTCTGCCAAAGGATTCTTGTCACACTTGCCATAATTAGAACTTCTTTCTCTTGTGAAACTCACATAGAGGGGTCTATATCAATTTGCCATGGCTGACTCGCCATGGTCAACTCACTGTGGCCAGCTAACTGGTCCCCGAAGCAGTTCTCAAGGTTCTCAGTTCTCAGACTCTCGTCCTGGCCACATCTACTCACCAAGTCTCCCTGACTTTGTTCAGACAATGCCAGCAATGAATCAAGGCTTTGTGGTCATATTGTCTTCCATTAAGCTAATGAGAAGCTAATGAGTTTTGCTGGTTTGGTGAACTGGCCATCAAATTAACAACCAGTTCACCTGAACCGGTGTGAACCGGTAGCAGCCCATCCCTGACTATCTTCTATCACATGGGCAAGTGATCTCTTGCAAAAACCTGCCTCACAGGATTGCTCTTGTAAGGAAAAAAAACTAGAAGGAGCACTGAGCAGATGCTGCCTTCAGTTCCTGGAATGAAACCTTCTGAAGCTCACCAACACAATGATTTCCTTGCTTGAGTTCAGCTGTGCTCTTCAGCCCAACCTGCCAGGTGATGGGTTCAAATGCCCCATTTGTCACTATCGAGGTGAAGTGAGGTACTAATACTACTCTATAAAGCCTTAGTAAGACCACACTTGAATACTGCATCCAGTTTGGGCCACCACACTATAAAAAAGATGTTGAGACTCTAGAAAAAGTACAGAGAAGAGCAACCAGGATGATTAGGGGACTGGAGACTAAAACATATGAAGAACGGTTACAGGAAGTGGGCATGGCTAGTCTAGTGAAGAGAAGGACCAGGGGAGACATGATAGCAGTCTTCCAATATTTGAGAGGCTGCCACAGAGAGGAAGGGGTCAACCTATTTTCCAAAGTGCCTGTAGGCCAGACAAAGAATAATGGATGGAAACTGAACAAGGAGAGATTTAACCTGGAAATAAGGAGAAACTTTCTGACAGTGAGAGCAATCAACCAATGGAACAGCTTGCCCTCGGAAGTTGTGGGAGCATCATCACTTGAGACTTTCAAGAAGAGATTGGACTGCCATTTGTCAGAAATGGTGTAGGGTTTCCCACTTGGGCAGGGGGGATTGGACTAGATGACTTACAAGGTCCCTTCCAACTCTGATTATCTGTTTATCTGTTATTTGACAGGTGGGCAGGCTTTTCCCACATGCCATCCAAAAAAGGAAGAAGTTCCATCCCGACCTTCCCATGCATCTTGTTGGAGATCATGACAGCTATTTGTCAGTTAGAAAACCTCTTGTGTGTGAGAGAACACAATTCGATGGTGAAGGAGACACTGAAGTGGAAGAAAACCCTTCTTAGATTTGGAGGATGCAGATATCTCACACCTGCTGTATTATTCACTGTTGTCCTCCATGTGTGTGTGTGTGTACAATACGCAGTATGTTTCCCTAGTTACCTTTCTCACACAAGGCTTGTTGTGAAGATGAAAGGAATCCCACTTATCTGTTCCTTCTGAAGAGGATCAGGGCTGCTTCATTGCCAAACGCATTTGTCCTGCGGAGTCAAAGTTTACAGAAAGGACAGACACTGGTGAGTGGGAAAAGATGGTTAAGTCATATCATGCAAGCCAGCTTGAAGAAGAGGCAACCTCTTCTTTATCTAGCCGTGACCTCAATTAATCCCTCTCTACCCTGCCTCCATTTTTAGCTGCTGTTTGGCAGATACAGTCTTGATTTTATTCAACCCCCGGGAGAGAGAAGAGAACGTGCGTTGTCCTAGCTGTGGGCCTGTGGTTGGAGAAATGCTGTTTCGGTCTAAGTCTCTCCTCTATGGGGTCCAAAGAACTTTGCATTAGTTGTCGCTTGCTTCCCATGTGATGCTTTTCTTCATCCCTTCCCTCTCTGCCACTTGTCCTGTTGGGTTTCCATGGCAGCCTTGCACATCGCCACATCCTTCCAGGGCTGATGAAGGAGCAAGAACAAAAGGAGATTGGGCTATATAACACAAAAAGGGACACTTTGGTTCCCTTGAATTGTGCAGGAGAACATATCCCGACATGGAGCATGAAATGCAAGGATAAAAAGTGTCCCTTGTTACTTGAATTGGCTTCTTACTTTCTCCTTGTTAAAGGGAATTGTGTGACTCCTTTTTAATCTCCTCCTGCTATTGTCCAATTTCAGAAGAATATTCACTCTTCCTTTTTTCTTCCATGAAGGAAGGACTGGGAGAAAGATAGCAGAACATTGGAGGAAAAGCAATGGGTGTTAATAGAATCTTTTGAGGGAGAACATTCTTCTCTCTCACTTAAGGAAAGGTCTCTTCTCTTATTTGAATTGCAAAACCCCAAAGCCAGATCTAGGTAGTAAAGTCAAGGCTACCTCCAAAATATTAAGTGGAATCAAGTTTTTCCTGCTCCTGTTATCTCCTGGTGCACTTTTCAGGTTCTGGGTGCAAAGAAGACATGACGTTAAATATTACACAATATTAAAGTCAATATTAAACGTGGTGGCTCAGTGGCTAAGGTGCTGAGCTTGTCAATCAGAGAGGTCGGCAGTTTGACGGTTTGAATCCCTAGCACCGCGTAATGGAGTGAGCTCCTGTTACTTGTCCCAGCTTCTGTCAACCTAGCAGTTCGAAAGCACGTACAAAATGCAAGTAGAAAAATAGGCACCACTATGGTGGAAAGGTAACAGCGTTCCATGCGCCTTCAGTGTTTAGTTATGCCGGCCACATGACCACAGAGACATCTTCGGACAGAGCTGGCTCTTCGGCTTTGTAACGGAGATGAGCACCACCCCCTAGAGTCAGAAACAACTAGCACATATGTGCGAGGGAAACCTTTACCTTTACTTTTAAAGTCAGAGTATGAAAAATTACATATATCGCACAAGTTTGGGCAACCTCAATATATGACCTTTTGAGATTTCAACCTTCTCACGCGAAATCTCTCAAGACTGTTAGAGGATGGCCATGTTTCTTTCTTTTTCTTCAGTGAAAAATAATTAATTGGGGATTTCTGTATTTTTATCTGATCTCTTGGTGTTATTTGAAGCAGTCTCCTAAACAGCTTTCAATTCTGGTGCCTAGAAATAACCGTTCGTGGTGATGTTATTTCTGAGTCTACTACTCTGCTGATAGAATGATATTTTTGGAGCTTGTTTTCCTTCTCAGCCCCTATTCTAGAAGTGTTTGGCATGGGTTTGGTTGGAAATGCAGCTGGTGCAGAGGACAACCACATGTGATGCCGATATAGTTTGACTTCTGGAAGGCTATGTTCTATTTCAGGCTTTGGTGCCAGAAGTAGGTGGTGGTAGTGGCTCAGTGGTTAGAATGCAGATTGCTAATTCTGCCCACTGCCTGGAGTTCGATCCTGACCAGCTCAAGGTTGACTCAACCTTCCATCCTTTCAAGGTGGGTAAAATGAGGACCCAGATTGTTGAGGGCAATAGGCTGACTCTGTAAACTGCTTAGAGGGGTTGTAAAAACAGTACAAAGTGATATATAAGTGTACATGCTATTGCTATAATGCCTACATTCAGGACCAAGTACAACATCTGAACAGATTACCTCTTTAGATGCTTGGGGGGTGCCAAGTTAAGCTGACATGACCATAGAAAAGTGTCTTGGACCATGTTGGTTCCCTTAGCTAAGAAACTGAGAGGAACACCATCCCTAGAGTTGGATACAATTGGACAGGAAAAACATTTACCATTACCTTTATGGATCCCTAATATCTGCTTTCTAAATCTGACTTATGGAAAGATGCCACAGGTGTCAGAGTGTTGAAAAGTTCTCCTATCCCTTCTCTTTCTTACTCAGGAGTAGAACCAGAGCTGTAGAACCAAGCTAGATGTAAATTCTTCCCAGCCGTCTTAGTGTTTCATTTGAAGAAAAAGGATGTACACACACACACACACACACACACACACACACACACAAGGTTTTGGCTGAAAGTTCTTTTTTTCCTGTTCACAGAAAAAGTGATTGAACATTAAAAAAGAAAAAGAAACAGAAGAGAAGGCTAAATTAAGAAAGCACATTTATTTCCCTTAAGCATATCTGACAAGTATTTCATAATGATGATGAAGCTTTTTTCTCTGCTTCATTCCTGAACATATAATTTTTTTAAATGCAAGTGGACATTTATATGTATTATGAACATCAGCTTCCAGTTTCCTGAAAACAAAAAACTCAGGAAAAGATATGGGCTCTTACTTGCCATGTGCTATGCTTATATCATGGCAACTTTTATCTGTTTCTCTTCCTTTCTGTTTTTTCCTTGCATCAAAACAGTTCGATGAATTCGAGTGGTAGTTCTTTTAGGTTGTTCCTACTGAAATAGAACTTAATCAGTTGTCAGAATGTTCAAAAGCGTACAGAATGCAGAACGTTATTATCATTATGGACATTAGTAAGTATATTTCTTTATGTTGCACATTCCGCTCTTGCTTTCTAGTTTATCGACTATGAAAAGATAAGGGACCTTACACTTTTCCTGCAAATTTCCATATACTTTTTGATTGGGGTTTCTTTATTAATCTTTGTTCTTTGCCTGATTAGTGCTTCCAACGAGCATTGCAAAACATTTGCTTCATTTCTTGCACATGAGAAGACAGGACAGCCGATAATAACTTCCAGATAATAAAATACATAATTAAACAAAATCAATAATGGACAATAAAACAAATCATACAACCATGCACAATCCCAAGCACCAACTCAGCAATAATATAATTAGCAGTAACCAGGGTCAATTAGCTGATCCTCTCTTGGTGGATGGTGTGAAGACACAGCGCTAACTTAGAAGTTAGAGCCAAAAAGTTTTTGAAGAAAGAAAAGTTTTGACTAGGTAATTTTTTTTATGAGATAGAGGGAAGCGAGCTGCTGGTTTTATTTCCTGTCAGTGAGAACTATTAATCAGTGGAACGACTTGCCTCCAGAAGTTGTGAATGCTCCAACACTGGAAGTTTTTAAGAAGAGACTGGACAACCATTCATCTGAAATGGTATAGGGTTTCCTTCTTGAGCAGTGGGTTGGATTCCAAGGTCCTTTCCAACTATGTTATTTTTCTATTCTGTTATCTTCTTGTTTCCTCTTTGGGCGGCATCTAGCTTGACAGAATTGCTAAGGGACTCCAGTCTTTTTCTTGGAATCAGATTCTCCCACGTATGCATGAATGATAATTTGGTTTGGTTGGTCTTTAAAGCTAGGAATGTACTTAACTAAACACGAGTCAGTTTTTGTTTCTTTTCTCTTTTGCAGCTTTTGCAAAAACCATTATTAATGTGTGATGATGGTTAATGAAAGGCTAAATGTCATCTGTCTCCTCAGAGGAGGTCTTTTTGTAAAGCTCAGATTAGCCCCAGTGAATTTTAGTTTTAATTGACTAATATCTTTACGATAGTTTACAAAACAAACCTAGTACAAAATAACAATTAGAAAAAGAAACAAAAAAGACTATAGAAATTTAACATCCTTTCCTCTCTGGAGTCATATCACATCCTTCCCTTCCTTCCCTTCCTTTTCTTCTATCTTCCTTTTATTTCATTTCCTTCTGTTTTCCTTTCCTTCCCAATGCATGCCCAATATTGTTTCTGCAGATCACAAAATGATGGGTCATTTGAAATGTTACTTCCTTATAATTCTTAAAAAGGAAGTGGGCAGTTTCAACAACCAAAGGTAATGCTGGTTTGCAAATGCAGAAATGAAGTTCGTAATGAATCATGTCGGTGTTCCTTATCTTTTACATCTTCTCCTTCGTTTCCTTTGTTTGCTACATACCCCTGTCTGTTCCTTGCACGTGTCTCAAAAAAAAAAAAATACTGTTATAAGTTAATTCCTTCAGCCCAAAAGCTGATGAGACTTGACATCCATACCTGAATAGATCTCAGACAGCAAGCCAAAAAGAGAAGGAAAAAAAAAAACCCCTTAACACTAAGAGAAGCACTGAAAAAGGAGACAAAAACATGTTAGTTTGGCTGGTCAGATGAAGGGGAAGCCAAGCCCAGATTCAATTATACTTGGGCTGAGGATTTTTCCATTGGCCTCTCTGGCTTTCTGAGATCACAGTGGAATCTGTTTCTTCTCCCTTTCAGATGATTGCATGGCAGCTTTCTCTGGGGATCAACACTGAGGCGAAATGGTTGGACGTGTTTCTGTAATATCTGCCAATGAGCAAGTTGTGATTTCATACAAAATATTTTGAGGATAATCATGCACTGTGCTCAAAACTGAGTGTAACATATATATAGAGAGAGTGTAACATATATATCGAGAGACACCAGCATTCCATTGCACTGAATTTTGCTTTAAGTGTTTCTTTTCTGAATCTGGGATGTGGATATGACATTTCCATGTTTTCCTTTTGTCATTTCTACTTTGCCATCCCAGATCATTAGCTCCTTAGGATTATCTCTACCTCTATCTACTATCTATCTATCTATCTATCTATCTATCTATCTATCTATCTATCTATCTATCAATCAATCTATCATCTATCAACAATATCTCTACCTCTCTTTATTATACCTATGTCTATATCTATCTCTATTATATCGATCTCTATTTCTATCTATCTATCTATCTATCTATCTATTCTATATCTTTATCTATAAGATCTATATCTCTATTATATCTATATCGTATCTCTTACAATATATCTATATAGAATAGAATAGAATAGAATAGAATAGAATAGAATAGAATAGAATAGGCCAAGTGTGATTAGACACACAAGGAATTTACCTTGGGTGCAAATGCTCTCAGTGTACATTTAAAAAGATACATTTGTCAAGAATCATAAGGTACAACACTAAATGACAGTCATAGGGTACAATAAGCAATCAAATCATATTAGGAAACAGTCAATATAAATCGTATGGATACAAGTGACAAAGTTATGGTCATACAGTCACAAGTGGGAGGGGATGGGTGATAAGGAGTGATGAGAAGATTAATAGTAATAGTAGTGCAGACTCTGTAAATAGTTGGACAGTGTTGAAGGAATTATTTATTTAGCAGAGTGATGGCGTGGAAGAAACTGTCCTTGTGTCTAGTTGTTCTGGTGTGCAGTGCTCTATAGCGTCGTTTTGAGGGAGTTGAAACAGTTTATGTCTGGGATGTAAGGGGTCTGTAAATATTTTCACAGTCCTCTTTTTGACTTCTGCAGTATACAGGTTCTCGATGGAAGAAGGCAGGTTGGGTTTTTTTATATCTATCCCTATTATATCTATCTCAATTATATCTATATCTAAATCCATATTTATTATATCTATATCTATTTTTGTTATCTCTATCTTTGTTATCTCTATCTCTCTACCTATTAAATCTATTATTCTGATATATATCCATATCTATTATATGTATATCTCTATCATTATCTATATCTAGACAGAGATAATATTACAAAAGCACACATATCTCTATTATGAACAGAACAAGCAATCAACCTATAACTTCATGAATTATAAATAATGTTTTTAACAACCAAGAAAATGTATATTAATCGGGACAGGGAATTCTCAGTAATCTTTAATTGGGACTCCCCAGTGTTATCTGCTGGTTCAACTATAAAGGAAAAATTGCGTGTTCTATAGGCTACTATATAGCTTGTGAAAGTATTCACATAGAACGTGCCTTTCTAGGGTTTTTTTTTGGTAGACTGAGCCATTGGCATGTATTTCAGAAGGACAATGCCTGATATAGACATGGTCTGTCTATGTATTTTTAGAGAGAAGAGATGGGAAGAAAAATGTAAATAAAAGAAACCCCCAGAAGACCATATGCTGATTTCTCAAGTATATGATATAGAGCAAGTGTCTTCAAACTGGGCAAGTTTAAGACTTGTGGATTTCAACTCCCAGAATTCCTGAGCTAACATGACATGAGGAATTCTGGGAGTTGAAGTCCACAAGTCTTAAAGCTGTCAAGTTTGAAGGCTCCTGATATAGAGTCTCCTGCTTGAGCAGGGGTTGGACTAGAAAGAGTGGTCACCAACTAGTGGGCTGGGGACCACTGGTGGTCCGCAAGAAAATTTTGATGGTCTGCAGAGAAACGTCACCTCCAAACCACCCCCCCAAGCAATTAATCCAGGTTGCGCGGGAACACAAAGCTGCGCTGCCCACATGGCATGCGGGAACACAAGGCTTGCATCGCTTGCATTGCGAACAACACAAGGTAGTGAGGGGAGGGGGGAAAGGGCAGAGGGGGGAAAACTTGCCCCACTTACCCCACGCGCCTGGCCTGGCCACTGGGCTGCTTCTTTCTTCTTCTTTCTTCTTCTGCTTTTGGCTGCACACAAGGAAAGCAGCAAAAGTCTTCCTTTCTCTCCCCCAAACTCCTCCAGAAATGAGTCTTTGGGACCCTGCAAGGCATCCTGCTCCAAAAGGCTGCACCGGCAAAGATTCATTTCTGGCGAAGTTTGGGGAAGAGAAAGAAAGACTTCTGCTGCTTCTGCTGCTTTCCTTGCATGAAGCCAAAAGTCTCTCCCGCTCCCCCTGAGAATGGAGCTGGAGATGGTATCCTATGATCCCAAATAAAGAATGATTGACCGGTAGGAAAATGGGGTGGGGAATTTTCCTGCAAACTTTTTTGGGATTTTCCCAGGGTCTCTGGTCCACGGGATTTAAAATTATGAGTTTGGTGATCCCTGAGGTCCAAAAGGTTGGCGACCCCTGGACCAGAAGACCTCCAAGGTCCCTTCCAACTCTGTTATTCTGTTAAGCGTGGTGTCTCCCCTTGTATAAATCACAAACTATTAGCTATAAACTTTTGCAAAACAGAATCAGGTTTCAAACCTAAAATGGGAAACTGGAAAGTGCTTTTATATTGACATCTTTGGATATTGAACTCCCCCGTCCATGTGGTTCCACCTGTGTTTGTTTTGTTAAGTTAAAAGTGCCACTCTGCTCCGCAGCGGACTTTGCACAGTTCAGTAATTGCCCTATTTTGCTTGTGACAGGCAAATATACACGGGGCACTTTTGTGTCACTGCTGGTTTGTCGTCTCACTTTCTTTAGTTTTGGCCAAAAACGGAGTAGCAAAGCATTGAGGAGAGAAACCTCAGCAGCTCCAAGAGCCATATGGAAATTCAATCCAAACCAGCCCAAGAAAGACACAGGTAGCCTTGACTCACAACAGTAATTTAGTGACCATTCGAAGTTACAACGAAAGCACTGAAAAAGAGTGACATGATAGTTTTTCTCACATATGACCCTGCACATCCTCATGGTCACGTGCTTTACATTCGGATGCTTGGCAACTGGTTCATATTTATGATGGTCGCAGCATTCAGGGGTCATGTGATCATCATAGATTCAGTCACAGTTTGTTCAATATGGTATCAACCTTGGAACGGTGATTTATCTATTCTGGGTGTATTCAAAATGGACGGTGATTTATATATATGTGTGTGTGTGTGTTAGGTATAGGTGTATATCTTATATATCTATATCTGTCTCTATCTACCTATCTTTCTTTCTTTCTTTCTTTCTTTCTTTCTTTCTACCTACCTACCTATCATCTACCTATCTATCTATCATCTACCTACCTGTCTGCTTGCCTGCCTGCCTGCCTGTCTATCATATCTATCTATCTATCTATCTATCTATCTATCTATCTATCTATCTATCTATCTCTATCATCTGTCTATCTATCTCAATATATAGCATGTGTAGATACGTGTTATGTATGTGTATGGGTTGATATATACTTTCTTTTTAGAGCAGGCAACCAAATTTCATTTTTAATGTGGGCCAATCTGCTCATAACAAAAAGTAACAATAGAAATTTTCCCTTCTCTTCTGTTCTCTTCCCTTCTTTCCTCTCCTCTTCTCTCTTCTCCTGTTTCCTCTTCTTTGACTCCTCTCCTCTCTTCTCTCCTCTCTTCTTTTCTCTTTTCCTATTCCACTTCCTCTTCCTCTTGTCTACTCATCTCATCATCTTCTATGATCTTCTGACAAGCAAAGTCAATGGGGAAGCCACATTCACTTAACAACTGTGTGATTCATTTAACAACTGCAACGATTCCCTTAACAGATGTGGCAAGTAAAGTCCTAAAATGAGGCAAACTCACTAAACAAATGTCTCACTTAGCGACACAAGCTATGAGCTCAATAGTGGCTGTAAGCCAAGGACTGCCTGTACATATTTCTTGTTATCTGTGGAAACTTTTTTTTTTTTTTTAATTACATTTATATGCCGCCCTTCTCCGGAGACTCAGGGTGGCTTACAATCTATGGAGCACAACCCAATGTGCTCAGCAATAGCCTTCATTCCATTGTATATACCTGCTTATTACTAAGCGGCATTTTTACAAGGTCAGCTAATTGCCCCCAACAATCTTGGGTCCTCAATTTACCTACCCCGAGAGGATGGAAGGCTGAGTCAACCTTGAGCCTGGTGGGATTCGAGCCTACAGCAGTTGTAGGCAGCTGGAACTTAAGTGCAGGCAATTAACAGCCTGAGCCACCAAGGCTCTTCCAATACATTAGACCAATACATTTACTTGGGGGAAAAAAATCCCTCAGGCTTTCTCAGAGTAACCTATCCAATAATCCTGTGAAGGATGGGAACCTTTGACTTGGCAACAGGAAGCACTAAGACAGCGAAAATAATTTCTGTTTGTGCACCAAAGGTATGTAACAAGGCTTACGGCTTGACATCTTGCTGTCATTTGAAATCAATTAACCTTCATTTTACTTGGGGGGGATGGTGTTTGAGGGAGGGGAAAGTGACCTGTGCCAAAGTCTAGGAATCTTTCCCATGAACTCCTAAACGTGCAAGATTGACTGGCAGCATCTTTGCAATCTTTTCAACCTCCTCCCACTCAATTCTTTCTAGCTCAACATACCACGATCGACTCCACCTCCTCCTGAATGCAAGGCATGTGCCTGACCACTGAACTAGAGCCCTCCAGAGACTGGCAATCTTTCCGAGTGTGCCTCCAGCCATGCAAGAGAGCATCACCAGGGCAACAGGTTGGCCAAACCCATCCCACATTTTCTCTTCCAAAATATCGGCGGTGATTGAAAGTATCTGCAGAGCTGAGGAAACATTTCTGGAATTCTTTACCTGGTCTCCTTCCAAGCCTGAGGGAAGAGAATAGCAGTTAGAAGGGACTTTAGAAGTCCTTGTCCAATCCCCTGTTCAGTCAGGAGACCCTGTACCAGTTCACACAAATGGTTGTCTAATCTCTTCTTAAAAACTTCCAGCATTGGAGCACCCACAGCATCTAAGGGGAAGTCATTCCACTGACCAATTCTTTTAACTTTTAGGAAATTTCTCCTTAGTTCTAGGTTGCTTCTCTCCTTGATGAGTTTCCATCCGATGCTTCTTGTCCTGCCTTCAGGTGCTTTGGAGAATAAGTTGATTCCCCTTTTTGGGGGATTTTCTGTAAATGATCCTTTCTTATTTCCCCCCAAAATTTTCAGTAGAAAGATGTTTCCTTGTCCTCCCAGATGTGGGAGAAGGTAGATCTCCAATGCTAACCTTTATTGTCATTTTTTACTGTGGGCACACTGGCACACATTAAAAATGAAATTCTGTTGCCTGCTCTCAAAAGTGTACACATACATAACACACATATTATATATATATATATATATATATATATATATATATATATATATATATTTGTTTTCGTAGATTTTCACGGGTAAAATGTAGGTCTTGGTGTATTCGGTCTTGTCCCATGTAAGATTGAGAATACTTGCAACGTTCAACAAATCTCATCCCATCTCAGGAAAAGCCATCCATTCTGCATACATCAACTCCACAAACCAATCAAGAAGTAACAACACAGCCAACTCTAGAGTTTTAAAGGGAAAAACAGCCACGGTCACATATTCTCCCAGGAGAACGAAGCTGAAGACACCAGCCTGAAGATGACGGATGAGATTTCCGAAACGTTGCCAAGGTATTCTCAATCTTACACGGGACAAGACCGAATACACCAAGACCTACATACCTTTACCCGTGAAAATCTATTTAAAACATATATATATATATATATATATATATATATATATATATATATATATATCATACACACACACACACATATACACACACATATACACACACACACACACACATATACATGTATATATATATATATATATACACATACACACACACATGTATATATATATGTATAAGTATATTGCACCCAATATATATATGTATATGTATATTACACCCATATCTATCACTGTTCATCTTGAATATGGATACCTCCTCCCAACACTGATGTTTGTAAGTTTTCTTTGAACGATCATGGACAGGGTGAGCATATCACATGCCAGCAGCTTCTAATGTGCCAGAAGGGCAGAGAGCATAGATGACTTCCTGCCATATGCACAGCCATGATTTCACTGGGGACCCATTCGGCACACAACCCAAGTCAGAGCCCTGCTGTGGCTGTTTTCACAGGACTCCCTTAACAGCTGGAATTGACCAGAACACAGCTGCTCTCTGGCTGCACTCCATTCCACTCTCCACATCGCTACCATCACCATCATTATCATGAGGTGTGAAGGCAGGAGATTATTCACCATGGGTTAACTATCTTACCTGTATTCTTTCCTCAGGCAGAAGCAAGCTACAATTGGCTTAACACATTAAACAAGGTCTTGATTTTCTTATCCAAGCACTGAGCTGCACCTGCATGCCTTATTTTCAATCTGATGATGTTGAGACTCTAGAAAGAGTGCAGAGAAGAGCAACCAGGATGATTAAGGGGACTAGAGGCTAAAACATACAAAGACTGGTTTCAGGAACTGGGCATGGCTAGTCTAGTGAAGAGAAGGAACAGGGGAGACATAATAGCAGTGCTACTGCTATCTCTGTGCCATTAAAATGTTTCCTTGCTTTGTACTTTGCAGGCCAATTGCAATCACTATAACCTTGTCAGGCATCTAACAACCAAAACACCCAGAATACAATGCGCCTCCCTGCCTCCTGAGCATGCATGCACAATCCCCCCTGCCACCCCCTTACCTGCACTGTGCCTCACAGCTGATTTTTTGGCTGGTTTGAGGCCTTTTTCAGCCTCCCAGGGGCTTGGAAAAAGCCTCGGCAATGCTTTTCAGGACAAATAATATGCCCGTTTCGTCACTTCCGGTATTATAGAAAGTGATGAAATGGGCCTATTTGGCCTGAAAAGCCTTGCAGAGGCTTTTCCCAAGCTTCTGGGAGGCTGAAAAAGGCCTGAAATCAGCAGAAAAATCAGCTGTGAGACGCGCGCATGCGCAGTGAGGTAAATTTGCCTGCAGCTCACGTGCTGGCACAAAGTGGCTCTGTGTGCCACTTGTGGCATAAGTGCCATAGGTTCGCCATCATGGATATAGGATCTCCTGCTTGAGCAGGGGGTTGGACTAGATGACCTACAAGATCCCTTCCAACTCTGTTAATCTGTTAAAGTTGGGCTAAAGTACTAGTTGTTTAATTATTATTATTTTTCTCTGTTTCTTACTACTGTAGAATCCAGTGAATTCCAGATGCTAAATTGGGCAAAATTTTGCTCAAAAGTTTGATAGCTTTTAATGGCAGCCCTAAGCCACAAGGGTGGGGCAGGAGGGCCCTTTTAATGACTTGTGGGCTTCAACTCCCAGAATCCTTGGATTAGCCATATTGGTTCAGGAATCCTAGAAGGCAGAGGTGGTATTCAGAAGGTTCTGACCAGTTCTGGAGAACCGGTAGCGAACATTTTGAATAGTTCAGAGAATCAGCAAATACCACCTCTGACAGGCCCCGCCCCCACCTATTCTCTGCCTCCCGAGTCCCAGCTGATCGGCTGGGTCTTCTTTGGTTGCCCTGCACAGGAGAATGGAGCTGGAAAGCAGGTTAGTGGGATGTGGAGGGAATGAGGATTTTGCAGTATCCTTCCCCTGCCACGCCCACCAAGCCACACCACACCCACAGAACTGGTAGTAAAAATTTTTTGAATCCCACCACTGATTGAAGTCTACAAGTCATGAAGGAGGCCATCATTTTCCCACCTCTGCCCTAAGAGAACAGAAGCTGAACATTCCTTTACATGGGATGAAAATGACATCCTGACACTTTCTGCAAATTTGAGTCCCCAACTTAGTGTGTGATTTATGACACACTCTGTGTCATGCCCTTATTAGAGTCAGACTCTGAGGGAGAGGAGGAACAGCCGACAGGAGTGGAGGTTTGGCTCCGGAGGTTGTGGGGGAGGGTGGGGAAAGGCAGAGGCTGGGCAGTCAGAGGAAGAACCAGGCCCATCCCCTCTTCCTAGGACACGCAGGGAGGAATGGAGAAGGAAACAACTTGGCTTAAGAGAGAGGAAGCGGCCATGATCCCTGTCATTGGTTGCAGCTGGGGAGAATAGTATATAAGAGAGACGGTTAAAACACAGCATTGCCAGAAGCAAAGCACGTTTTATTTTGGTCTGAAGATATCTTGGTTGGCGTCCTTCCAACAGACTGTGCCTTGTTATCTCCTTGAAGTTGGTAATTACTTATCCTGGTCCGTTATGGAATTTCCTTCATTGTAGTTTGGGTTTTTTTATTTCACCTTTATCTGCTTATTAAGTTCGGACGGTATTGCTTTGCTTTAAAGACTAATTTTGAGTAAGTTTTATCTCCAACTGAGAATTATTGAACAGTGGGGCCAAGTTGGAGGCATTAAAGGACATTTATTTACGTTTTGGATTTTGTTACATTTGTGTTACACTCTGGGTCATCACACTCCGGGCAGAGGGGGGGAAAACAGGGTCATAGGTGGACTGTAAATTATGTGAGGCAGAGCTGACTGCATTTGGGTATGTGCCAACATGTTGCTCCTGATAAATAACTGGATTTGTTTGGAAACTTGGTTCGAGGCTCATGGTTTAATTAGAGCATCTGTCGGAACCCTAACAAACAGCTCATTTAGTGACCATTCAAAGTTATAATGGCACTGAACAAAGGGACTTGCGACTATTTTTCCAAAACTTAAACCTTTGAGGCATCCCTACGAATCGTGTGATCAAAATCCAGATACTTGGCAGCTGGTTCATACTTAAGACCGTCGCTGTGTCCGAAGGTCCCCCTTTTTGCAGTCTTTTGACAAGCAAACCCAAGGGAGAAGACAGGTTCACCTAACAACTGTGCTACTAGCTTATCAACCGCAATGATTCACTTAACAAACGGTGGCAAGAAAGGTTGTAAAATGAGGCAAAACTGGCTTAGCAAATGTTTCATTTAATGCTGGTCTCAATTGGGGTCATAAGTCGAGGACTACCTGTACATTCTCATTATTTATTTGCTCTTTTATCCCTCCTCTGCAACAGGCAGGCCCTTCAAGACTCAATCCCTCCCCAAAATGGAAGGATATTTTGAATCTTACAATGGATGAAGAAGTCGATGAACTTAGCAGAGAGGGCAAAATTGACTGCTTTGATTAAAGAAAAGAAGACAATTACTTTTCTTTCTCCTTGAAAACTGCTTTTGGACTTTGTGCTTGAGGTGGAAAAAATAAATAAAACTGTGATTTGGGGTTTTGCTGACTAGATATGTTCAGGTGTTATAGAAATGGCTGATATATATTACTAGCTGGATACCCGTGCTTCGCTAGGAAAGTATATGGTCGGGCTTAGTTTTTGGGGAGGAAAATAAGGGGAAAAATTATGCCTCTGCCTATCAGCATCCATCGGTATTTATTCATCTGGCTAGCATCCTGTCAGTGTGTCAGAGAGTTGAGGGCTGTTTGGAAACTGAAACAGTATTTACTGTGTGAGCGAGAAGGAGACAGCAAGGAGCCTGGGTGTGGCTTAGCTCAACTGTTTTGTACTAAAGCTGCTTTCTGCTGTGAAACTAAAACGGAAACAGAAACTCCTCTCCTCTGCTTGTGTTTTGCAGGTGGGGAGGGGGAGTAGAACTCCTTAGCATCAGAGCGTGTTAATAATAGTATACGAAATACTAATGCTGTGATGGTCATTTCAAAAAGTCCTTTTTAGGGAGCACCTAGAAGGCAAGAGGAACATACGTGCCAAATTTCAAATTTGTAGCAGAGGTGATCTTCAGCATGTTTTGACCAGTTCTGAATAGAATGAAGGCTATTGCTGAGCACATTAGGTGGTGCTCCAAAGATTGTAAGCTTCCCTGCGTCTCCGGAGAAGGGCGGCATATAAATGGTAATTAAAAAAAAAATTATATACTATTATGTAAGCAAATTAACCCAGACAATACACCGTTCATAAAGCACTTATGTATATTAAGGAAAATACATAAATAAACTGTTAAAAAATGCAAGAAGACATGCCCTCTTTCAGGGCATACGGTTGGACTGTCTATGCTAGCTAGCCACACACCTGTCTTGGGCAACTCTGTGAGAACTATGCATCGGCCAATTCAGAGGTGGCATTCAGCAGGTGCTGACCAGTTCTGGAGAACCGGTAGTGGAAATTTTGAGTAGTTCAGAGAACCGGCAAATTCCACCTCTGACTGGAGATTTTACAGTATCCTTCCCCTGCCACGCCCACCAAGCCACGCCCACAGAACCAGTAGTAAAAAAAATTGAATCCCACCACTGGTTTGTAGGCTTTACGGTTCTGGAGATTTTGTGATGATGCATGAATGATATTTCGCTTTTATATATATAGATTACCCAAAAGTAAAAAAGATGAGGTTTTATGTTGCTACCTTATTCTACTGCATCAAAAGGAGTTGGCAGTCAATGCTTTTCTTTTTCTTTACCTTACGTTGTTGTCTCTTCCTCCTTTCCTCCCTTATTTTCATTCTTCTTTGGACTTCTTTTTTTATATTTTGATAAGCGAATAAAACATTGATTGATTGATGGCCCGACTCACGAGGGGGGCAACATGCTCGACCTGGTTTTTGTCTCGGAGCAGTGGCATAATGATCTGGGGAGTGGTGATCTTATTATCCACCCCGTTCCATGATCAGATCATTATCTCCTGTGGCTGGCTTTTCGACAAGCTGCCCCACACTGCTGGGATGAGGAGCCTCTTAGGTGGTTCCAGGCTGATGGAGACAGGTTCCAGGCAGAGCTGGGATTTTTTCCTACATCCCTGGTCCACAGCTCTGCCGAGACCCTGGCGGCCGCTTGGCAATGGGCAGCTGCGGGGGCTCTTGACAGAGTGGTCCCCATGCGTGTTCTTACCCGTCGCAGATCCCGTGTGGCTCCCTGGTATACCGAGGAGCTCCGGGAGATGAAGCGACAGAGAAGGGGTCTAGAGAGCAGGTGGAGGTCGACCCGCTCCGAGTCTGACTGAGCCCAGTGGAGAGCCTATATCAGGACCTATCTGGTAGCTGTGAGAGTGGCAAGAAGGGTTTATTTCTCCGCTCTCATAGCATCCGCAGGAAACCGCCCCGCCACCCTGTTTGGGGTCGCCCGCTCCCTCCTCCATCCGGGGGCTGTGGCAGATCCCCTGCGGGGTCGAGCTGAGGAATTTGGTCAGTTCCTGCAGGATAAGATCACTCGGATTCGGGGGGGGGCTGAACTCCAATTTGCCATGGTCTGATGCCGAGGGTGCAAGTGGTCTAGCTAATGTAATCTGGACTGAGTTCGATCCTCTTTCTGAGGATGAAGTGGACAGGATTATGTGACGACTGAGTTCCACCACATGTTTGTTGGACCCATGCCCTTCCTGGTTGGTCTATGCCTCCAGGGAGGTGACATGCGGCTGGCTCCAGGCAGTGGTCAACGCTTCTCTGGGGGAGGGTACCTTTCCCACTGCCTTGAAGTGGTGAGGCCTCTCCTGAAGAAGCCTGCCCTGGACCCAGCCGAATTGAACAACTTTCGTCCGGTCGAGAGTGTGGTGGCTCAGCAATTTCCACTTTTCCTGGAGGAAGCGGACTACCTGGATCTGTACCAATCGGGCTTTCGACCCGGGTATAGCACGGAGACGGCATTGGTCGCACTGATGGATGATCTCCTGAGGGCTCGGGACAGGGGTTTTTCCTCTGTCCTGGTCCTGTTAGATCTCTCAGCGGCTTTCGATACCATCGACCATGGTATCTTATTGCGGCGTCTCGGGGGGTTGGGAGTGGGAGGCACTGTGTTGCAGTGGTTCGCCTCCTTCCTCTCGGGACGCTCGCAATCAGTGTTGGCAGGGGGGCAGAGGTCGACTCCAAGGGCTCTCACTTGTGGGGTCCCTCAGGGGTCTGTCCTCTCGCCCCTCCTGTTCAACATCTATATGAAACCGCTGGGTGAGATCATCCGCGGCTTTGGGGTGAAGTATCATCAGTACGCTGATGATATGCAGTTATACATCTCCACCCCAGGCCACATCAGTGATGCCCTCTCCGTGATGTCCTGCTGTTTGGATGCGGTACAGATCTGGATGGACAGTAACATGTTTCGGCTCAATCCGGCTAAGACAGAGTGGCTGTGCGTACAGACATCTCGACCCAGTCAGGAGATTCTACTTTTGGTCATGGGGGGAGAGGTGTTGCCCCCCGTGGACAGGGCACGGAATCTGGGGGTCCTTCTGGACTCACGGCTCAGGTTGGAGGAGCAGGTGGGAGCCGTGGCCAGGGGGGCCTTTGCCCAGGTCCAGCTGGTTCGCCAGTTACGCCCATATCTGGACCGAGATGCCCTGCGCATGGTCACTCAGGCACTTGTCACCTCGCGGCTTGACTATTGCAACGCTCTCTATCTAGGACTGCCCTTGCATACCATCCGGAGGCTTCAGCTGGTGCAAAATGCTGCCGCACGGGTTGTGATGGGAGCTTCCCGGTTCTCCCATGTTACGCCCCTCCTGCGTGGCCTGCATTGGTTGCCGGTTGCCCTCCGAATGAGATTCAAGGTTTTGGTATTGACATTCAAAGTCCTACGAGACATGGGTCCAGGCTATCTACGGGAACGTCTACTGCCGGCATCGAATACCAACCGTCCTGTACGAGCGCACAGGCAGGGACTCCTCGGCATGCCGTCTGCGACTCAATGTCGCTTGGCGGTGATGCGGGGGAGGGCCTACTCTGTGGCGGCTCCCGCCCTATGGAATCAACTACCTCTGGGACTCGGCCTGGCCCCCAACCTCCGCACCTTCTGCCGTGACCTGAAAACTTGGCTATTTGAGCAGGCTGAGCTGTGCTGACTCCTCTTGGGGGGGAGGGGGTTTGGTTTTATAATTTGTTTTTAGTAATTTGGCTTGTCGGGTTTAATTCTATTTTAGGTAATTATTTATTGTGTTGGTTTTAATTGTGAGCCGCCCCGAGTCCGTTCAGGAGAGGGGCGGCATACAAGTCAAATAAATAAATAAATAAATAAATAAACAAACAAACAAACAAACAAACAAACAAATTTGAATCGCTAAGGCTCAAACCCCCATGGGCTCGCTGAGTTCCCTGTCTGGCCTTATTTTTAAGCAAATGATTGAGAGTAATGTTACAGCGTAAGAAGATTGAATTCCAACCTAAAGCAAAAGAAATAAAAAATCAGGGAATTGTTTGGTGTCATAGAAAGAGTTAAACTCCTGTCCAAGGTAGATGGATTAGCTCATAAAGAAGGGATAGCTTGGTCTGTGAGGTTAGGAGAAAGAAAGCTCAGGAAAGGAAGGTTTGACAGCTGCTCAAGGGGACGTTTCCTGAGCATTCAGGCTGAAAATATAGGTTGAAAATGTCAGAAGTGCTCCTCCACCTTTCCCAGAGGCATACGGTTCCTCTGGAGCCTTGCAAAATGTCATCATATTATGGGATGGTCTTAACATGGCCATCTTTACAATTCATCAAGATGAACCAGCAGATGTTGGTGGCAGGGACAGAGATCTTGGAGAAGACAATTGTTTTGACCCAAACGTGGTTCCATGAGAGTAAACCCAAAGCAAAGGTACCAGCACAACCTTTTACTGTTTCATTTACGAATCCTGTTTCTTCACAGATAAAAGGCTGCTTCCAACTAACTAGCTCTGTTAAGGAAGAGCCTTGCCAAGTTTTTGCAAGTCTGCCGAGAACAACAGATAAAGTTCCTAAAGAATAAATCAAAGAGTCTCCAAATACCAACTCACATATTCTAATGTCCACCAGGCTCAAGTATCAAACTTCTTTGCCTTCTGCAAAGAACTGCAGTTTCTCAGCTGGCTTTTATCTTCTCAGGGAGGGGCCATTACATTTCAGCATTACTCCTGAGTCGCCCGTGATACTGCAGCTGCTCTTTCATTCGAGCAGCCCTGCACGCATGCGCACTGGGCACAGGCTCCTCAGGGACCTCTTCGTCACTGCTGCCAGCCTCCACAATCTCCAAAGGCAGCATTCCACTCCCTGATGGTCCTGGCCCCATCCCTGCATCACACGCAGGCCCCTCATCTGAGTCCTCGCTCTCTGAGACCTCAGCTGTCTGCACCTGCTGCCGGCGAACCACAACAACAATTCTCCAAGCTCCTAGTATGAGGACGTCACGGCAATTACTTAGCTCCAGAGTTGGCATGAGTCCACCCAAGGAATGTTCATTCCTTCCACATCCAGAGACCTGCCAGGGGTATGCTTCACATGTCTTCCAGGTGACCCAAAACTGATTGGGCCAGTGGTTCTTACCCTGTAGTCCACAGACCCCTGGGGGATGGGCGGGTGTCATGATGTTGTCACAAGGACTTTGTGAAGACTTGACAAAATTGTTGTGGCCTGCCAGCGGCCAGCAGAGCAGGCGACAGAGTCAGACAGGAGGTTGGGGAGGAACGTGGGCCAGTCCTGGAGTCTGGGGAAGACTCTGATGAGTGCTCTGCATCGGAGGCAGAGATGGGGCCAGGGCCATCTGACAGTTATCAGCTACCTTCGGAGTCAGAGAACAGTGGGGCAGAAGACCAGCTGGAGCCTGTTCCCAGTGTGCGCATGTGCAGAGCTGCCAGGAGAAGGGAACAGCTAAGGATCAAGAGTCAACTCAGCTCAGGTGGATGATGAATGGCACCTCCCATAGGGAATAAAGAGAAGCAGAAGGGGAGTGGTGTTTGCAGGAGAAAATTAGTTCAATTCATGAGGGTGAAGATCTGTTCCTGACTTCTTGCCAAGTAACTGCTGCTACAGCTTGGCGTTTGGAAGATATCAGCCTGGCAATTCTCCAAGCCTGATAAAGGTCTGTATTTGTGAAATCTCATGAAAGACTATTTGCTGGGAGTTTGCTGGAGAGGAATTCACTTTAACTTAATAAAAGGGGTTTTATCGGGATGAGGAGTCTGCTTCATGATCTTGGGAAGCCTAGATCAGAACAGAACTGTTATGATTTAAACCTTGAATTAAGACTTAGTGGCCCATGGCCAGAGCCCATAGCCACAAAAGGAATTTAAAGGTGGCCCATAATGAAGAAAAGGCTGAGAACCAATGGACGGGGCCATTGATAATCTAGAAGTCAGAAAGAGGATTCAAGATGATCTTTTTTTTAAATTCATATTTATATCCGCCCTTCTCCGGAGACTCAGGGTGGCTTACAATTTTTGGGATACAACCCAATGTGCTCAGCAATAGCCTTCATTCCATTGTATATGCCTGCTTATTACTAAGCGGCATTTTTACAAGGTCAGCTAATTGCCCCCAACAATCTTGGGTCCTCAATTTACCTATCCCAAGAGGATGGAAGGCTGAGTCAACCTTGAGCCTGGTGGGATTCGAGCCTGCAGTAATTGCAGGCTGCTGGAATTAAGTGCTAGGCATTTAACAGCCTGCACCACCAAGGCTCCTTCAAGGCTTTCCTTGCGTGCAGCCAAAAGCAGAAGAAGAAAGAAATGGAAAGAAGCAGCCCGGTGGCCAGGCAGGCCTGTGGGGGGAGTGGGGCAAGTTCCCTCCCTCCACCCTTTTCCCGTTCCCCTTACTACCTCATGTTGTTTGCAATGCAAGCTACGCAAGCCTTGTGTTCCCGCAGGCCATTTGGGCAGCGCAGCCTTGTGTTCCCACGCAGCCTGGATTAATTGCTTTGGGGGTGACATTTCTCTGCGGACCACCAAAATTTTCTCATGGACCACAAGTGGTCCCCGGCCCACTGGTTGGCAACCACTGGGTTAGAGTGCAGTACTACAGGCTACTTCTGCTGACTGCCGGCTGACTGCAATTTGGAAATTCGATTCTCACCAGGCTCAAGGTTGATTCATCCTTCCATCCTTCTGAGTTCGGTAAAATGGGATGAGGACTCAAATTGTTGGGGCATTAGGCTGGCTCTGTAAACCGCTTAGAGAGGGCTGTAAAAGCACTGTGAAGTGGTATATAACTCTAAGACTCAGCGATCTTCAAACTTGACAGCTTTAAGACTTGTGGACTTAACTCCCAGAACTCCTGAGCTAACATGACTGGAGGAGGAATTCTGGGAGTTAAGTCCACAAGTCTTAAACTTGCCAAGTTTGAAGACCCTTTCTAAGTCCTATTGCTACTGAAAGAGGATGGACTCCCCATTTCTGGGTCTTTTTCACAGGGAAGACTAGATGTTCTTCAGGTTCCCCGTTGTGGCTCAAAGCTCTGCTCTTCGGAACCTTTCAAAGGGACTTGGCACCTCTGGCAGGGAATCCTCACCACGGGCAACCCCAGGTAGACTTCCAGAACACGAGTCCCCAGAGAACCTTTTTTGGCTTCTCTTACACTTCCAGGAAGGGCAACTCAGGATGGAGCTGCTGGTCAGGAAGTCCCGCTTACACTGAGGGCTGATCAAAGGGAGCGCAACCCACCCCACGGCAGGCACAGCGGGGCAATCAGGTTACCAACCCAGCGGCAGGTGAAGCCTCTTTGGCCAGACCGGGGCTGGATTGGCGCTGGGACGGCTTGGCTAACGGGAAGCCTCTGCCCTTTCAGGTGCCACCCTGCATCGCCGAGGGCTGAAGACTCGGGGCAGAGCCGGAGCCCGACAACCCTTCTCTCGCACCCCGGACGTGGAATGATCGATTGCTCCGGCCCCACCTTTGCTTGCGCACCTCGCTCTCCGCCTCTGGGCTGGGCTGGGCACCCAGCTCCCCGGGTCCCCGGCTCCCTGGGCTGGGCTGGCTGCGCGGCTGCCCTGCGCTCTTGGATTGGCTGGGGGCGCTGCTCGGAGCGGCCGAGTGAGGCGGTCGGGCTGGGGGCTTTTGTGGGGCGGGCGCCTCTGCCTTCTCCTCCTCCCTGCGCAGCCCGGCCCACCTGAGCCGCCGAGCGGCGGCAGCAGCACACCCCCCTTGCCGCAGCCGCGCCCCCGTCCCGAGGCATCCCGCCCGGCCAGGAAAGGCGGTGGAGGCGCCGCATTGTGCCCGGCAGAGCTCCTCTGACGCACCAACCGCCCCCCCTCCCGAAAGTCCCCGGCCGGCCAGCCAGCCAGCAGCCCCGCCCGTCCCCGCCCCTCGCCCCCTCCCCGAGAACCGCAGCGAGCGCGCGCCAGGGAGCGAAAGCAGGAGGGGGGGAAGCGCGGGCACGCGAGCGAGTGAGCAGCCGGGCGGGGAAACTGCGAGCGAGCGGAGCGGAGCTGAGGGCGCCCGGCGCGGGGGCGCGCGCGCGCGGGTCTGTGTCTGGCGGGCAGCGGGTGTGTGGCGGCGGCGGCGGAGGAGGAGGAGAAGGAGGAGGAGGAGGAGGAAGAGAAGAGAAGAGAGTCCGGGCGGAGAGGGACCCTGGAGGGACGGAGGGTCCTTGGGCTCCGTGGCGGCAGCAGCGGCGGCAACAGGAGCAGCAACGGATCAGGTCGGTCTCTTGCAGCTTCTCGGGTTCGCCACGGTTGGGGGCGCCCTCCCCCTGGCCGTCCCGCCGCGTTGGTGGCTTGTGCTGGGAGCTGGGACGCCAGATTCAGGGTGGGGGGTCGGGGTAGTGTATGGGGGCTGGAGGAAGGGGCGTCTCCGCGCTCAGCAGCTGCAAAGCCAAGCGCGGGAGTCCCGGTTCTCGGTCTTTGGGTGATGCCCGGGGTGGGCAGCCCGATGGCGCATCCGCTTCAGTAGCCGCTTCAGCCTCTAGGCAGGCAAGGGGGTCGGCTGGGGCGGGTGAGTCTTTCGGGGCGGGTGGGGGGTCCCAGAGGTGCTCGGCGCCGCTTGCACTCCGGGAACGATCGCTCCGGGGTGCCCCTGGTAACTCGGCGCTGTCACTTGCCCTCCTGGCTCACCCTGCGAGTGGCTTTTGCCAGCCCCAACTCCCCTCCCCTCCCTTCCCTTCCTCCCTCCTTTCTGCTGGGGGGGGGGGAGGGAATAGATGGAGTAGGACTTGACAAAGGGAGAAGTTTGCGGGAGATCGGCCGGACCCAGGCTTGGAGGTGGGTGGGTGGGTGGGCGAGGGCGGAAATTCCCACTGACTGGGCAGAACCGGGGTTAATGCCAGCCAGGGTTCGAGCCGCGGGGAACTCCAAGATAGGGGTCCCGGTGGGAAGTTGGCTTGCAAGAGCGATTCCCCTCCGTGCCGGGCTTTTTGGCGAAGGGAACTTTCTGGCGAACTTTTGTTTTAGGGTGGGTTTCTCTTTGCTGAAAAGTGGAAAAGCGGCGAACCAAACGCTTCGCTGGAAAGGCTTGAACTAGAGCGTACTTGATTTGTAGACGTGTGGCTTTCGCGGGCTCTCTTCGCGTCCTCGTCGAACAAAACTTGCATTGTTTTTTTTTTTAAGCACTGCTTTAATCGCGATTACCCGACGTTTCAGCTGATTTAGGAGCTCGGCCGTGTCGGGCTTCTTAAATATCTTTTTTTAAATTATTATTTAAAGTCCGGCGGAATGCATTAAGCTGGATAAGCGCGCCGTGACGGGTTTCGCTGGCGGCTGAGTGGAAAGAAAGAAAGAAAAAGAGGACGAAACGCTGCACCAAAAGCCCCTGGACGCACCTCCGGGTGGCTCGCGTCCCCCTTCCCACCCCGGGTCCACGAAGCATTTCATTTACACGCGGGGTCGTGGCACGCGGGAGCCTGGCGGACACGTGCCAATCAAGCCGGGCTTCAAAAGCCCCGCGAACTCCAGTCGGGGGTTGTGTGAGCTGAAAGCTGGTCCCGCTTTGGGTGGGAGGAGAATGGGTGTGCTGCGCGAACTGGAGGAAGGGAGGGAAGGAGGGCGGGCAGGGAGGGTCCCTTTGGGGTCGGGCTCCTGTCCCTGGCAGGAATGTGTCCCCCCCTCCCTCCTCCTCCCCTCCCCTCCCCCGTTCATCCCTGCAAGCCTTTGGCCGGGCTGGGTGGGTGGGGGACGCGGTGCTCTTCCGCCCCGAAGTGGGGCCCTTCGGCGGTGCGCCAAAGGCTGTTTGGATTGGCTCAGAGCCGGGGACTGGAAAATTGGCCCCGCTTCAGGGTCACATGTGGCGAGCAGGGGGCACCGAGAGGCCGGTTTCCATGGCGCTCCCTCCCTGCCTCCCTCCCCAGTCTTGGCAGGTAGCGCTTCACGGCAAGAGGCTTCCTTTATATGGCCCTGGTATGTGAGCACCGTTTCCTGAGCCTTGAAATGAAACAGGAGCAGCCGAGCGAAGTGTGCGTGTGTGTGTGTGTGTGTGTGTGTGTAGTGCTCACACATGCACAACCCCTCCGCTGTCTCCCTCCCAGCATGTCACTAAAGAGATGGCCGGGAGATCGAAGCCGCTTCTCAGACGCGGAGTTTCTTTTAAAAAAATTAAGTCAATATTCAGCCTTTGCCTTCGCCAGGCTCAAGTCTGCCCAAGTAGAGAGAGCTGGTTTAGGAAAGGGGGCAGGCAGTGCCTGTCCTTAGCGAGGCTGAAGATACTGTCGTCATCCGTGGCAAAGTAAGGCAGTCTTTCTGCTCTCCTCTCCTCTCCCCTCCCTCCCCTCCTCTCCCCGCTGCTTCTCTCGGTACAGCTCGGGAAGCCCACCGCAGCTAAGCGAGCGAGCGAGCGAGCGCACAGCCTCAGCAGCAGCAGCCTTTCTCTCTCTCTGTCTCCCGCACAAACACAATGATGTCACTTTCCTTTTCTGCTCCTGGGTGGGGAAGGAAGAGCTTGAGCCGCTGGAATTGGCTCTCAGGTCACGCAGAGCATCTCCGCCGGGCGAGAGGGCTTCTAGGACCCCGGCTTGGCTTTTCGGGGAGGAAAGCGTGTCTCCTGGCCGGCTGAGGGGAACCCAGGTGGGGTGTCTCTCTCTCTCTGTGTGTGTAGGGAAGGTCTTGGGGTGATAGGAAATGCTGCCCTGTTTTGGGAACCCTGGGCAAAAGGGGACACTCTCTGGCAAGAGTGAAAGCTAAGTCACCCTCTTGGCTTTCCATAAATGGGGACATCAGTCTGGGATTTAAGGTTTTATTACTTTGTGTCTTGGGACAAGTCTTTTGCACAATTCCCATCCTTGGGCTTTGGTCTTGCTGAAAAGGATTCTCAGAGCTCTCTTGGGGCGGGGGGGATAGAATAGAATAGAATTCTTTATTGGCCAAGTGTGATTGGACCCACAAGGAATTTGTCTTGGTGCAAATGCTCTCAGTGTCCATAAAAGAAAAGATACATTCGTCAGGAGTCAAGAATCAGCAGGTACAACACTTAGCAATAGTCATAGGTACAATAAGCAACCGAATCATACTAGGAAACAGTCAATAAAAATCGTTAGGATACAAGCAACAAGGTTACAGTCATACAGTCATAAGTGGGAGGAGATGGGTGAAAGGATGGATGGGAGGATTAATAGTGATAGTAATAGCAATTCAGACTTAGTAAATAGTTGGACAGTGTTGAGGGAATTATTTGTTTAGCAGAGCGATGGCGTTCGGGAAAAAACTGTCCTTGTGTCTAGTTGTTCCAGTGTGCAAAAAAAAAAAGATCATTTGCATTCTGGGAGATGCCAAAAAAGTAAGTGAGTGATCTCAGATCCATAGGAACATCCAGGAGACAAGTAGGACCACAGAAGACTTTTGACTGCCACGACCTAGAACAAACATGGTACCTTCACTTACCCAGAAGTCCATAAAAACTTGACAGAAGACTGACCTGCAAATCAGGTCGGTCTTCTGTCAAGTATTTATGGACTTCTTGGCAAAGTGAAGATACCATGTATGTTCTAGGTTGCAGCAGTCCAAGGCCTCTTGTGGTCCTACTTGTCTCCTGAATGTTCCTGTGGACCTCAGATCATCCATCAAGCATGTTCACCACTGGTGCCCCTCTTTTCAGAAGCTGGTTGGGTGTTTGGAGCAGAAGACTTGGGGGAAGAGCTGTCTTAGTGCTGGATTGCATCGCTTGGTGGCAGAAAATCCTAGGCTACTTTTTTGAGGGTCTCCATTAAAAGGATCTCAGGGGGATGACAGAGAACTTTTTCTGGAAGGGTTGCTTTTCTTTCCCTGAGGGTCCCCCCAGTGCTAGGGTGTGGTTCATTACGAGGGAGTGTCTATGGAGATTCTCAGTTATCCAGGTTGGTTGCCCCAAAGGTGCTTTTTCAAGAGGCAATTAGACTTCCTTGTCTTTCTTTGAAGACATTTTGGTTTCTCATCCAAGAATGAGCTGAAGAAGCTTCTTGGATGAGAAGCAAAATGTCTTCAAAAGAAAAAAAACAAAAAAGTCCAGTTGTCTCTTGGAAAAAAAGCACCTTTGGGACTACGAGGGAGTGTTTTGGTGAATTTATCCATATCAGAAGCATCTGTGCAATCCATGTTCATTTCTCTGTACTCTCCCTTCACTGTTTCCTCCTATTCATGGCATCTGACATATATTGCAATTTTATTTATTTGTGCATTTACTCATTTGATGTTAAAAGGAGATTTTGGCAACTTTGGGAAAAAAATGATTTGTGTGGTAGGAAACATGGTGGAAATTTAGTGGTGACCCATAGAGGCTGTAAGTGGTCTTCAATTGGTGTCCAGGAATGTAAAGTAGGTAACAGAACAATAGAAGGGACCTTGGAGGTCTTCTAATCCAAACTCCTGCTCAAGAAGAAAACCCCATACCATTTCAGACAAATGGTTGTCCAATCTCTTCTTAAAACCTTCCAATGTTGGAGCATTCACAATTTCTGGAGGCAAGTTCTTCCACTGATTGATTGTTCTAACTAGCAGAAAATTTATCCTTAGTTCTAGGTTGCTTCTGTCTTTGATTAGTTTCCATCCATTGCTTCTTATCTTGCTTTCAGGTGCTTTGGAAAATAGGTTGACTCTGTCTTCTTTGTGTCGGCCTTCTTTGTGGTGGGTAGATTAAGCATCTCTTAAAAGCCATATTTTCCCAGTTGCAATGTATGGCTGTGAAAGTTGGACTATAAAGAAGGCTGAGCGCCAAAGCATTGAGGCCTTGGAACTATGGTGCTGGAGAAGGCTCCTGCGAGTCCTAGAGGAGATCAACCCTGACTGCTCTTTAGAAGGCCAGATCCTGAAGATGAAACTCAAAGACTTTGGCCACCTAATGAGAAGGAGGGACTCACTGAAGAAGAGCCTAATGCTGGGAACAATTGAGGGCAAAAGAAGAAGAAAGGGAAGGCAGAGAATGAGATGGATGGAGTCACTGAAGCAGTGGGCTTAAATGGACAGGAAGGCCTGGAGGAATGTTGTCCATGAGGTCATGAAGGGTCAGACATGACTTTGCAACCAACAAAAACAACAACAAAAGCCTTACATTCATAACCATGGAACAAGAAGACATCTAATTTTTTTGTAAAGTTTTCTTTTTCAACATACAACAATATCATTTCGTGGACAGTGTGGTGTCTGAGTGTCATTTATTTTGATGCAAGAGCAATATTGATACAGTGAGAATTACTAGATTAATCAGACTTACGTGGTCTACTGTTGTTATATATGACTGTATCAGCCCATAATCCTTCATTTTTCAATTATTCAATATGTGCTACATCCTTCTAATATTAATAGCGTTATTTTTGAGCATACCTAATGACATCCTTTTTCAAACTCTGATCTTAACCTCTAATATTCACTTTGAATGTGTTAAGTAAAAAATATGTATAACGATATTCCCCTGTTTCTACATTTTTTACCTATTCTAATTTTTAATGCGGCCAATCTCGTTTTCTTCGTTTTCTTTAAGAAAAACCCTTCCTGTCCATCATCTCTCACCCTTGAACAAGAAGTCACCTAGTTTAGGTCCAAGCTGGAGCTGAGAAAAATTAAAGAGGGTGGGGGTAGAATGGGAGGAAGAAGGTCTGGGACAAAATGTCGGGAGGTGGGGCAGGAAATGGAAGGAGGCAGATTGGAGCTCTCTGCAAAGGCCCAGTGAACGCTGTGTCCTTCTCCCTATGAATTGCAGGGCCTGGTGTCAAAGCAGTTGGCCCAAAGTAGGCAGGAAGTGTCACTCCAAAAACCTGAACGGGGAGGAGGAGGAGGAAGGAGGAGGGAATTGGACTTCCAGAAAGGGGCTCCTCTGATGGCTGAGAAAGGGAGGTCAGCCAGTAGAGAGGGAACTGCTGCTGCTGCTATTCATCAGAGAAGCTTGTCGAGCTGCCAAACCTGGGAAAGGAAAGGGAAGGGAAGGTGGGGCCGGTTGAGGTGAAGAGTGAGGCCTGGCATCTTAAGCCAGCAAGCAGCTTTCCCACTGAATTTGAGTTATTCATTGGTAGAACCCCCGGAAGTCCCTTGTGCAAGCTTTTCCTTTAGCTTCCTTTCCTGAAAAAAGGATATTGTATTGAAAAGGTTGACTTTACCACAGCCTCTTCCTGCAGGGGAGACAACAGTCTCCTGGTTACATTGGAGGAAAGCCCTCTAGATCAGGGGTCTTCAGACTTGATAGCTTTAAGACTTGTGGACTTCAACTCCCAGAATTCTTCCTCCAGTCATGTTAGCTCAGGAATTCTGGGAGTTGAAGTCCACAAATCTTGAGCTTGCCAAGTTTGAAGACCCTTGCTCTAGATCCGTGATGGAGAACCTATGGCATGCGTGCCACAGGTGGCACGCAGAGCCATTTGTGCTGGCACGCGAGCCACAGGCAAATGTGTGCACCTCCCAGCTGATTTTCAGCTGGTTTGAAGCTTTTTTTGGCCTCCCAGAGGCTTGGGGAAAGCCTCTGCAGGCTTTGCAGGATGAATAATAGGCCCGTTTCATCCTGTATTTCCAGAAATACCGAAATGATGAAATGGGCCTGCTTTTGGCCTGCAAAGTCCACAGAGGCTTTCCTCAAGCCTCTGGGAGGCCAAAAAAGGCCTCAAACCAGCCGAAAATCAGCTGGGAGACTCAGTGCAGGTAAGGGGGTGTGTGGGGGGAGTATGCATTGCCTTCTGGGTGCTGGCATGCGAGTGCACGCATGCAAGCATGCTCAATTTCTGGCACAGGAGCCCAAAATGGTTAGCCACCACTGCTCTAGATGTTGGGCTGAGATTCCGTTTTTTTCTGCGGCACAGCAAAGGAGGGTATCAGAAGAAGGCACTCTTCCAGAGCATCTTTTGTTTGGTGCTTGATCTTCCACAGGGCATACTTTGCTTTTTCCGACAGCTTTGCCTTGACAAAAGAAAGAGGCAGAGCCTGCCACCTTTTCCTGCTAACGTTTCTCAGGAACCTCAATGCCAATCTTGCCAAATACGAGCTGGAAAGCAACTCCGGTTATGGGGCTCCATTTCGTCACGCTACATCTTCAGCTTGCTGGGCGCAGAACCCAGCATCATGGGGAGGGTGGCCGCCTGCCTCATTGGTTGTCCTGAGCTGCACCGAGAGGATAATTTGCCAGCCGGATTGTGTTGGCTTTTGTGCCAAGTGCTCTGACTGGCACAGAGAGGCAGCGTTCCTTGCAAAGGAACTGGCAATGTTTGCTAGCAGAGATGCTGCCTTTTGTTCAGGCAATTTGTTCCTCAGCTGAAGGTCTTCATCAAGCAATCTTCGGCCCTCATCCTGGAGCTGTAGGAGCACTTGAGGCATTTGCCCCAGGAGTCTGTTTTGGACCTTAAAGTGAATTCCAGGGAACAAAACTCACCCACTTGGATTCCCTGGCTGTGGGTCTAGGTATCATCCTAGGAAATTGGGGAAATATTAAAATGAATGAATGAATGAATGAATGAATGAATGAATGAATGCTTTATTGGCCAAGTGTGATTAGACACACAAGGAATTTGCCTTTGGTGCAAATGCTCTCAGTGTACATAGAAAGAAAAGATACATTCATCAAGAATCATAAGGTACAACACATAATGATAGTCATAAGGTACAATAAGCAATCAAATTATACTAGGAAACAGTCAATAAACATCATAAGGATACAAGCAACAATTTACAGTCATACAGTCACAAGTGAGAAGGGATGGGTGAAAGGAAGGATGGGAGGATTAATAGTAATAGTAGTGCAGACTCTGTACATTGTTGGATAGTGTTGAGGGAATTATTTGTTCAGCAGAGTGATGGCATTTGGGGAAAAAACTGTCCTTGTGTCTAGTTGCTCTGGTGTGCAGTGCTCTATAAAGTCGTTTTGGGGGAAGGAGTTAAAACAGTTTATGTCTGGGATGTGAGGGGTCTGTAAATATTTTCACAGCCCTCTTTTTGACTCGGGTAAATAAATTAAAAGCATCGTACTGATATCGCCATGCTGGGTAAGACTTTGGTGAGAAGGGAAGTAGGACAAGGGTGGAGAAGCAGCCTCTTGCCTGATATCTCTTAAGAATCTCTCTTTTTCTGTATTGATTAGAAAGGTGGGCTGATGTGATCTTGCTTCGAGCACTGAGCTTTAATTGGTAGTCCCCTTGTGCTCCCCTGTTCTTAGTCATCAGTGAAGAATGGCTTTACAGCAACTTCCTGCTCACCCTGAACTCCCCCAAACTATTGCCTTGAGGCCTTGACACTGAAATAATAGCGTGGTTGGTAGGTTGATGCTGCCAAATTAAATACAGACTCCTCCCCTGAATAGCTGTTTGGTTGGGAACTTGGGGAACTTGGTGGGTAAAGGTAAAGGTTCCCCTTGCACATATGTGCTAGTCATTTCCGGTTCTTGGGGGCTCATCTCTGTTACAAAGCCAAAGAGCCAGCGCTGTCCAAAGATGCCTCCATGGTCATGTGGCCAGCATGACTAAATGCTGAAGGTGCACACAACGCTGTTACCTGCCCACCAAAGGTGGTCCCTATTTTTCTACTTGCATTTTTTACATGCGTTCGAATTGCTCGGTTGGCAGAAGCTGGGGCAAGTAATGGGAGCTCACTCCGTTACATGGCGCTAGGGATTCGAACCACCAAACTGCTGACCTTTTCTGATCGACAAGCTCAGCGTCTTAGCCACTGAGCCACTGCATCTCATCTAAGGATGCATAGGTGGGTAACTTGGTGGTTTAGAACCCATCTAAGGAAGAATCTAAATGCTTTCCTGTCAATCTGCCAAATTCTGATGTCTCTGGCTTGATCCTCCACTGACAAAGAGCAAAAACGGGTCCAGCCATATCGGTGCAGATGTTTTTGAAATTGCAGATTGTGAGATTTCTGTTTAAGCTTGCGTGGAGGTTGTTTTGCATTGAATTAAGTTATTACTTTTCCCCTCTTCTCCTTAGTTTGCAAGTGGTGCACCGTTGTCTTTAGGAGTAAAGGAAACACTGTGCCTAACCCTTAACATGACTTTGCTAAGGAAAAACCTTTTCCTGCGGGTGGATGAACCTTCTGACCTTCTCAGCCAGAGGTGGTATTCAGCAGGTTCTGACCAGTTCTGCAGAACCAGTAGCGGAAATTTTGGATAGTTTGGAGATAACTATATAATAATAACTCTGACTGGCCCCACCCCCATCTATTCTCTGCCTCCTGAGTCCCAGCTGATTGGCTGGGTCTCCTTTGGTTGCCCTGCACAGGAGAACAGAGCGGGAAAGTAAAAATTTTGAATCCCACCACTGTTCTCAACCTCTGGGTTTTTCCTGCTTCTGCCGTCTTCCTGAGTGGTAAAAAGAAACTTACAATTAGGAAGCACTTTCCCAATTAGGAAGCAAAATGCCTTCTAAAGGGCTTACATTGTAGAATGAAAGAATACTAAGGTCATTGTGTGGCCGGGTACATTCTGCCTGCTGTCCTCCCATATCTTTGAAGAAGTTCCCTTTGATGAGGCGGAATCCAATGGTCTTCTTAGTAGAGAAACATTTCACTGTAGAATGAAAGAATACTAAGGTCATTGCATGTGGCCGGGATAAATTCTGTCTGGTGGCCTCTCATATCTTTGAAGAAGTTCCCTTTGATGAGGAAGAATCTGATGGTCTTCTTAGTAGAGAAACATCTCCTTTCTTCAGTATGGAAAGTCATCTGAATGCAGATCTGTATTTGGGTTGCTTTCAACATCACCCCTTTCTTCTCAGTTTCAGTGTTGCATGAAGGGCTTGTTTCCTAAGAGAGGGACTTTATGGCTATAGAAAGGGCAGGTGGTGGTGAGAAATAAACTGGGAAGAAGGTTTGAGAAATTGTAATGACAAAGGGATTGTCTTCATGAACACTATCAATCCAACCCTGTTGAAAGTTTTGGCAGAGTTGGTTCGGTCTTGAAAGAACTCTAGGAGAAGCTCCTGGTGAAGAGAGGACTCTTAAACCAGCAACTGGTTGTCTCCCTTACCTTATAAGGCTTGGCTAGATGATATAGATGCTGAGATAGATAGACCCTTCTTCCTTTTTCAAAAAATTAGCTGCTCCAATGAAATATACCTCTTTCTGTTTCCTGCTTAGCCCACTGAAGGCCTCAAAATCTCTGAGCAACCATTTCTCATTTCTCTAGAAATTTTACAATCCCTTGTAAAGAGATTGCAGATTTGTAGATTCCCTCCAACGTTTCATCCAAGTAGATCCAGTTTCCAAACAGACAACCTGAAGGATCATGGCAACCATAATTCATGGATTGTTTGCACCAGTTTCTGAAGACATATCTCCCGCATGTTATCACATGTATATCAATTCAACAGTTTCCGTGGAACTGTTGGTTCATCTTGAGGGGAAAAATAATAGCTGTTGTTGTTCTTAGCTTTAGCTTTTGTGCTAGAGTAAGGATTGAAAAGTTGAGGTTGCTTCTGAGAACAAGATTCAGAGCTTGGGTTTTTAAAACTTTAATTTTGGCTTTTACTGCTTAGATTGATTTGTTGTTATGGAGATGCCTAGTTTATACTATTATGGAAAAGTAAAGTTTGATGTTTGATTATTCTACTGCAACAGAATGATTTCCCCTACTCTTCCATACTTCTCCCTTCCTCCTCCCCTCTGTGTCCTTCTATTTGCTTTGGTATTTTTGTATTTTATACTATAAACTAATAATAAAAGGATAATAATAAACCACTCTGTACAATGGTTTAGTTGTGGAACCTTGCAGCTGAATATCAAAAGTTGAGGTCTACTGAAGATAGGCAGATTGTGCAGCATTACAAATACAGAGGCCCAGATCATATTGTGTAGATGCTGGAACTTTTTAATCACATTACAGGACCCTTTAGATGAGTATTTTATAGTTCCTGAAATTTAAAAGTGGTTAAGATAATGGAGCGACATTCTGCTTAGGAAGTCTTATATAAGTTGTGCAGCATTTGCTGGGCATGAAGAACAAGGTATAAGAAGCACAATAAACAAAGAAGATACAGAATATTTTTAACATGGGATTTGTTCCATCAATGGTTAGATAATAGAGGCAGAAGTTAGAAGTTGAAAAATTATTAACATGTATAAACAAACAATACTACTCCTACTAGTACTATGTATAAAGTAAATTGACCCAGACAGTACACTGTTTACCAAGCGCCAAAGTATGTTAAGGAAAAATGTATAAATAAAACATTAAAAAAAGAAGCACGATAAGACAAATGTTGCTTTCCCTGAGATTGCACAGCTACTGCAGAGAGTGGCCATGACAAGACACAACTGTTTTAAGATTCCCAAGCATTGTGAAGCTGCATATCTGTGCACAGTTCAAATCATTCTTTCTCCTTCGAATACAGATCTCTGCCCAGCCCTACACAAGAATTCTGGTAACTTTTAGAGGGGATGAAGATGATGCTTTGCCCAATTATTACATCAAAATTCTCAAAAGACAATTGATGGTTTTTATGGCCCTCTGAACAAAACCACGTGCTTCATTGGTCCTTTGCTGGATTAAAAAAATGTGTCGTTTGTGCTAGCTAGAAGCATCAGTGTTGGCTGCTGATCCCTGAGAACATATCTCCTTTCCCATCTGATTTAAATAAAACTCCCTTCCTCTGAATGGTTTATCTTCCCTTGGAAATCACTTTTCCTCTGAGTTCTGGGGAGCATTCAAGATGTTAGACTCCTGCATCCATCTTCTGCTGTGCTATGATGTAAGAATGTAAGAATATTTGCCAGTGACTCTGGTAAGATGAGTAGTGGAATCAACCTTTTTCCTTTGATGGAGATTTTCAGTATGACCAGGTGCATACCTTCCTTCTGGATCTTTCTATATCAGGAAATGGCAATAGTGTCAGCCTTGGAAGCCATTTTTTACTCGGAAGCTTCGAGGCTGCCACATTCAGTGCCTGGGAATTTGGGAGGGGGATTTCATAGTGGGGTAGAAGACTAGACACAACAAAATTCTTTCTCAGAGAGTCAAGGACATGTTGCCCTGCATCTGGAGGGGAGTGACTGGGGGGAATGTCTCCAGTTGGGACAAAGATTTGATTGGGCCATGTGATGGACTGATGGGTGCAGGGGGATGGATCTTTGATTTATCTTTTGGGAAGAAAAACCCAGAACTCTCAGATTCGGTTTTTCCCAGAAGTGCCAATATGAAAACTCTAATACAATGGAAACTTGAGGAACTGTTTGTCTCAGAGTTTATTGGTTTGGAGTTGGTTAGTTGGAACACTGACATTAACCCGAATCATTAAAATTTCAACCAGCTCCCCAAGAACTGGGGGCTATCCAGGTTCCTGAGCCCCAAATGCCGACTGACCTGCGGGGTGGTGTGAAGACTCAGGGAAGATTGACAAATAGCACTTAGACCCCATAGTGCTTTACAGAACTGTCTGGGTGGTTTACAAAATCACCATACAGCCCAGTGGTGGGATTCAACATTTTTTACTACTGGTTCTGTGGGCGTGGCTTTGTGGGCATGGTGTTGCTTGGTGGGCGTGGCTTTGTGGCAGGGGAAGGATACTGCAAAATCCCCATTCCATCCCCACCCCACTAACCTGCTTTCCAGCTCCGTTCTCCTGTGCAGGGCAACAAAAGAAGACCCAGCTGATCAGCTGGGACTCGGGAGGCAGAGAATAGATGGGGGTGGGGCCAGTCAGAGGTAGCATTTGCCGGTTCTCCAAACTACTCAAAATTTCCACTACTGGTTCTCCAGAACTGGTCAGAACTGCTGAATACCACCTCTGATATAGCCCCCCCAACCATTTGGGTCTTCATTTTACTAATGAAGGATGAAAGATGGAAGGCTGAGTCAACCTTGAGCTGGACAGGATCAAACTCCTGGCAGCGAGCAGCGAGTTAGCCTGCAGTACTACATTCCAACCACTGCACTACCAGGGCTTTCCCTTCACTTTGGTAGGGACTGGAGGATGGAACCCTCTTAGATTTTGTGGTTTCTGAAACTCACCTTTATGATGAATTTCCATGGGAATGCTGAGGTTGGGAAGAACGAATGGCATGCATTTTATGCAGAACATGATTTGAGTTTGGATACCAACTCCAGGTTGGCAGGAATTATTTCATAGCAAAATATTTGAAAAAATATCTGTTTGATTCCTGGAATTTTGAAAAAAAAAGTGGAATTGGGGTGGTTTTTTTTAAAAGTAATTTACCAAATTCAAATGTGTGTGTGTATATTGTGAAATATATTGTGAATTTAGTATTGCTTCTAAAATTAATGAAGAGCTGTTAGACATGTGAATAAGTTCTCGCAGCCTCACTCATGTGAGTACCTATGGCTTGCACAAATGAAGTTGTGTATGCACACATGCACATGCCTGACCCTCACACAAAACCATTCCCTCTCCCTGCTCCCACGGTCCTCCCATGCTGGGCCGCCAACCTCGAAAGGTTGGGGAACACTGCAACAGTGCATACATTTTCTTCGATGTGTGTCTTCTAAAAAGAGGGATTTCCCAATGCACAAGTGCATTTTCAGTTGTCCCCTAGGTGGATTGCTATGCTTACTGTAGAATAGTAATAATAATTAAAAAGTAGCATTGTTCTGTGAAAACCAAACTTGATTGAATTTATTTTCCTGGCACAAATGTATAAAAAAGAGTCGGAATTATTTGGGTGTTTTAATGCTAAAATTATAGAATTGATAAAATGGAATCGACTCTGGGATATAGAGTAATTAACTTTGCACTCTGCAGGATGAATGGTGTAAAAGTAGGATAGATGGCCTGTAATTTAGTGGGTCATAAGTGGTTTCCTCTCAGCTACAAGAATATCAATTAGCAGCCACAGAGACAATGGCTGTCCATATCCTTTTCAGTTGCAGTGCCATAGAAGTTCTGTTTGCCAATGAAAAAGGTAAAGGCTTCCCTGAGGATTTTACTACTAGTAGTCCTTGCCGACTATATGGGTTGGTGCTCATCTCTGTTTCAAGGCCATTGAGCCAGTGTTCTCTAAAGACATCTCCATGGTTATGTGACCAGCATGACATCACAAGACTGCTGTTCCCTGTTCCCACCAAAGTGGTACCTATTTATCTACTCACATTCGCATGCTGTTAAACTCCTAGGTTGGCAGGAGCTGGAGCAAATAACAGGGACTCACTCCATCATGTGGTGCTCAGGTCGGGAACCAGGCTGATGGCTTTCCAGCTAACAAGCCCAGCACCTTAACAAACTGAGCCACTGTGCTGCCCGCTGTTTGCCTATGGGTTATTAAAACGTCCGTTTCCTGTTATTTCCTGGTTTTGTGGCTGTGACTGTGAAGGGAACGTCATTACCCACAAAAATCCTTCCCTAAAAAGTCCTGATCTGAGTCCAGTTGATTTAAAACCATTAAACTGGTATGTTAGATTACATGCCAGGGAATGGAATTGTGGAATTTTCTTTAAAGAGCCAAGTCATTCCTCAAATGGTAACTGTTCTATAGCCTAGTTGACCTAACTGAGAAAGATAAATAGGGAAAGATTAGCAGGGATGGGACCTCTTGGCAGTTAGGCAAGAGACCAGAGATGTAGACTAAACTGGAAGGTCCCAGAAGAAGGCATTTTGGTACTGCTGCCCAGAGAACAAACCAGAGCCATCCATTAAGTCACTAGACATGATTTATGGCTTAAAAGAAAACACAACCCAACACCAGCCTTATATGTTGCCCTTGTAAACTCCAGGATGTCCTATACAGATTTTGCAAAATGGTGTCTTCATTTTGGGACAGGCTTCTAAGAGGCCTACATGAGAACATTTAATTAAAGAAGGGTACTAATTGCAAATCCATAGAATATTGTTTCCATAACAGAGTTGGAAAGGACTTAGAGGTCATCTAATCCAACTCACTGCTCATACAAGAGACCTATAGTCTTTCTGACAAATGGCTGTCCAGTGGCCTCCAGTGATGAGGCACCCACAACTTCCAAAGGCAATTTGTTCCACTGGTTGATTGTGTTAGGAATTTGCTCCTTAGTTCTGGGTTGCTTCGCTCCTTGATTTGTTTCCATCCACTGTTTCTTGTCCTGCCTTTTATTGCTTTTGGTAAGTCAGTTGGCCCTCTCTTCCTTGTGGCAGCCCTTCAAGTACTGGGAGACTGTTATCATATCTGGTCCTTCTTTTCACTAGACTAGACACACCCAATTCCTGCAATCATTCTTCATATGTTATAGCTTTTAGGCCCTAACTATCTTTGTTGCTTTTTCTCTGAACGCTTTCAAAAATCTAAAAAAAATTGTATTGGGGTGACCAAAAGTGGATGTTTCCATACTTAAAAAAGAGGACTTGGTCACACAAAGCAACACCCTTGATTTACCAATTGTTGACCCTGATTAAGAAGCTTGATGGGTACTCTCACATTGCGTTTGGACTACAGGACCTAGAAGGCTAAGCCAATATTTCTGAGGAGGAACTGGAACCTCCTTGAGTTGGGAAAGGATGTGTAATGTCCTCACTCTGTTCACAGATCTCATTTTGAGCTTCCTGACATGTTGATTCTATTTACTCATTTGATGGACCTCACAGAAATTTATTTCCACAACCTGCTGAAGGTCAGGTTGGCTCATAACTAACTTTGCTTCACATCTTGAGGGCAACAAGTGGGTGAATTATTACCTCAGGCAACGTTTTTCCAAAACAGTAAAACATACAGAAGGGCACCTTCGGTTATTAACTTTAAAATAATAACTGCTTACATGAGAAAGTAGTCCTTTAAGATTATTAAAAAATCAATAAGTGTCGTGCATGTTTTATATTCTCCTGGTGGCTTATACCCATTCCTTCCTTAGGTGAGCCTTTCCTCCTTGTACATAATTCTTGGGTCCTGTCCACAGAACTGTCTTTCTGAACATGAATTTACATTGGCTGTGATTTGTGTGTACTGTAGCTGCTTCCATGTTCTGATGTGTCAATATCATGACACATCAGAATGTGCAAATGAAATGAAAAAAAAAAAGAGAACCAGGTTGACCTAATGCTTAAGACACCAGGCTAGAAATCAAAAGACCATGAGTTCAAGTCCTCCCTTAGCCATGAAAGCCTGCTGGGTGGCTTCGGACCAGACATTCTTCTTCAGCCCAACTCACCTCACAGGATGGTTGTGTGAGGAAAATAGGAGGAGGAAAGTGTTTTGGAGATTTGATTTGATTTATTTGGATTTATATGCTGCCCCATCTCCGGAGGGACTCGGAGCGGCTCACACAACAATATAATATACATACAAATATTTTAAAAAGTATTAAGCAAATCCAAATAACCAATAAAATTCCACAGTAAAATGTCCAATTAAAACCCACAGCCCCCCTCAATCCAGGCCGACCTGTGAAAACAGCCAGGTCTTTAGATCGCAGTGGAAAGAAGGCAGTCGGGAGCCAACCATAACACCAGGGGCAGCTGGTTCCACAGGGTGGGTGCTCCCACACAGAGGCCCTACCCCGGGGCCACTGCCTTGAATCATATGTGAAAATAATGAAGGTGGGATATAAATAAATGAATAAATATGTAGGGCTGTGGAATCCAGAACTGGAAAATTTCTAGTGCAAATACATTTCACTTGCTGTCAGAAGGCATATTGTAACTCAGCACCTCAAGACATTTTCCGCTTAGTGTTTGTTTACCCAGTGACATTTCATGGTGATGGGAGGATCTATGAAAAGCTGCAGAGTGCAACAATTCCCAAGTTCCAGAAAAATATCGGTAGCTTGAGTGAAGGATGAGGGTGGAGGTTTGATCTCCAAGCTTGTGGGCCGGTTTCCTAATGTTTCGTTAACAGGTTAGGTAACATCTTCAGCGAAATTTAGGGTGTATCAGTGTCAGTGTTCATTTGCTTATAAGGGCTTCCTGTAGTCAGTAGGTCAGGTGAGGTGATGGGTCAGGTGTGGTTGCATCAAGTGAGGGTCTTGTGATTGGGAGAGCATGTCAAGTGAGGACCATGCTACCTAGCCTGGTAATGAAGCCTTCAGAAACCAACCCACAAGCTCAGAGAATGGATCTCCACCCTCAAACTACAAGTAGATGTGGCCACCTGCAACAAATAGCAAATGGCGGAAGGCTGCTGTCCCCCTTGGGAGAAGCTACAGGACTGTTGTCCTCCTTGGGAGAAGCTACAGGACTGTTGTCCTCCTTGGGAGAAGCTACAGGACTATGGTCCTTCTTGGGAGGAGCTACAGGGCTGCTGTCCTCCTTGGGAGAAGCTACAGGACTGTTGTCCTCCTTGGGAGAAGCTACAGGACTATGGTCCTTCTTGGGAGGAGCTACAGGGCTGCTGTCCTCCTTGGGAGAAGCTACAGGGCTGCTGTCCCCCTTGGGGGAAGCTACAGGACTGTTGTCCTCCTTGGGAGAAGCTACAGGACTATGGTCCTTCTTGGGAGGAGCTACAGGGGTTTTATCCTTGGGAGAAGCTACAGGACTATGGTCCTTCTTGGGAGGAGCTACAGGGGTTTTATCCTTGGGAGAAGCTACAGGGCTGCTGTCCTCCTTGGGAGAAGCTACAGGGCTGCTGTCCCCCTTGGGGGAAGCTACAGGACTGTTGTCCTCCTTGGGAGAAGCTACAGGACTATGGTCCTTCTTGGGAGGAGCTACAGGGGTTTTATCCTTGGGAGAAGCTACAGGGCTGCTGTCCTCCTTGGGAGAAGCTACAGGGGTTTTATCCTTCTTGGGAGAAGCTACAGGTCTGTTGTCCTCCTTGGGAGAAGCTACAGGGCTGATAACCTCCTTGGAGTGAGTCATCTTTAGGGTTGGGAGGGAGCTGAGTTCTCCAGGTTTTTGGAGGATGGGATTGTTTCCATGGACCTTGTTTATGATTCATCCTAGAGACGTCTCTTCTAAAGCAGCAACAGAGGGAGTTGACAAGAGACTTGAATGGGGGCCAAGATCAGGGGTGGGCTTCAAAATTTTTAGCAAGGGGTTCTCTGCCCAGTTGTTGGGTGGGCATGGCCTAGTCAGCCTCCTGCACCATGGTGGGGGGGGGTTTGCTGCAGAGGCTCTCTGGAAGCAGGAAATGGGCCCATTTCCAGTCTTCCCAAACTTCCGGGAGGCCCCTTTTTTTGCCCTCCCTGAGCCTCCGTGTGCACCCTGCACTTATCTGCATCCAAAATGGGCCATGTGGAGAATCCTGGGAGGGGTTGGGTGGGTGGGGCCAGCCAGGAAAGGTATTTGGAGGTTCTCTGAACTGCACAGAATCTTAGCTAGGGGCTCTCCTGAACTCCTGCAAAACCTGAGCAGCCCCCCTCTAGCCAAGATAGAGTTATGAAAATGTTGAGAAAAAGGAATGAATTTTCATCATGCATGCATTTTCTGGAAATGTAGCATGGATGATTGGCATGGTGTCGGTCTGTCTTGGTCAGTTGTGCCTAACAACTTTTGTTAACTGCGCCCAACATCCTTTTTCTCACAAGCATAATACACTGAACTCTGGGACTTTCCATATGTTTCAGATTACGCTCCCAGAATCCTTTGGCATCGCCTTTAATGTCTGAGAGCTGGGATCGAAAGGACAGAAAAGGTCACAGGTTACTGCCTGGAGCCTTTTGTGCCCAAGGCAAAATCTGCTGAAATGATTCCCCCTGGTTTCTATAAGAAACACACCATCGTAGACATCTGGCTTACTTCTTTCTTGTAACTTTGCCTTTCATTTGGGAAATATGGGATTTTCTGGAGCAGCCCCATGGGAGAAGTAGGAGAACTCTGAGTGGCCCTGGGATGATCTCAGAAAAGTTTAAGATCACAGACAGGCCCTTGGACTCCCCCAGCAGACTCTTACAGACATAGACTTGCAGAATAACAATGAGTTGGAAGAGATCTTGTAGGTCATCTAGTCCTACTCCCTGCTCAAGCAAGAGATCCTATACTATTTCTGACAAGTGGCTGTCCAGTCTCTTCTTTAAAAGTCTCCAATGATGAAGCTCCCACAACTTCTGAAGGCAAGCTGTTCCACTGGTTGATTGCTCTCACTGTCAGAAAAATTATCCTTATTTCTAGCTTGAATCTCTCCTTGTTCACTTTCCATCCATTGTTCCTTGTCTGGCCTTCAGGTGCTTTGGAAAATAGCTTGAACCCTCACCTTTGTGGCAGCCCTCAAGTATTGGAACACTGCTATCATGTCATCCCTGGTCTTCTCTTCACCCTTCATATGCCTAGTTCTTGCAACCATTCTTCATATATTTCAGGTATGGCCTTAAGAAGGCTTTATAGTAATAAAAAACTCTGTAGAGATTCTCAGTCATCCAGGTCATGGTTGTCCTAAAGGTGCTTTTTTCAGGAGGCAACTGGACTTTCTTGTTTTTTTTCTTTTGAAGACATTTTGATTCTCATCCAAGAAGCTTCTTCAGCTCTGACAGGATAGTGGAGAAGAAGCTTCTTGGATGAGAATCAAAACGTCTTCAAAAGAAAAAAAAAACAAGAAAGTCCAGTTGCCTCCTGAAAAAAAGCACCTTTGGGTCTTTATAAAAGTGCTCAAACACACTTTATAGAAGTGTGACTGAACCCTTGCCTGTATTTAGTTAGGAAACTGGATCTAAATGGAGATCCTGTGCATTTTTAAGAAGCAATTATGCCTGGGCAAAACATGTCGGTTTGCTTGGGAGAAGTAGTCGGTATCCGCTGTGCCCCTCATCCTCATAACACTCCCTACTCAGTTCCTGAAGGAAGCATAAATCAGCAGAAGTGTAAATACCTTTTCAACCTGGAGTTAAGGAAATTGATCTTTCCTTGGGTTGTCTGAAGTGTTGCTCACATAAAATACTGCTGTGAATAAACCCGAACACTCATTTTTCATTCGATTTGTTTTTTTTGTTTTTTTAAATCCTTCTGGTTCTTTCTCTTAATTCTCTTTTTCTCTTCCCAACAACTGTTCTCTTTCACCACAGAGTGCAATGATAACCTTGCTCCTTCTCAAAGATAAGATCAGCCAATGACTCAAGAGTTACCTCTTAGTTATCATTGTTAATTATGTCTCCAGAAAGCTGATGAAGGCAATAATATGTTAACCATGTTGTCCTTGTTAACTAGTCAGTGTAGAGCTAGGTTTCTTAATATGTGTCCTGCGGGCATGTTTGCCTAGCACTTTTTATGAGCATCTGGGAAGGCTTATTAATGGAAATTCATACCAAGGGATAACCCTGGCTGACATTGGCTAATCTTGAAAAAAACAGGATTAGACCTACTTAGCATTCCAATGGAAGAGGACTGGAATGAGACTGAGAAAAGTGAGAAACATTTTTAAAAAGGCACTGATAAACTTTTCAATATTTTAACCAAACAATCAACAAGGATGGAGTCTTCAGGGGTCAAGCTGGACCCGAAGGAGACTTTAGCATTAGCAAAAAAAAGTTAAGTAACTACTGCAGGTAACTGTTCTTTATGCATATCGCCGAGGCTTGTTGTGCAAGAATTGGCATTTGAGAACGATGTCTTAGTTGCGACATACTCGTTATGGAGCTTCTCTTGAAGACCATTCCAAAGCTGGAGGTTTTCCAGAATGCAGTGATGTTTGCAGTAGTCATTCACACAGTCATGAAATACTTATATTTCATGAGCTACACTGGCTGCTGGTTTCTGGATAGAACTTAAATTGATGGTTGTTATCCATTATGCTCTAAACGGCATACAGTCTAGCTGTTTGAGGCCCCTGTGGTTTTTGACCATCTTGCCTGTTGCGTCAGAGTGGATCCCATTCATTGAACATGTCATTTGATAGAATCCTAGGAGATGCTTTCTCCTTCGAAGTTCTTGGGTTCTAGAACAGCATCGTCTAGAGATTCAAAGAATCTTTATCCAACTCTCCTTTAAGCAAGCCTTGTAGACCTGGTTCTTCTCCCAGCCTTGGGCTCAGGTGGGTGGATAGATCTTTTGGGATGGTGTGTATTTGAGTTTGGTTGTTACCTTCAAGTTAGTCATTGGGTTTTTTTTTAATTGTTTTTATACTTTGTTTTTATAGCAGTTGGGTAGAGTTTGTTGGCTTACAAATAAGATCGGTCAATGAGTCAATACTCCTACTTTATGGAACACAACCTTTTCAAACAAGCAGCCAACCACCCTTGTAGTTTTCTGGAATGACCCAAAGACATGAGTCTTCCTTCAGGCCTTGGGTAGAGCGATGAGAGCCCAAAGAAGGTTGCTGGAGCATCGAGACTAGGTACTGGGTTGTTAAGGCTTTTGTGGTTTTATTGTTGTTGTGAGCTGCCCGGAGTTGTGCTCTAAGATGGCAGTTCTTTAAATAAAGAAAAATAACTAAATTCATTCAAGTGTGACTGGTCCTTGGGCTTGGTTATTTTCATTTAGTTAGGCTGCTGGAGTGAAAGGATTTAGAATTTATCTTCCTGAGCAGTTCAGTGCACTGCTTTTGCAAATAAATCTGGGTTTTGAGTCTTACAGTTCCTGGCCTTTGCCCAGCTCCGCCTTGTTCGTCAACTATGCCCTTTTCTGGACCGAGATGCCCTGCGCACAGTCACTCATGCCCTTGTTACCTCTAGACTCGACTACTGCAACGCTCTCTATCTAGGACTGCCCTTGCATACCATCCGGAGATTGCAACTGGTGCAGAATGCGGCGGCGCGGGTGGCGATGGGAGTTCCCCGATTCTCCCATGTTACCCCCCTCCTGCGCTGCCTGCATTGGTTGCCGGTTGCGCTCTGGGTGAGATTCAAGGTTTTAGTTTTAACATACAAAGTCCTTCATGACATGGGTCCTCAATATTTAAGGGAGCGACTCCTGCCGACATCGAATGCCAACCGCCCTGTGCAAGCACATAGGCAAGGACTCCTTGGGGTCCCATCCGCCGGCCAGTGCCGGCTGGCGGTTCCCCGACGACGAGCCTTTTCTGTTGCGGCCCCTGACCTCTAGAACCAACTCCCCTTGGGGCTCTGCTTGGCCCCTGATCTCCGCACCTTCCACCATGATCTGAAGACCTGGTTATTTGACCAATCCAGGCTGTGACCCTTTGTGGGTGGGGTGGTTTTATGCTTTTAGCATTTAACTTTTGGGCTTGTTTAGTTTAATTTTTTTCTTAACTATTTATTATTGTATATACTGTTGATGTTTTAGCTGTGAGCCGCCCTGAGTCTTTGGAGATGGGGCGGCATACAAGTCCCAAAAATAAATAAATAAATAAATAAATAAATAAATAAATAAATAAATAAATAAATGCAGTTACAAAAGTACTATATGTGGGTAATATTATTTTTCCACACCATCTCATTTTCTATTATCAACAACTCTTGCATCCACTGGTCTTAAAATATTTAATATACTGAGATCACCAAAGTTCCCTTTTATTTGGCTAGTAGGTAAGAAATTGGCCGACACTCCTGTGTTCCTATCCTGAACAATTTTTTTATTAGTTTATGATTTAAAATATAAAAGATACAAAAGAAAGTAATGGGAAAGTAAGGGAGGAAGAAGGGAAGGGGAAAGGATAGGTTGAAGGGAAAAAAGAAAGAAAAGGCGTTAACTTTCGACACCCTTTGGTGCAGTAGAATAAGATAATAACATCAAACCTCAACTTTTTTACTTTTGTATTGTAATATAAACAAGCCACTTCTATAACAACAAACCTACCTAATCAGTAAAACCCCAAATCAAAGATTCAGTCCCCCCACCTCAAGCACAAAGTCCAGAAATGGTTTCTGTTATGTATGTAGGTTTGAATGTCATTGGTTTAGTTTGAATTGTTCTTGTAAAATGTCAAATAGGATTGGTTTAAATAGTGCGGGAAAACCCTGCACTCTGATTGGCTGGCAACTACGGCTGCTGGCTATAAGAAGCAGCCATAGCCCAGCCAAGTCGGGTCCATTCAAGCTGTAGTCACTTAATAAACTCTTCACTGAAGCTCTTCGCGTCTGACTCTTCATGCAAACTTAACACTTTCCAAGTAGAAACAAAGGTAATTGTGTTTTTTTCCCTTTAATCAAAGCAGTCAATTTATCCATCTCTGCTAACTCCATCAACTTTTGCAAACATTCATCCATTGTGGGAAGGCTGAGGGTCTTTCCCTTCCCAATTAATTAACCAAGCTGAGGCTTTAATCATTTTGAACAAAATTAAGGAAAATGCATTGGGATTGTTTCCCCCCCCCCATTTTTTTTTGGGTGGCATCCTTTTGTACGACCCACGGACTAGTTTCTTGGTCTGGCACTGCAGTGAATGCACTCTGGTTGAGAGAAAGAAGAACTAAGGCTCAGAGAGAGAGAAGGGAAGGGAAGCGAGAGGGAGATTACAGACTGACTGAGGGCTTCTGCATTTGAAATAGAAAGACTGCCTTTAGCTGGATCTCCAGTGGAGAAATAAATCCACATGCAAACAATGGCAGAAGATCACTCAAAAGCAGAGCTGAATCTAGAATATACAAAGATGATGTCTGAGCAGAGTGTTCCTTTATTGCAAAAATGGGTCCAGTACTTCTTTTCTTGAAGAGAAAATAACCTACAGCTTAGTCCCAAAGGTGCTTTCTCAAGAGGCAATTGGACTTTCTGGTTGTTCTATGAAGATGTTTTGCTTCTCATCCAAGAAGCTTCTTCAGCTTCTTGGATGAGAAGCAGAGGTGGTATTCAGCAGGTTCTGACCAGTTCTTGAGAACTGGTGGTGAAAATTTTGAGTAGTTCGGAGAACCAGCAAATACCACCTCTGACTGGCCCCGCCCCCATCTATTCTCTGCCCCCCAAGTCCCAGCTGATTGGCTGGGTCTTCTTTGGTTGCCCTGCACAGGAGAACGGAGCTGGAAAGCTGGTTAGTGGGGTGGGTAGGGAATTTGCAGTAACCTTCCCCCAGGAATGGGGAGGGGATGGGGATCTGTCATGTCCACCAAGCCACGCCCACCAAACCACACCACGTCTACCAAGCCACGCCCGCAGAACCAGTAGTAAAAAAAAATTGAATTCCACCACTGCCCGCCATATTGGGTATCTGCAAGCTTGGACAGGGTAGCTTATCTGTCTGAAACTCTTTGCATAGTTTTTGTAGAAGTTTCTTCCTTTGCATTGCAATCAAATCATGTCTAGAGCACCCTCGAATGTAAGTCTCAGGGAAGGATTTCAGTTTCTCATGGTGAATTTTGTGGCAAGCCAAGCCTATTATTTATTTAACTTTCTGTGATGGCATTAGCGAAGAGGCCTGGCTCAGTGTGAATGTGGACTCACTGATTTGGTTGCTTGGGAAACGAAAGTGCCTGCAGAGTATCGGCACGAGGTGGCAAGAGCTTAATGGAATCCCAACTATTTGGTAAAACATGCTCAGAACATGGAAGACAGGAATGTTGCGATGCTAATTCTGCAAACCTCCAGGGCCTGATGTGCAAGACTTGCCTTTATCTATTATTAAATAATGTCCAGGGATTTTGTCTGCAGATGCTACAAAAACAGCCCAGTATTTGAATACTTCTTTCAAACATAGCATTGTCCCTGTAATTCTGAGCTGGCAAAGGACTTATAAATTAGGAATGTATTCATTGATTTATGAAAGTTTGACGTTGCCTCAATCCAAATGGATTCTAGATATATAATAAAATGCAGTAACAATAATGCAGAAACATAAACATTAAGCAATATGTAATGATTAGAAGAAAGGGTGCAATGGCTCAGCGGTTAAAGGTGCTGAGTTGTCAGTTGGAGAGTTGACAGCCTGGGTTTGAGATCGAGTTCCATACAATGGAGTGGAGTTAGTTGCTCAAGATCCTGCCCACCTAGCTGTTTGAAAGAATGCAAACACAGGTAGATAAATAGGTACCACTTAGGTGGGAAGGTAACAGCATTCCATGCAACTTTGGCATGTAGCCATGCTGGCCAGATGACCATGGAAATTGACAACTCTGGCTTCCTCAGCCAAGGAACAATGATGAGCATCAAGCCCTAGATATGGACATGGCTGATAGAGAAACCTTTACCTTTTAATGATTAGAAAAACTAAAACTTACATTTGATGGATCGGGACTTAGTCCTGGAAGACACCCAGAAAAGCCAGTTCTTTATAGCATTCTGGGAAACCATGAGAATGGGGGGCCATCTTCACTTCAGCTGGAGGTTATTCCACAGGCAGTCACTCCCACCAAGAGCACCTCTCTGGAATCTCCTTCCCTTGGCCCTTCCTGGTAAGGCAGGGACCCTCAACAGGAATTTTCTGAGGCACCAGAATGTATAGGCAGATTTGATCGTGGGAAAGTGGTCTCCTTAATACCCAAATTCCAAATTAAAGCTAGCAAATTGAATTAAACTTGGAAGCATAGTGCTAGCCAGCGGGAACCCTAGATTCCTTTTGGGTGTGATCCAGCTACATACATAAATTTAAAGGATATAGAGCCATGATAGCAAACCTATGCCATGTATGCCGGAAGTGGCTCACAAAGACATCTCTCTGGGCACGCTAGCCATCGCCCGTTGCTCTTCCGAGTTCCGGCGTGCGCATGTACACCGGCCAACTGGTCTTCATACATGTGGGAGTGCCAGAAAACAGAAGAGCAGCTCCCCGGAGTGTATGCCGGTGTCGGCCAGCTGGTCTTTTTTTTTTTAATTACATTTATATGCCACCCTTCTCCGAAGACTCAGGGCGGCTTACAATTTTTTGGGATACAACCCAATGCGCTCAGGAATAGCCTTCCTTCCATCGTATATGCCTGCTTATTACTAAGCGGCATTTTTACAAAGTCAGCTTATTGCCCCCAACAATCTTGGGTCCTCAGTTTACCCGAGAGGATGGAAGGCTGAGTCAACCTTGAACCTGGTGGGATTCGAGCCTGCAATAATTGCAGGCAGCTGGAACTCAAGAGCTAGGCATTTAGCAGCCTGCACCACCAAGGCTCTTACGTGTGCATGCATTTTAGAAACTGGAAGACCAGGGGACAGGCGTGCAGGTGCATGCCGGGAAGCTAAGCTTCTGGTTTCCAGTCCTCCTGCACGCATATGTTGTGGAACTGCTCTTCTGGTTGCCGGTGCACACATGTGCACTCCCATTTCAGCACTCGGTACTGAAAAGGTTAGCCGCCACTGATATAGAGAAACGCATAGTGAAAAGTGGGCATTTTTCAACTGAATGGGGAGCATTCTAAAACCTAGAACTCAGGAGAAATTTCCTGACAGTGAGAACAATTAACCAGTGGAATGGCTTGCCTCCAGAACAGAGGTGGTATTCAGCAGGTTCTTACCAGTTCTGGAGAACCAATAGCAGAAATTTTGAGTAGTTCAGAGAACCGGCAAATACCACCTCTGACTGGAGATTTTAAAGTATCCTTCCCCTGCCACACCCACCAAGCCATGCCCACAGAACCGGTAGTAAAAAAAATTTGAATCCCACCACTGCTCCAGAAGTTGTGGGTACTCCATCACTGGAGGCTTCTAAGAAGAGACTGGACAGCCACTTGTCTGAAATGGTATAGGGTATTCTGCTTGGACAAGAAGACCTCCAAGGTGTCTTCCAACTCTGATGATGTTCTATGTTCTATTTATTAGTGAAGGACTGTCTGCCCTTCATGTGTCCTTCCTTGGAATCTCCACCCAAGTGAGCAGGAGCCCCATGGGACATATTTCTTGCTGGATTGTATGATTGAAAACATCCGGCTCGATGGGCTTTCAGTTGAATGGGCTCCCTCCAAATGCAAAGACTAGTGAGTCAAGGGACTGTTAAGGGAGGATTTTCAAGTCCGCTGTGAAGAGAACCACTCAAACTTTCTGTGGCTGAAATGAAACAGAGCAGGAGTAGATAAGATTCCCTTCATCTGGTTCAGCTCAAAGTTTATACTTGCAGCCCCTGATGTATTACTCAGTAGGAAACCTTACGGGCAGCCACATTTATCCATGGATCCTTATTAAGTGCATTTTTATCCTTCCTTATCCAGGGCTGTTAATGGTGTCTCTTTAATAATTCCTTTCAGCAAAGCCAACTGGGAGTTACTGTAGACTTAAGTATGTAAGAGATTTTTATTAACGGCTCACATTCGGAGCTGTTAACATAACCTCTTGACAGAAAGCATTTGATGTGTCTCCTACACAGAAGGATACAGTTCAGATCAGAGATGGTACTCAGCAGGTTCTGACCAGTTCTGGAGAACCGGTAGCGGAAATTTTGAGTAGTTCGGAGGACCGCCAAATACCACCTCTGACCGGCCCCACCTCCATCTATTCTCTGCCTCCCAAGTCTGGGCTGATTGGCTGGGTCTTCTTTGGTTCCCCTGCACAGGAGAATGGAGCTGGAAAGCAGGTTAGTGGAGTGGGGAGGGAATGGGGATTTTGCAGTAACATTCCCCCAGGAGTGGGGTGGGAATGGAGATTTTACAGTATCCTTCCTCTGCCATGCCCACCAAGCCACGCCCACCATACCACACCACGCCCACCAAGCCTTTAGAAGCCCACAGAACCGGTAGTAAACAATTTTGAATCCCACCACTGCTTCAGATGTAGGCCCAAGTGGAGATCTGTATTAGTCTATGGCATCCAGAAATAAAGAGGGGCTTAATAGCCTCTTTGCCAACTAACATATTCTGTTAAAAGGTATCAGCAGCTCATGCTTTTTAATTACGATCAGTTAGTCAGAAAAAGCGCTATCAGATTTCCAATTTTGCCCAGTTCCCAGTTCATTCTCGAACATGGATGAGGATGTTCTTCAGGAACATGGAGGTTGGAAACTGACCAAGGAGAGAAGCCACCTAGAGCTAAGGAGAAATGTCCTAACAGTGAGAGCAATCAACCAATGGAACAGCTTGCCTTCAGAAGTTGTGGGTGCTTCATCATTGGAGGCTTTCAAAAAGAGACTGGACGATCACTTGTCTGATATGGTATAGACCAGGGTGTCAAACTCAATTTCAACTGCATCAAAGTTGTGTTTGACCTAGCGGGGGTGTGGCAGCAGAGGTGGTATTCAGCAGGTTATGACCAGTTCTGGAGAACCGGTAGCAGAAAGTTTTAGTAGTTCGAAGAACCGCCAAATACCACCTCTGACTGGCCCCACCTCCATCTATTCTCTGCCTCCCAAGTCTGGGCTGATTGGCTGGGTCTTCTTTGGTTGCCCTGCACAGGAGAATGGAGCTGGAAAGCAGGTTAGTGGAGTGGGGAGGGAATGGGGATTTTGCAGTAACATTCCCCCAGGAGTGGGGTGGGAATGGAGATTTTACAGTATCCTTCCTCTGCCATGCCCACCAAGCCACGCCCACCATACCACACCACGCCCACCAAGCCTTTAGAAGCCCACAGAACCGGTAGTAAACAATTTTTGAATCCCACCACTGCTTCAGATGTAGGCCCAAGTGGAGATCTGTATTAGTCTATGGCATCCAGAAATAAAGAGGGGCTTAATAGCCTCTTTGCCAACTAACATATTCTGTTAAAAGGTATCAGCAGCTCATGCTTTTTAATTACGATCAGTTAGTCAGAAAAAGTGCTATCAGATTTCCAATTTTGCCCAGTTCCCATTTCATCCTATAACATGGATGAGGATGTTCTTCAGGAACATGGAGGTTTGAAACTGACCAAGGAGAGAAGCCACCTAGAACTAAGGAGAAATGTCCTAACAGTGAGAGCAATCAACCAATGGAACAGCTTGCCTTCAGAAATTGTGGGTGCTTCATCATTGGAGGCTTTCAAAAAGAGACTGGACGATCACTTGCCTGATATGGTATAGACCAGGGTGTCAAACTCAATTTCAACTGCATCAAAGTTGTGTTTGACCTAGCGGGGGTGTGGCGGCAGAGGTGGTATTCAGCAGGTTATGACCAGTTCTGGAGAACCGGTAGCAGAAAGTTTTAGTAGTTCGAAGAACCGCCAAATACCACCTCTGACTGGCCCCACCTCCATCTATTCTCTGCCTCCCAAGTCTGGGCTGATTGGCTGGGTCTTCTTTGGTTGCCCTGCACAGGAGAATGGAGCTGGAAAGCAGGTTAGTGGAGTGGGGAGGGAATGGGGATTTTGCAGTAACATTCCCCCAGGAGTGGGGTGGGAATGGAGATTTTACAGTATCCTTCCTCTGCCATGCCCACCAAGCCACGCCCACCATACCACACCACGCCCACCAAGCCTTTAGAAGCCCACAGAACCGGTAGTAAACAATTTTGAATCCCACCACTGCTTCAGATGTAGGCCCAAGTGGAGATCTGTATTAGTCTATGGCATCCAGAAATAAAGAGGGGCTTAGTAGCCTCTTTGCCAACTAACATATTCTGTTAAAAGGTATCAGCAGCTCATGCTTTTTAATTACGATCAGTTAGTCAGAAAAAGTGCTATCAGATTTCCAATTTTGCCCAGTTCCCATTTCATCCTATAACATGGATGAGGATGTTCTTCAGGAACATGGAGGTTTGAAACTGACCAAGGAGAGAAGCCACCTAGAACTAAGGAGAAATGTCCTAACAGTGAGAGCAATCAACCAATGGAACAGCTTGCCTTCAGAAATTGTGGGTGCTTCATCATTGGAGGCTTTCAAAAAGAGACTGGACGATCACTTGCCTGATATGGTATAGACCAGGGTGTCAAACTCAATTTCAACTGCATCAAAGTTGTGTTTGACCTAGCGGGGGTGTGGCGGCAGAGGTGGTATTCAGCAGGTTATGACCAGTTCTGGAGAACCGGTAGCAGAAAGTTTTAGTAGTTCGAAGAACCGGCAAATTCCACCTCTGACTGGAGATTTTAGCGTATCCTTCCCCTGCCATGCCACCAACCCATGCCCACAGAACCAGTAGTAAAAAAAATTGAATCCCACCATTACATGGGGGGCATGGCCAGGGTGGGCATGGCCAGCTCGATGTCACTTGTATGATCAAATGCCACATATATAACATGTATGCCTTTTGACAGCAGGCATGAGAATTTAATTTTTTAACATGTGCCAATGTATTCACAGAAAAAAAGATAATAAATGGTATCTTATCTTAAATTGGTCATACAAAGAATTTGGGTTTTCTCTAGTATTGGCCGAGTATACCAGGACAAGAAATGTAGCAAAATAGAGAATCTTCCATGAGGCTTTGGGAAATACAATCAATATTGTGCTGGCTGTGATGATATGAACTTCTTTGTCATTCCAGAGTAGGCAAGTTTCTCTTATACTGACCATGCTGGCTTGGGATTATAGAGTTTAGAGCCAACACCTCTGGAGTGTTTTATTGCTGGTTCTTTCTCTTATTTGTATTCAGGCCTCCTTTTCTCCAGAAACTCAAGGTGGCTTCTATGAGGATCTCCCTTCATTTTATCTCCATGTGGTGTAGGTTGGGCAGAGACAGATAATCGGAGCTTCCAATGCTATGGGGGGGACTTAAATTTGGGCACCCCCAGTCTAAGTTCAACCCTTTCATCTTTACATCAGACTGGTTTGGTTATTCTTTCCCAGGCCTTGCTGAGCTGTGCAGACTGGGGATTCTGTTAAGCATATTTAGAAAGCTCCTGAACGGCAGTTTTGAATGTTGGTATCTACAAAACAAAGAAGGAAGCTCAGTCATGTGCCGGCTTCTCTGTTGGGGCCTGAAATTGACATACTTTCCAGTCGGAGGCTCTGTCATGATGCGACTCATGAACAGGGCTGAATGCCTGTCAGTTGTGGGCTCGAAGAGGCCTGTGCACTAGCTGTTAGCAAAGATCTGCTGGAGTTCCTGCATCCTAGCACTTTAAGTACTCATCCACACTAACCTTCACCACAGCTCTATCTGGCAGATAGCAGTAGCACTTAGACTTATCTACCGCTCCACAATGCTTCTAAGCATTCTCTGGGCAGTTTACAATGTCAGCACATTGCCCCTCAACAATCTGGGTCCCCATTTTATCGATTCTTGGAAAGATTAGAAGGCTGAGTTCACCTTGAGCCCTGTCGGGATCGGACTCCAGGTTGTGGACAGAGTTAGCCTGCAATATGTTCAGCTAAGGGTAGGCCTTGTTCCCTTTAATATTGGACATGTTGCTTGGCCAAATGGGACTTCGGACCTGGAACTAATGCATCCAGATGCAATTACTGGAGACCTTCCTGCAGTCTCCATCTCCTCCTTCTCTTCTCCAGTAGATCATGAGAGAGAGGGGAGAGGGAGGGAGAGAAAGGGAGTGAGGAAGGAAGGAGGAGAGGGAGAGAGAGGGAGAGACAGAGAGGGAGGAAGAGGGGGAGGGAGGGGGAGAGAGCGAGAGGAGAGGGGGAGGAGAGACAAAGAGGGAGGGAGGGAGAAACAGAGAGGATGGGAGAGAGAGAGAGAGCCCAGGCATCTGAATGACATCAGCAGTCGGAGCTCTTTGGGATCTTGGAGGGATAAAAACCAGGGTGTCAGAGAAGTGGGAGAGGTAAGTTCTGCCCAAGGTGAGCCGGCTGCAGCTCTGATCATTTTGTGCCTTGCTGCAGGAACGGGGAGTTCCTGATGATGGAGATAAATGAATTTGGCTGTGTGTGGCGGCGGGGTGGGTGTGGGCGGGAGGGAGTGGTAGCTCTGGTCTCTTTTCCATTTCTCCTCCCTCTTCCCAAGCTTTGCTGTGGCGAAGGGATTTTGTGTGATTATGTCATCGAAAGGACACAACTCTCCGGTGCCTCTGCAGTGCAGTAACGGCAATGAAGCCCTGGAGATGGCCCAGACTCGATGCCTTTTAATCACGAATGGAGTAAAAGCACAAGGGGAGGAATGGAGTAAAAGCACAAGGGGAAAAAAAAAGGTTGTTAGACCTGTTTTGAACATCCACCTCGCCCCTCAATACCCTGTCTTTTTCTGACATGGTTGCTAATAGCAAGCAAATGACGGGTGCTTTAGCTTGAGCTGAAGTCTCGGGTAATCTGAGCTGCGGACTTGATGCTTTGCTGTTCACTTTTGCTGCAGGTAATACCACAGGGTTGCTCTTTTGCAAGACTCTGGAGTGAAAAATAACAGAATAACAGAGCTGGAAGGGACCTTGGAGGTCCTCTAGTCCAAACCCTGATCAAACAGGGGACTCTACACCAGGGGGTGTATCAAATTCGATTTCATTGAGGGCCGCATCAGGGTTGGGTTTGACTTCGGGGCGCCAGGGTGGGCATGGTCAGCTTGACATCACTCATTGAGGCTCCATTTTCAGCTGTGACTGCCTCCTGCAGCCCTCTGCTAGTGAAAATAGAGCTGGCAGAGGGCTATTGCTTGTGGAGCGGACAGGCCACACATGGCCTCCCCAAGCTCCGTTTTCGCTGGCAGAGGGTTGCAAGGAGGCCATCGCAGCCAAAAACATAGCCTGGGAGGGCCGCATGCAGCCATCCCAGCTCCATTTTTGCTGGCAGAGGTCCTGCGGGCTGGTCCTTCGTTGTTTCCAGGGCAGCCCCCTTGGCCAGATCTAAGCATCCCACGGTTGGATGCAGCCCATGGGCCTTGAGTTTGACACCCCTACCAGACAAGAGTCTGTTCAATGTCTTCTTAATTTTTTTGTTGCTGTTGTTGTTGTTTGTTGGTTCCAGATCTTTATGGGTTGTGTAACACAGTCTTCTGGCCCCATCAGCTTGCTTTACTGTTTCTTTCATGCATTGGAGCATTTACTGTCCCGTTTTCTATAATAATTCATTGTGTGTGATCATGCATGGGATGGCTTTGGATGTGTTTATGAACTCTCAGAATCCCCAAGGGAGCTTCTGTGTGGCTGCAGCTGAAATCATGGGCTTTCCTCATGTCAGTATAGTTGCTCATTAGATGGGTTGTTTGCAAAATTCTGGACGGGTTCAGGGAGGTGAATCGAAATAGCTGTTCTGACCCAGCTCCACAAACACAACAAAACCTAGCAGCAGTGGCTCTTCTGTCCCAAGGATCAACTGATAGATTTCCACTGCTCTCCTTTCCTCTGCCTTCTGTGCATCCGTGCATTAGGCACTGGACCCAGCTGTTCCTCTTCTTCCTCATCAGCCACCTCCAGACCTGGGGGATGTTGACTCTCCATCTAAGGGCTGATGGACGGCTCAGGCTCTGTCTGTCTCTCTCTCTCTCTGCCAGTTCCATTCCCTCTTCCCCCTTGGGGGTCTCAGGGTGCCCTGATGCTGACCCTGACTCCCAGGCCTCCTTCTCTGATTCGGCGCTGGAGAAGCCGGTGGCTGATAGGCCACAACAATATTGGAAATATCTTCTTTCCCTTTTCTCTTCTCAAATTTTTTTCCCTCCAAATGTTTGTTCTTTAAATGTAGCATTTTGGGAAAATGCAACTTGATTGATTTCCAAACTCACCAGTGCTGTGGATAGTAGAAGGAGAAAGAGGAACTGAACTCTGCAGACTGAGACCATGGCGAGTGACTCATGTGGAAATCGGGCAACTAAAGAATTTCACCAAAAATAATATAGCTAGTCCTCAACTTATAACCATTCTTGAAGTGACCAAAGTTACAACAGCACTGAAAAAAGCGATTTATGACCATTTTTCACATGGCCGCTCCACCATCCCCATTGTCACGTGAACAAAATTTATAACCATTAAGAGCTACCACGGCTCTTAAAGATACTTGATGAAGCATTAAGTCAAGAATCACTCCAAGGGGTTATTTGAGCAAAAGATGACAAATCGGGAGCTGCAATAAGCTGTGGTGGTACAGTGGTTACAGCGCAGTACTGGAGGCTACTTCTGCTGACTGCTGGCCAACTGCAGTTTGGCAGTTTGTTTCTCACTGGGTCAGGGTTGATCAGCCTTCCATCCTATCGAGGTTGGTAAAATGAGGACCCAGATTGTCGGGCGCAATATGCTGACTCTAAACTGCTTAGAGAGGGCTGGAAAGCACTGTGAAGTGGTATATAGGTCTAAGTGCTATTGCTATTTTGAATTTGAAATGGTTATTTCAAATCCACTCAATTCTTTCAGTTGGAATATATTGCATTTGTAACCTGAAAGCCTGAAGCCTCCTCTTATGATCATGAAATTGTCTATTTTCCATCCCAGTTGGACTTAACCAGGGCATTTTGATTTCGGAATGCTTTGAATTTGTGAAAACCACTAATGAAAAGTTTGATCTTTTTTGCTGTGTAAGATCCCACCATAAAAAGCAAGCAGATAAACTAAGCAGGCAACAGAGCAAGACTGCGCCAACTACATTTGGGGGCAGGATTTGGTAACCAGCAGGAGAAAATGTATTTCTGTTAGTTGCTGCCCACATGACCTCTCAAAGAGTAAACCTTCACTGGATGGATGGAAACTTATCAAAGAGAGGAGCAACCTGGAATTAAGGAGAAACTTCCTAACAGTGAGGAACAACCCAGGAGTTGTGGGTGCTTCATCATGGAGGTTTCTAAGAAGAGACTGGACAGTGGTACAGGTCTCCTGCTTGAGCAGAGTGTTGGACTTAGAAGACCTCCCAGGTCCCTTCCAGCTCTATTCTGATTGATTGATAGATTGATTGAATTTTAGTGTCTCTAAAAGGAGCAGTGGCCCCCAATCTTTTGGGCACCAGGGATCTGTTGCTTGGATAGGTATTTTTTTTCATGGACAAGAGAGTGCATGGTTTCATATGCTGCTTGCATCCCATGGATGGGTCTTCGCTTGTTTGCATGGACTGGTTGCTGGCATGCTGTGGGCTGGTGCCAGTCCATGGATCGGGGCTTGGGGACCCCTGCATTAGAGGCTAACTGAGCTTTAGTGTATGATTAGACCTGGGATGGGCTGCTACCGATTCGCACCGGTTCAGGTGAACCGGATGTTAATTTTATCTCTAGTTCACTGAACCGGTAGTTGCAACAGCTGGCTGGCCCCATCCACCCTGCCCCTCCCCTCCCAGGAGTTTCCACATGGCCCACTTTGGATCCCAGGTAAGTGTAGGGCCCATGCAGAGGCTCAGGGAGGGTGAAAAAATAGGCTTCCTGGAAGCTCCAGAAGGCCGGAAACAGGCCATCCCTGGCCTCCAGAGAGTCTCTGGAGCCCAGGGAGGGGAGAAATGGGCCTCCTGGATGCGTGAGGAAAGTCTCCGGACTCCGGGGAGGGGGAAAACAGGCCTCCCAGAGGCTCTGGAAGGCCAGAAATGGGTTCATTTCCAGCCTCCGGAGAGCCTCCAGAGCACAGGGAGGCCATTCTTGTCCTCCCAGGGGCTCAAGGAAAGCCTCCAGAGCCTGGGAGGGTGAAAAATGGCCCCCCGGAAGTTCCAGAAGGCCGGAAATGTCCCCCCCCCATCATGGTGCAGGAGGCCAACTAGGCCACACCTACCATGGCCACGCCCACCCAGCAACTGGGCAGAGAACTGTTGCTACATTTTTTGAAGCCCCCTCCTGGTTAGACCCAAGAAGCTGTCACTGCAAGCTGTCCAAGCATACCTGGTCAACAGGTCTACTCTGGTCCCCATTTCTGAACTGAGTTAGATTTTCTCAATGGTTTTCCAAGAAAATTCCCTCTAAATTCTGCTGCCGAAGTATTGCTAATGCGTGAGCACAATCGGTATAGTGTTACCTTTGGGAAAAACAAGAAGGGCAGAGTATTGACAGGCACTTCAAATGTAGTCTAATGTGATTTTATTTACAGTTAAACCAGGAGAGATGACTCAATTACATAATAAACGCAGGCCATCAAGGGGTGGATAAAATACGGTAAACACATTATTAACATCTAAGGATTGGTTGGGTTTCTCTGCCATGGTCTTGGAAGAACGGGGCAGGCAGGCAATGATTTATGGTGCTGTTGCCATCGTTTTGTTAATTTCATGACCATGTTGCCTGGTTATTGCATGCGGTTCATTTTGGATGGATAAAGAGGCATGCTGGCTTAGTTTGAAAAGGATGAACCTTGGTTTCCAAGGAGCTTCTTCGGTGTAAACCATAGAGTTAATCATTATCTGCCTGAGTTCTTCAATCTAGAACAATGAAGTTGGGTTAGTTGCAAATGTCGGAGGAATTTTCCCACCTTCTGCTTCTGATTAGAGAACGGGAACTACTTCCTATTCTGAGGGGTTTTCTTCCATCACTTTATGACGGTCTGATGAAGGGCTCAGATTGGCCTATTCTGAAGGAGAAAATGGGATCCCCTCCCCTCCGCTCCTCTCCCTTTCTCTTCCCCTCCCTCTCCCCTTCTCTCCTTTCCCCTCCCCACTTCTCCTCTCTTTTCTCTCCTTTCCTCTCCTCTCCTCTCTTCTTCCCTTCCCTTCCCCTCCTTTCCTCTTTCCCTTCCCCTCCTCCCCTCCCCATTTCTCATTCTCTCCTCTCCCCTTCCCTCCCCTCCCCCTCCCCTCCTCTCTCCTATCCCCTCCCTGTCTCCTCCCCATTTCTCCTTTCTTCTCTCCTCTCCCCTTTCTCTTCCCTTCCCTTCCCCTCTCCCTCCCCCTCCCATCCCCTCCCCTCCTCCCCTCTGCATTTCTCTCCCTTCCCTTCCCCTCCCTTCCTCTCCTTCCCCCCCCTCCATTCCTCTTCCATTCCTGCAGATCCTTTCCCATTCCCACGAGCCACTGAGAGCCCTTTTGCTAGGAAAAAGTGCAGCTCTGTCACTTCTCCGAGATGTGCGTAGACAACACACCTCAGCCGTAGCAAAAGCTCTGGCAATTACAGGTCATGCGGATGTTTCTTGTCTCTCGGTCTACTTTTTTCTTCTTCGGGATTGCAAAACCCATTGCATACATAGGACCTTTCAGCACCAGCCTTCCCTTGTGGTTTGGAACCCACTTCTCCAGGCAGGAAACAAAGGTAGTGGTGACGATCTAAATGGTTACTTCTTGCTTAACGAATGAAATTAAGGCGGTGGACGCTTTAAGAAGGAAGAAGAGCGCTTCCCTTCTTGCAGGGAAGGCATGATGCTCCATGTGGAGCGAAGGGCTGTTCAGCCCTCAAGCAGGTGGTGAGGGCATGGACAGCTGGCTGCTAGAGAAAACTCGTTCTATTTTAATACGGCCACAGAGTGCCCTTGGACAAACACGCCTGAGGAACAGGGGAGACAAAATCTGTTTTTGACAGGGACTAGTTCCCAGTTCCCAGGCAGCGGCAAACTGGGTCACTCATATGGGCAAAAGCAAACCATGGAGGAGGCTTTGTGCTCTGGAATAAGAAATGGGGGGGGGGTCCTCAGAGAAATGGATCAGTAAAACAGGATGGGGGAGATGCTGTTAGGGTGAAGGGCTCTTGATCAAAAGAGCAGAAAGCAAGACCTGGATTTGGGAGGAGTTCCTGGTCAGATTACAATCTCCCGCTCCAAATAAAGAGTAAATAGCTGCTTGGTAAGAATAGAATAACAGAGTTGAAAGGGACCTTGCAGGTCATCTAGCTCAACCCCCAACTCAAGCAGAAGACCTTGCACCATTTCTGACAGATGGGAGTCCAGTTTCTCTTTGAAAGCCTCCAGTGATGAAGCTCCCACAAGTTCCAAAGGCAAGCTGTTCCATTGGTTGATTGTTCTCACTGTCAGAAAATTCATCCTTATTTCCAGGTTGAATCTCTCCTTGTTCAGTTTCCATCCATTATTCCTTGTCTGGCCTTCAGAGGCCTTGGAAAATAGCTTGACCCCTTCCTTTCTGTGGCAGCCCCTCAAATATTGCAACAGTGCTATCGTGTCTCCCCTGGTCCTTCTCTTCATTAGACTAGCCATGCTCAGTTCCTGTAACCGTTCTTCATATGTTTTAGCCTCCATTCCCCTAAACCTCTTTGTTGCTTTGGTTCTTAGATGCCTGACAAGGTTATAGTGACTGCAATTGGCCTGCAAAGTACAAAGCAAGGAAACATTTTAATGGCACAGAGATGGTAAATGAAGCAGTAAGTGCATTATCCAAAATATCACTTCTATATCACAACTCTTTAGGGTGGTCTTGGTCCAGTCACAGTGGTGTAGCTGAAGCTCCTTCAGAGTGTGGAAAACCCCTTGTACTTTGAGGAAAGTTCAGAATGAAATCAATCCTGATTTCAGAGGTGAGACGTGGGAGGGTGAGAGGTGAGGGGCTCAGTCAAGCTAACCTAGTGACCAGGTCTACCATGGTTTATAGTCCATGAGATGGTCCTCCTTTCCTTGTAGCAATTATCCCAAAGGATGATAAATAATTTCATGAGAAATTATCTGCGTGTAGATAGATGCAGAGATCAAATCTCATTTCAGTCAAGGTCAGCTCCTGGTGGCTTTAGGGAGATTCTGTATCATTTTCTTGGCAACAACACAACAGCTGATGGTGTGTCCTGGCTGTCGTCTTCTGCCTTTTTGCTTTCTCAGCCCTGCTATTTCCAGATCGTCTCCCATCCCAGTAATAACCAGGGCTAATCCTGCTTAGCTTTGCTAAGTTCAGCCACATTTGTCTGGGTGCTCTCATCTGCTGAGGTCTTGAAGAGTAACCCCGGGGATTCAAATTTGGGATGTTGATCAAAAAAGAGGATCCTAACACCCATAATCCCTGGTTAAGAGTGGTTTGAGGTTACAGAAACTGTGGACTAAAATAACCCAGAGGGTAGTTGGTTAGGAAATCCATCCAGTGTTTTTTTTCCTGCAGAAGATGGCAGGTCTTGGGCAGGTCTTGAAGAATAGGAAGGGATGGGTCTTACAGGGCCTTGAAAGTTCATCTTCAGCCCTCCTCTAACGGCAATCCTAAGAGGCAGAATTCGAGCCTGAATGCACCTACAGGCCAGGCTGGCAGAAGATGCTAAGTTTCATCTCCGTTCAGTGGTGGAAACCCTTGTGGCAGGAAGTTGCCTTGTTTACAAGAAGCAGAAGAACCGCAGCTGCCGGCTAGGCCGAGAGAAGCCACAGCAGTTCTTGCAAAGATGGGCCGCCTAGGAAATGCCATGCTGACGGTGACAGGCTCTCAGTGAAAAAGCTGATGGCAGAGGACGAAAGCCTCCCTCGGTTTTGTAAAGTTTTTATGAAACGTGTTAAAAATTTCATTCCACTATATTCCCCGCTCCCCAGTTAAATAGTCTGCTCTGCATCGCACTCAAGATCATTTAAGACATGAAAGAGGAACCTGCAACCCAAACCATTCTGTGGGATTTGCTGTTGAGTTGTGCAAATTGACAGCAGGTATATATATTTTTTTGTCTCTCGGGTTTCTTTCAAATCATGGGGACCCCAGCCAATGTGAAGTTGTGCAGATTGGAGGGCGCCCTTCTCGTGAGGAAAGGTTGGAAAGAGCCCAGAACGCACTGGAGAAACAGCTGGTGGTATCAGGCCCTGGAGTTACAGAAGTAGATCCTTTTTGTTCCTGAGGATGTACCAGATTCTGTCCTGCAGAATCCTACAATTCTTTTACTTCTTTCATGGGCGCAGGGTAAAGCTCCCTTCCCCATGTTGAAATTCAACGTAGATGAAAGTAAGGTTTTACACTTGGGCAAAAAAAAACTCAACTGTATGGGTTCAGGCTGGGTGAAACCTGGCTTAATGCCGGCAATTGTGAAAGGGATTTTGCAGTCGTAGTGGACAAGCACTTAAATATGAGCCAACAGTGTGCGGTGGGAGCCAAAAAAGCCAATGCAATCCTGGGCTGCATTAATATAGGGATAGAATCAAGATCACATGGAGTTCTAGTACTGCTTTACAAAGCCTTAGTAAGATCACACTTGGGATACTGTATTCAGTTCTGGTCACCACAATATATAAAAAAGATGTTGAGACTCTGGAAAGAGTACAGAGAAGAGCCACAAGAATAATTAGGATCCTGGAGGCTAAAACATATGAAGAACAGTTACAAGAATTGGTATGTCTAATGAAATATAATTTATTTATTTATTTATTTATTTATTAATGGGACTTCTATGCCCCATCTCCAAGACTGGGCGCTCACAAATAAAAACAACAACAACAATAAATAATTAAAGACAGATTAAACTAAATAAGCCCCAATACAATTACAAATACAACAAATAAAACCATCCCACCCCAAAAAATCACAACCCGGATTGGTTAAACAACCAGGTCTTCAGATCATGGCGGAAGGTGCGGAGGTCAGGGGCCAGACGGAGCTCCAGGGGAAGTTGGTTCCAGAGGTCCGGGGCCGATAGAATAGGCTCGTCTCATGAATAATGAAAAAAAGGACATGATAAACAGTGTTCCAATATTTGAGGGGCTCCTACAAAGACAAATAAAGTAAAAGTAAAGATTCCCCTCGCACATACGTGCTAGTCATTTCCAGCTGTAGGGGATGGTGCTCATCTCCGTTACAAAGCCGAAGAGCCAGGGCTGTCCGAAGACGTCTCCATGGTCATGTGGCCAGCATGACTAAATGCCAAAGGCACATGAAACATTGTTACCTTCCCACCAAAGTGGCCCCTGTTTTTCTACTTGCATTTTTACATGCTTTCGAACTGCTAGGTTGGCAGAAGCTGGGACAAGTAACAGGAGCTCACTCTGTTACGCGGTGCTAGGAATTCGAACTGCCGAACTGCCGACCTTTCTGATCGACAAGCTCAGCATCTTAACCACCGAGCCACCACTTCCCTACAAAGACGAATGCGGTAAAACTATTTTCCCAAGCACCAAAAAGCGAGATGATAAACCATGGATGGAAACTAACCAAGGTAAGAAGCAACCTAGAACTAAGGAGAAATTTCCTAATGGTGGGAACAATCAACCAATGGAACAAGTTCCCTTCAATAGTTGTGGTTGTGGAAGTCTGAAGAGTGGTCAAGGTTCAGCTTGCCCAGATCCTGAGCAGTAAGAGGATTGCAAGGCTTCCACTCTCCCGCTTCCCTCTAGACTGCAACCAGGGAAAACAAGATTTCAACATTTCAAGTGGACCATTTTAGACTCCAAATTGTGAAATTCTAGGGTTTTAAAATCTTACGTTGGCTTTTGGAAAGAAGCCAGTTGTGTAATTGAGGTTAGTTTGGCAGACTGGGGTGATGTCAAAGGCTATATTTTTTTTCCCTTTAAAATAGAAGTGAAAGTCTTTTGTTGTCAGCTGGAGTCAAAAATCTGGTTCTTGGTTTTTAAAACAAAGCAGAAGAAAGCTTATGCTTGTCAATCAGCAACATTTACTTTCTGGAGACTTTTGAGTTTCTGGACTGCTTCGATCCATCCTGGATATAGCCATTTTCACACATATGGAAATGGATGGCTTTTCCTTTGTAGCAGTTTAACCGTGCATCATGATGAAAGTACCATGGAGCAAGCTGCAGATTTGGGCAAAGCATTTTTTTTCTGGTGGCAGCTTTTGAATGTCAAACAAATCACTTCCAATGCAGAAGAGGAGAAAGCAGCAACAGAGCATTCAGCTTAGGATCTACTGGTCTGGAAGAGAATCTTCTCGGTCCTCCCCGGTTTAGGTGAAAAGCGTGTTCCTCCCTGGGATTGGCAGCTGTTTTCCTTGATGGGTCATGTGACAAACCTGCCCCAAGTGATGCAGCTGCCTAGCGGAAGCTGGGCAAACTCTTGTGGGGTGTGATGCTGTTCTTTGCTATAATTAGTAAGTGAGGACTTGCAGCCAAAGATTCAGGCTTGCATTGCCATAGAACAGAAATCAATCAACTGTATGAGGTGGTCAGGAAAGTTGCAAAGACCCTTGCAAGAACTCGGAGCTAACTGGGGATCCCATATGTGCCATGTTCAAAGAGATATTCATCTGCTTCTAACATGGGACTCTTATGTGTTCTCAGCTGTTCACACACTCTCAAGTTTCTTTGATGCATATGACTTGCTAAATCAGAGTTTAGGTGTACCATTGTACCATGTACCATTGACATGATATCAGCATTCCAGTATTTGAGAGGCCGTCGCAAAGAGGAAGGGGGTCAGTTTATTCTCCAAAACACCAGAGGGCAGGACAAGAAACAACGGGTGGAAACTAATCAAGGAGAGGAGCAACCTGGAACTAAGGAGAAACTTCCTAACAGTGAGGACAATTAACGAGTGGAATGGCTTGCCTCCAGAAGTTGTGGGCACTTCATCACTGGAGGTTTTTAAGAAGAGACTGGACAGTCACTTGCCTGAAATGGTATAGGGGCAGGGTGTCAAACTCAAGGCCCATGGGCCACATCCGGCCCATGGAATGCTTAGATCTGGTCTGCAAAGTCACCCTGAAAACAGCGAAGGACTAGCCCATGGGGCCTCTGCCAGCAAAAATGGCCTCCCCAAGCTCCGTTTTCACTAGCAGAGGGCTGCAGGAGGTCGTTGTGGCTGAAAAAAGGAAGCCGAACAGGCTACACACAGCATCCCCGAGCTCTGTTTTCACTGGCAGAGGGCTGCAGGAAGCCGCCATGGCTGAAAACAGAGCCTCGATGAGTGACGTTGAGCTGGCCATGCCTCCCCGGCCATGCCCACCCCAGCCCCCCAGGTCAAACACAACCCTGATGCGGTCCTCAGTGAAATCAAGATTGACACCCCTGGTATAGGGTCTCCTGCTTGAGCAGGGAGCTGGACTGGAAGGCTTCCAAGGCCCCTTCCAACTCTATTCTGATTGATTGAGTCCAACAGCATCCTTCCCAGGGGTGGGATTCAAATTTTTAACAACCGGTTCTGTGGGCGTGGCTTAGGTGGTGCGTGTGGCTTGGTGGTCATGTGACTGGGTGGACATGGCTTGGTGGTCATGTTATTGGCTGGGTGTGGCCAACTCAATATCACTCACATCGAGGCATGCATCTCCTCGCCTGGCTTCTCATGACTGTGGGGATGCTACAACAGTTGTAAGTGTGAAAAATGGTCATAAGTCACTTTTTTCAGTGCCATTGTAACTTTGAATGGTCACTCCACACAAGCAAAGTACCAGCAAAGGAGGGGAAAAATAACTCCAGAGAAGTTCCTGAGACAGGAAGTCTAGTCCTGCCAAGATTGTAATAAGGGTTAATGGAGAGGCAGTTTCTGTAAGCAACACCAGAATGTTTCCTTCCTGCCTTCCTTACAGGATTAGGCCAGTAATTTCTTCTAACAACTGGTTCTCCAAACTGCTTAGAATGTTGGTTCTAGCGAATAGGTGCGAACTGGTAGAATCCCACCCCTGATCCTTCCTGACTACAGAAGTTTTAGATGAAGGTAAACAACAGACAGAAGAAGTAAGGAAATAGATATTAGGGGTCCTTTCCAACCTGAAGCCCTCTTATGCTTCTGAGCTCCATCTTCTATAAATCTGTAGCAGCATAGACCACCTGAGATGAAGCAGCCAAAAACTTACATTGTGCCAAACTGCCAAATATTGGATTTGCTTTCCTCACTTCCTCAAAACATTTGCAAAAAAAGGTGCAGAGAGTTGTCATATGCAGAGGCTGCGTTTGGCCAACTGGGTACATCAAACACATTTCTAGCAGCAGGCTGTAAAAATAGCCTAATGAAATAGTCATGAGTAATCCACCAAAGTGAGTCTTTTCCATACTGCTGACCTATAAACACTCTGCTGAAGCTGATTCCAGAGTGAACCTCTCAGAAAGGAGTTAGAAGCATCTTCTCTCCTCTGGACCTTTTGGAGCACAACAAGCCAGATTGTCGCTCATTCATTCGGAGGTCAGCGTTTCCTTCTCCTCCTTCTGTGGTTATTTTGAAAATGGTTAACTATGGGAATTAGGAAAAGGGTTCCAGGATTTTTTTCCGAAATCACTACATTTTGTTAATGATGCAGTCTCTGTACTAGTCTGAATACATCTCCATGAGAACACAAGGGACAGAGAAGGGCCTTGGTGGCTCAGGCTGTTAATTGCCTGCACTTAAGTTCCAGCTGCCTACAACTGCTGTAGGCTCGAATCCCACCAGGCTCAAGGTTGACTCAGCCTTCCATCCTCTCGGGGTAGGTAAATTGAGGACCCAAGATTGTTGGGGGCAATAAGCTGACTTTGTAAAATGCGCTTAGTAATAAGCAGGCATATACAATGGAATGAAGGCTATTGCTGAGCACACTGGGTTGTATCCCAAAAAATTGTAAGCCACCCTGAGTCTCCGGAGAAGGGCAGCATATAAATGTAATTAAAAAAAAAAGAAGACAGCAGTTGAAGGCCACCTTAGAAAGTTTCTTAAACAGACCTTCCCTTCCACTAGTTTTCCTTTTGGGAAGGACCCCAGAAATGGCTATTTCTGTTCCAGAAATATTTCTCTCTGTGTGGTGGTTGACTGTGAGCTGCCCTGGTAGGTTTGGTCTCCTCAGATTAACAGATGTAATGAAGATAAATTTGGAAGTCAATTAAACTTCATTGGCTAAAGTTCTCATGATCAAGATGGCAGCTTTCGCTTTTGCCATATTGATTCCTTTCTATTTTTTCCCAAAGGTGTTTCATTTTATTTATTTTGGCAAGGCTGCCAACAGCTGTTTACAAGGAATAAATCTGGGGATGGGGCCCCATAGCACCCTGAAAACTTTATATGGGAAGACAGCACAACTTGACAAACAGGAAAAGTCCGACCATTTTTTTTAAAGAAAGCATCAAGTCAGATTAGCTTCATAGGCTGCTTCAACAAGGTTTTTGAGCAGATTTACGGGGTGGAAAACCTTGACCTGTTTTTGGATGGGATTCTGCTAGCTTGGCTGCTCTGGGTGTTTAGTGGCATACGGCTTCTTCCTTTGCTGGTGCCAGAAACTTATTTTTGGTTTTCATTTTCAAGGAGAAATATGGAAAAACAAGAGAAGGACTGGAATAGTCCTTTCCTATCGATGCACCTGATCCTTACATTGCTTTACCTATGTATGCTGACTTTGCCTTTCTAATTTTTGATGCTCAGGATTTCCTCCACATGGTTCTCAGAAATGATAATCACTGCAACTTTCAGAGCCCCTCTGATAAAAGCAATCCCTCCCTGCAAAGAGTTAATTAGCCTCTGAAGTTGTTCCCAATCCTGGGTGAAATTTCCTGTGATATGGGGACACTTGAAATGCACACTATATATCCTTTGTCTGGCCTGGACATTATCACTTCCACTGCCATTTTTTGTTATATGAGGTATATCTATATTTTGGACTCTCCTTTTTTGTGGGATTTGAAGACCTATCTTGGTCATTTGTGATGCCTCTCCTGGTGGTGAAAATTGGCTGCGGAGACCGAAAGGGATAAAAATGGAGATATCTTTCTTCTGAGTCCTCTAAGAAGTGGTTCTTCTTGGTGGTGCTTCTTTCAGCACACAGGGAAAATGCAGCCCTGGAACTTTTGATCAGGTATAGTTTTGCCTCAAAAATATTCTAAAACAGGACATTCCCCTCCCCCCCTTTTTTTTACAGGAAGAGGACAGTAGACAGTTTGGAAGGTTGAGATGGTTGTGAGTATTCTTACAAAATGGCTGCCCTAACAAGTAGGCCTAGTCATGAAGTCTCCATTTATGTTAAGGCAAAGCGGTGGGATGCTTTTTAGCATTCCCAGTTGCCTTTGACTCTGCTATCCTTTGTCACATGTCTTTCTTTGTCTTTTTTTTTCTTGGCAACAGGATATAGTTAAAAAATGGAGTGTAACCATTTGCCATTTTTATTTTTCCCAAAAAGGCCAGGTGTATTTGGGAAACAAATAAATTGATGGTTCCTTGATTAAGAGCATCTGATCCTCCCTCAAGATGACTCCTGAATGGTAGGAATATTTTTCTCTCTTCCTGACTATTTGCTGATTCTGCTGCCAAAGCTGGTTTTTTGGCAGTAGTGATCCTTGGATTTGAATGGCCAAAAACAACTTTAGGATGACAGTGAACCCAGCTAGGAAGATGAATCTTGAAGATTGCAGTTCCCAGTAGGAGCAGCTGGAAAGTCAGTCAAAATCTACCTTTTCCTTTTGGCAGAAAGCATCTGTGCAATTTCCCATTTGAGGAGGGAGTCTGCTGGCCTACTAGTGCTCGTGAGGAGTTGCACTTGCCCTCTGAGATGTCCAGATACAGAGGAGATGAAAGGAGAAGAGGGGAGTGTGCTCAGTGCTGTACTGCCTTCAGTACAGTGGTCCATATCCATGAACTACATATTTAAAAAGAGCTGTATGTGCCTAGAGTACTCCATGGGTGGAGAAAAGAAAGTCTACTCCAGTTAGGCCCTCCTCAGTCTTCTCCCAATGCCTATAATCTTTTATGATGTTTTCAGTACTTGCAGTTTTCACTTGTCAAACTTTGTGCTAAGTCATTTGTTTCTCAATTGCCAAGGGATCAGAATTCAGGAGAGAATCTCCAAAACGTCAAAAGCAAGGGTTTACAACCATCTTCCATTCTGATGACCTTAAAATGTTCCTCATCAAGTTGATAAAGACCTTGCAATAAAAAAAATGGCTTCCACTCCAGTCCCCCTTCCATCGTCTTCCTCCAAGTTGTGTGCTGTTTGCTCAATAGGATGGGTACACACATAATCTCAGCAATCGCAGTTGAGGTGAAGCCAAAAATATGTCAAGCCACCTTTCCACTTCAAGGACCTGAAATGCAGTGTTGGAAGAAATATCCATCCGGGTTCAGTTCCAAGTGGGGAGAAAGACACTGGAAACATGGAGGCTGATTGGAAAGATGGTTTAATGGGCAGAACCATTAAGCACATGGTCCTGGTGCAGCTAAACACATGGAATGGAGAATGAGGGTTATTTATACCCTCTCTTGGACCTTGCTCTTGAGCTTCCTGTTTCTGTGGCAAGAGCATGTATTCTATTGACTGTAGTCATACTCTCATGTGCAGTCATGTTTCTCTGAATCAAATTTGATGGGACTTTGGGCTGATGTAATGTCCCCAGGTGATATTGCAATGCAGTGATCCCTGCTGTTAGATGAGTAGAGGGTTAATCTTATTATGTACTGAAGGGTCATGTTTTAATCCCACCACCTGGGCTGGAGGACTTTTGTTTTGTAGATAAGCTGGCACCAAAATATCTGCTGGAGGGCAGAGAGCTGGGGCTGAGTTTCTATCTCTAAGAGCATGTTTCTCAATTTCTAATCTAGGAAATATAATATTCTGCATTTTTAACATTTCCTAAAATATTTCATACTTCTAGGAGAGGGGTGGGTGCTAACTTTCTACACCAGGATCCAGGAGATGGTAAGATAGGAGTTCTTGCAAAGGGGGAAGCAGATCTAGAAGATATTATTAAATTCTTCTTTTACTGTAATTTACATATAAGATAGGAGAAACAAATTGGCTGATAACTCAAACACAATTAATATCAATTCATAAAACCTCCAGAGACATTTTTGAAATGGTGCAGAAACTTCATGTAGAAATGGTGTGTGTGTGTGTGTGTGTTTGTGTGTGTGTTCCATAAATGGGTAATTCTCTTCCACCTGCTGCCAGTGGTGCTGAAGGAGCCCTGGCACAACAATTTATACCCTTTAGAAGGGTCAACGCTAATTGCTTTGTGTTACTTTAATTGTTGCTCATTTGTCATGTTTCTGTATAAAGTTTGCATTTTATGACACGGCTGTAGATCCAGTTCCTGAGGATAGTTTCCCTGCCGTTTAAAACTTCACTCCCATTGTTTGTGAAAAATACTTGCCCTGTTCTGTGTGAATTTGTTACTGTATATTTTATTACCTTAAATCATTAGCTTCCTTGTTAAATACATTTGCTCAGCCAGAAGTCTCCCATTACAATATGCATGCTCTGGGCTTGCCAGCACCCTATTAGGCAATGTCTCATCTCGACAACATAGCTCTGTGTGCCCTTATTTACGATTCAGATAAGTCTCTTGCGTGGTACAGTCTTGCAATATACATTTCATATTATCAGTTTTATTAGATTCGGATGTATAATGTCACTTCATAACACTGCTAAATTCAGACAACAGTCCTGAGGGAAAGTTAAGTTTAAGGAAAAAAATTAGCATCATACTTCACTACTCGACTGCTTTGAAACTTGTTTAATTGGTACTCACGCATTTTGACAAGAAAATGTTGTCCAGGTACTCGTTGTTTGTTTGATACTCGACATGCAAGCTAGAACTTTTCAGTGTCAGATGCCTTGTGGCTCGCCATCCTTTCCAGCCGAAACAAAGGGTCACGGATCAGTTGCACATCAGTCACACAATCACTCTTGTTCTGTGCATATCCCCTTCCAGTCTTATCTTGGCTTCTGTGGTCATTTTGGGCATTTTTGTACTTTTTTCTTCATCAGTATAGGTAAAGTGATTTTTTAAAAATTTAATCTAAATCTGTATTAATGTGTAGGTTTATTTCTCATGTAATAATATACAACTCTTATTTTTTATATATCGCCTTAAAGTGTGCATGTCTTGGAACACATTAATGTGTTCTCCTGATGGGAAACATTTGTTTGGTACTCATTGTTTTTGGAACATGTCCCACCTCCAGGAACCAATTAATGATGAGCATCGAGGTACCACTCTATCAAAAGCAGGACATTGGTCAGAGTTTCTTCTACCCTAACATGTGGACTCTGCATATGTGTATGAACAGCACATGGACTCAGTGTCAAATACTGGGCAAATTGAAAATTCAGATAGTTCAAATTGATATAAAGATGTCAATTGAACAATCAATCAATCAATCAATCAAACAGGATAGAGCTGGAAGGGACCTTGAAGATATTCTAGTCCAAACCCCTGCTCAAACAGGAGACCCTATTTCAGGTGGCTGTCCAGTCACTTCTTAAAAACCACCAGTGACGAAGCCCCTACAACTTTTGAAGTCACTCTGTTCCATTCATCAACTGCTCCTCGCTGTTAGGAAATTTCTCCTCAATTCCAGATTGTTTCTTTCCTTGATTACATCCATTGTTTCTTGTCCTGCCCTCTGGTGCTTTGGAAAATAAGTTGATCCCCTCTTCTTTGTGGCAGCCCCTTAAATACTGGAATACTGCTATCATATCATCTCTACTGCTTCTTTTCTCTAGACTGGCCATACCCTATTCCTGCAACCGTTCTTCATATGGTTTTGTCTCCAGACCTTTAAGCATCTTAGTTCTATGCACTTTTTCCAAAGTCTCAACATATTTTTTGTAATGTGGTGACCAAAACTGGATGCAGTATTCCAGGTATGGCCTTACTAAGGTTTTATAAAGCCTTAGTAGGATTTATTGCAAGCTTAAGGCCTCTACAAGAATCTAAGCTACTAACAGTCAAGGGAAATGAGTGGGAATTCAGTCAGAACAGAAGAGGCTTCTTGCATAACAAGGGAAACATCTTCAAGAAAAAAAAACTCCAGTTGCCTTTTGAAAAAAAAAATAGCACTTTTAGGACTGCCATAAAATTGCCCAAATGCATGGAAAATTTTAATCTCTCCTTCACTTCTCCAGCATGTCTTTTATTATATTAACAACATGCTAGTATGCTAGCAAAGCTATTAGTATAAACATAGTAAGCTAAAACAAAATAGTAAATGAAAGGAAGCAAAAAATATTAATTAAAAGGATGTCATTTAAGTGGCAGGTCACATCGCATTAATTCCCCAATTAATATCAAGACACTCCACATACACCCCACCTCCAAATTAATTGGCATTTCCTTTCTTATAGAGACACTCCTTGGAAAAGGGAGGAACCCCAGGCAGATGCTTCATATTGCATTAGTTTACATGCCTTCTCCCTTGTTTTTAAATGGCAAGAGCACAAAGTTCATTAGAGGTAAAAATGACCTATATACTGTATTTTAGCGAGAGGATGAATATATATATATATATGTATGTATGTATGTATGTATGTGTATGTGTGTGTGTGTTTTCGTAGATTTTCACGGGTAAAGGTATGTAGGTCAATCTTACACGGGACAAGACCCGAATACACCAAGACCTACATATATATATATATATATATATATATATATATATATATATATATATGCTAGAGGTGATGTCAAGAGCAGGATTTGGAAGGTTCTTTGGGTTCTGAAATGCTTCGGAGCATGAATTACAAACCTACTAAAGTTAATAGGAAGTGCCCAGCAGCATAGCAGGAGAAATTTTGGTTGGGTTAATGCAGGGGTTGGCAACCCATGGCTCTGGAGCCACATGTGGCTCTTTCATCCCTCTGATGTGGCTCCCTGTCACCAGTTGGTAAAAGGAAAAAGGATGCCATGCTAGGAAGAGACTCTATGGTGGGGGAACCAGACTTCCAGTCATCTCCAGAATTGAATGGGAGGGGGGGTTTCTGGTTAGGACCTTTTTGGCTCTTTGAATGCTTAAGGTTGCCGACCCCTGGGTTAATGATTTTCTCTGTAAGTATGTATACTTACACACATAGCCAGTGTTACCATTAAGGTACCATCAAAAGTGTTTACATTCATTAGGCGTTCATTTTGAGAGCCACCAGACTTCTAGAGTACGGTGTTTTGACAATATTTGAAGCTCCAAACTCCTGTCACACTTCACTGTTTGACGTTTTGTTTCTTCCTAACAGACCCAAGCTCCATCTGTCTACCTAATGGTAGGAATGTCTTCCCATAGCATTAACTGTGCTTAAAGCTGAAAAAAGGAATATTGGTTTGGCAATGTGAGATTTCCTTGAACTGAACAGCTAGAATTTATTAAGAAGGTTAAGCATCATTTTCTGAAGCAGAATTCCCTACAGCCATGGAAAGCTGCCATGGGTGTTGGTTTGAATGAGCTCATCTTCCGCTTGCAGGAATCTTGACCTTACAGGTCTAATTCAGCCCATTCCCCAAATAAACACTTTCCTGTACAGCCCCTTTGAGCTGTGGTTACTCAACCAGTCTGGCTTGGATCAAGGAGCAGCCATATTCCACGACTGATTCCCTATGGACCTTTTGGACAACCCAGCAATGACGCCAAAGAAGAGATGGGGTACTTCCTTCCATTGATTATTAGGGTATAGAGTGTAGCCAGTGTCCTCCTTATATGCTAAAAATAATGAAAAATCAGACCGCTGAATTTCAGTTCTATAACTTGGGCTTTCTTGGAATCGCAAAGGAGGGACTAAAAGAGTATATGCACCTGGTGCATTTTGGCCTACAGATTGACCAGACTAGTTTGACCGGACAAGTGCTGGTCATTGTGAGACAAAAAGAGACAAATACTACAAAATACAGAAATTTAAGTAGAGATACAAAAAACCCTAAAATAAAGGAATTTGGAAGAATACGTGTCTCTCCATACCATCATGTCCATGTGGGTATTGGTCAACTTTGCAAGATTAGACCACCTTTATTCTGCTCTGCCACAGCAAATGTACAAACATCCTCTTCTCTTCTCTTCTCTTCTCTTCTCTTCTCTTCTCTCTCCCCTCCTCTCCTCTCCTCTCCCTCCCCTTCCCTTCCCTTCCCTTCCCTTCCCTCCTTCCCTTCCCTTCCCTTCCGTTCTTCTCTCCCAAATTGCAGTCTTCCATATGCTGAGGTCTTCACCATATGGGCCTGTTGGTATCCATCATGGTCAAACCTCTCACTTAACCCCTTTCAGTAACATAGAGAAAGGGAAGGCCATTTGTCCTAAGGCAGAAATGCCTTCTCTAAGGACACAATGATATTCATGCTGGACCAATTTGGGCTCATGAACCACTAGCGTAGCCAAAGGATGCTATGCTAGTGGTCCATTCCAAGGATGCTCAAGCTGTCTAAGTAAGACTGGATCTGTAATCTAGATGCACTGCCTTGCAAGTGAGCAAATCCCACAGCTGGGAGGAGTAATCAAGCTACTGACATAGATTCTGGATCTGCTTTAGATTCCTGCTCAGCAATAGCAAACATGATAGCTATCAAAATATTTTTTTTTGAATGTTGCATATCTCCAGTGCGTTTTCCACCCACAAACGGCCCCAAATCTTACATTTTGCAGGTTAAACCACTCTGCTGCTGTGTTGTAAAAATGGTCAGGGTGTGTAGCTGAATTTTTTTTTTTTTCTTATTTTCCCCCCTTTGCTATGATGCCTATCACTCATTGTTTCAACTTGCTGTTTCCAATTTGGCTTAGACTTCTCAGTTTACTCGAGCATTTTAAAGTTTTACTTTACTGCTAATCTCTGATTAAATGTTTGTATTGGTGTCTTGTTTCCTATAAACGTGTTTTTAAAAGACTCGTGTTGCTTTCTGAGGCATGAGAGTAGCAAGTGGGTTTAACTCCCCGGTAAGCCCTGCTAGGTTCTGTAGAAATTGCTCAGCGTGATATGAAACATCTTTAGTCAGCAATTAAATCACACTATCCCAGTATTTATTTGCAGTGGCTGTAATTTATTTTTCAGGCCAACGAATGTCAGAGCATCTAGGAACCTTTTCAAAGGGAATAAAAGCTCCCATTGGATTTAGAATCGTATAAAACATGCTAAAATAGAAAGCAACTAAAAACATGTCATGAGCTCGTGAGCAAATAAAAGATTAAATAAGCCTTAGATTTATGTACAGGGGATCTGTTAGAGGGCATTGGAAGTTGCATTCTTATCTGTATCTTCACCTGAGATCAAAAGCCCAGCAGATCTAGCCTGGATGGATGGGGATTCAGAAGATAGACTCCTGTGATGCTCTCTTTGCTGTAAAAGAAATGTAGAGTAATCTGAAGGGCTCAAGAGAATAAAACATAGCAGAATAACAGGTCTTCTAGTCCAATTCCATGCTCAAGGAGAAGACCCTGTATCAATTCTGACAAGTGGTTGTCCAGTCTCTTCTTAAAAGCCTCCAGTGATGTAACACCCACAACTTCTGAAGGCAAGCTGTTCTACTGGGTGATTGTTCTCACTGTCAGGAAATTTCTCCTTGGTTCTAGGTTGCACCTCTCCTTGATTAATTTCCACCCTTTGTTTCTTGTCCTGCCCTCAGGTGCTTTGGAGAATAGCTTGACTCCCTCTTCTTTGTGGCAGCTCCTGAAATATTGGAACACTGTTATCATGTCATCCCTGGTCCTTCTTTTCACTAGACTAGATGTACTCAATTCCCACAACCTGTTCTTTGGGAGAAATATTTCATTAATACTTAGGTTCCGCAAGTCTCATTAAGATAATCATATTAGTCTGTGCTGCTATGGCGCAACACTTCAAAGGCTGAAATCAGAAACTTTGAAACCGAGCGGGATGTTTTCAGGAATAAACAACTTTGGACAGGACATAAGCAGGGGTGGGATTCTACCAGTTTGCACCTATTCACTAGAACTGGTTGTTAACATTCTAAGCAGTTTGGAGAACCGGTTGTTAGAAGAAATTACTGGCCTAATCCTGTAAGGAAGGCAGGAAGGAAACATTCTGGTGTTGCTTACAGAAACTGCCTCTCCATTAACCCTTATTACATTCTTGGCAGGACTAGACTTCCTGTCTCAGGAACTTCTCTGGAGTTATTTTTCCCCTCCTTTGCTGGTACTTTGCTTGTGTGGAGTGACCATTCAAAGTTACAATGGCACTGAAAAAAGTGACTTATGACCATTTTTCACACTTACAACTGTTGTAGCATCCCCACAGTCATGAGAAGCCAGGCGAGGAGATGCATGCCTCGATGTGAGTGATATTGAGTTGGCCACACCCAGCCAATAACATGACCACCAAGCCATGTCCACCCAGTCATATGACCACCAAGCCACACCCACCACCTAAGCCATGCCCATAGAACTGGTTGTTAAAAATTTGAATCCCACCCTGGACATAACTGCTAAGGGGAGTATAGCTGGGGAAAGACATCTCATGTCTTTGGGATGGTAGCTTTCCATGGGAATTGCAGAACAAAATATCTGGTGCACAACAGATTACCTAGTGATCTTTCATGGAGAAGCTGAAAGAATGCCTGGATCATTTGGGCTACAGCAAAATCTCTATTTAAACATTGCATTTCAGGTTGCTCTCCCTCATCCAGTCAAACCGAGTTTCTGAAAAGAAGTAAATATGGACATTTTAATCCAAGTAGCTAGACTACTTCCTCCAGATTGCACTTTTATCATTGTACAGTCCACGGAATTATGGTTGACTGTGGGCAGGTCCAAGATGTGATGAAATCCAAGTTAGGTCTCTTCTTCTTGGCCTACGTTGACTTTCCTTTCTGTCCTTAGGGAAGGGGATCAGCTGTTGCTAAGATCAGATGACTCTCTTAACAAGAAACTGCTGTGAAGGATGAAGAAATCCTATCTCCATTGGAAGGCCTCGACTTCTGTTGCCAAAGGGGGCTGCCCGTAGGATGACAGCATCTCTCGGCAACAAATTGTGCATGCATCTTGAAAAGAATTGCATCTGCCTTTTTGAAAAGCTGCTCCAGCCTTAAAGAATTGCAGAAGGTATTCTGGAGCCCATTTTGGCAACTGAACCTGAAATGCTTCACACACATCCCTGTTATCTCTAGACCATCTTCTCTCTGAGACTTAATTTCTTAAAACACCTGAGCAAAAAGATCCTAAGCCATGCAGGCTTGGAAAAATTGATATCCCTGGAAGAAAGGGGAGAAAAGCGATCTTTTTAAACATCTGAAACCCTTTGCAGTGTTATAATTTCCCAGCTGCAGGGATTAAGCAGTCCAGCTGATAGATTATGTCAGTGTGGTATGATTTTAATTAAAATACTGTTATTTCTGACTTTTGCCATTAGTTTTCAAGCAAAAGCAGACATCCATAAACGCTGAATGGTTGAAGCTTTCCTAATACCCTTTAAAGCTCTCTGAAGTAATCATCAGTATCAATTTTACCTTTTCCTGAACGTTCCCATTTCAAAATGTGTTGCGGGAAAATTGATGTTTATTTTACTACAATTGTTCATTTAATTAGCCCAAGTTTAAGGTCTCACTACCAGACTCCTGCCCTGTTAATTACCTATGGCACAAAATAATGAATTTCATTTACATTCCCATACTTGGCAGGTTGAATGGATTTTTATTGGTCGACGTTCTATAATTGCCTGTTCATTGATAACGCTTAATCCATTTTTTTGCTTTTAAATAGTCTCGGTGACTTACTTTGTATTTTTTTAAAAATAAGGCCAACAATAACGATGATAGACAATCAATAATGAGTCAAGGCAATAAACCGGGTGCTTAAAAAGATTGTGCTTTTTCCTTCGGTATCACATCTGCATGAGATAGAGAAGGAAATGAAAAGTGCAAAAATAATAATGGGCACTAAACAAGCTGGCTATCAGCTTTGGAAGCCATATTGAAATTTGATGCTCCCGCGCTGCCACAAGCCTGAGAAAGTGGGAGGGGGGGATTCAGTTGAGTATCTCTAAGTAGACAAAATTATTTTGTTAGTTCAAGGTCATTGAGTATGGCGCAGAATGAAATAAGAATCTTACTTTAGGACAGATCAGTGATTGGGCCATGTGGTGTGATGACGGCCAAGGGGGATGGATTTGTAGTTTTGAATATTGCAAGGAGGCCCAAAACTTTCAGATTCGGGATTCCACAGATGTGCCAGTTACTATCTAAATAAAGCAATCTTTGAGAGATGTCTGCCTTGGAGTTATTGGCTGGAAAGGAGGATTGCTGGAACGTTGACACTGTCACATTCAACTGGAGACATCCTTAATCTGAGTGTTAGCAGAAAGTTTTGGAAGGGTAAACTCGGGGAGATAAATTAGGAAGGATTTCTTCTCTCTGGTATCTTTTTTGTTCCAAGTTGATATGGTGGTTTGTTTCCTTTTATGCTTCAGGAATGTAGGCTGGTCTCCAGGGGTGTGGAGAGCATTTTGGACCAGAGTGGAGAAAATATTCAGTTCTCCTCCAGTTTGCTTAGCCATTGCTTCCTTCTAAATCTCTCTGCTCTGAATTTGGTTTTGACAGTAGTTCCAAGACTCTTGAGTCTGGTGTTCTTTTAAAATAGGAAAAACTTAAACTCAATGTGCAATACAATTAAAAATGGCCTCCCTGTTGGGTGATTGAGTCATCCTTAGGACTGTTCACCTGCTGTGTTTCAGGCTAAGTCCCAAAGTGTCCTATAATAGACTTTGGGGAGGGGGGGAAATTGGGATGAAATTGGACCATTTTAAGAGCAGAGCCTACTGTTTACTTTGAATGTCCAACAACTTTGGCAAAGTGTTCTTTGTAATAGTGCTTTTAAAGTCTTCCTTACAGTCAGCTAGACTCCTAATGACTCTATAGAGATGACGGTATGGTCATCTCTATAGAGTTTTCTTAGCCAACCCAACAGTCATACCACCTTGGTCTCTCAAGTGGGATCTCCACTCAGATGTCCCTTCATTCATGTCTCAATCCCATCATTAGAAATCAAAGCAAGGTTGCTATCCTATTTTCTGTCTGATAACTGAATTCAATGTATGGGCAGATAATTGGTCCCTTTATTTCATTTTAGTCCTTCTGTGGGAAAGTAAGGGATTAATACTGTTAAGAGTCCAAATTCTTGGAAGTTGGAGTCAGTCTAGGCTAAGCATTCTCATATGGTCTAAAGGCCTGAACTGGACTGTTATTTTTGGCTTCCACTACTGGTTTTCAAACCAAGAAGTAGCCTTAAAGCTCAGCTGCTGTTTGTTGGACCTGGCAACTCTTGGGTGTTGATATATAGCAATAGCACTTATATACCACTTCACAGTGCTTTAGAGCCCTCTGTAAGTGGTTTCACAGAGTCAGTATATTGCCCGCAACAATCCGTGTCCTCATTTTACCGAGCTCAGAAAGATAGAAGGCTGGGTCAATCTTGAGCCGGTGAGAATTGAACTGCTGGCAGTCTGCAGAATTAGCCTGTAATGTTGCAACACCACAGCTCTTTGGAGCTATTGAGATGCTGTTTTAGGTAACAGAATAGAATAGCAGAGTTGGAAGGGACCTTGGAGGTCTTCTAGTCCAACTCCCTGCTCAGTTAGGAAACCGTATTCCATTCCAGCCAAATTGTTGTCCAGTCTCTTCTTAAAAACTTCCAGTGATGGAGCCTTCACAACTTTTGGAGGCAAGCTGTTTCACTGATAAATTGTCAGGAAATTTCTCCATAGTTCTAGGTTGCTTCTCTGCTTGGTTAGTTTCCACCCATTGCTTCTTGTCCAGCCCTCGGATGCTTTAGAGAATAGCTTGACTCCCTCCTCTTTGTGGCAGCCCCTGAGATACTGGAACACTGCTATCATGTCACTTCTAGTCCTTCTTTTCATCAAACTAGACATACCCAGTTCCAGCAACCATTCTTTATTATGTTTTAACCTCCAGTTGCTTAATCATCTTTGTTGTTCTTCTCTGCACTCTTTCTAGAGTCTCAGCATCTTTTTTTACAATGTGGCAACCAAAACTGGACGCAGTGTGAATCGTGTGAATCCATCATGTCCATTATATTATGGAATCTATTAGGTTACAAAACACGTGAATCCTTTATGTCTTTCCGTGTATGAGATCTTGGCTCCTTTGGATTTGATCTATCTTATTGAGAATCAGATAGGAAGGAATTGAATCATCTTGTCTGGGCTGAAGGTTTTATGTGGCATTCATCATAATATGGCTGTGAGGATGTCAGGGAGAGTAGACCTAGGCAATCAAGAGACACGAAGGTGAGTCAATTGGAAGCTTATTTTACAACTCGGAGACAAATCTGCAGAGTCTTGAGATAGTTCAAAGACTCCCTGCCTTAATTAACCCACATAAAAGGAAAGACGGCTTTTCTCTGACAGCTTCCAAGATTTTGCATTTTTATCCCAGACCAGCATGAAAGAGACCTCACTGGAGGCCATAATACTTTCTTCCTTCTTGTAGCTGGGATGGGGGATTTAAGCTCTTCTGTTGTCCCTGGATTCCTTTCTTGCAGTGAGGAGAAAGCAAGGCAGGGATGGGGGTTGGGGGGTTGGGAGGAATGCAGCTTTTTTTCCCACCAGTCTCTCCCACCTAGCTGACCTTATGTCCTAGCTCTGCTCTGGAGCTGTGTCCGGAAACTGTAGATGAGTAGGATTAGTAGTGGTGTTTCCTCATGTCAGAAAATAGCTTTTGTGGCGGATGTGACATTTGCATCCAGGAGCTTCTATTGGCTCCTATCTGGGGGCAGGAACAGGTTAACTCATGGCTTCTTTGCTCTTGTTTCTAAATTGGATGTTGCAAGATGGAAGGGCTTCTGGAAATTGCCCGGAACACTTGCCTTTTAAAAGTTTTAAAATAGAATAGAATTCTCTATTGGCCAAGTGTGGTTGGACACCCAAGGAATTTGTCTCTGGTGCAGAAGCTCTCAGTGTTCCTACAGACAACAAAGGGTTAAGTCATAGAATCATAAATCATAACATACAATCATAAATCATAAGATACAACAACAATTGATCAATCTTAATATATCCATAGAGGAGAAGGTAGTAGGAAGGATGAGAGGTGAGAAAGATGAGAAGATGGGAAGGATAAGAAGAGCATAAGAATAATAGCCAAAAAATGGCTTTAGAAATATCTGAATATAGGCTGACGGGTAATTTTAAAAATCTGTCGAACAAAGAAGTATCATTACACCTTTTTTTTTTAAAAAAAGAAACTAATTCAGCTGCCTGGTTGTTAATTAAAAGTTATTGATGAGAGATTGAGTGGGGGGAGGGGAAGTAAGTGCCACCTCCTTTTTTAATTTACCAAAGTTTCTTTGCCTGAGGCAGTTCCTGACTGCAAAATTTGGAAGGCAAAAGGGGCCATCTTTGTGGTTGTTTTTTTAGATATGTTTATCTGTATCTCAGCAGCAGAAGGTCACAGTTCAATCTCTGGCCAGGCTTGGGAAAAAAACATGAAGGAAGGAGAAACTGCAGAGCTGATGAAGTCCTGTCTGTCCTCCTTCCCTTCGCCAAACAGAGAGCCTACAAAAGGGACTCACTATCCTAGTCTTGGAGTGCAAAATGTCCCTTCCAGAGGTGGTATTCAGCAGGTTCTGACCAGTTCTGGAGAACCAGTAGCAGAAGTTTTGAGTAGTTCAGAGAACCGGCAAATACCACCTCTGACTGGCCTTGCCCCCATGTATTCTCTGCCTCCCAAGTCCCAGCTGATTGGCTGGGTCTTCTGTTGTTGCCCTGCACAGGAAAACGAAGTTAGAAAGCAGGTTAGTGGGTGGGGATGGAATGGGGATTTGCAGTATCCTTCCCCTGCCACGCCCACCAAGCCACACCCACCAAGCCACACCACACCCACCAAGCCACGCCATGCCCACCAAGCCATGCCATGCCCACCAAGCCACGCCATGCCCATCAAGCCATGCCCACATAACCGGTAGTAAAATTTTTTGAATCCCGTCACTGGTCCCTTCTATGAACAATGCGATCCCCAAATAGGTTGCTTCTGAGGTCTTCTTTGCTCATTGCAAAATGCACTGTCCTTTGGACTTGCAAAGGATACATCTTCTGCTAAAGTACCCTGCTGGGAATTTTCCACCAGGCTCCCTTTTCACCCTCTTGACCAGGTACATTTTGGGGGGAGGGGGTGGCTTTATCCGACAAGGTCTGTGAGAGGAGATCATCCCAAACATATGGTAAGCTAGCTTGATTCTTCTAGGCACCTGTGGTTGAAGTGATCCTATGGATGTGCTCAACAATCAGCTGTAGATCATTTTCTCTTTTTAGATAGCAGTCTAATCCTTCAATCTCTGGAGTCAAAATGTGTCTGCATCTGTGCCAGCTCCAAGAAGGTGACCCCACGCATCCTGTGTCTAATCACTTACATCAGGGGTGTCAAACTCAAGGCCTATGGCCCAGATTCGGCCCATGGGGCACTTAGATCTGGCCCATGGGGTCACCCTGGAAACAATGAAGGACTGGCCTAGGATGCTTCCTCCAGTGAAAATGGAGCTCAGGAGGGCCTCATGAGGTTCTCCCAAGCTCTGTTTTTGGCTATGACTGCCTCTTGCAGCCCTCTGCCAGCAAAAATGGAGATCGGGGGTGGGGAGGTGCATGCAGTCCCCAAGCTTCGTTTTCATAGCTGAAAATGGACATCAAGCTGGCCACACCCCCTGCTCCCCTCCAAGGTCAAACACAACCTGATGTGGCCCTCAATGAAATTGAGTGTGACACCCCTGACTTACATGATTAAGTTCTTTTGCAAGCCTACCTTTGTGTTTCTCTCAACTTGGAGTTAGGTACCTTTTCTGAATGACCAACCTTCTTGTTTCTCTTGCACCTTCCTAAGTTCCCTTCCAGGATGTGCATGAAGCATGATATGAGTCATCCACTCACCAACGGGGCCTGTCCAATTGGGGCCCATCTGCCCCATCTGGGTTAGTTTCCTGATTGGGAGAGAAGTCAGAATGGGAAAAGGCTCAAGAGAGACTCAGTGGGGAATGGATTTGTGGGTGACTCAGGCTTTGCATAATCATCCCCAAAGAGGTTGTGGATGAAGGTTCCCGACTTGTTCCAGGGCACAGAAAACCACACTGGCAGTTGAATTTGGAGTCAGGTGGTTTCCTGTACCCAAAACCTCAAAAAACCTCTAACAAGAACACAGCTGTAGGTTAGGGGTGCAGGTCACACTCTGCCTGTGAGGGGGAAGTTGCTGCCTAGATCAGTTTGTTGGATTCACAGGTGCCTTTCTTTGCCAATTTACTTCTCTCAAAATCATAATAAATGATTGTAGCAAAAGAAAGCAAAGGCAATACCCATGGTAATAGATCCTTTGCGTATAATCCCAAAACAACTGGAGCACTACTTGAATGCCACCGGCATTGACACCACCAGTCAATTGCAAAAGGCAGCTTTTAAGAAGAGATTGGACAGCCATTTGCCTGAAATGGTGTAGGATTTCCTGCTTGAGCAGAAGGTTGGACTAGAAGACCTCTAACATCCCTTCCAACTCTGTTATTCTGTTAAATTAGTAGTAAAAGTCCTCCTTTGATGGCACTTTGAAAGGGATACACTTGACTCAAGAATATATGAAAAATAGTGTGTGTCTTTGTGCTTGTTCCAAAGGTGCTTTTTTCAGGAGGCAACTGGACTTTCTTGTTGTTCTGTTTGAAGACGTTTCGCTCCTCATCCAAGAAGCTTCTTCGGCTCTGATAGGATAGTGGGGAATGGAAGGATTTATATTCCTTGCAGACAGCTGGTCACTTGCATCCTTTTAGAGCAGGGGCCCTCAAACTTGACAGCTTTAAGACATTGTGGACTTCAACTCCCAGAATTCCTCCTTCAGTCATGTCAGCTCAGGAATTCTGGGAGTTGAAGTCCACAATGTCTTAAACTTGCCAAGTTTGAGGGCCCTTGTTTTAGAGGGTGGTTGAAGCACTTGGAGGTTTGTCTGTGTCCTCAGGGTCACCTGAGTAGAGTTCCTGGTCCCTGTAGTCTGCAATTTTTTTCCTCTGGAAATTCAGTCCTACCCCCATACCATTCAAAGGGTGTTCATCCCAAATTGTTTCTTCTTAGTGGTTTACCCTGAAATTCAGCTGATTTCCTGGCTTGGACTATGTAACGTGCAGGAATTATGTTCCTCTCCCTCAAACCTGGATACTTGTAATCAGGAAAAAAGCAACCTGGAATTGTGAGGGTCAACTTCCAAAATATCCATAGGGAGTCCAGTTGCCCATCTCTGCTTATCATGACTGCTCCTTTGTTCAAGGCTCTGTATGGACATTTGCCCTGCAGACGGTTCAGAAAATATTAACAGAATAACAGAATTGGAAAAGGTCTTGGAGGTCTTCTAGTGCAACCTCTGGAAATCCATTCCTACTCCCACCTCATTCAAAGGGTGTTCCTCCCAAATTGCACAGCTAAAAGCTGCTGATTCCCAGTCATCTGGGTCCTGGTTGTCCCAAAGGTGCTTTTTCAGGAGGCAATTGGACTTTCTTGTTTTTTCTTTTGAAGATGTTTTACTTCTCACCCAAGAAGCTTCTTCAGCTCTGACTGGATGCTGGGGAATGGAAGGATTTATACTCCTTGTGGACAGCGGGTCATCTGCATTCTTGTGGATGCACTTGGAGGATTATCTGTGCCCTCAGGGTCACTTGATTGACAATCTCTACAAACCTTATGCTTGTAGTTGCTTATCTCTCTGCTTTATCCCATTTCTGAATCTAGAGCAACTGATAATGATCAGTTAATTGCCATTTCTGTAATCACCTGATCATCTTAACTGAAATGGAAACAGCACAGACATCTTCGGTGAAAAGTAAATGATAATACTGCAATAAAGAGGCCTGCCCTGGCATTGCTAACCCCTTCCAAAGTTCCAGACTATGATATTCCATCATGGATATCAAGGACCCACAAGTGCCTATGGGGTTCCCCAGCCACATCTCTTCTGGGATGAGGTTGATTTTATGTAGTCCAGACAGCAGGTGTGAGTCAAAGGCAGGGGCTTCTGTTGTGCTTGTGGTGTGATGGAAGATGACAAACAGGAGAAGAAGTCCTTCTTTTTTAGGAACTGTGGTGGGACAGTGGTTAGAATCAGGGGTGGGATTCAAAAAATCCCAGCAACAAGTTCATTGCCCAGTTGCTGGGTGGGTGTGGCCATAATGGGCATGGACTAAAGGAACTTCCTGCTTCTGGTTTCTGATGGGCCTCCAAAGTCTGGGGGAGGCCATTTTTGCCTTCCCAAGGGTCCAGAGGCTTCCCCTGCCTCTCTGGGAGGGTGAAAGCAGCCTCCCCTGGGCTCTGGAGGCCCTCCAGAAGTCGGAAAAAGGCCCATTTTGTGACTTCCAGTTTTTCTGGGAAGACTGTTTTTCTTCCTCCCAATGGTCCAGAAGCCTCCCTTGGGCCTCTGGAAGTGTGAAAACGGCCTCTCCCGGGCTCTGAAGGCCCTCCGGAAGCCGGAAACAGGCCCGTTTCCCGACTTCTGGAAGGCCAGTTTTCCCCCCTCCCAGAATCTCCATGCAGACCCTGCACTCACCTCCATCAAAAATGGGCCATGTGGAGACTCCTGGGAGGGGAGGGGTGGGGTGGGTACAGTGAGATGGTTGGTTGAAATACCGGTTCTACGAACTAGCCGTAACTTTAACATCTGGTTTGCCCAAACTGGCCCGAACCGGTAGAATCCCACTCCTGGTTAGAATGGAGTATTGCAGGGTAACTCTGCCCACAGCCTGGCACTCGATCCCGACTGGCTCAAGGTTGACTTAGCTTTCCTTCCAAGGTCGTAAAATGAGGACCCAGATTGTTGGGGGCAATATGCTGACTCTCTAAACCATTCAGAGAGTGCTGTAAAGCACTGTGGGGCAATATATAAGTCTAAGTGTTATTATTATTGTTGTCTTTTCATACAGAGCATGACACCAATGGGAAATGATGGAGGGCATTTTTGCATAAGAAATGCTATTTTCGAGCACAGAAGTGGGATATCGGAAAAGTTTACTGTCTGTTTACTCATCTCTTATAAAAGCAAATAACGAAGCAAAGACAAATATATTACCAGGGATCCAGAAAACCTCGACTCCAACTTTCTCTGCTCGCCTAAATTAATGACTTTCTTTTTAGTTCAGAATGCTGTTAATCCTTTTCCCCCTCTTTCTTTGATGTTTAACATAGGTTATAATGATCTTAAAAAAGTCCTTAGCGCAAGCTTGTTCAGGAAACCGAGTGGATTAATGCTTTAAAAAAAGGCAGAGCCAGTGGTAGCCTTCGTGCTTGTTGGAACAATTATGAAAGACTTGAGAATTAAGCCAATTTATTACAAGAGCTTGAGGACAAGAGGGGTGATTTGGAGATTAGGTAAAATTTCTGCAATGATCGCCCGTGAGACCATTTCCTGCATCTCAGAGATAGCAATAGCAATAGTACTTAGACTTAGATACCACTTCACAGTGCTTTTACAGCCCTCTCTAAGTGGTTTACTAGAGTCAGCCTATTGCCCCCAACAATTTGGGTCCTCATTTTACCCACCTCGGAAGGATGGAAGGCTGAGTCAACTTTGATAGTCTTAAGTGAATAGGGCAACTTAGTGTCCACATGAAATCCATGCACTTAGCTGAAAACCCAGCATTTCACGTGAAGCTCCCCAAAATCCATTGTTTCTACGATGTTGTTAAGATCAATAAACTTTAAAGGAGGGCAAAATCAATGGCGCAGCATCCTATTATTTAGTCCATCCTTTTTGAACGCACCTTTTCTCCACAAATTTGAGGAGGAGGATCCAAGAAGCATAGAACATACCGTGTTTCCCCGAAAATAAGACACTGTCTTATATTTTTTGGCTCCCAAAACACACTAGGTCTTATTTTGGTAGGTCTATATATATATATATATATATATATATATGTATATTGGTCTTGTTGTAACCTTACGGGACAAGACCCTATATATATCTACGAAAACAATATATATATATATATATATATATATATATATATATATATATATTTTAATGAAAAAAAAACACCATATTCATGTAGAACAATGTACATTTATTCATGTACGAAACCATGAACAAATCGCATACCGTGTTTCCCCTAACATAAGACACTGTCTTATATTTTTTTGGCTCCCAAAAACACACTAGGTCTTATTTTCAGGGTAGGTCTTATTTTCGGGGTAGGTCTTATTTTTGGGGTAGGTCTTATTTTTGGGGTAGGTCTTATTTTCGGGGAAACACGGTAGAATTATAAAGTTGGAAGGGACCTTGGAGGTCTTCTAGTCCAACCCCCTGCTTGAGCAGGAGACACTATACCATTTCAGGTAAATGATTGTCCAGTCTCTTTTTGAAAGCCTTCACTGATGGAGCACCCACAACTCCTGAAGGCAAGTTGTTCCATTGATGGATTGCTTTTACCATTAGAAATTTTTCCTTCATTCTTGGTTGCTCTTCTTCTTGATTAGTTTCCATCCATTGTTTCTTATCCTGTCTTTTGGGTGCTTTGGAAAATAGTTTGACCCCCCCTGTCTTTGTAGGAGCCCCTCAAATATTGGAACACTGCTATCATGTCACCCCCAGTCCTTCTTTTCATTAGACTAGACATACCTAATTCTTGTAACCATTCCTTGTATGTTTTAGCCTCCAGACCTTTAATTATCCTTGTTGCTCTTCTCTGCACTCCTTTCAAAGTCAGTCTCTCTCTATATGTATGTACATATGTACATATGTACATATGTACTTAGTTAGTTAGTTAGTTAGTTCATTAGTTAGTTAGTGGTGACCAGAACTGGATGCAGTATTCCAAGTGTGGCTTACTAAAGCTTTGTAAAATGGTATTAGAACTTCACTTGTTTTTGATTCTGTTCCTCTATTAGTGCAGCCTAGGATTGCATTGGCTTTTTTGGCTGCTACTGATATTCTTAGCATCTGGGATAGGAGATTAAAAACCAGGCTTAAGATAGGACTGTGCAAGAGCTGAGATGGATAGTATCTTCTCATCTCAGTTTTGTCTTCCTGTAGTAGAGACTTCTGTGGAAAGCTGCTGGCCTATTCTGGAATCATTCTAGAACTATTTATGGTTTAGACTTATATTCTTCTCCTATGGACAATGCAGTTGAGATGGTCGTTTAGAGTATTCTAGATGCACAGCTTTTTGAATAAGGCTTCCTGCAGACAGTAAACAATGAATGCCTAAATTGTCCTGCTTTCCACTCTACCCTTATTCAAGTTTATGAAACAAAACATCCTTTAGGGAATGTCTTTCAGTGAAGAGATTGCTGTTTTCTTTCTCTGAGTCTGTAATGGATTGCCCATCTGCACTTTTGTTGTGTTGAATGTTGTCCCATGTAGAGGGTGTGTCACTCATTGAAACATGCCATTGGACCAGGGATACCTGCCACAGGGTCCATGTGCCCATACCCAGGATTTCAGCAGCTGCAGAAAGAATTGTTACTTGCACTACTACAGCAGAAACATTTCACGTGGGGGCCTCTTGAGATCCTGAGTAGGTGCTGGAACCAAAATCATCTCAACTATTCTTAGCGTTCCTCTTGGTAGAACAAGAAGTGCGGGAGAGTAGAATATAACATGTTCCCTTAATTAATAACTCTCAGAAAAGGGTCCAAAAATTGAGGCACTCCTGACCAGCAAGTGAAGGTGACCTCACCTGGGCAGCTTGCCTCCATGCATGGCATCCTGGCATCAGATCTACATTTCATTCCTTTTCTTCCTTCGGCATTCAGCCAACTGGACCATCCTATTTTCCGTTCTTGTCTTAAGGCAATGAGTCACTTAAAAAACGACCCCTTATTAAAACAGAGTAAGCCATGCAAACAAATGGGAGCAGCAATAAGTTAACCGGTCTGTATTTTGTTTCTTGTTTAAATTTGTCTTTCACGTGGGGCAAAGTTCTTAGTGAAAGCTTTGAGGCATCTTTAACACACATTTGATTATCTTCAGAGTCTCTACTGAATGCCTTCATCAAAGTGACATCAGGGAAAAGGATTCTGAATTCTGGAGCTAAAGATAAACATTTGCCATAAACATTATTTTTATATTTTTCTCTCTCTCCCAATTCTTCTGGTGCCCAAAGGCTGTTTCCAGATTGTTCAAAGACTGAATGTCCCTAAATGGCACCTTTGATCTCTTTTGACTTAAGACCCACTGAACACACCAAGAACATGTATTTGTTGCCAAATAAGGTATGCCTTTTTTTTTCTTTTTAAAAAAGAGTTCATTTGGGGAAGTTAGGAAGAACCTGCTTAGAATGAAAATACAGTTTTTCATTAAATGTGTACCCCTGTTAGAAATGTTTGAAAAATCTTGCTATGCTTTGTAGTCCACACATTTGAAAATTTCCCTTGGGGTCAGTATTTGATTTTGTAGTTGTGTACCTCTCTGTTTGCCTGTTTGTACATGATTTGTTTGGCTATTCCCTCTGTTAGGCTTCTATGTATGAGGTAGCTATGTGTGCATGCATGTGTGTGTGTATGTGAGAGAGAGAGGGGGGAAGAGAGGGAAAGAGAGGGAAAGAGGAAGGAAGAAAGAGATTACTCGCTTCACCTTCAAAGGATAACAAGCATCTTCTTGATTTTGAACTCCATGGATCTTGATTGTTCTCAGAGTCTTAAGAGCAGGGGTGGGATTCTACTGGTTTGGACCAGTTCAGGCGAATCCCTAGCTCCGAAGATCAGCTGGCAGTGAACCAGTTCGCTCCGACGATCATGTGGGCCTGCCCTCCTGCCTGCCCCTGTGCTGTAGTTACCTATATCCTCTCAGCTGATTCACCCAGCAGAGTGGATTGCTGCTCCTCAGCTGTGCTACTCCCCAGTAATAATATAGCAGTTTTTTGGGGGGGGGAAAGTGCGCGCGCGATCACCAAACCGGTTGTTACACCAGCAGCATCCCACCACTGCTTAAGAGGATTTGACCTGGTTTGTATTTGAGGGGAAACCATCAGGAAGTTCTAGAGTTGTAGGCCAGACTGGGAAGTAAAGAATTATTCCCCAGAGAATATGGCAGATCACTGCCAGGAGAACATGGCCCTGAGGTCACCAGATATGAAGACTGCCTTGAAGGAAGTCATTACCCCCTGAAACCATCTCTGCATATCCTTTCTGGCAGCAGTCAGAAATCCCTAAATAGACATTGGTGAAAGTGGGCTGGAAATTTGCCGCAGTTTCCAAAAGGAAATAAAATACTTAACAGCTTTGGATAGAATTTGGTAAGGAGAACAGGTTGTGTGTGGTGAACCTCCCTTTTTATTTTAGCCCAGGTGCTCGCTGAAAAATCTAGAAAGCCAAATGTGAATTCTGCCTCACTGACATATTGGAAATAGAGGGCTTAAAACTTACCCTCTGTGGGGCAGCCCCCAGTTCCAGTTAGTTTGTACTGCCCAGTGTGGCATTACAGTGTGGATGACTGGTGCTGAAATTTAATATCCTCAAATTTACTCTTGAAAATAACATTAAGCATAAATGGAGTGAATAACAATGCATTTTTCCTGATACATGTTCACATCTGTGTGGAATTAAGCATAAAGGTGTAAGAAACATTTTGCACAGCCTTGGCCATTTCAAGCACTCTCGAGATTCCGAAAGTTTTGTTTCAAGAACAAAACCGGAACATTTAATATTTAATGCTCATCCATCATAGAAAACACATGTTACATTTGAGCATTCTGAGCACAAAACTTTTGTGTGTGTGTGTGTGTGTGTGTTTCAAGAATTCTGTTTTGAAGCTGGACTAAACCTTCCCATCTCTTTCAAGTTTTGTCCCACCTAACTCCAAAGGAATCTTTCAAGCTGGCCTGTTTTGTTCTGAGCTCAAAACAAAATACCTTTCCCAGGTGCAACCCTAGTTAAGAAGGGTAGAAATTCCTGAACCAGATGAGGCTGGCTTGATCTGTAGAGCAACATAACGGCCTTGGGACACACCACCCAAATTTGTAGGAAATAAGATGGGCGAAGGCTGCTATCATGCACAACCTTTGAAGGGTGCAAAGCTCCTTTCTCTGGCCATTAGCACCTTGATGGAAGAAACTTCATAGGTGAACATAGGAGTGTTAGGATATAAAGTTGGTTCAGTTCTAACTTACAAGGACTACGGTGATGAGGAAGTGTGCAAATTCATATGTGGAATAAGAGTAATTCTGAGACAACCTTTTATGTTGTAGCCTCCAGTTCCCTAATCATCTTTGTTGCTCTTCTCTGCTCCCTTTCTAGAGACTCAACATCTTTTTTTACATCATGGCAACCACAACTGAATGCAGTGTTCCAAGTATGGCCTTACCAAGGCCTTATAAAGTAGTATTAACACTTCGCATGATCTTGATTCTATCCCTCTGTTAATGCAGCCTAGAACTGTGTTGGCTTTTTTGGCAGTTGCAGCACAAGGCTGGCTCATATTTAAACGATTGTCCACTAAGACTCCAAGATCCCTCTAGCAGTTATTACTATTGAGCAAGGTACCACATATACTAGTACCTGTGCATTTGATTTTTCTTGCCTAAATGTAGATAGAACCTTACTTTTTTCACCCTTGAATTTCATTTTGTTAGATAGTGCCCAACATTCAAGTCTGTCAAGATCCTTCTGTATCTTAGGCCTATCTTCTGGAATGTTGGCTATTCCTGCCAGCTTGGTGTCGTCTGCAAATTGGATGAGTTCCCCATCTATCGCCTCGTCCAAATCACTGATGAAGATGTTGAAGGGTACTGGTCCTAAAGCAGAGCCTTGGGGTACCCTGCTGCATACTTCTCTCCATGTAGATGGAAAGAGCGATGAGTCTTGATCAACATTGGGCAACCCTGTTAACTGGTGTGAAGAAAAAGTTGCCAGGTATACAGTGGAACCTCGGGTTGCAAACGCTCCTGTTTGTGACCAAATCGGGAGGTGAACAAAAAATCCACTGGATTTTTGAATCGGGTCACGATTCAAACATCAGTAGCAAACAAAATTGGTGTGGAAAGATTCCCTTTCCATGCTGATTTCCCCTTCAGCACCATTTTTTTAACTGCGCGCATGCACAGTCGTTTGTGCTTCTGGACACAACCAAATCAGGTCACGACTGGAGTCTGGGAACAGATAACGGTCACAACCGAGGCTCCACTGTAGTTGGCTTTGCCTTGTGATAATGTCTGGGAGAATCAGGATAGAGAAGGAGTGGGCATGCATACAGTTAGTCCTTGACTTACAACAGTTTGTTTAGTCACTGTTCAAAGTTTCAACGGCACTGAAAAAAGTGATTGATGAATATTTTTCACTCTTACGATCTTTGTAGCATCCTCACAGTCACGTGATCAAATCAGATGCTCGGCAACTGGCTCATATTTATGACAGCTGCAGTGCCCTGGGTGGTCATGTGATCCACTTTTGAGACCTTCTGACAAGCGAAGTCACTGGGGAAGCCGGATTCACTTCACATCTGGGCAACTAATGTAACAACTGCAGCGATTCGCTAAACAACGGTGGCAAGGAAGGTGGTAAAATGGGGGAAATCTCACTGTCTCACTTAGTAACAGAAAACCTGGGGTCGGTTAAGTTGAGTTGAGGACTACCTGTATTTGTGTGTGCCCGTCTTTAGGTGGGAGTGTGTGCTGGAGAACCCAGTGGAGAAAAACGTCAAGATCTGGAAGCAATTACAGGTCAGAAAGTGTTGCCTTTGTGAGACACTCCATGGAGCTTTGTAAATGTAATGTTCCTGTCATTTCACAGGGGGCCTTGGCCCTCCCTGGCTGTCCTCCCCAGCGGGGCTTTGTCATGCCATGAAAATGCAGATGTTTCACATGCTTTCTGCTGGAAACTTGGCCAAGGGGACCAGTGGGGAGGTTGGTGGAAGCCTGAAGGGTTGGTTGCTGCTGAAAAGCATCCCTTGTCCCAAGAGCCTTCTCAGGTCAGGAGGAGGGGGAAGCAAAGACGCCCAAGGCGGCCTCCTGTGCCAAAGAAAATGTGCCTTATGAAATGGAAATTCTGAAGCGCCACAGAGGATGCCAAAAAAGGGGAAATGGAGAGGAACAGAGCCCCTTGTTTCCATGATGCTTCCAAGGCGCAGCAGACTTGTGGCCTTCTTACCCAAGAATAGCAATGGCATTTAGGCTTATATATCATCCTACCCTTTCTAGCACTCTTTGGGCAGATTACAAGCTCGAAGCATTATTTGCATATTGTTCCCAAACAATCTGGGTCCTCATTTTACCGAAGGATGGAAGACTGAGTCAACCTTGAGCTCCGTCAGCATCGAACTCCAGGCAGTGGGCAGAGTTTGCCTGCAATATTGTACTTTAACCACTGCACCACTAGGGCTGTTCTTAGAATGCTGCGGTGGTCTAGAGGTAGAACTCTCGCCTCACAATCAGAGGCTGTGGGTTCGATCCTAGATAGAGGCAGATATTTCTCTCTCTGGGCACGATGAGAATATATCTGCTGGAAAAAAAACTCCGCAGTGGCAACAGGAAGAGCATCTGGCCATTAAAATGCTGACTAGCTCCATTTAGTTGCCCAAACTCCACCCTGCAAGGGATTATGGGGTCATTAAATGATGATGATGGCCACCAGGATTGTTCTTAACCAAGAAGCTGAAACCTAGCTGGTTCTTTCAAATCCATGTAGGGTTAATGATCTTCCACTCCCCAAAGGGGGCAGATGTGATATTGGCCTCAACCAGAAGGTGCCTCAGGAAATTTCCCATCCCCAGAAGGAGATTCAGAGAGAGTTGAAGAAAAGAGCCTTGGTGGTGCAGGCTGTTAAATGCCTAGCACTTAAGTTCCAGATGCCTGCAATTAGTGCAGGCTCGAATCCCACCAGGCTCAAGGTTGACTCAGCCTTCCATCCTCTCGGGGTAGGTAAATTGTGGACCCAAGATTGTTGGGGGCAATAAGCTGACTTTGTAAAAATGCCGCTTAGTAGTAAGCAGGCATATACAATGGAATGAAGGCTATTGCTGAGCACACTGGGTTGTATCCCAAAAAATTGTAAGCCGTCCTGAGTCTTCGGAGAAGGGCAGCATATAAATGTAATTAAAAAAAAACTCTTTGAAGGGGAGGCTGGCACTATCGAGGGTCTTGATGGAAAGCATCCTGCTGTCCAATTACTGTCCTGGCTGTATTGCCAGATAGCTTTACCCAGGGGTGAGGGAGTTCCCTTTCTGAAACTTCCACATATATTCGTTTTGAACTCTGAATGGAAACAAAGGTCCTTTGCTTTCTCCTGTAATTTTAGGATGAAGACTTTCCCTTGGGAAAGAGAGTGTTTTTGCAAAAAACATTGGTGTAGGAAATGGAGCAATATTTGTAGAAGCTTTCTGGTCTGGATTCAATTTCCAGCTGTTGTTTTTGCTTATCCACCTGTTTTCTTTGCTTCCCCTCTAAATTCCCTCTCTCCTGAAGCTTTTTTTTTTACAAAAATTATTATTCAAATGCACCAATTTGTATTCAAAATCTGGCTGTCACATGCACTCACAGTCCAAGTTTGTTCTGGAGAAGGCAGCTGAGCACCTTTTCAGACCATGGGCGGCCCTACGAGGCTGCCGACTCCATGCTGAAGTTGAAAGAAGAATTCTAGAGACTTGGAAGAAAAGAAGGGGTGGGATCTGACCGGTGTAGCTGCTGGTTCGGTGATTTTGCATTTTGCGCGTGGATGCACACTTTGCGTGCACATGTGCCTGATGCGCGTTGCGTGTATATCATCATCTAGCTGCCTGGACGCAGCGGGTGTGCAGCAGTTGAAAAAGCACTTTTTTCCTGCTTTTTCAACTGCAGCTGTGTCGCGCAAAGCAGCTGTGGTTGAAAACGTAGGAAATAAAGGTCAGGTAAGAGCCCGGGCGGGCAGGTGGGCCAAAACAGCAGCAGACAAAGAACTGGTTCTATGTATGTTCTCTGTTTGCTGCTTTTCAGAGCAACCGGTTCTACAGAAGTGGACAGAACCGATGGAATCCCACCCCTGGCCGAGTCTTGAGAATGCTAACAAGCTAGATCCAGGGCTTACCTATGCGCGAATACAAATTAGCAGTTTCCAGAAACAGTCTGGATATGCTTTTAGAGAACGCAGAAGAAACCACATTCATCGTTCTGGTGATAATGGACTTTTCTGCCTTAAGAGGCACAGTGGCTCGGTGGTTAGAGTGCAGTACTGCAGGCTACTTCTGCTGATTTCTGGCTGCCAGCAGTTTGGCAGTTCGATCCTGACTGGCTCAAGATTGACTCAGCCTTCCATCTTTCCGCAGTCTGTAAAATGAGGACCCAGATGGTAGGGGGCAAGATGTTGACTCTGTAAACTGCTTGGAGGGGACTGTAAAGCACGGTGAAGAGCTATATAAGTCTATTGCTAAGTGCTATTGGTAACTATCCAAATGGCAACACAGCTTAGCTGTGAAATGATTGAGTAGCTTTTTCTCTTAATAACCAGAATAAAGACGTATGTCTGGCTAATGCAATTTCCTATCTCTCTTTTTCCATAAAGCATAATCCTTTGAGCCTGCATTACTGTTTATACTCGATTTATTTTCCAAATGTCTGGTAAACGTGGAGGAAAAGACCCAACTGCTGTGGTCTCTATGCAGCTTCTCCTTGTTGTGTGGAAAAAAAAACCTGTTCTAAGATAGTGTCTGCCTTGTTTCAGCGAGCCCCTTGCACTCTGGTCACCTTGAAGTGCAGTCAGTGGGAACGACCCTTGAAGGCAACTCAAAAACTACAGCTGTTCCAAAATGCAACGGGGCAGGCAGTTATGGAAGGATTCTTGAAATGCTCAGGTGCCCAATGCTGCTTTTGCAAGCTGCATTGGCCACCAGTGGGCTTTACGGGTGATAATTAAATGTAAAGTCCTGCATGGCATAGCAGTAGCAATAGCACTTATATACCACTTCACGATGCTTTACAGCCCACTCTAAGCGGTTTACAGAATCAGCATATTACCGTCAGCAATTTGGATCCTCATTTTATTGACCTCCGTAGGATGGAAGGCTGAGCCAATCTTCAGCCGGTGAGGATCAAACTGCTGACAGTCGGCAGAATTAGCCTGTAATACTGCATTCTAACCACTGTGCCACCACTGCTCTTAGGGCTTAGTTACTGAAGGGATGGCCTATCTCCAATGGTTTCCACCTGTCAGCTAAGACAAGTATTTGCTCCGGGTCCTTTTGATCAAACATGTATTTACCAGGACTTAAGAAGGTCCTCTTTGAGATGTCTTCTGGACAGCATCCCCCACTCCCATTGGTCCCTGTGAGTTATCCCATCCTAATAATGTTCAGAAAGCCCCTGTATTCTTGGCCAGACCTTGAGGTAGAGTGGTTATCAAGTCCTTGTTGGTTTTCCTTTTTATTATGTTTGATTTTTTTCCCCTCTTCTGTTCTTGTATGCTCTCTCCTCTTGCTTTTAAGGACTAAGTTTATTTTCAGGAGTAGAGTGACTGGTTTTGTGAGATGAGCCGTGATATCAATTTGAAAGATAAATAAATACACTTGCTCAGAGGCATCTGGAGCCAGTTGGCCTCTAAATTGTGCACGCTCGCTCGGGGCCTTGTCCCAATTAGTTACAAACAAAAGCAAATTCCTGGGAACAAGGAATGTCAGCAAGGGTAAGAGTAAAATAATGGCTGTTCCGAGAGGGAAGATTTCTGATTATCACCACTTTGCTAGCCAGGATGATGACGTGAGGAGCAACTAGCTCTGTGTCCTCTGTTAAACATGGTTAGAATTCACATTTGAGACACTACTTAGCTTGGCTCTACTTTCCAAAACTTCTTTGGGTGGTGAAAAGGTGCCACAATTAACCTAGAAAATAGTTAAAAACATTCCATTTGGGTTGCTTTGATATTTTTCATCCTTTTTTAAAAAAAAAAAAGAAAATCAGACTCAGTTTCATTAAAACGTTCAGTTTCAGTTTCTTAATGTATTTATATGGGTAAATCCCACTTCCATCTCTGGCAGGATTTTAAAAGAATTTCCTTGTGCACATCAGAAAAAAAGTTAAAATCCTCTGATGATCATCTACAGTGTGTGTGTGTGTGTGTGTGTGTGTGTGTTTTCTTAAGTTTTTGTGGGTGTTTATATGTATGGTATTCAGCTTTGTTCGGGTATTTTCCCACATCATTATAGTTGTGCTTTTAAAGTTGTAGAGACGTTTCGGCAGAATCTCATCTGCCATCATCAGGCTTGTGTATTGGGTTCGTCTGTATGTCAGGCTTTGACAGCCATTTCTGTTTTAAATTTGGTGCCAGCCAATCAAGGCAAAAAATGCTATAAAACAGACAGAAGATATTAGAAGCACCAATCAAGCAGAACACAGCAAACTCCAAGACCAATAAACACAGACCAAGACTCCCAACCAATCAGGATGAAGAAAAAAACATTCTAACACAGCACGAGGCTGGCACCAAATTTAAAACTGAAACGGCTGTGAAAGCCTGACACACAGACGAACCCAATACACAAGCCTGATGATGGCAGATGAGATTCTGCTGAAACGTCGCTACAACCTTAAAAGCACAACTATAATGATGTGGGAAAATACCCGAACAAAGCTGAATAACATACATACATACATACATACATACATACATACATACATACATATTTGTGTGTTTTGATTGATCAATGTATATTTTTCATTTCTCTGTGGCTTCACCCTTATGCTTCTCCCAACTATTCTTTCCATTTTTTTTTCCTGACATGTCCATAAGAGGTTTCCGGTCACCAATAAATGTAGATTTGTTTCTCTAATCCAAGAAGTTAATGTATTCATCTGAGCAAGATGAATAAATAAAATAAGTAAAATGTCAATTTCATCAATCATTCTTTCATCAGGGATAGGGTTGGTTATCATGTTGAACTTTATGCACAGAGTTGGTATTATAATATGTGAGGGACACCATACAAGAAAATGCCCTCTTTGGAGATAGGAATTTTCCTTCACCCAATGTAGAGTGTCCATGTCCATTTTGTTAAGTTTGCATGAAGAGTCAGATGTGAAGAGCTTCAGTGAAGAGTTTATTAAGTGACTACAGCTCGAAAGGACCCAACTTGGCTGGGCTACGGCTGCTACTTATAGCCAGCAGCCGTAGTTGCCAGCCAATCAGAGTGCAGGGTTTTCCCGCACTTTTTAAACCAATCTTATTTGACATTTTACAAGAACAATTCAAACTAAACCAATGACATTCAAACCTACATAGATAACACATTTTCCAGGTGGAATTTATCTAGAGACTAAGATGACCTTCTTAATAACCTTTCATGGAATTATAAAAGAATATAACTGTCAACTTGTAAAGCATTCCTGGACTGCTCTTGAGTTGCCAATAACATTTTGGCTTTCATCTTTGCACAAATGGGACCATGGAAACAAAAGCTAAATTACACTGATTTGAGAGACTCATCAGGGATCCAGATGTGTTTGGTCCTATTAAAACTATCCCAATGAAATATCTTGTTTTTTTTTAATTTAAAGAGATCTGAGGTTTGTTTTTTTAAACTTAAAGTACACTTTCATTTTAAGAACAAGAATGGATTGGACTGCATTGCATCGGACTGGACTAGACTGGACTGGACTAGACTAGAATAGAATAGAATAGAACAGAAATAGGAATAGAATAGAATAGAATAGAATAGAATAGAATAGAATAGAATAGAATAGAACAACAGAATATTAAAGTGATTAGAAAGAATGGAATGGAATAAAATAAGAATAGAATAGAATAGAAATAGAATAGAACAGAACAGAACAGAACAGAATAGAATAGGTTTATTGGCCAAGTGTGATAGACACACAAGGAATTTATTTCTGTGCACAAACTCCCAGTGTACATGCAAAACAAAAAAGTAATAATAATCATAATATCAAAGTAATAATTCTAATAATGATACCAATAAGATAAGATAGTGGAACAGACAAGAAGGATAAAAGTAATACAGCCCTACTACATGGGTAAATATACTTAGGCACAAGACAGTACTGTGGGAATTAGATGTTCATCCATTAAAGTTAACTTAATTTTTGAAGTTAAAGCCAATATAAAATGGCAATAGCACTTAGACTTATTTACCACTTTACGGTGCTTTTACAGCTCTCCCTAAGTGGTTTACAGAGTCAGCCTACTGCCCACAACAGTCTGGGCCCTCATTTTACCCACCTCGAGGATGGAAGGCTGAGTCAAACTTGAACCTGGTGAGATTTGAACTGCCAAATTGCAGGCAGCTGGCAGGCAGCAGAAGTAGCCTGCAGTACTGCACTCTAACCACTGCAACACCACAGTAGGCATCACATTAAGCTTTCCAAGAAATCATACAGTGTTTAACAGTTTGTCATTTTCTGGGTTCTTATTTGACTTCTACATCCTTCTGCAGCAGATGGAGGACAGCAAGGATACACACAGTTTGAAACACAAAAGAAAATGCACAGACACTAAAGGAATTGAAAAAAATATCCATGGAAGCAAAAGGAATCCCAAGACCAGCTTTAAAATACATCTTGGCGATGAAGTATCCAGACCCTAAAGGACTTGAGACATCGATATATTTTCCTTGGCGCTGAACTATCTACAAGGGAGGGGCCAAGCAGGGCTCTCTTGGAAATGCATGACTCAGCTGACAAGGGAGGACAGGGCACAACTAGGTTTACCTTGCATTTGGAAATGAATAGATTGATGTGCAATTCCCAAATGAACACAGGGATCAGAACACAAACATTCTTTGGATTACTGTATTCACTTTTCCGAATGCTTTGATGTAGCTCTTGGTTCAACTATATTGCATATAAAATTAGTATGTTCAGGAAAGATAAATAGAAAAGTGAAGCATACCCTAGAAAATTATATATACTGTACACCATGGAAAGATGAGTTAAAAAAATAAAATGTGTGCATTAGGGAAAATTGTGCAAATAAAATACCATAGAACCTTTTCTTTTTTTGTGAAAAATTTTTAAACTGAGAAAATTGGATAGAAAGGAATGCAAAACAACTTTGGGTCCAATGTTGGCTGAGCATGACTGTAACCACCCAATATTCCATGTATCACAGATTGCACAAGCTGGATTTTTCAGAAACTCTTTAAAAATAGCCTCTGTAATAACACACCGGCAGCTCTCTAAATCAGAGACCTACTTACCACCATCAAGAAAACTGGTTTAGCAGTCCAAGCTAATGCAACTTGCCCTGGAGGACAGAAGGCATGAGTGAAATGGAACCAGAAAATCCTTTGGAGGAAATGCATCACTGTAGAGAAAAGGGAGGTTGGCCGAGGTGACTCACAGGCTGGGAGAAGAAGACAAAAGAAGAAAATAAAAGCACAAAATTGAAATGAAAAAAAAGGGGGGGATGACCTTAAATTGAGGAATAACAATGACTCTTGAATCAAGCTGGGTATCTATAAGCTATAGTTTCTCACGTTGTTTTCTCAGCAGTATAACTGAAAGTGGTTTGCTATTGCCTTCTCTCAGGATATTTTAGTCATCCCAGGCTAACCATCATCTTAGATTCCCAGGCAGAGTGACCGGTACTGACCTAGTTATTTTCTAAGATCAGACAAGGACATCTAGAAAGTGCCAAAGAGTCTATTCAAAAGCCATTGGTCTGAAGGAGTCCTCCCATATTTATGTGAGAATGTTGTGCCAAAAATATTGGAGTGGCTGGGTCCACCATTGAATAGAATAGAATAGGGTAGAGTAGAGTAGAGTAGAGTAGAGTAGAGTAGAATAGAGTAGAGTAGAACAGAACAGAATTCTTTATTGACCAAGTGTGACTGGACAGACAAGGAATTTGTCTTCAGTACATAGCTCTCAGTGTACATAAAAATACATTCATCAAGAATCATAAGATACAACACTTAGTGATAGTCATAGGATACTAAATAAACAATCAAAATCATACTAGGAAACTAAATAAAACAATATAAATTGTAAAGACACAAGCAACAAGGTTATAGTCATAAATAGAAGGAGATAGGTAATAGGAAGGATAAGAAGAAGAATAGTAATACAGTCTTAGTAAATAGTTTGACAGTGTTGTGGGAATTAGTTGTTTAGCAGAGTGATGGCATTCAGGGGAAAAAAACTGTCCTTGTGTCTAGTTGTTCTGGTGTGCAATGCTCTATATTACATCTCCAATAACTGTGGGATATCTGAATCCGTCCTGATTCTGAAGCATTTAGTTGTGGTTCGTGCATCTACCTTGAGCATCCTGCTCTCCTTCGTCAGAAAAATCCACATTTTGGTACTGTAAGAAGGGAAGAAACTCTGCCTCTTGGTATGTACTTTGCATCCCAATTGTTTAAATGAATCAAAGAGGTTAGCTAGTTGCCATCTCTTGGGGTTTGACTTCTGATGGACAAACATGAGAAAAAACACTCATCATTTTGATCTGCTTCCATTCTTGCCCTCTTATAGGTCCTGCCTTTCCACTTTATCTTGACCTCTCATCTGCTTTCATGGGATGTCCCACCTCCTCCTCACCAATATGTGAATTTTTTTGGCTGGCTGTTGTCCCAAGCGAGCAGCTGGGTCATTATGTCTTCCAAGATTGAATGACTGTTTCTTTTCACCTTTCAGTGTTCTTAGTGATTGTCTTCAGTCCACAGTTTGTAGGGCTCTATCTACTTTCTTGTTTTGTTTCTTAATATCCCACCTAGGATTAAAATAACCCCAGTGTTATAGCTCTTGTAGAAGAGTTGTGTCCGACCCTTAATCATTTGTTGTCTATTCACATTGTTGGGAAAGATTGTGGCCATTCTTGTCCCAAAGATGCCTTTTCAGGAGGCAACTGGACTTTCTGGGGTTTTTTTTTGAAGATGTTTCACTTCTCATCCAAGAAGCTTCTTCAGCTGTTGGATGACCATCGGAACTGACAAAGCTTCTCAGATAAGAAGTGAAACGTCTTCAAAGAAAAATCAGAAAGTCCAGTTACCTCTTGAAAAAGCACCTTTGGGACAACCATGACCTGGATGACTGAGAATCTCCATAGACCTGTGCTCATTCTTGTTGGTTTGTTTGTACATCCATCAAGATGGGTTTGACTCACAAATGCGTACACCTCATCATTTATTAAAACCTACTGTTCTTTTACACAGTAACTTGGATGGAATCTCAGTTCTTACATTCCTTCATTCTCATTATATTCCGTTTATTCCTGTCATTCTGCATTAAATCCCTGTTCTCTCTGGGGCTTTGCAAGGGTAAACACCCAGTCTGATCCCTGTTGGGCGCCACATGAAGGAAAAGTGGATTAAAAATGGGAAAATTCCTCGCCCCTCCCTTGCTCTGCTAAACCTCCCAGGAAAAAAAGGCAGCGTAATTATAAACATTAAATATGCTAAGGAAATTCAGGGAGAAAAAAGAGTTTCCTTTTGTCTCAGATGTGTTAGGTTCAAAGCTAAAAGAATATATCAAAATAACACCCAAGCTACATATCCTTCAAATTAAAAAAAAAAAGCTGAAAGCCTTCTGTTTCCCTAAAGTAAAAATTAACTTAGATGAGTGGCTAATCTTATTGACTGCATTAAGTTCGCTGCTGGTTAGCTGCTCTTTTGAGATTTTGCATAATGAATGAAAGATAAATGTTCCAGCCTCCACAACAGACATGGTTTACTCCTGTTCAGCATATGTAGCATGTACGTTGTTTTAATAACTCACTTGCTAAAAGAGCAAAGATAACAGGACAATGTGTACACATAAGGCTGGAAAGCCAAGCATGAGATGTCATAGCCACCTTTGTACAGGAGATCATCATTTTTATTTAATTAATGTACATGAAGCAAGTGAGCTTGAGATCAGTCAGGGAGGTATAGACTCTTCTTCAAGTTGAGCTTGGCTGCAGGGGACTCTGTGGACATAACTGTGCCATTTTCTCACCAGCAATACGGTGGCCACAGCTCACCCCAGGGTTACCAGTCTAGCCTACTCTGCAGGATCCAATCTGGGTTGTTTACTGGGACCAGAAGTTTAGTCCTCTGAGTTTTCATGCTGGAGCGCATCCTCAGAGAACCACTCTCTAACGGAGTATGTGCTTTGGGGTATTCTGTCTGGGTTCCCAAAGCATACACTGTACTAGGGAGTTCTCTGAGGATAGGCTCCATCATGAATCTGAAAGCTTGGAAGACTAAACCTCTGGTCCCAGTGAGCAACCCAGATTTGATCCTGCAACATTACCCTGAGACATGTATATTAACCTATTCTCTTGGGATTCCTTGGTGATCTCCATCCAAGGACTAGCCAGGCCTGAACTAGTTTAGTTTCCAAGCTCAGGCGAACCCCTGCAATTATTGAAACTTCTGAAATCCCCTTCTTCACAACCTGCAAATTCACTGCTGGGGGGTGGTGGGGGTGGGTTCTGTTAAGGTGAGAAGTCATGGGGTTTGCAGGTAAAATGAGGGTCACCAGGATACCTTGTGGTTGATTATGTGAAACATCTGGGTGGCTCTGACTGCAGACCATCAGTAGCTGCCCTGTTTCCTTGAAAATAAGACCTAGTCTGAAAATAAGCTCTAGCGTGCTTTTATGTGTATGCCTAATGTAAGACCTACCTCTGGTTTTGGGGCTGTTTTGGGGGCTATTTTTGGCCCCAAAAAACCCAGCTGAAAATGCCCCCCAAAATGGCCAAAAACAGGGCATTTTGGGGTGTTCTTTTGGCCATTTTTGGCTGTTTTGGGGGGCATTTTCAGGCCATTTTCAGGCTGTTTTATGGACCATTTTCAAGCCAAAAATGCCCTGAAAATGGCTGAAATCAGGCCGAAAAATGAGCAAGGGCATGGCCAGCCAATGGTGGGATTTTCCAGTTCACTGAACTGTGCAGAATCTTAACTACTGTTTTACCTGAACCGGTGCAAACTGGCACCCCTGTCCTTCACCCTTCCCAGTCCCTATGCTGGTTCAGGAAAAACTGAAACTTTTCTTTCCATTTTTAATTATTATTAGGTGGCTCATTTTAACAGTTACCCCAAAAGGATAATAATGTTTTGTGGGAATAGGGAACATTGTGAATAAGGAGAGAGATTAATGGCTGCTAGTCAGATCTCGCAAATATTAGAAGTAAATCATATAAATGTCTTACATAGTTGCACTTTTCAGCCTCTGTGAAGGTGGCAAGGAGAACCAGGGAAGACTCTGGAGCAGGCCAAGACAGTGGTTAAGGTGTTAAATTGGGACTGAGAGGTCTGGAATCAAGTCCACCTTCCACAGCCATGACCCTGCTGGATGACATTGGACTCTCTTAATAGAAGCCTCTCCAGAGTTGTGGTTGTGGGGAATAAAGAAAGTCTCTGTAGCTCAGGGTTGAACTGTGGGTGATTTCTGAGTGTAATGGGACAACTCGCCACAGCCAAATCACTGTGGGACAACTCACCATGGGACAATTCAACAAATACAAAACTTAAGTTAATTTTGACAGAACTGTGGCCAATAATAATAAAATAAAGTCAATCAAGAAATACAAGTTACAATAATTTGATGCAAACATGATCACTAATAATAAAGGTACATGAATGAAATGATTAATACAGCACTGAATTGTCCCATGGCAAGTTGGCCATGTCAAGCTGTCCTAGACTCCTATCTGAGCTTGGTTGTTTTCTTGCAAAAAGACAAGATCTAAATTGAACTAATAATCACAGCTGAAATGGGAGTGATCTGAATCAGCATTTCCTCAGTTATAATAAGCCAGAATTCCAAAGAATGTAACTTGTGATGATGACATCTGGGTGATATGAAGTTGACTTTTGTTTCAGATGAAAGAGAATCGAGATTCACTGGGCAGCAATGGATTTGAAGTTGTGGTTAAACTAAACTGAAAGACCAATTTTTGAAGTTCTCAAAGGAGAAAAGAGAGGGCGAGCAAGAATGTAGAGCGTGGACTCCTCCCCAAATAATTAAGGCATTTTCCATGCCAACTGTGCCTTTGTTTCTGTCCCCTCTTAGATCTTCCCTCTGTGACCCTGCTTTGACAGGGAAGCGTTTTCCCAAAGCATTCATCCTGCTTTCTTCCTGTCCCACCTCCTGGGTTCAGCCTCTGAGGAGAAGCTCATCCACTCCATTTCTTCCTTGCCCCTGTGATGTTTCCAACAAATATTCTGGCCAAAGAAAGATTGAATTCACTTCCAGACAATGGCTAGGCAACCTGATTTAATAGCAAGGCAGCACAGAGACTCAGCAGGAAGCTGGAGCTGAACTTTTTGCTTCCAAGGAAATTTTGAAGGGCGCAGTCCTTCACATTACACAGCCATGTCTAAAATCTTCCTCTTTAAATAGCTCCTGCAGCCCAGATTGAAAGGAATGGCTGAAGAATTATTTTCCCGTGTGGGTACTTATGTTGATCCTTCAGAAGTCAAAATCTTCAAAGATCTCTGCAAAGAGACACGGCGGTGGTGGTGGGATTTATAGGGTCTTTTATATATATATATATGTATATATATATATATATATATATATATATATGTGTGTGTGTGTGTGTGTGTGTGTGTGTGTGTGTATGTGTGTAGGTCTTGGTGTATTCGGGTCTTGTCCCGTGTAAGATTGAGAATACCTTGGCAACGTTTCGACGAAATCTCATCCGTCATCTTCAGGCTGGTGTCTTCAGCTTCGTTCTCCTGGGAGATTTAGAAATATACAAATATAGATATCAAACACAGTCCTGCCATTCCTCTGCCATACATACTAAAATAGAGCTAAACAACTAACATGCATATTATTTATACAATATTGATTTTGCTACAATTATTTTTACCACCCTGACAGTGGTGGGATTCAGAAATTTTTACTACTGGTCCTGTGGGCATGGCTTGGTGGGTGTGGCTTGGTGGGCATGGCAGGGGAAGGTTACTGCACAATCTCCATTCCCTCCCCACCCCGCTAACCTGCTTTCCAGCTCCGTTCTCCTGTGCAGGGCAACAAAAGAAGACCCAGCCGATCAACTGGGACTCGGGAGGCAGAAAATAAGTGGGGGCAGGCCAGTCAGAGATGGTATTTGCTGGTTCTCCAAACTACTCAAAATTTCTGCTACCGGTTCTCCAGAACTGGTCAGAACCTGCTGAATAGCACCTCTGCACCTGCTCTTTTAGATCCTCTATAGTGTCACATTCTAGGTCAGTTTATCTTAATTATGTTATGTTCCGACTTCCACCTCTCACTTCCAGCCATTGGTAAAATTTATTCCAAGTCTGATGGTATTCTGTTTCCCCTTTGTTTTTTCAGTTCTACAGTTAATCTATCTAATTCTGCACAAAACCAGTATTTTCCTTATTATCTTTCTATCTGATCAAATATTTTCATTCTTCCATTGCTGGGCGTAAAGCATTTTCTCTGCTATCAGGATGTGGAGTATAAGATATGTTGAACCTTTGTTATATATAGGGTCTTTTTTTTACATCATTGTCAACATGTGGATTCTTTCACCTAAACTCAACAGACCTGTAATAAGCCAAGATCTACGTTGCATAGTGTGGGCCTCAGGTTGATTTCATATGCTACAGGAACATTCCTGCTAAATTGAATGAGACACTGTTATAAAATTGATGAGCAGCATTCATAGTGGCTGTATAGAACAACTGAATTTAGTTTAATGAAGTTCTTGTCTTGCCTTAAACAGAGAAAGGTAGACTCCTCCTATATTAGAAAGTCATTTTTGAATTTAGCTCAGTCCCAGCTGATTTCATAGAAAACATCATTTTTTTAAACAATGCTGCAGAAACAATTGTTGTTTCAGATGTTTCTTGAGGACTCACATCTAGGCTAAATATCTGTTGTGGTTAGCTGGCAGCAGGTGCAGATGGCTGAGGAGAGCGAGGACACTGATGAGGGGCCAGGACCATTAGGAGTGGACTGCTGCCTTCAGAGATTGTGGGGGCTGGCAGCAGTGATGAGGAGGTTCCCAAGGAGCCTGTGCCAAGTGCACGTGCAAGAAGGATTGCTCAAAGGAAAGAACAATTACAGCAGCACAGGCAACTCGGGAGTAAGGCTGCAAGGTAATGGCCCCTTCCCCCAGACCTCTGGAACCAACTTCCCCTGGAGCTCCGTCTGGCCCCTGACCTCCGCACCTTCCGCCATGACCTGAAGACCTGGTTTTTTAACCAATCCGGGTTGTGATTTTTTTGGGATGGGATGGTTTTTATGGGATGGTTTTTTATGGGATGAATTTGTAATTGTAATGGGGCTTATTTAGTTTAATCTGTTTTTAATTATTTATTGTTGTTGTTGTTTTTATTTGTGAGCCGCCCCGAGTCTTCGGAGATGGGGTGGCATATAAGTCTCATGAATAAATAAATAAATAAATAAGGGGATCAAAACCAGGTTTGGAAAAGCGTTCTTTGCAGAAGGCATAGAAGCTCTGAAGCTCAACTGGTGGACATCATAGAGCGTGTTTGGAGAATCTTGTGGATTAGTTCTTATCTCTGGGTTTTTGGCAGCCTTGACAAACAACTTGGCAAGGCTCTTTTTTGTGGGAGCTAATTAGTGGGAAGCAGCCAGTTATCTCTAAAGGAACAGAATTCATTATTAAACCTTAAAAGGTGGGGGCTGCTGCCTTTGTCTATGTTTGCTCTCTGGAACCATCCAGTTCATTCATTACAAAGTTTATAAGAATAACAGAGTTGAAGGGACTTTGGAGGTCTTCTAGTCCCACCCCCCTGCTCATGCAGGAAACCCCATAGCATTTCAGACAAAGGTTTGTCCAGTCTCTTTTTAAAAGCCTCCAGTGTTGGAGCACCCACAACTTCTGAAGGCAACTTCTGTCCCACTGATTAATGGTTCTGTCAGGAAATCCCTCCTTAGTTCTAGGTTGCTTCTTTCCTTGATTAGATTCCATCCACTGCTTCTTGTCTTGCTTTCTGGTGCTTTGGAAAATAAAATGACCCCCTCATCTTTGTTGTAGGAGCCCCTCAAATAGTGGAACACTGCTATCATGTCACTCTAAGTTCTTCTTTTCACTGGATTGGACATACCCAATTCCTGCAATCGTTCTTCATATGTTTTAGCCCTCAGAGCTCCAGTTCTCTTTGTCAATCTCCTCTGTGCTTCCAGAGTTTCAACATCTTTTTTGTATTGGAAATATTCCAAGTGTGGTCTTATAAAGGCCTTAAAAAGGTGCTAGTTGTTTCCGGCTCTAGGGAGTGGTGCTCATCTCCGTTACAAAGCTGAAGAGCCAGCGCTGTCTGAAGATATCTTCGTGGTCATGTGGCCAGCATGACTAAGTGCTAGAGGTGCATGGAACACTGTTACCTTCCCACCAAAGTGGTCCCTATTTTTCGACTTGCATTTTGTACGTGCTTTTGAACTGCTAGGTTGGCAGAAGCTGGGACAAGTAACGGGAGCTCACTCCGTTACGCAGCACTAGGGATTCGAACCGCCGAACTGCCGACCTTTCTGATCAACAAGCTCAGCGTCTTAGCCACTGAGCCACCGCGTCCCTCTATAAAGGCCTTATAAAGTGTTAACATCACTTCTTGTGGTCTTCATTCTGTCCATTAATCCATCTTTCCCAGGACTGCATTGGCTTTTTTGTCAGCTCCAACACTTTACTGGCTCATATTTAAGTGATTATCCATTAGGACTCCAATATCCCTCTCGCGGTCTGTGAATCACACAAAAAACCTTGAATAATTTCTGTCTACTTCCATAGCCTTCATCCCTGCCTCCTGCTCTTTTGTTCTCAAAGTGAAACAGAGAGTCCTCTCCTGGGGAAATCAGGTTTGGGACTCTCAGGAAAGAGAGAGGGGCAATGGCAGAATTGACCCAAATAGCAAGAAGGTGTCGATGTGCTAAATGACGCATGACCTCCTTGGGATCTGCTGATTTATAGCTCTGAGGAAAAAAGGTCGCCATTTGCCTACACAGCTTCTCCTTCTGTTGAATAACGAGTTCAGGGTGGGGTGGGGGAGAGAGATGGTTAAAGTATCAGCTGTATATCGGTGCAAAGCACGGAACGGGGCATTAGCCTCTAATCAGATTCCAACAGTTCATTAAACCTGCCAGTCTGAGCATCGTCCTTTGTCTGCTCGGAGGCAGGCCCTGTTTGGGATAGATCCAGCTCCGGCTCGGCTCGGCTCCTCTTTCTTCCCTGCTTGCAGCCCCAGGCGCCTGTCACAGCTGGAGACCCTCCCAGCAGAGCACAGCCTTCCAGGCAGACAGCACAGCCCCTCCCCAATCCATCTAGCAGTCGCTCCCCCTTTCCCCTGTGCAGAAGGGCCCCAAGGCGAGATCCTTCATCCGGGCAGCCAGCCGCACCTCAAGGAGATTTATGACCCCATTGGCCATTGCAGCCGTGCAGTAGCTGGCCTTCTTGGGGGTCGTGAGTGGAACAGGAGGCCTAGCTAAGCCAGGCAGAAAGAGGGAAGGAAACTGATAGGAAAGGCTGGCTGGCAGTGCTTTGTGCTCCACCCTAGGCTGAGGGCCAAACAAACCGCTGCTGTGGGTGACACCCATGGATATGGAAGGCAGGCCTGGTCAGCCCACACCCTTCTGGAAAGCATCTGACCCAGCATCTTTTATTCTTTTGAGCACGCCTAGTTGCTAGAAGGTCCTCCTGTTCCTATGGCTCAGAAAGGGAAGGGGGGAATTCAGGGAAGGAAAGTGAGCCACCGCCTCCCTTGTGAATCTTTCTTTTAAGGGGCTTTCAGCCTCTCCCAAAAAATGGCAGCTTTTTTTAAATATATGGGATTGCATGTTATCCCCCAGACTTAGAGGGGATTCCAATTTGCAACCAACCAGCCCAAATCCTGCAACAAGAAAAGCAGAGTTTTGCACCCAGGGTAATTCTTAATATGAGTAGGGTAGGGTAGAGTAGAATAGAATAGAATAGAGTAGAAAAGAATAAGAATAAGAATAAGAATAAGAATAAGAATAGAATAGAATAGAATAGAATAGAATAGAATAGAATAGAACAGAATGCAGAATGCAGAACGCAGAACGCAGAACGCAGAACGCAGAACGGGATGGGATGGGATGGGATGGGATGGGATGGGATAGAATGAATGGAATGGAATAGAATAGAATAGAATAGAATAGAATAGAACGCAGAACGCAGAACGCAGGATGGGGTGGGATGGGATAGAATGAATGGAATGGAATGGAATGGAATAGAAGTTAGAAGGGACTTCGAGGTCTTCTAGTCCAACCCCCTGCACAAGCAGGAGTCCCTACACTACTTCAGACAAGTGGTTATCCCACCTCTTCTTAAAAACTTCCAGTGTTGGAGCATTCACAACTTCTGGAGGCAAACTGTTCCACTGATTAACTGGTCTAACTGTCAGGAAATTTCTCCTTAGTTCTAAGTTGCTTCTCTCCTTAATTAGTTTCCATCCATTCCTTCTTGTCCTGCCCTCAGGTGCTTTGGAGAATAGCTTGACTCCCTCTTCTTTGGGGCAGCCCCTGAGATATTGGAACACTGCTATCATGTCACCCCTGGTCCTTCTTTTCATTAAACATAATCTGCATCATGAAGCTCAGTTTCGGAAGCTTTGCCTCTTCAACACACTGGAAAAAGATTTCTGTGTCTTTTCTCACCCAGCAAGCAGAACAGCTTATTTGGTGGTCCTATTTGGTTGGAAAATATGAGGGCCAGGAACTTCATTTTTTTCCCTAGTACATGAAATTTAAGCTATAGTAAAAATCAAACCCAAATTCTATGCCTGAAGCATTTCTCCATTACAAAGGTTGCATAGATCTGAATTATAGGTAGCCCCCGACTTACAAAGGTTCGTTTGGTGACTGTTCAAAGTTCCCCAAAAAGCGACTTAGGACCATTTTTTTCACACTTATGACCATTGCAGCATCCCCGTGTGGATCAAAATTCTGATGCTCGGCAACTGACTCGTATTTATGACGATAGCGGTGTCCCGAGATCAACGGATCCCTTTTTAGGACGTTCTGACTAGCAAAGTCAACGGGGAAACCAGGTTCACTGAACAACCGTGTTCATAACTTAACAACTGCAGCAATTCGCTTAACAGCGTTGGCAAGAAAAGTCATAAAGTGGGACCATGCTCACTCAACAACTGTCTCACTTAGCAACAGAAATTTTAGGCTCAATTGTGACCGTGAGTGGAGGACCACCTGAAACACACAATTCTGAAACAATAAAGTATACATGTGTACTTGGAAGGTGCTCATGTCTGTCGTCCAGGAACATATTCTGGGTGTCCATCTAGCAATCCCTTATAATGCAGTGTGAAGCAGCTCTGATTGTCCTAACTTTGCCGAACCCGCAGCCTGGAAAAGGCTTGGGGAAGACTACAAGCCATACAGATTCCCAGTGACCAAGGGAAGAGTGCCAAGCCTTATCTCGCTTGCTCTCTGAAGTATCCCCATTAGACTGCATGGCTTGTAGTCAGCGATGGGATTTTACCAGTTTGGAGTGGTTTGAGTGAACCAGATGTTAAATTTACATCTGGTTCACTGAACTGGTAGTTGAATTGACTGGCTGGCTTGTCCCACTCCTCCCAGGAGTCTCCATGCAGCCTGTTTTGGATGCAGGTAAGGGCAGGGTCTGCATGGAGACTCTGGGAGGGTGAAAAATGGGCCAAACCAGAAGTTCCAGAAATGGGCCTATTTCTGGCTTTCAGAAGGCCTCCAGAGCCCAGGGGAGGCTGTTTTTGCCCTCCCAGAGGCCTGAGGGAACCTCTGGACTCCAGAGGAGGTGAAAAATGGCTGAACCGGAAGTTCTGGAAGTATGGAAATAGGCCTGCTTTCGGCTTCTGGAGGGCCTCCAGAAGAGGCCGTTTTTGCCCTCCCAGAGGCCTGCGGGAAGACTCCGGATCCTGGGAAAGGTGAAAAACGGCCAAACCAGAAGTTCTGGAAGTCCAGAAATGGGCCTGTTTTTGGCTTCTGGAGGCCTTCTGGAGCCTGGCAAAGGCTGTTTTCACTCTCCCAGAGGCCTGAGGGAAGCCTCCAGACCCTGGAAAAGGCAAAAAATGGCCTTCCCGGAAGTTCCAGTAGACCATGGCCACGCCCACCCAGTAACCAGGTAGAGAACCGGTTGCTGGGATTTTGAATCCCACCCCTGCTTGTAGTCTTCCCCAAGCCCTCTCCATTGCTGCAAATCTCCTTTTTTCCCCAATATGTGTGATATTTGTGGAAGAACGTAGACAAAGACAAAGCCCAAATCTGATCCCTGAAAGAGCCAGGTGATGTTGACAGGAAGTTTTGCAAGGGGGAGCCGGCCTGAAGAAGGTCTAAAGGATCTCCCAGGCTTAATCTCCTGTCAGGATTATGGAAGGAAAAGACAGGCATGTTCAAGGATAGGGGAAAGGGACCCTTCCTGCTGTCCCTGATTGTGCCTGCCAAGAGCTGCAATCCCGGGAGAGGGGAAGCAGAAGCAGAAAGACTTGGGAAATGGACTCTGAACTTCTTTGCAAGGAATGAGGTTGGCACTGACGCTGTTCTGGTTCGCGTTTGGAGATTTTTTGGTTTGGAATATTTCTCTGCAGTTAATCTTGTATTCCTGGCAGCCTTTCGTAACCTTGAAAGGGCTTGCTCTTATCTGGGACAATTAGTTTTAATGACTCTTTGCTGTGAATGAACAGAATTCACAGAGACGCATTGAAAAGGTTTGCTTTTATATATACTTTGTGTTTATTTGATTTGAACGAGGCTTGGGTCAGAACAGAGGCAAGAAGTCCTGCCAGGGGGGAAATGGACCAACCATAAGGCTGAGGAGAGCTAGTTTGGTGTTGTGATCAAGTGACTAGGTTAGAACTGGGAGATTGTGAGTTCTAGTCCCACCGTAGGGTTGAAGACAGCAAGCTGTCTCTCTCAGCCCTGTGAAGGAGGCAATAGCAAACCACTTCTGAAAGACCTTGCCAAGAAAACTATAGAGACTGGTCCAGACTTTCACCAGAAGTGAAAACAAAAACTGTCTCAAAGGGATTTTGGGTTTGTAAAGCTCCTGCCACGTTTACAGCAGTTATGGACTCCTGCTTTTTTGTAAGACCAAGGGCAATACTGACTTTATTCCTGCTTCCAATAAAGGAGAGAGCCAGGAATAAACTGAACCTCATTCATTGAAACAGGCAACATTCTGAAATCAGTTGGGCCCAAAGCTGATGTGAAAGTGTTAGAAAATACTTGGCAGGGAAGTTCTTGTAGGTAGACCTGATCGACAGACAAATCCTTCCATTTTTTTTCCTTTACAAACCAGGATGTTCCATTGTTTTCTTTCTTTCTCCTGGGCTCATTGGTATTTTTTTTACTTCTCCTCCTCTTTAAGGCTATTAACACATCGGAGAACAGAATGTTAATGCTTGATGGGATGCCTGCAGTCAGAGTCAAAACGGAGCTGCTGGAATCAGAACAAGGGGTGAGTGTCAGCCTTCCGTTCTTCTCCATGCCACTGAGATATTTCTGCTTGCTTCACCCCTTCATTTTGTACCCACAAAAACAGTATGATGTTCTACCCGGTTTCTTATCACCCTCATTGTCATCTGGTTGAGTGGATGTCCCCTTGACTCTTGCTCTGAAAGTGTCATCTACAAGCTTGTGGGAAACTGCAGAGGTAGTCCCAGAAACTGTTTTGAGAGAAGAAAAGGAAAAAGGCACAGCCACGCTTTCATGTAGAGATTCAACCCAGTAGTGAGATTCAAATTTTTTTACTACTGGTTCTGTGGGCGTGGCTTGGTGTGCGTGGCATGACTTGGTGGGCATGGCAGGGGAAGGATACTGCAAAATCTCCATTCCCTCCATTCCCACCACCAAGAGCCTTGGTGGTGCAGGCTGTTAAACGCCTAGCACTTAGTTCCAGCTGTCTGCAATTAGTGCAGGCTCGAATCCCACCAGGCTCAAGGTTGACTCAGCCTTCCATCCTCTCGGGGTAGGTAAACTGAGGACCCAAGATTGTTGGGGGCAATAAGCTGACTTTGTAAAAATGCCGCTTAGTAATAAGCAGGCATATACAATGGAATGAAGGCTATTGCTGAGCGCATTGGGTTGCGCTCCAAAAATTGTAAGCCGCCCTGAGTCTCCGGAGAAGGGCTGCATATAAATATGAATTTAAAAAAAAAATTCCTCGGTGGTGCAGTGGTTAGGGTGCTGTACTGCAGGCTACTTCTGCTGACTATCGGCTGCCTGCAATTTGGCAGTTGAAATTCCACCAGGCTCCAGGTTGACTCAGCCTTCCATCCTTCTGAGGTGGGTAAAATGAGGACACAGATTATTGGGGGAAATAGGCTGACTCTGTAAAACTGCTTAGAGAGGGCTGTAAAGCACTATGAAGTGGTATATAAGGCTAAGTGCTATTGCTATTGCTATTCCTAGGGGAAGGTTACTGCAAAATCCCATTCCCGCCCCATCCCACTAAACTCCTTACCAGATCCATATGTAGGGCAACAAAAGAAGATTCAGCCAATCAGCTGGGACTTGGGAGGCAGAGAATAGATGGGGGCGGGGCCAGTCCGAGGTGGTATTTTCTGGTTCTCCAAACTACTCAAAATTTCCGCTACCAGAACTGCTCAGAACCTACTGAACACCACCTCTGATTCAACCACTCCAACAATCTCTTAGTATTTGTTGGTAAAGAAAATAAAGGGTGGGGATAATTTTTTTTCTCCTTTAACAGTTAGCAATAATCCTACTAGTACATGCATTGTTGCAATAGTGTAAGTAAAGGTATCTAGTTGGTTAAAAATTCAGAGGAAGAGGCATTCTTTGAGCAATGTTGGAGTTAGTAGACCCTTTCCTGGACCTTGCTTGGAAAGATTATGAAGGTGAAGTAAGTGCCGAGCCAATCCTGCAGTGATACAGATCTTGTGTCCAGAAGCAGAACCCAGTTTTCCTGCCCCCTTCCTTGCCCTGAACAGACAAACTTCAAAATATTTTCTTCACCATGATGATTCTCAATCGTGGTTGTCCCAAAGTTTCTGAAGCTTCTTGGATGAGAAACAAAACATCTTCAAGGAAAAAAAACCCAAGGAAGTCCAGTTTCCTTTTGAAAAGCACCTTTGGAAAAATGTCTGCACTGTTCGGAGATGACTTTGTGCAATTTTCTCCTTTTTGTCACTTCCCATGGTGATTTCTAAAGCCCCAGAGCCTTGTCCAATAGCTTATTCAACCTCCCTTAACTGCCATTAGTACTTTCTTATGTCAAAGGAAAGTTAATAAACATGAATGCAAAATTGCAGGAGGGAATTGGGTTCCCAGGATGACTTTTCTCGGGCAGACCACCAAGCAGTGAGAAATCCCAAAGGTGCTTTCTTCCCAAAAAACAACTGAACTTTCTTGTTTTTCTTGAAGACATTTCATTTCTTCTCCAAGAATCCTCTTCAATTCTAATTTATATTCCCTGCAGTCACCATATCATTAGCACTATAAATTTATAAAGAATATAAATCCTTCCATTCTCCACCATACAGTCAGAACTGAAGAAGCTTCTTGGATGAGAAGTGAAACATCTTTGAGCAAAACAAGAAAGTCCGAGTGTCTTTTGAAAGAAAGCATCTTTGGGGCAACCATGGATGACTGAGAATCTCTATAGACAAACAGTGAAAAGAACAACAGGCCACAATTTTTTTCTAGGAATGTGGTGAAAGCAAAGATAATTTGCAAGGACAGAAAGTTATGGAGAGATAGAAGAAAGGGAACTTGGTCTAAACTAGATTTAGCTGTCTCTTTTTCTTTCCTCCTATATCTTTTTTTTTTAATTACATTTCTATGCCGCCCTTCTCCGGAGACTCAGGGCGGCTTACAATTTTTGGGATACAACCCAGTGTGCTCAGCAATAGCCTTCATTCCATTGTATATGCCTGCTTATTATTACTAAGCGGCATTTTTACAAGGTCAGCTAATTGCCCCCAACAATCTTGGGTCCTCACTTTACCTACCCCGAGAGGATGGAAGGCTGAGTCAACCTTGAGCCTGGTGGGATTCGAGCCTACAGCAGTTGTAGGCAGCTGAAACTTAAGTGCAGGCAATTAACAGCCTGAGCCACCAAGGCCCTTCTTGGGATCTTCATTTTTTCATTTTTGGGCCACTTTTTCACTCTCTTTCTGCAATTGGTTTAATGTTTCTTGTTCCCAAAGGGGATAATATACTGTGATGGGTATAAATGTGGAGTGTTCGTTCATGCTTCCTCTCTCCTCTTGTGCTCCATGAAAGAGGGCTTCAGAGATCAAGCCTGCACATTCCCTAACCAGTTCTTTTAGCTAGGTTCCTTATCCCAGCATTGCTGACTTGGCGTCTGAAGACATGTCTCCCTCAAGCCCAGATCCTTCAAAGACTGTTTGGTTGGCTGTAAGAAAAGAAAAACAAAAATCAGAATTTCTGGTGGCCTTAAGAAAAAAAAACTTGGCATGTTTCATACTTATAAAACATGTTTTTTTTTTAAATTACATATATATGCTGCCCTTCTTCGGAGACTCAGGGCGGCTTACAATTTTTGGGATACAACCCAATGCGCTCAGCAATAGCCTTGATTCCATTGTATATGCCTGCTTATTACTAAGCGGCATTTTTACAAAGTCAGCTTATTGACCCCAACAATCTTGGGTCCTCAGTTTACCTACCCCGAGAGGATGGAAGGCTGAGTCAACCTTGGGCGTGGTGGGATTCGAGCCTGCAGTAATTGCAGGCAGCTGGAACTTAAGTGCTAGGCATTTAACAGCCTGCACCACCAAGGCTCTTGCATGGCATCCATGTGTACATTTCCATAATTGTAGAATTATCTGAAAGTCAACATGTGGTCCTACTCTTGTAGGAAAGCACAATGAAAGCACAATGAATGTTGCGATCTTCTGGCATTTCCCACTCTCCTCAGAAGAGCTGGGTTTTCTATCCAGAAGCTGCTGGAATGAAGTGAGGCAACACAGCCATGAAATACCTTCATTTACCTTGAATAGCTCTTGATCTTCTTCTCCTGGACATCTTATAAAGCTTTCTACAGTTCGGTAGCAATGGTCCTGGAGAGGTGTGAGGTGGACATGGTTCTTTTGCGCTCCACAGAAAGCTAGTCAAGTGTAGATGAGAAGTTACCTCCTGTGGCCAATAAACACGCTAAACAATCTTGTTGGTATTGTTCATTTTTATTTTGGGTTCTTTTTCGTAGGTTTTTTAAGTGCCGCAATTTCATTTTATTGTTCTTTTGAGGTCCATATATAAAACTCAATTCACTCCCATTCCTTCTAAGGGGAAAGGGAAGATCCATCTCTCTCCCTTTTATGCTTTACTGAGATTTCTTGTTAGTAGCTCACATAAATTATCTCCCTGTTTATTTCATGCTTGGAGGAGGAAGCAAGGAGAGGATTTGGGGGAGGTGGGATCTTTCCCTTGGTGCCTCGTTACAGGCATGGGAGGTTGTCTGCTTCAAAACTTGGAGCAAAAGAGGGCTAATAAGAATTGTGAAGTTCAGTGGACATTTTGGGGTTGTATATCACAGAGAGCATTGAGTCTGAACTTCTCTCTCTCTCAGGCATACGGTATGCGAGGCCATGGGGCACCCAAACATCTCTCAGAACTTAAAAGTCTCACAATTAATGTTAGAAAGGTGTCCCATTTGTCTCATGGTGGAAGTCTCAAGGCTTCTGGCAAGAACCTTTTAAGATAGCCTAGACAGGTATCTGCCTAACACCAGGAATGGTCCTAATTGAGGGGTCCTTGGTGCTGTCTGAGCTTGCTTGTTTTCTTGTAGACATTTCATTACCCAAGCTAGGTAACATCATCAGGACTAGTACTGATGATGCTACCCAGTTTGGGTAATGAAATGTTTGCAAGAAAACAAGCAAGCTCAGAGAGCACCAAGGACCCTCATGTCAACCCTGAGCTAAAACTATCCTCCTTTATTAGGTCCTAGTCAACTTTGGTTGACTTCAACAAAATGAAGATGCTTTGTATGTGAGATGAGAGATTACCAACGATTACTAACAGTGTAAAGCATCTTAGCATTAGAACCTCCCATGTTATGTAGCATATTGGACAGCAAAGGATCTCCAACATTTTTGGGCTTGGGCTAATACTTCAGCATCTTCCCGTGTGATGTTTAGAGTCTTTAGGTCTTCCATGAATGTTCTTCACCATGTATTTCAAGAGCGTCCTCTTGGTTACTTGGCATCAGTTGAGGCCCATCTCATTGCCATCTTGGGGATTCGATTGCTCTCTGTGCAGAGAAGATGACCTGCAACTTGGAGTCTTCTACATGCTATGTAGTTTGCAGGTTTTTTCCCCCTATTTCCTACTCTACATTGCTCCTGTAAGCAGCAATGTAGAGTAGGAAGTAACAATAACAACCACCACCAGCAAAAGGTAGCGGCAATATTTTCATACTGTACCAAGGAAAATCTTCCCTGGTCCTCAAGGCTGGAGTCGATTTGAAAGTATCTTGGCCTTTAAGCTCATGCACAAGTTGTGCTAGACTTCATTACTGGCACAGTTCTGAAACAGATCTAGAACCCAGCAGAAACAAGTTCTTAACAGGGCTCAGTTTGGGAAAATTATGGTCCAACCTAGGAATTGGGAATTCATATGATAATTCAGTGTCTTCTCTAAAGTCTCAGTACTTAAAAGTCTCACAATTATTATTTTTTTAAAAAAAAGTTTTCTTGTTTTAAAGATAATATAAATCTCTCATATCTGTCTCTGACATCCTAGTATGAGCACCAACAAATAATGAACATTCTCTATGAAAAACATTTTTACTTCTGGGTCTGAAATATTTTGTTTTGGCCATAATTCTTTCACATTTTTTTTTCAAAAGCATGCCTGTTCAAAATTCCAACAATCAGTAAAGTAATGAAAGATGCTGAAAGTTGAATAATAGTCCAGCACAATGAAATGCAAACAAACTTTGCAGAGCTGTATAAATAACTCTCATTCTGAATTGATTGATGGGGTGATAATAGCTTTGCTTCTGAGGCAGCTCCTGTGCCTTGATATTAATTGTGACTACTGACAACAGGAGTCCAGTCTGATCTGGAAGGTGATACAAACAAATGTTTCCAACTGAAATATACTAGAAGGGGATGCAGGGCCGTCTTAACAGCATTGTACTGGGGCCCCTACAACAACGACTCACAGGAATAAAAGTGTAAATGGTCGATAAAATTAAACATATCTATTTTATTGGTACTTCCAATAAATAAATATGTTGCTGTATTTATATGATACAAGGTGCATTACGCAGATTAGTATGGATCCCCTATGCTCGTGGGGCCCACAGGCAAGTGCCCATCAGGCCCATGCGTTAAGGCAGCCCTGAGGGGATGAATAGATTTTAGAGCTGACCTTGCTTGAGGTACAAGAAAAGAATAGGAGAGGAGAAATACCAAATAGTAGGAAAGGTAAGAAGGATAATAGTAATACAATTCTACAACATGATTAGATATCCTTAGTCATAGGATGGTGCTATGGGAATTATGTGTTTAGCAGAGTGATGGCATGATGTGTGCGTGGGGTAATGTCTTTGTGTCTAATTGTTTTGGCATGCAATGCTCTATAGCAGCATCCTGAAGATTGAAGTTGAAGCAGTTTATGTTCAGGTTGTGAGGGGTCTGTAGATATTTTCTCAGCCCTCTTTCTGGCTCATGCAGTGTGCGGGTCCTCAATGGAATGCAGGCTGGTTGCAATAGTTTATTCTGCAGTCTTAACTATCTGTTGAAGTCTGTACCTCAGTTTGGTTGCTGTACCAAACCAGACAGTTATAGAAGTAAAAAGACAATATAAACTCGATAATTCCTCTGTAGATAGTTAATTTAGATCAGGGGTATCAAACTCAATTTCATTGAGGGCCGCATCAGGGCTGGTTGACCTTGGGAGGACTGGGTGGGTGTGGCCAACTGGGTGGGTGTGGCTGGGTGGGAGGGCATGGCCGACTGGACAGGCATGGCTGACTGGGTGGGCATGACCAGCTTGATGCCACTCCCCAAACTGCTGGCATGTTTTCTCTTCGCATTGGGTAGACTGGGCCGAAGCAATGTGGGTAGACTAAGCTGAAGCAAGGTGGGCCGGCCCTATGGGCCAGATTCAACCACATCACAGGCCAGATCCAGCCCGTGGGCCTTGAGTTTGACACCCCTGATTTAGATCCTAAGAACAGGATTAGGTTTGTCTGAAGGTGAGTCAAGACCACTGTTGATATTACCACCATTCTGTGCCAGCAAGTGTAGCCAACAAGAAGGATTTCCCATCTTTTTTTTCTGTAGCATTTTACAGGGTCACCCAGTGGCATTTCTTTCTGGAATTGAGGGAGATACCCAAAGAGAGAGGAGAATGTGGTTTGCCACTTAGATGGCTTGGAGTGATAAGTTTGCAGAATACCCTGAGTATAAAGGTTGTTCATATCAGTCATGACTGGGTGATGTTTAGTATATTTTTTGGATCCTGGTGCTTTTCTCCTTGAGGTTGTATCAGCGAGATGGTATCTGGAGAGGTCCAGAAAGTTATTAGCGGCACTTTAAAGGAGTATTGGCACATGTTTAACAGCAGCATGATCAGACTGCTGGTGAAGAAACGTAATCTGGGCCTAGACGTTGAAATCAAAACCAGCCTTGCAGCCTTCATCACATTTGAGGGCAGTAGGCATTCTGGATCTATATATAGCCGTCTTGGTGACCATACTGGAGTAGGGCAAGGTGAACACTGTTGCTTCTCTTGGTCCTTTTCTGCAACTTCTAAGAAAAACAGCATAAAATGGAGAAAGATGACAGTGCAATATGTCTTGAAGGAAAAATGATATGATGGCAGGTCTGAAATACATAATGTGACATTATGGCAACTGATCTCAGAAAACAAAATCAGAACAGATCTGGTTGATAGGTGATAACCAGAAACAGGACTGTAGCTTGGACTGGAAAGCCATTAAAATAGCTTGGTGTCTTCAGTCCAAGTGGATTCAGCATTGCTTAGCTTTTCAGAGGAACCACGTTGGCCAACTGCTCCCCTTTATAATGATATAATGAGAATATCTCACATATATGCTTGTCTCTATGAACAAAATCTCCCGAGAAACAATAATAATGAGATTGAGAATAGAAACTAGACCTACTTTTGCTTGCAAGTGATCCTGAGCAGGTATAATGGGGTTTCCCCTGTGACTAAAAAGGTCTCATAGAAAAAGTCTGTCTGGCCTGACTGGCATGTCTACCAAAATTCTCTAGCCCAAGACAGAATGAACCAATCTCAGATAACCTAAGAAGCTAATTAGGGTTGGTCCTAGATAATACAAGGCTGGGTGACCACCCAATCCTCCAAGGTTACAGGATATATGGGACAATCAGAAAGCAATGGCAAACCACTTCTGTAACATTTGCATTGGGATGCTACCGCCAGGAGCTAGGTTTGACTTGAGAGTATCCTTACTTTAATTTATTGGCCTTCTCTGCAGGCCAAAATGCTGAGCTCCCTTGGAACAACCACAAAACAAGGAGTGATTTAAGCCATATGTCATGCAGACCACAAAACATGGTCTACAAGCATCAGTAACTTGGAGCAATAACTAATCTTGAGATTCCACTTCCAAGGCATTTCAGTATTCCCTTTTCCATATTTAATAAATACACACTTCACTTTTCCATTGGTCAAAGTCCAGATGGGCTAACAAGATAGCTGTCAGCTATTGAAGGTACCCAAGACTAGGAAAACAATGCAATGTACCTGTACAGCAACTTGCCACAGCCAACTCAACACAGTCAACTTGCTGTATCAGACTCGCTGCAGCCAACTTACAAAGGGACAACTTGCCACAGTCAACTGGCCATTGGATAACTTGCCACAGGACAAGAGTTACACTAATATCAAAGAAATAGTAGAATAGAATCATGAAAGAAATGGTGCCAAAAGAGCAACACAATGAAATGTGAATGACAATATTTTTTTAAAAAATAATTATTTCAAATAATTAAATTGAATTGTCCCTCAATGAGTTGTCCAGTGACGAATTGGTCATGGCAAGTTGGTTGCGATGAGTTGACTGCAGCAAGTTGTCCTATTCCATTTGGAGGATTGGGGAATTCTCCTAGAATAGATTGGAAGGAGAGTAGAAGGCAAAACTGACTTGAGTGAAGCCAACAGGCTAGGGATGTAATGCCAGCCATCTTTATTTGCAAGGATGCATCTTGTTGCACTAAGACATTTTGAGAAGATGATGAAAACTGGGTGGGCTGATGGATGGGATGGGTATCCTAGGGAGGATCCTCATTAGCTCAGCAGTCTCCAACCTCTGATCCATGGACCAGTACCAGGCCACGGCATTCTAGAAACTGGGCTGCACAAACAAGCAAAGCCCCATACATGGGATGCAGGCAGCATGCAAAACCACACCGTCTTCAGTCCACGGAAAAACTTCTCTCCATGGAACCAGTTGGGGGGCCTCTGCACTAGCTCATTCTTGGGTAAAGAGATATATGGGGACATTGACCACAAGGGAGTCATTCCTCCAGAATGCTTGCAACTTGCTCTCCACAATATCCCATTTCAGAAGTGATTGGGGAGTATTGTCAAGCAGAATAGTGACAACTTACTACTGGAGGTTGCTTTTAATTGGTGCGTCGGAATAGGGGAGGTCACCTCAAGGCCTGCCTACAGCAGAAGGAGCAAAGATAATAAATCCTGCATCCTCTTACCGAGGCTTTGAATTGGGAATGCCTGGCGCGGGGGTAACTCCATGTTCCTGGAGAACAGCGATAAATTTCCACAGAGTTTTACAGGACTTCAGATTCTTGCGTGCTGAGTTGGAAGCTCTGTGCGAGGGAACACCAGTCACTGCACAGAAAAGAATTTATGGGTGCCCTTTGCAAATGTTTTATTGAACGAGGAGTTTTCAAGCAAGGGAGCACAAGCTCTGTTTTTTTCCCCCTTTTAACTTGATAGGTTTGTAGATAAAAAAAAGTTTGGGTGTGATTACAGGTGGAGCTGATTTAAGGGGGTTATCCTGAAGCGAATTTCTATTTTAAATGGCATTGCTTTTATAGAACCTGATCCTAATAGATCAACAGAGTGAGAAGCTGAAGCCTGAAGTCATTTTGCAAATGTATTGTAGCTACAACACCTCTCTCTCTCTCACACACACACACACAGAGAGTGAGTGTAGTGCTATGGGATGGTATATAAGCCTAAATGCTCCCTCCCTCCCTCCCTCTCTCACACACACACACACAGAGGGAGGGAGGGAGAGAATATACCAACAGCATTTAGGCATATAAACCACACCATAGCACTGCACTCTCTGGACAGTTTACAATGTAAGCATTATTTATATATGGCCTCCAACAATCTGGGTTCCCATTTTACTGACCTCAGAATGATGGAAGGCTGAGTCAACCCTTGAGCCCCATCAGGATCGAATTCTAGATTGTAGGCAGAGTTAGCCTGAAATACTACACTTTAACCACTGCACCACCTAGGCTCTTTAATGTCACTGCTTCCTTTACCTGAAATTGGATTCTACCAGACCTGAATAATGACATCATTTGAGGAGATGTATTTGAGGAAGATTCCACCTTTATGCGAAACACATTACATTTCATTAATGAAGACTAGTCTCTTGCTGATATGGACTTAGACTTGGTAATGACGGCCTGCTCTTATTTTTTTTAATGCTTTTTCACTTGGACAGAAATACTGTATAACTAACCTCATCTAAATTCAGAAGCTCCATAAGCAGATGCATCTCTTGAAGTGATAAATGAGTTGAGGTCATTTCCATCAGTTCTTTGGAAGTGAAATATAATTTTTCAGGATTTCCTTTAATTAAGGGATGCATCGCCAACACAATTCCTTTAGTGGAACTGTCAAAACAAACTTTAATTTGTGGCATGCAAAATGCCACACGATGATTTATCATTGTAAGGAAATAAAATGGAATATAAAATGAGCAGGTAAGAGGAGACTGGCAGATGCTATTTGGGAGCCAGCTTTCGACTTTCAGATGGTAGACAGTTTTGCAGCTAGGTCTGTAGTGAGATCCTCACCTTGTGGTTGCTGAGAAGAGACAGGAAAGAAATACACCACTTTTGCTGTAATCTGGTGTCTGCTGACAGAGATGACTTCTTGTTGCTCATCAAATGACAACAGAACTCCAAACTGCAAATGTAGAATCTCCTCAAGAAGATCAAGATGATCAGAGGAACCTACTGTTGTGTTCCAGATGTGAAATAACAGAAGCCAAGGAAGGTTGGAGAGTCTGGGAAGGGCCCTTTCTTTGGATCTTGTAAAAGTGGACTAGGGATGAATCTGTTGCAGTGGTAGGAAAGTTGTCTTCCAAATGAAGCCCTTTGTTATTGGGACTTCAGGATCAGGAAGTTAAAGAAGAAGTGGGCTATCTCAACCAGCTATCTCTTCCCCATTTTTTTTGCCTCCTTTGGACATACTTTTCTGAAAAAATGTCTGCCAGAGCTAGTCATTCTCATCACATTCACTTGTTAGAACTTTACCTGGTGGAATGTTGGGTGATGGCAGGTGAGTTGTCAACATTCCTTGCTTTCTGAAGCCCCTTTAATTCTGCAGCACCAAGACCACTCATCCTTCCACAACCTGGGTTCTCAGACAAAGAATTGACTCCCGTGTGACTGGAATATGCCATTCTAAAGTGAGTACTGCAAACTTGCCAATAAAGCATCGACACCAATGTTTTATCATGAACCAGGTTCCTGTTCCATCTGTCTAGGGTTCTGTAGGAAGCAGTTCATAATTACCCACGTCCCCATCCCAAAATTTCAAGATTGCAATCATGACCACAGGTCAAGAGGGACAGGAAGAAAACTCTGTGCTCTGTTTCCAGATTTATGTTATGCTGGTAAACGTCTGAGACTCATATGCTGAAAATTGATGATGCTTACCTTTTGCCTGATCCAAAGGCAGCCACTCCTACTTCTTTGCATAAATCCCATTATAATATCAGCTGATCCTCTCAATGTGGCCCTCCTTAAATTTAATTGACTGTCTCTCCACAAAAAGGTGTGTTAAACACAAAATTTCTCCATCTGTCAGAGTATTCTCAAGGGTGGGATTCTACCAGTTTGGCCTGGTTCGGGCAAACCGGTATCTCTGAGGATCAGCTGGGAGCAAACCCATTCGCTTTGCTCCAACAATCAGCTGTTGGGCCTGCCCGGGCTCTAGGCTGTGCTTTATATCCTGTTTTTCAAGCTCAGCTGATTCACGCGGCACAACCGATTGCCATGCATCAGCTGTTTAACACACAGGGATTGCTGGAGAAGGTTAGTAGCAAACCCTCTGTGTGTGCTCACCGAACCAGTTGTTATACCAGTTGAATTGCACCCTTGGGTATTCTCAATATTTCTAGGACAACCCTTTATATTGAAAAGACCATTCTTTGGAGCTGGGAAAGTAATTTTTCTTTCAGGTTAGGATAGCATCTGTTTTGGGTGTTTCCTCTGCAGCAATTTAATTCCTTGATTTCTATGGAGACCATCTGAAGTGACTGTGAAGAATTACAATGTCCCAGCCTTCATTTTACCTTACCCTGTTTAAAAGAATAGCTGGAAATTCTGTCTTCAAGGCCTTCATTGTTGTCTTAAAATGGTCTGGTTTTTTCTCTTGTTCTAAGGCGAGTCTTAAGTTGGTCTCTAAAGTGAACATACAGAGAACAGGGATGTGTAAACGTATTTCAGATTCAAGGCTTCTGGTTCAAAGCATCCTGCTCTTTAGAGTGTAAAACTGGCTGTTTTAAGTATTTTGACCTCTCAGGGGGGGAGTGTTCCACGCTGAAAATGTTTCAAGTTCAAAGCTCTTGTAAATGGTTGAAATAGCTTGTTTTTGCTTCAGTTGGTCTGCTTTTCATTCAGCCTGGGATGCGCTAAGATCAAATCAAATTCAAATGTTTCAGGCCCACCTAAAAGGAAGCATAAAAATAGGTTCCTATCATTGAGGACGAATATGACGCAGCTTGAAGGGGGAGAGGTGAAGTGTGGCCTTCAGGACAACCATAATGTATTTCTTTGAAAATTGTGGAGAAACGTGGAGAGGCAAATTAATGTAACACACTTGTTCACATCTGCAAAACACTTTGCATGAAATGAGCTGCAAATTAGGGTTGCATTAGGCGACCTCTTTTTAAAAAAAAGAAAAGTCTATTTCTGCGTGGATTGTCCAGACTTCCCTTTTCTGCAATACCGTTTTTTAAAAGCAAGATGTTCTTTTAATAGAGCAAGTATCAAAACACTATTGTAACAGTGCATGAAAAAGATCTGAAATATCTCCTTGCCATTTCTGAGCAGCCATGAAGACAGGAGTCCAGTTCTGTTTCCTTCTCAGCAATCTATTCTGTTTTAGGTAACTTTGATCCTTGTAAGACATTTAATGGGAAGTAGACAGCTTTGTGGTCTGTTGGGTCATCCTTTGCTAGGAAGGTACTGCAATCTGAAATGACCAGAATAAACATTAGATTTTAGGCTGATCATATTTTTTTAATCTCAATTGTGGATGGTTCCATGATCATCTAAGAAGAGTATATGTATATATACACATATGTGCATGTGTGTGTGTGTACACACACACACACACATACTTTCGACTTCCTGATGGCTTCCCCATTGACTTTGCTTGTGGGAAGGTGGCAGGGAACATTGGACATCATGATCACATGACTGCAGAGACACAGCAATGGCTACACCTTTGTGAATAAAACTGATCTGAACATCATGGAAATTCCACAAAGTATTGAGTTCTGGATTTTTTAAATGTATTCTTTTAAGTTAGCAGATTTGGGGTACCTTGGTTCAAAAATTATTGTGGTATAATGCACTGTTTGGGCTTATTTGAGGATATGAACAGATAAACAAGATGCGAGTTTTAGTAGTACATAGCTTACTTAGAAACTGGGTAGCTCAAATATTGCACTGACTCACAACGGCTAGTTGGCCAGAGTTCCCCAACGTTTCCAGTTTTGCGGACCAGTGGGAAGGAATGGTTCGTGCAAGTGGCTGGCAAGCACATGCGGCAGCTCCATTTCCATGGAGTGCATGCGCTTGCCCACTGCTTGCACAAATGAGGATGCAATTGGATGCGCACTCACCAGCCGTTTCCACAAACCCCTCATGGCCACTTCCGACAGATTGGGGACTCCTGGGCTAGGCAGTTTGGTGATCTAATAAGGAGTTCCTCAAACTGTGGAGCTGTTCAGGACAAGATATTGTGGAGTCCATTTTGCCTCCCCTGCAGCTGCTCATACTCTTTTTCCTCCCTCCACTCCCTTCTCTTCTTTGTGAAGATGGAAATGTCAGAAGTGTGGCACGTTTCAAGCAAGAAGTTTCAGCAACCTAACTGGGCTTCAGAATAGGCTTTTCAAGAAGGGAATGGCCATTCCAGGGCCTTCCAACAGCTGCCACTCTGAAGCTGGCAAGATGACTGGAACAAACTCTCTCTAATGCACCATCTGTTATAAGCAAGGACAAGGGGGAAGGTCGGGGGAGTCCTGGAACTCACCCAATCAAGTAGGGTGAAAGGAAAGTCATTTTCTGCCATGATGGAGAAACCAGGCTTCCTTCTTGTGGAGAAAGTCCTTTCCTCTCTTTATCCTTACTCAGTCTGTTTCTTCCTGTGGTCCAGTCACTGCTGCCTGGCTTCTGCTTTCCTGCCCTCTGATGGTCTTTGGACTCCTTTATGTTCTGGCTTTCTTGATTAACTGGAGAGCAATCGTTGTAAAACCTAGAATATTTCGTTTTTGCTCATGATGTTTTTTAAGTACTCTACACTACTTGGAAAATTCTAGAAATACAACCAACAAATACATAAATATGATTCAAAACCTTAATTCCTGTACTTTAATGGCAAGCAATTTATTTCAGAACAGATAGAGAAGTGGATGTGGTGGCTCAGTGGGTGACACGCTGAGCTTGTCGATCAGAAAGGTTGGCAGTTTGGTAGTTCGAATCCCTAGCGCTGCGTAACGGAGTGAGCTCCTGTTACTTGTCCCACCTTCTGCCAACCTAGCAGTTTGAAAGCATGTAAAAATGCAAGAAGAAAAATAGGGACTACTTTGGTGGGAAGGTAACAGAGTTCCGTGCGCCTTCGCCATTTAGTCATGTCGGCCACATGACCACGGAGACGTCTTCAGACAGCATTGGCTCTACAACTTTGTAACGGAGATGTGCAGTGCCCCCTAGAGCCAGAAACAACTAGCACATATGTGCAAGGGGAACCTTTACTTTTACCTTAGAGAAGCAGATTGTTCCAATCAGTGTGGACCTTCTTTAAAGTGAGTGAGGAAACATTTTTTATTGATTGAAAAACAGGGGAATTAATTTGAAAGTATTTACAGTGCATGTAAGTGGCTTAATGAAATTGCATTAATTAATTGCCAACATTCACATTTCAATATGAGTCCCAACTACTCCTGGGAGTGCCACTGCACATTACAGGACACAGAGGACCTGTTCTCCTTATATGTTGCAACAGTAAACTCTAAGCCCCATTTGAATTTTCTCTAAATGCGTCTGCGTAGACTGTTGATTTAAGCATCTGTATAGTTCCACTGGGACACGATGGCGCAATGGTTAAAGATGCTGAGCTTCAGCTAGAAAGCTGACGGCCCAGCTTTGAGCACCATGCAATGGGGTGAGCTCCAATTCCTTACTCCAGCTCCTGTCCACCTAGCAGTTCAAAAGCATTCAAATGCAAGTAGATGAATAGGTACCACTTTGGTGGGAAGGTAACAACGTTCTGTGCACCTCAACATGTTGTAGCCCCGCCTCGTGAGCCTGTGCTGACAGAGAAAGAGGACCTGGATGATGAAGAAGAAGAGGAGGAACGGGCAATGCCTTCCTCACCAGGGCTTTCCTCCCCAGGATCTTCCTCCCTGGCAAGGTCTCCCTCCCCAGGACCTTCCTCCCTGGCAATGCCTCAGGTTTCCTCGGAAAGCCAAGAGGAACTGCCTGAGAGACGTGTATCAGTATGGCCACAGCGAGAGAGAGAGGAGGAGGGTTCCTGGCTTGATCCCAGGCAACGTCGGAGGGAGAAATGTCAGCAGCAACATAGGGGGCGTGGGAGGGCCAGAGATTGAGCTGGACCACACGCCACCAGGTATAAAAGTGGGTGTGCCTACGCTGCAAACTCTGTATGTGACAAAGTGTAAAAATGAAGCCGAGGATTCCATCTGTGTGCTTGATTTAGTTTTTGGACTCTGAACATAAATCAGCCTTCTGTGAGTACTGCATTCCTTGTTGGCTTTGAATTTGGCAGTGAGAGCCTGGGTGACTGCCAACACTCTTGTCGGGAGAGATAACTGGGATTTTGGAGACAGGCCAGTGTGACTCTCTGTGTTAGCGTTCCTTACCTTCTGGGGAAGGGAAGGTGAGACAGAACATCAACATATAGTCATGCTGGCCTCATGAACACAGAGAGTGTTTTCAAACAATGCTGGCTCCCTCGGTCAAGAAACGGAGATGAGCATTGCCCCCTAGAATTGGATATGACTGGATAGGGAAAACTTGAACTTTCTGCCACCAGAACTATGAAGATGTTCTGACCCAGCTCCCAAACACAACAAACCCTCTGTAGTTAAATCAATTATTCCTTTATTAGGAGTGCTAGCAGCCCGGACGAAAAACCACTCTCTCTTTCACCACAGGCTAACAAGCTGTCTGGCAGGGAGATGAATAGTTGTCTACCACACCTATTCATCTCCGCTCCCTGCCTTTTATCCCCAGAGCTAGGATGGGGCTTTGCTAGCAGCGGTGGCTCTTCCTTCCCAAGGATCGGCTCATAGATTTCCACTGCTCTCCTCTTCTCTGCCTTCTCTGCATCCACATGTCAGGCACTAGACCCAGCTGTTCCTCCTCTTCCTCATTAGCCACCTCCAGACCTGGGGACTGTTGACTCTCCATCTGAGGGCTGATGGACAGCCCAAGCTCCGCCTCTGTCTCTCTCTCTCTCTCTGACAGCTCCATTCCCTCTTCCCCCTCACAGCTCTCAGATTGCCTTGATGCTGGTCCTGACTCCCACACCTTCTCCTCCTCTGATTCAGCTGCTGGAGGGGCTGGCAGCTGATAGGCCACAACAGGAGAGAGGTTTTTCCATGAACCAGAGGGTGTGTGGTTTTGTGTGCTGCCTGCATTCTGCAGATAGGGCTTCACTTGTTTCATGGCCTGGTTTCTGGCAAGCTGCAGACTGGTGCCAGTCTACAAACTGGGGCTTGGGGACTCCTGTTTTACAGTTTTATTATACATCTCCTTGTGGATGAAAAAAAAATGATCTAGAATATTGAATTTTTAAAATCCAATGTTCAACCAAGTAAAAATATTGTACGCGCACCTCACACTGTGTTTCATACAGCCCTTTAAATGAGTAGGCACATTTTCAATTAGAGTTCTGGGGAACAGATTCCCTGTGACGCAGGAAACTGTGTGGGACTCTCAATGGAATATAGAATATAGGATGTGGCATTGCTCAGATTTCCATGTCTAAAGAAAATTGCATGCACTAAAGAGTTGTGAAGATGAGAAGTCCTGAGTCCTTTCTAGATATATTTCTACATTATCATTTTCTTGTCCATGTCATTATCAGCTAAATAAGTGTGAACCTGTCCTTGAACCTTGGTCAATGCTTGGGTCAACATTCTCACCAGTTTTCAGATTCTCCCAGGACTTATGTGCCATTATAAGATTTCCCTCATGGCCCTCATTGCATCTGTTGACCTTTAATGAAGCAGAAGCAGAAAAAGAAGAAAAGTTCTGTTCTTTAGGGCTTTTATAATTCATGCTTCTTGTGCTAGAAGTATGGCTATCCTAGTCAGATCTTAGGAAAGTGTCAAAGATATTGTGATTCCAACCTCCTGGAGGTTGGAATCAGAAATTCCTACAGATCTTTTACTACAGTACCTGCTGGATTCAACTTTCATATTTCAAGTTTCTCCAGTTTAGAAAAAGTGAAACAGGAAGCTGGTGTCTTGCAAACTGCAAAAACAGCAAAGAGTAATCTGAGGAGGACTGGCTTAGAAAAATACCAGTTTGACTTCAGCCCAAGTGAAGTCAATATATATATTTTGCTGCCAATACTTACTATGGAAGCAATTTTGTAAATATCTTCCTGACTTGGTCTCAAAACTTCTAGTGTAAACATTAGTCTGAAAGGTTGGGTTCTTGCCTGTGTACTGAGATATTTGTGTGCTAATGTAATGACACTTTCTACCTTCTTCCACAACTCCATTGTAGTTGCTCTTGGAGAAGGAATAGGATTTGTCAAGTTTACTCAATTTTCATAAATTATAAAAGAATCAGACATGGAAAGGTCATATTTGTGGTTATTGAACCTTTTCTTGTGTGGTATCTAGTTCCAAATTTGCACAAAAAAACCATGAAATGTTGGTGTGCTACTTCCCCAAATAATGTCACAAAGGTGGTATTTTGTAGGTGACCGGGCTGAGCCTGAAAAGGACTCAAATGCAAAGACTCGAGTCCCTTTGAGTTCCCAGGAGATCTAAATCCAATCCACCCTGAATTCCATTGACTCTTATCTACTGCCATTGTGCTTTGACTGTTAGTCGTTCATGCCCAAGGACATTTCCAACTTGAAAGAATTAGCCAGTGACATTACCCATTGCCCGGCGGACGCCCATTTGGTGGCTCCTTTCATGTCCCCGTCAATGTGCCTCCAGAACTGGTACCTATCTATCTACTTGCAGATGCATACTTTTCCAACTGCTAGGTCGGCAGGAGCTGGAGCAAATGAAGGGAGCTCACCCTGTCACAGAGCAGCACCTGGGTCTCAAACGTGCACTTGCTGATCATCAACCAGTATCCTAAGCATGTTACTGCTGTAGTTTGGATTCTTGTAGACAGCGTTAGCATGCAAAAAACCTGTAGTCAATTGACCCACCTTGCTTCCTGATTTATTGCGCCTGGCAGATACATCTTGTCTCAAAAGCAATAGATTTCTTCTATCCAGTGTCCTCTGAATACCTTGGATTTCAACTCCCAGATGTCACTGCTGTCCAGAAATCCCAGAAGTTGAGGTTTTGAGAGATTCAGGGCAGCAAGCTGGGTAAAGCAGAAATGTGAAATGTGGCGGCGTCTGGGAGCAACTAGATTGTCATACAGACGGATGACATTTGTAATCTGTATATTCCTTAATTCAGTTTCTCTTGTGTGCTGAGTTTCTTCCTCGAGGCAAGACGAGAATGCAAATTGATTTAAATCTTTAACTCCCATCACCCTTTTGCAGTATTTTATAGCTGAAGCGCTCAGACTGCTTGCATTGTATTAAATTTGGATTAGGTTAGGATGAAAGATTGCTCCGTCGAGGAGGAAGGAAAGCCAAGAGTGTACAAGGCCAGTTCAAGAGGAAGCTTTCCCCTCCCCCTGTGGGAAACTAGCAAAGGTACAAATTGGGGGCACCATTTGACCACGGATGTGTGTGGTCTTTCTCTAATTAATGCCAAAATCTTTAGGGGAGTCATGCAGAATAACCTTTCCCTCGTTAATTGTCAAAGAAGAAAGGAACGGCGGAAACCATTCTGCTCTTGTCAAGATTTCTCAGAAACAAAAAGGGGCAGAATTATGCCTGCTGGAGGTTGTCTTGGATGCTTTGATTAGTGGCAGAGGCCAATTTTTCCCATCAAAGGCCTTGTTAATTGTAAGCCACGCTGAAAGTCTCTTGTCATGAACCTTCTGGAAAACAGTATTATAAGCAAGTGTCGTTTTCATTTAAGGTGATTCTCAGCTGTCATTAGAGAACCCCCCCCCCGCAACATACCTCCACCCCATTCCCCCCCCCCAAATCTGAATGTGCACATAATTTCAAAATAAACTGGGAACACGATTGCACTCAGTCAGGATAATTAACCACCGAAATCAAAGAATCCATATTTCTCATTGACTTGTTGGCATCAATTTTTGACATCTCCCAGCTCACTTCTGTTCTGCAGGATGGTTTTAGAGGCAGAGGCTCTGCAGAGATTTTTTTTCTTTAACAGCTGGTGGCTCATAAGCAGTTCTCTTTAAATAAGAGATCAGCCTTTGTTGTTCCATTGCTTGGATGATTAAAGAGTCATTTGTTGAAATTGTTAGATTAAAAAAAAAACGGAGATGGAAAAGTTAATTTGCTCTCTAGGTACTGACCAAGCATCAGGTGATAATGAAGTGGGAGCTGTAAGGGCCTAAGAAAGATATCTGATCTTGCTTATTGAAGGTGACAAACAGCTTGTCACCGCCTGCATTTTAAAAATAGATATTCTTATAAAACAGTATTTTACAAGTATTACTGCATGAGTCAAAAGGAGGGCTGTGAAGATATCTACAGACCCTTCAGATCCTGGACATGAATTGTTTCAACTTCTACCCTCAAAACAATGCTGTAGGGCATTCCACACCAGAACAACGAGACAGTTTTTTTACCCATGCCATCACTCTGCTAAATAACTAATTCCCACCACACTGTCAAATTATTTAGTAAGACTGTATTAATATTCTTCTCATTTTCCTACTATTTATGTCCATTTCTACCTTTGACTATAACTTTGTTGCTTGTATCTTTACAATTTATATTTTTTTATTTAGTTTCCTAATATGATTTATGTTGATTGCTTATTTAGTATCCTATGACGATCACTAAGTGTTGTATTTTATGATTTATGATGAATGTATTTTTATGACTATGGTCATGATTTATCACTTATAGCTTTTACATACAATGAGAGCTTATGTACTGAAGACAAATTTTTTGTGTGTCCAATCCACTTGGCCAATAAAGAGTTCTATTCTATTCTATTCTATTCTATTCTATTCTATTCTATTCTACTCTATTCTACTCTACTCTACTCTACTCTACTCTATTTTTAAAAGTTTTTAAAAGTGTTGTTTAATTGTAGAACCAAATTGCTTGAGCTAGAAAGACTGGAAGAAATTAAACCTTCTAGAACTTCACTGGATGTTATTCTTCCATTCATGCTACTCAACCAATGTTGTATTAAAGTAAATGTAGAAAACATTTTTTTAAAAAAAATAATGAATGTGTGACTGGAAAAGCTTAGCTTCCCCCCATGCCCATCCTCCAAAAGAGAAAATTTGAACAGGAAAATGTCCAGACATGCAGATGAGACACACATGGACAAGAAAGGCAGGAGAGACCAACTAATACATCAAGAACCAGGTGTGAAAGTGCTCACTGCAAAGTCATAATTTCTACCTCTTTCATTTCATATGAATCTCTTGCCATAGATGGTCATGGCTGATCTGAAAAGAAAGGCTGAGTGGTTGTACTTGAATAGAGATTGTAGGGGAGTCCCAGATCTGTAGACCAAAGTCCTGGAGGAAGCCATTTCCACAGGAAGAGAATGGGCATGTCCACACTGTCTCCAAGCTCACCTCAACAGAGACAAAAAATGTAATGTAATTACGAAAAAGATGTTGAGACTTTGGAAAAGCAACTAAGATGATTAAAGGCATGACATAAACACATGAAGAACAGTTGTGGGAATTGGGTATGACTAGTCTAGTGAAGAGAAGGACCAGGGGTGACATGATAGCAGTATTCCAGTATTTGAGAGGTTGCCAGAAAGAGGAGGGGGTCAACTTATTTTTCAAAACACCAGAGGGCAGGACAAGAAACAATGGATGGAAACTAATCAAGGAGAGAAGTAACTGGAATTAAGGAGAAATCTCCTAATTGTTAGAATAATGAATCAGTGGGACTACTGCCTCCAGAAGTTGTGGGTGCTTAATTGCTGAAGGTATTTAAGAAGAGACAATCAGTTGTCTGAAATGGTATAGGGTCCCTTAAACGTTTGAGCAGGGGGTTGGACTAGAAAACCTCTAAGGTCCCTTCCAGCTCTATTCTATTCTGAGACTTGGACTTTATAGGTCTCTTCCAGAGCATCTGGGTCAAGGCTGATGTTGGCATCTCTCATTCCACTGGCATGACATCCTCCCTCAGTGCCAGGGGTAGGATTCTATCTGGTCGCACCGGTTCCATGGAACCAGTTGTTACAATTCTGCCCAGTTTGGAGAACCGGCAAATCGCACCATTGGCTGGCCCCTCCCCACACATTTACTCCTCACCTGGCATGCACACCATTCAATTTGCCTGCTAAGTTGCTATTTTTTCCCGACCATCAACTGTTCCGACTATCAGCTATGCCAGGAAGATTTAGATTAGCTAGAAAGCAAGAAATCGTTGGATTTCTTGCTTTCTAGCTAATCTAAAAGCAGAGTTCAACCTTCCTAGCTTCTATTTTTCAGTGCAGACTCAGGTAGCAGATTGCAGAAAGATAGATCTCTGAATTAATCTGTGATTCTGTGAGCAATTCAATCTGCCTGCCTGATTTGCCTCATTTTGGGTAAAAGTTGCTCTTTTTTATAAAAAAAATTAAATATTTACATAAATATTTACAATATTTACATACAAGCCATGCCCAATATTTACATACAAGCCATGTGACCACCAAGCCACACCCACAAATTAGGCCATGCCCACAGAACAGGTTGTTAAGAAATTGGAATCCCACTCCTGCTCAGTCCCCATTTATTGACTAACATATTCCAAAATGTAATGGTCTTACATATTTGAGTGCACAGCTGCTTCTTTCAAGGGCAAAATGGGCTCCTCTGAACACCTCAGAAGTCCCTCAGGCTTAATGTCTTCAAGACAATCTGCTCCTGGTTGGAATCAACAGCTTCGCACACAAAGGGGAGATTGTTGAGCTCAAAATGGAAGGGTTTGGAATGTGAAACATCTGCCACATCCCATGTTTTGGGGACAGGTGCAAAGAATGTGTTGTGTACTAGCCACAAATTCAGACCCTGAGCCTAGTTTCCTTCTCCCAAGGAAGCAGAGCACCTCTTTGTTTTTCTTGTGAAGCACAAGCAAGGCCAGAAGTGCCTCCCGCTCTTCCATCATTGTATCTTTAGTCAAGGTTGAGGTCATAGAGGCAGATCAGGTAGCAATACATTTACCCAGCTCATCATTTATTTATCCGTTGAGAAATTTTATATGCCACCCATCTCCTTAACGGCTTTGAGAGGCTTACAAAGAAACCATAAAAACATTAATAAAAACAACATTAAGACCATAAGAGATATAAAGCACACACTAAAACAATAACATTAAAAGGCCTGGGTAAATAAATATGTCTTTAAACTTTGTCCGAAACGGCAGGAGGCCTATTTTACCACCGAGGCCTTGCTGCAGAAAAAGGAGCCTTTGTTTTCGGTGTTGGATTATTCATGGCTAAACTTCCGAAAGGTTTTCCACTGAGGGCTTGGCAATGGGGCATCGTGTGCAGGAAGAGGCAGCTATGAAGATAATTATGGCTTAAGCCAGTTCAGGCTTTGTATAACTAAGTGGGCACCTGGAATTGAGTCCCCAAGTAGATCTTTGTTGCCCAAAATCTACTACTACTAATGCTTCCAAGAGTGAAACTTTCTGGAGCAGGTTTCTTAAAGCAGGGCAGGGTAGATTTAACATCCATTAGATCAAATCCTGCTCAGCAACTCTGTGAAAGAGGGAGGACCCCCACCTACCCCAGAGGGTAGCAAGCTTCAGAAAGTTCCTTTGCAATTTAGCAAGCCAATCAAGTTTAAAACCAAAACAGGTATTTTTCACCTGTGGAGGAAAACACTGCCCCCAGCTTCAGCCTTGGCTCAGGTAATAAATCTAAGACATCATCCCACCCCACAATTTAGGACTGCTGTTCTACTCTATTTCAAGAGCAAAACATAGTAAGATTTTTTTTAAGTACAATAATAAAAGATAATACGGACTAAAAAAGGAAAATAAAATAAATGGTGCAAGAAAGCAAGAGAGGGACAGAGGGACAGAGAGACAGAGAAAGAGAGAGAGAGAGAGAGAGAGAGAAAGAAAGAAAGAAAGAAAGAAAGAAAGAAAGAAAGAAAGAAAGAAAGAAAGAAAGAAGAGGAAGAAGTAGAAGTAGAAGTAGAAGTAGAAGAAGAAACACCCCAGAAAGCAATTTCCCACTCTCCATAAAATAAATAATTTCATCAGCTCTTCACCTCCTATTAGTTAACAAATATAAAACTCTTCTTCTCATAACTCAACTCTTAACTATAGGGAAAATCAATAAACATATTTTTAATCCAGGTGTTGGCAAAAAGTCTGAAAAGACTTTCATTAATAAACATAAAACTTAATTTTAAGTAAAAACCAATAGTTGTCTTTTCCACTGCAGATGTCAGCAAATTCAGAAAGACCCACCCAAACAACAATATATACATTTTAACCCTGATCAAATAAGCCAATTTTATGTTCCCTCTTTTTACATAACGCAATCTTGCTCTTTATTCCCTTCAAATGATGATTATTCCTTGCCTTGAATTTCTTCAAACCTTAAACAAGTCTCTTTTGTAAGTCCAGCAGAAAGAAATTATTCCAATTATTCTCTGGACCTGGCATTTTAATTTTCTTAATTTTTAGATCCTCATTTGCAGATCTTTTGTATGAGAGGCATGATGGCATAGTGTTAAGCTCCCACTCTAAAAGTTGAGAATTCATTTCTAGGTCATGAACTCCACATGCTGTGAACTCCACATGGCATTAGGAGGGAATCTGGCCAGTAAATGCTCCATCCACTCACCCTGATTCTACCCTGAATTAAAGGATTACCGAGTTGTAAAAAAGGGAATTTTCTGTATATGTTTTGTATATCTGATTTTGTATATCTGCTCTGGTGGTGCAGTGGTTAGAATGTAATATTGCAGGCAAACTCTGCCCACAGCCTGGAGTTTGAGCCTCATCAACTCAAGGTTGACTCATCCTTTCATCCTTCCAAGGTGAGTAAAATGAGGACCCAGATTATTGGGGACAATATGATGACTCTGTAAGCCACTTAGGGAGTGCTGTAAAGCACTATAAAGTGCTATATAAGTCTAAGTGCTATTGCTAATGCTATATCCAGTGATAAATTGTTGTTCACATAGTTCTCCATAATCATGTCAGATGAGTTTTGTTGGAAATCTTTTTCTGTAACAGCATGTTTGGGTGGAACAGCTTCTTCTGGGAACAGGGTGCTCATAAAAATACACAGAATAGCTGACATTGTTGATTCAAAGTCCCATTGCCATTCCTCAACAGTATCTCTAAATGCTACTATAAGTTGCTTTTCTTGTTATGTCTCCAATATTGAAAAGAATTGTTTCTTTCCCACAAAAATATATCTAATCTTTAAAATTAATTTCAAAGTCTTAACATTCAAAGTCAAATATTCCAACTTTTTTCTAATCCTTTGATCTATTTAAAACTTTCTGAAGCCAAACCTTTGTCTTGCTTTTTGCTGTTTATTTTGAATTCTTACAGCTTATAAAACTACAGTTTCATTTTTTATATATATTAAGAATTGAGGGCACTCACTTCATGTTTCCAATCTTGTCAGTTTGAAGGCATCTAATTTCATTAAAGCAATTAATAGTCAATTTCCAAAGATGGTTTTTAAAACGGATGCAATTGTTTTCAAAGCCACAGACAGAAGATAAGTTTTTATATGGACTTGTGAGCCCAAATATTTACAAGATTCGTAAAGTATGTTGCTTTAATCTTACACTTATAGACAAAACAGGTAAACATTTTTAAAAAAAACATCCAGTTCATATATTATCCATTTATGTGATATTAACTTTCAGGTTTGATGCTTCTGCAGAGTGAATTTTATAACCTAAAGTAATGGGAATTCCATACAAATTAACACTGGGAGATACAGTACATGAAAAGTACGCATATGACATAAGTCAATCAAATTTAACTTGACATCTATCTCTCAGTGTTAATCAACAACTAATTGATTTGAGCTTGTTTCCATCATGATGACTTGGAAGAAAGCTGTATTTTGTCTCAGAGTTTCCAAATTTTATCAGATGGTTGCATATGTACTCGTTTTAAAGCATGCTTAAATATCCACAGAAAATTCCAAGTTTGTTTGTACCCTTATATGCTTCCCAAGCATAGAATGGCTATAATGCATATTTTAGAAAACTAGTTTGATCGCTATGGACATCAGTTAAATTTATCCCTATAACCTCTGAATTTCTGCTTGAGTTTTCTAGGGAATACAGTAAATTTGAAAAGCCTACTCTTTCCAGCTTCAAGGCAAACTGAATTACTAAACGTAGCCATCTCTTTTAACGAACTTAAATGGGTATTGATTATTTCAGTTAATCTGTGCTGCATTTCAAAGATCTTTGGAAAAATGGAATAATGCTGTATTTTATATAAGAAATCCTGGAAGACAAGAGATCAGGCTTTTGAGGAGAGAAAAAAAAAATATATATACCTTTGATCAATGGAGAAATTGAAAAATAAAAATCATGCTTGTAATGGAGGTTTATTCTAATTTAAAAACTGACATGATTGCTTTACAAAGGAATACTGTAACAGCAATGTTGCGGCAATTTCTCATCTAGCAACAGCATGCATTCCACTGATAAGCTTCAGTAAGTTTCCAGAGATGACAGCAGAGCAAATGCTGGGCTGGGTGGAAGTCTGTTTTACATACCTGCAGGCAGAAAGGGCTGGAAAGGGAAACACACATTGCCAAGATATGTCCTGGCACCTTGGTGTGTTGGAGTTCAGACGGTTTGAGTGGAGCTGGGCCAGGACTGGTCTTTCATTGAGGCCAGAGCAAATTGATAACACTTTGCTAGAAAACCTTCTAGTGTTCTCCGGCAAGCTGCATAAAATTATAAATGCTTAGGTTGATCTCATGCACATTGGAGGAGGAGGAGGAGGAGGGGAGAGAGAGAGAGAGAGAGAGAGAGAGAGAGAGGGTTAGTTTCTTGGAATATACAGCTAACAGCTGTTGTTCACCTACTGAGCTGAAACCTTCATATGACCCCAGGAACTCGTAGCTCTTGACATCTTTCACTGATTTCTGACTGTATCTTCTTCTTCTTTCTCTTCCCTTTTCTTTCCATTGTCTTCAGATCTTCAGGCTTTCTTCTCCAAGCGTTCTTATACATCACAGTGAAGGGCTTGCTCTTCAGTGACTCCTCATATATGTAGACAAGAAAGATAACTTTCAAGTTTCTCTGCCTGGCTCTTATCACAAGAATCCAAAATTTGTTAATTCAGGACCCAGGTCATACGATTTCTGAGGTATATTGGCTACAACAGCAATTGGTCTTCCATATTATTCAAATTGAAATAAAGTTTGTAATGTCTGCCTCATTTCTATAGTGCAGTGGTCGCCAACCAGTGGGCCGGGAACCACTGGTGGTCCGCAAGAAAAGTTTGGTAGTCCACTCCCAAAGCACCCCCCCCCAAAGCAATTAATCCAGGCTGCATGGAAACACAAGACTGCGTCACCCACATGGCCCGCGGGAACACAAGGCTTCTGTCATTTGCATTGCAGACAACACAAGGAAGTGAGGGGAGGGGGGAAAGGGCAGAGGGGGAAACTTGCCCCAGCCTCCCCATGTGCCTGGACTGGCCACCGGGCTGCTTCTTTCCACTTCTTTCTTCTTCTGCTTTTGGCTGCACGCAAGGAAAGCAGCAAAAGTCTTTCTTTCTTTCCCCCAAACTCCACCAGAAATGAGTCTTTGGGACCCTGTAATGCATCCTGCTCCAAGAGGCTGCGCTGACAAAGACTCATTTCTGGTGGAGTTTGGGGAAGAGAAAGAAAGACTTCTGCTGCTTCTGCTGCTTTCCTTACATGAAGCCAAAAGTCTCTCTCTCTCCCCTCCCGAGAATGGAGCTGGAGCTGGTATTCTGCAATCACAAATAAAGAATGATCAATTGGTAGGAAAACAGGGTGGAGAATTTTCCTGCAGACTTTTTCGGGATTTCCCCAGGGTCTCTGGTCCGTGGGATTTAAAATTATGAGTTTGGTGGTCCCTGAGGTACAAACGTTTGGCACCCTGCTATAGTGTAATAGGTTGGCATTGCTAAAGAATTTAAATTCTGGAAAAATATCATTTTTTTTCACTGTGTTTGGATTTTCAAGCTATTTTCTAGCTTTCAGATATAATTTAACGAGCGATTGATTCTTGCTAAATTTTCAGAAGCCCGTTGCGACTGGAGTAGAGCTGTTGGGACATTTTGAACAGTGGCCTTCCTCTTTAGCGGTTTGCAAAATCGGAGTAAATTATGCATGTTAAAATGTGCATATTTGCTTAATTTGAATAATTTAAAGAGTATGGAACTTTAATTTTCCTTACCAAAGAATTTGGAGTGCTTAGGAAAAAAAAGCCCTGTCACATATATATTTTTCTAAATTACTTGGTTTTGTAAATACAGCACACCATCACTGAAATCATATAAAATACTGTAAATAAATAAAAATAAGTGTAAAGTATAATTTTAACTGCAATCTGCCATCTTCATAAACATTTTTTCTTTGTTTGTTTTAAATATTGCACCAACATTAATTATATGTCTAGACATCTCTTATGTTTTATGGATTTGAGTAAGAATTTTTGTCACCAGTTTCCCTTCCTATAGATAAACACAGAATACGTTAGTGGACTCTGGGCTTAGTTGTTATGTTGCAGATGTTTCATTACCCAAACTAGATCGGGGGTTCCCAACCTGTGTGCCGTGGGCCACTGCGCACATGTGTGCATGCAGCCCCACTCATGCGAGTGGCAGACACACCCACCCGCCACTCACAAATGAAGCTGTGCATGCGCCTGCCCCTCACACAAAACCATCCCCTCTTTCCCCCCCCCCTGCACCAGGCCACCAACCCGAAAAGATTGGGAAACGCTGAACTAGTTAACATCATCAAAGCTAGATAACCAGAATAACAGAATAACTAGTGATGCTACCTAGTTTGGGTAATGAAAAATATGCAACAAAACAACCAAGGACTCCTCATTTCAACCCTGAGCTAGAAATATTCTCCTTTACTGGTACAGAATCAGGGATGGGCTGCTACAGGTTCACCCAGATTCGGGCGGACCCATTGTTAATGTTATGGCTGGTTTGGCAAACCATCAAATCTCACCCCTGGCTGGCCTCACTCACCCTGCCCTGCCCCTCCCAGGAGTCTCAATGCAGCCCATTTTGGATGCAGATAAGCACAGGGCCCACAGGGAGGCTCGGGGAGGGGGAAAAATAGGCCTCCTGGAGGCTCCAGAAGTCTGGAAACAGGCCCATTTCTGGCCTCAGGAGGGCTTCCAGAGCCCAGGGAGGCTGTTTTGGCCTCGGAGCCTCAAGGAAAGCCTCCGGAACCTGAGAAGGATGAAAAATGGGCCTCCCAGAAGTTCCGGTAGGCCATGTCCACCCAGCAACAAGGCAGAGAACCCATTGCTGGGATTTTTGAAGCCCACCCCTGTACAGAAATATGTTTGCCAAAAGATGTGCACCGGAGGTGGTATTCAGCAGGTTCTGAACAGTTCTGCAGAACCTTTACCAGAAATTTTGAGTAGTTTGGAGAACCGGCAAATACCACCTCTGACTGGAGATTTTGCAATATCTTTCCCCTGCCATGCCCACCAAGTCACGCCAACAGAGCCGGTAGTAAAAATTTTTTGAAACCTGCCACTTTTTTAAAAAATTCATATTTATATGCCGCCCTTCTGCGGAGACTCAGGGCGGCTTACAATTTTTGGAGCACAACCCAATGCGCTCAGCAATAGCCTTCATTCCATTGTATATGCCTGCTTATTACTAGGGCTTTTTGGCCCTTCCCAAGTGGCATTTTTTACAAAGTCAACTTATTGCCCCCAACAATCTTAGGTCCTCAATTTACCTACCCCGAGAGGATGGAAGGCTGAGTCAACCTTGAGCCTGGTGGGATTTGAGCCTGCACTAATTGCAGGCAGCTGGAACTAAGTGCTAGGCGTTTAACAGCCTGCACCACCAAGGCCACTGATGTGCACCAAGAACCGATGACTGCTCTGCTAAGGATATTTGAGGATGCTGAGATGTTTTCAGTGCCATCATCCAGCCTCAGGGAAGTAAGCTTGACTAGATGCCTCTCTAGTGCAATTGGGATCCAAAGAGCTGTGCTATATAGGTATCTCAGCTGTGATTGGGAAAGGATATCAGAAGAGGAACATTGCCCAAGATTAATTCAAGATAAACTTGAACAATGGTTTTCTCCAATAGGGACTCTCTTCTTTTTAGCAATTGTTGCCTTTTTAATGCATTACTATTGTTTGAATATGTTTTACTTCTTTTTTAATGCAATACAGAGTTGGGAGGGACCTTGGACATCTTCTAATCCAACTCCTGCTCTCATGCAGGAGACCCTATACCATTCCAGGTTATCCAATGTCTTCTTAAAAGCTCCAGTTTTGGAGCACCCATAATATCTGGAGGCAACATATTCCGCTGATTGATTGGTTGTTCTCACTGTCAAGAAATTTTTCCTTAGTTCTAAGTTGGATCTCTCCTTGATTAGTTTTCATCCATTGCTTCTTGTCCTGCCTTCAGGGGCTTTGGAGAATTTTATAGTATTTAATTTAAGAGGTCATATTGGAAAGGCTTCCATGGTTGTCTACATAGACCTGTTCATATTGACCATTGAATGTGGCAAAAAGTTCCCACTCAAGGGAATTACATTTCCATAAACCATCCATAAACCCTGACTGCTCTTTAGAAGGCCAGATCCTGACAATGAAACTCAAATACTTTGGCCACCTAATGAGAAGGAAGGACTGACTGGAGAAAAGCCTAATGCTGGGAAAGATTGAGAGCAAAAGAAGAAGAAGGGGACGGCAGAGAAGAAGGTGGCTGGACGGAGTCACTGAAACAGTAGGCATGAACTTAAATGGACTCCAGAAGATGGTAGAGGACAGGAAGACTTGGAGGAACATTGTCCATGGGGTCATGGGTCGGACACGACTTCAAGAACTAACAATAACAACAAAACCATCCTTTCAATCAAGGTTAGACCTTTCACTCCTGAAGTCCAGAAGTGCTGAACTAGGCCAACTAATTCACAGACAAACACACACGCACTGTGCACGTGCGCTGCACAACACACACACACACACACACACACTCTCTTATGGCCAATATGACATTCACAGAGAAGGATACTGTTTTTTCACAGCTGAATTCTTTTCCTTTTGATAATAGATCTGACTGGCATCTCAAAATCTGCATAATGACATTTTTAAAGAACTTTTATCTCATTCAACTGGTGGAGATACAATAAATAGTCCCATCGGGATCTAAATCAATTAGACTTCTGATACCATGGCCAGAGGAAATGCAACACGATGTTGTCAGAGCTTTTCTGAGTCTGCTTTGAGGAGGTGGAGAGAACCTGAGTAAAATCTGAACATATCCTTTCAAAGGGCAGATTGAGGGGGATAATTTTTTTGGCTGAGATGCATTGCACTCCCTACTGGTAGATGAACATATCTGTGGAGGATGTAGAGGGAACCTTTGACCTTGACCAAGAAGAACTCATTGGTCCCTACAAACAACCTGCCATACCAGTAGAACTTTGGTGACCCATTTACTGCCTCAAGTGTGTAGGCTGCCTGCACTGAGATTGCTGGAGATGTAGAAGATCAAGCTAAAATGTCAGTGGAGCTGTGGCTGAGATATGTGTGACTCAGTTGGGTGTGAATTGGAAGCAAAATTGGCTTCATTATACAATCAGCAAATGTTCATGGCCATGAACATTTCTAGAATAAATAATTTCTGGCTGTTGTAGAATGGGTCCTTGTGAATTAGCAATACCAGTGTTTAGACAATACACTTTCCCCCCGCAATACAGCAAAATAGTTCTGTATATATAAAGAGAAAGCCGGCCAATGCTGAAAAACATCCTTCTCTGTGAAATATAACTTCTCTTAAACCTACAGATTCAGAGTTGACAACAACAGAAGTCCAATCCCATTTTTCCTATTCATCATACTGCTGCTCCCTTTAGCCAGATTCAGTGTTTTATGCTCTCTGAATAAACATAAGAGTCCATCTGACCAGAGAGGATAATGAGGCTCCCCTACTCCCAATTCCTTGGCAAGAAGACCCAAAGACATTCAGAGCCAAAGGCTGCTCAGAACGAAATGATGCACTTGTGCTCGATTCATCAGAAGGACAGAATGATGAGGCCAGTAGATTTGTAACAGGAAAAAGCACAGAGCTTTAATCCTTGGGAGATCACCGCAAGCAATAACCAAAACTATTGGGTTTTGAAAATCCTGGGTGGCCATTTTCAGAGACCTCCTGCTGTGATGAGGCCTGGGTTTCCATGAGTAAGGATGTGTCTTGATCTAGGACCAATAAACTTCTAGTCCAGTGCACTGGAAGGTTACAAAGGGGGGGTCATATCTGCAAACTGAAGGGTGAAGATAAAGATCAACGTTTCGCCTATCCAGTCATGTCTGCCTCTAGGGATGATCTCATCTCTGTTTCTTAGTTGAGGGAGCCAGCATTGCATGAAGTTTTTCTTTGGTCAGATGGCCAGCATGACTATATGCCAAGGCAATGGAATGGAATGTTATCTTCCTTCTGAAGTGGTACCTATTTATCTACTCACATTTGCATGCTTTCAAACTGCTAAGCTGGCAGGATCTGGGGCAAGTAACAGGAGCTCACCCCATCAGGCAACATTGGGCTTTCAGCTTCCAGGTGACAAGCTCAGTGTCTTTTAACTGCTGAGCTCTCTCTCTCACACACACACACACACACACACACACACACACACTGTTAGTTTCAGTCACAAACTAAAGAACTCTAAGCAAACCACTCATGTTTTCCACTTCACCTCCAAGGCTCCCAGATTACTTTTACAGGGCAACCATATTTGTTCACAAACCTGAGGTTCACCGAACCTGAGGTTCGTGAAAATCAGGGAAACAAGGCAGTTTGAGTCAACAATGTTTCAATGCAGGGACCATAGCTCTTTTTCAAATTTAATGAAACAGTTTAGTGGATTTTATGTGGGCCAACGGTGGCCATCTGTATGAATCAGACCCTCTTTATTGGTGAGGTTGATTTAAGCACCTCCAGATGCTTAACTCACCACTGGTCTAAGAGTCTTTATAACAATAGCTCTTAGCATTTAGACTTACAGTATATACACAGCTTCACAGTGCTTTACAGCCTCTCTAAGCAGTTGACAGAGTCAGCCTATTGCCCCCAACTATCTGCATCCTCATTTTACCGACCACAGAAGGATGGAAGGATGAATCAACCATGAGCCAATGAGACTTGAACTGCCAAACTGCAGTCAGCAGAATTAGCCTGCATACTGCGTTCTAACCACTGCCCCACTATGGTTCATGGTTGTAGAGTCCCTATTTGTCAGAGGCATATGCAAATGTTTCCTGTTCATAAACATACTCAGAGTTGGGATCATGTTGTGGTTAAGGTGCTCTGGTGCTCTGGTGAAGCTGCAGCACTCACTGAATGACCTTCTGTCTCAGCAACAACCTACAGAATAAAGTGAAAAACATCTCCCAGGAAAAGGAGAGCTACAAATACAGTTAATAAATCAGCCAAATAAATCAATATGCTAAAAGATATACCGAAAGATCCTTGAGTCAGGATTGCTGGCGTAATTTGGTTGAATCATGTCAGGTCCTCTCGCCATTCTGCTTGTTTCATTATCTGGAAAAACAGCATGTTTACAAGTATTAATGTGTAGGCAGAGGAATTGTGAAAGCATTTCTGTGCTGTTTGTATAACCATTTACAAGGCAGCCTCCCCTGATCTGAAAGCAAGGTTGCATGGACACCCAATTTATCTGGAGGGTGCTTTTTCTTCTTCTTCTGCAGGGTAAATGTGTCCATCCCTTTGGTAGGGTTAAAAAGAAATGAATCATCCTGCAAAGTTGCTGCTATGCTGTTAGAGCTGGCCAAGAGCAAAGCTGCGTATCTTCTGCATAAATGTTTATTGTTTGACTAAGTTTCCAAACCAAAATGGTCTTAAGTGAAAAATTGCTGGATTTATTAACATATTTCCTGAAAGATGCTCTGGGGGTTGTCTAAATGCATACTTTTCTAACCACAAATCTATTACATTTCATGGCTCTTGTATGAACTTTTCATTTATTGCCATTCTATCTGGTATTTCACCAGGTCTTCCATGAAAACAGAACTGATATCTAAGGTTCAGTGCCTTTACTGTGGTTGCATGGTGGCCCCTGAAATGGCTGCTGTGTTCATGCTCAACACCTGAAGGTTGGCTCATTGTGATTTCCTGGAAAAATGTTCATTTGAATTTCTCCCACTCTAAAATCTGGAGGTCAGCTAAGACTTGAACTAAATCTGAGCGGCAATATCTACAGACTCCATTGTTACAGCCTCAACCCCTCACAGCTTCAACCTCAAGCTGCTCACGTGGACCTCACCCTATTCTTAAGAGGTCCTTAAAAGGGCATGCATAGTGCACCCAAGCGTGCCTACTGTCCCTGTCTTACTGTCCCCATTTATCTGTATTTACTTCCTTTGTTCATGTTTATGTTCTATACTTGTTATCTGTGTATATGTTTGACAAACAAACAAACAAACAAATATCAAGGAGTAAGGAAACTTTGGTGGTTGTGGGCTGTGCTGTACATTTGGGAGCTGATGGTCAGATCATATGTCATGCTAACAGACCAGGTGTTACTGTATTCACCCCCATTTAAATCATGAGCCTCTAGCCAGATCTTTCAGAGCTTAAAGAAGATTTATTAGGAGTGAACATGCCAGTGCTACCTGGGTGTAGCCAACTCTGAGACACATCATTCATTTCACCCTTGACCCTGGTCTTCCTCCACCCCTTGGGTGTATCATAATTCATATTCTCCAATGGGACACATCCATAGCCAAGATTCATCAATCATGCTCTCCAGTTATAATTTTGTGCGCCAGAAACTTCGGGCACCTAGAAATTATCTATGAAAGAATTTAAGGGATGCACTACTTCCTCCCCGCCTCCCTTTCTGCTGGCAACTCTTAAAAGACCAGAGAAATATTTTAGGAGTTGACATCAGGATTGGGCAGTAAAATTCAGACCCGTAAATCCATTCACAGCTTGAGCTTCAACCAGAAGTCTCTCCATTCTCAGCATATTATGACCAAGAATACTTCAGAACAGACTAAAGACTCATGAAGACTTTGATGGCTTCTCCTTTAGTGTGAAGGCGCCATTCTCCCTCTTCTACTTATACCAGGGTCGATTTCATTGAGGCTGCATCGGGTTGTGTTTTGACCTTGGGGAAGGGGGGACAAGGTGGGTGGGCCAGGTGGGCATGGCCAACTCAACATCATTCATGTCAGCAGCACCTGTGCTAAGCAGGACTTCTCTCAGACCCTCCCTCTCCCTCATTATAATCTTCCTTCCTTCCTTCCTTCCTTCCTTCCTCCTTCCTTCTCCTTCCTTCCATTCCTTCCTTCCTTCCTTTTCTTTTCCTTCCCTCTTCTTCTCCTTTCTTCTTCCCTCCCCCTCTTTCCTTCTTTTTCCTTCCTTGCCTCTCTCCCATCTTTTCCTTTTCTTTTCTTTGACTTTCCTCTTTCCCTTTTTTCCTTTCCTGTTCCTTCTGGATGCTCAAATGCAAAAGGGAACATTTCTCTTTTTGTTTGTTTGTTTTGCTTTTAATTTATTTTGCTAGCCCTCTGCCAGTGAAAACGGAACTCTGCTCCACCTGAGACCATTTTCACTGGTAGAGGGATCAGCAGCCAGCCTTTTTTTGTTTCCAGGATGGTCCTGAGGGCCAGATCTAAGCACCCCATGGGCAGGATTGCCGGCCCCACAGGCCTTGAGTTTGACATCCCTGACTTATTGAGTTGACTTTCTGTTGCTAAATCCAACAGAATCATGATGGCTTATATAAATTAAATTAAAATTATCCATAGCCATAGCATAAACCTATTGCTGCTACCCACTCTGTCTACCTTTTGCCCATTTCATTGCTCTTTGCTTCATGGCTTTGCAGTTGAGTAGTTGTTGAGTGTTGACATAACTGACATCTCTACCAGAGATGGTATTCAGTAGGTTCTGACCAGTTCTGGAGAACCGGTAATGGAAATTTTGAATAATTTGGAGAACCAATAAATACCACTTCTGACTGGCCCTGCCCTCATCTATTCTCTGCCTCCCAAGTCCCAGCTGATCGGCTGGGTCTTCTTTGTTGCCCTGCACAGGAGAATGGAGCTGGAAAGCAGATTAGTGAGGTGGGGTGGGAATGGAGATTTTGCAGTAACCTTCCCTTCCATGCCCACCAAGCCCACCCACAGAACTGTATTATTATTTTTAATCCCACCACTGATCTCTACCCTGAGAACTTGACTCTCAGAGGAACTCCTACATGAGACATGTGTGATGCTGAGGATTTGGGAAAGTCTTTCAGAACTTTCTCATGTCTCCCTGATGGCTGCCCAACACTTCAGATAGTCTTAACTCAACACAGAAAATGGCAGCCCATTAAGAATCAGAACAGAATATTCTCTTCGGTCCAGTTTTAGAGTTTCTTTTGCAATAGAGAAAATTAGTAGTTTGCTAAGCCTACTTGGGAATTCTTCATATCCTCTAAATTCTCAAATAGGCTTAGCAATAGCCAAATCTCTCAAGGATGATTTTTCTTTCTATTAGCCATGAGGACATATGCATGTGGAGGGGAACAGGGACAAAGGCAGTGTCTGTGAAGGGCTTCTCTATATAGGAACATCTGGCTAACCTTTGTTGATCTTCAGACCCAGATGTATAAATAGCTGACTGAACCCACAAAACAAGTACATTTTATATCCAAGGTGCAAGACGCTCACATTTTGAATGGTGCAAAGATATATCATTAATTGAGATGCATATACAAGCAGTCAGATAACAGGTAATCAGAGTAGGAAGGGATCTTGTAGGTCATCTAGTCCAAACCCTTGCCCAAGCAGGAGACCCTATACCATTTCTGACAGATGGGAATCCAATCTCTTCTTGAAAGTCTCAAGTGATGATGCTCCCACAACTTCCGAGGGCAAGCTGTTCCATTGGTGGATTGTTCTCACTGTCAGAAAGTTTCTCCTTATTTCCAGGTTAAATCTCTCCTTGTTCAGTTTCCATCCATTATTCCTTGTCTGGCCTTCAGGTGCTTTGGAAAACAGCTTGACCCCCTCCTCTCTGTGGCAGCCCCTCAAATACTGGAACACTGCTATCATGTCTCCCCTAGTCCTTCTCTTCACTAGACCTGCCAAGTCCAGTTCCTGCAACCGTTCACCATATGTTTTAGCCTCCAGTCCCCTAATCATTCTGGTTGCTCTTCTCTGCACTTTTCTAGAGTCTCAACATCTTTTTATAGTCTTGTGACCAAAACTGGATGCAGTATTCTAGGTGTGGTCTTACTAAGGCTTTATAGAGTGGTATTAGTACCTCACTTGATCTCGATTGTATCTCTCTGTTAATGCAGCCTAGGATTGCATTGGCTTTTTTGGTGACTGCTGCACACTGCTGGCTCATATTTAGCTGGTTGTCCACTAAGACTCCAAGATCCCTCTCACAGTTACTGCTATTGAGCCTGGTTTCACCCAGTCTATATGGGTACTTTTGTCCTTGTCGTAGGACCACGATTGAGCCCAAAATTATGTTTGCTGAGTGAGACAGATGTTAAGTATGTTTTGCCCCCATTTTACATCTTTCTTGCTACAGTTGGTAACTGAATCACTGCAATTGTCAACTTGGTAACACGGTTCTAATGTGAATCTGGTTTCCCCATTGACTTTGCTTGCCAGAAGGTTGCAAAAGGGGATCACATGACCCTGGGAGACTGCAAACGTCATAAATATGAGCCAGTTACCAAGCATCTGAATTTTGATCACTTGACCATGGGAATGCTGCAACGGTCATAAATGTGAAAGACGGTCATAACTCACTTCTTCAGTGCTGTTGTGACTTTGAATGTTCACCAGGTAAACTGTTGTAAGTTGTGGACTACCCTTAAACATTTTGTAACATTTCAAAAGGGTTGTGTCCAGTTGTTTTTCTTCTCTCAGTGTGTTTATCTCAAGAAGTAAAGATATTGCATGCTAGAGGCTCGATCTTTGCTTAATTTGTCAGATGAAAAATGAAGTATAGCCAGAAATCTGTAACCCATGGAGGTACCATTCCTAGGATGTCAAGATTAGAATGGTAGATGCTTGTTGGAAGAACAATCAAGCACCTGTCTTTTAGATTAATGATGACACTTCCCAGAAACCATCTGGTTGGCCCTTCTTATTCCTTGATCACAGTTAGAAATTTCATTGGTGAGGTTCACCCAGGAACAATTTCTATTAAGATAAAAATCTAGCGTCACTCATAATCTTTCAGCCCAGGAGTCTTCTTGAACTTCACATGAATTTCACGATGGCTTCCAGTGACAGGACTGTTGTCACATTGATGTAGAAGCTGTTCAAGAGGCCTGGCATCCTTCAGACGTTCTATTCCATGTCTCTGGAAGACAAGAGGGAGAGGGAGAGGTCACATGGGGTGCTTTCTTGATTGCCGTGACAAATATATCCCTCTGTGACTGTCATTCTGTGCCATGGGAATGAACTGAATTGGTAGTTACACTTTGAGTGTTTCATCAATACATGTCCAATCGACAATGTTGTATAGATTATGATTCTAGGTATTTCAGTGTAAGATTTATGGTTCTTGAAAGTCAGAACTGAGTATGGGATGAAGTTTTATGTAACAGCTTTGAGATTTCTCTACAACTGGAACAAAAAATGTTCATTAATTGGCTATGAACAGATAGTTAATCAATTAAAGTTCATTTAAATCAATGCATCTTTTTGCATTGTGTAAGGAACTCCAGGATTTAAAGCTGAATTGGCAACATATACTGGTTCCTTGGTACTCGACTGCTTTGAATCTCATTGAATTTGGTACTCAATGCACTTTGAAATGAAAATTTTGTCCTAATACTTGTCATTTGTTTTATACTCGACATGCACGTTAGAACTTGTGGGTGTTGGTTGCCTCATTTTTATTATTCCTTTCGGAGGAAAAAAAGTTTGGTATTCATTCAGTCACGTTTCCTGGAACCAATTAACAAAAAACACTGACATACCACTATATGTAGATACAAGTTTCAAGAAGGGTAACAATTTACATACATTTGCATCTTACCAAACCCTTATGATACTAACTTTTTTTGTTTGCTAAGGCACTGACTCCAGAGTCAGATAAATGTATTATTTCAGTACAAAGAGAATCCTTCACTTATTTATTGTAGAAAAATATCTGTGTTATAAAAACACAACACAATAATAGCTTCAATAAATTAAGCTGCCATTGTCTTTCACTCTAATGTAAAGCTGCCTTGATGGCTTAAATTATCCTGTCAATTAATCCACTGAAACATTAGTTGATAAAACTACAGTCTGAGGGATTTAAATGGCAACTTCCTTTCTTAGAGAATGAAACTGTATTAAAGTGTCAGTTTGAGTTTAATTGCCAGCCACTTAAGGACCTGTTTGCAAAACCAAGCTTCTTGGCAATGGGGTTGAAACCGTATAATGCCCTGCTTGCTTGTGATAGAAAATCGTATCTGCTTGCTGTTCTGTCTTCTCCCTGGATCATCTTTCTTGGATGCTTGGATGATCCCCATCTTATCCAATTCTTCAGGCTCTCCTTGGACATTTCTTCTTGGCTCTTAAGCTCACAGAAGGATGAGACCATGGACGACACTTGGCAGGATAACATTTATAGAGGCCAATCATCAAAGCCAAGGTCATTAGCAACAGCAATTCAGATGGCAATGACCCAAGAACAAATAATAATAATTTTCCAAATGCACCAAGAAGCATCAGCAAACTGGCATTCATTATATATATATATTTAAAATGTGCTAATTTAGCAGACAATAGCAGATTAGACACTCCTTGGCTTAGTCCTCACGGTTATGTACAAGTAGCATGTGCCGAGGAGGCAAATCCAATTTATAATTAGCTAATAAATCATACAAGTCACATTGAAGTACAGGCTTTTTTTATTGGATGGCTGATTTAAGACTTAGCGAGAGACATATGGCTTTTGGATGCTGGAATAGGAATTTCTGAAAGTCCTAGTTGCTCCTGCTGTGAGCGGGCTCCACTGTCTGGGCTGCAGCTGAGGACTGAGCAGACACCGCCAGATCACTGCAAGGTTGGCGTGCCAAATTGGGAGGGCTTGGCAGACGGTCTACCAGATACATCAGCTCAATTTAAGCCATGCAAAAAAGTACCTTTAAGAGCCGTGGTGGTGCAGTGGTTAGAATGCAGTACTGCAGGCTACTTCCGCTGGCTGATGGCTGCCTCCAATTTGGCAGTTCAAATCTCACCTGGCTCAAGGCTGAATCGCACCATCCTTCCATCCTTCTGAGGTAGGTAAAATGAGGACCCAGATTGTTGAGGGCAATATGCTGACTCTGTAACTCGCTTAGAGAGGGCTGGAAAGCAGTTTGAAACGGTATACAAGTCTAAATGCTATTGCTATTGCTATTTTGAATTTGAAATGGTTATTTCAAATCCACTCAATTCTTTCAATTGGAATATATTGCATTTGTAACATTCTGAAAGCCTGGAGCCTCCTCTTATGATCATGAAATTGTCTATTTTCCATTGCAATTGAACTTAATTGGCATTTTGATTTCAGGATGCTTTGAATTTGTGAAAACCACTAATGAAAAGTTGACCTTTTGCTGTGTAAGATAAAAATCAAGCAGATAAACTAAACAGACAACAGAGCAAGACTGATTCCAACTATCTACATTTGGGAGCAGGATTTGGTAACCAGTAACAAATAAATTTTATATATATATATATATATATATATAGGTCTTGGTGTCTTGTCTCAGGGTGGACGTTCATCGGTGTCTTCAGCTTCTCTCCTGGGAGAAGCTGAAGACACCGCCTGAAGATGACGGATGAGATTTCAAACGCTGCCAGGATTCTCAACCTTACACGGACAAGACCAATACACCAAGACTACATACCTTTACCCGTGAAAATCTACGAAAACAAATATATATATATATATATATATATATATATATATATATATATTCGTAGATTTTCAGGTAGGGTAGGTCTTATTGGTCTTGTCCCGTGTAAGATATTCTCAAGGTATTCTCAATCTTACACGGGACAAGACCCGATTACACCAAGACCTACATATATATATATTATATATATATAATATCTGTTAGTTGCTACCCTCATGACCTCTCAAAGAGTAAATCTTCATTGGAATTTCTCATCCATTCCAATTGGAGATGTACCCCACTCTGAAATTAGACAAGAAACAATGGATGGAAACTTATCAAGGATAGAAACAGCGTTGATTAGCTTAGAGAGGGCTGTAAAACACTGTGAAGCAGTATATAAGTCTAAACGCTATTGCTAAATGCTATCTGCTATATGTTTTTCTCATGATGGGCTAGATCCCAGGCAAGATACAAAACTCAAAGTAAACCACTCCAAACTCGATTGCAGAAAATACGACTTCAGCAACAGAGTGGTCAATGCCTGGAACTGACTACCTGACTCTCTAGTTACATCCTCAAACCTCCAAAACTTTAACCTTAAACTGTCTTCCGTGGACCTCACTCCATTCCTAAGAGGTCTGTAAGGGGGCGTGCATAAGTGCACCAGCGTGCCTACCGTCCCTGTCCTACTGTTCCCATTTATTCGTACTAAATTATTATGTGTATACTTATGTATACTTATACTTATACATGTTTATATGTTATGTTCATACTTATTCTTGTTTTCTCATACATGCTTGAAAAGTAAACTAAATAAAATAAATAAATAAATAAATAAAATAAATCACCTTCTCAGAAAATGGTGCAGGAGGCCCTTAGACTGTCATGTCATCGTGCCAAATGCAAGCTGCCGCCTTTCATCTCTGCTTTCCTTTGAAAGTAATCATATTGTATCTCATTGGGTCATAAGGAGCTTGATTTATTGAAGCCCATTCGTGAGACACTAAATCATTTTGGTCAAACAGCCAGCATTTCACAGCTTTCAGCTTTATCCCATTAAAATTTCAACTCTGTAATACGCAATTATGTGTATACTCAAAGTTAAGATATTATTTTCGATGTAGGCAAAAGGAAGTATAAATTTCTCCCCTTTAATTTGTAATATATCCAGGTTTGACAGTACTAATTTGCACTGCAAAGTAATTTGGACATCAGAAGCATATGTCAACATGAAAAGTAACTGCAGCTCAGTCTCTGGGGAGCGGGCTTAAATCTGTCTGGTTGCAGATACAGCTGATGTGCTCATCTTCATTTTTGACCCAATAATGATAATTTATGAAACCTGTGCTTTTCTTCTCCTGACGATTTGCTGCACTCAGGGAGCAAAGAAATAGGTAACATCATTCTTTATTATTATTTTTCTCCTCTGGATTTCTTAGCGAAAGGGAAGTGTCCTGATGAAGCATTTGATTCTCTCATTGTACATTCCTTCCTTGCTTTACCCCAGGGGTGTCAAACTTAAAGCCGTGGGCTGCATCTGGCCCACGGGTGCTTAGATCTGGTCCTCAGGGCTGCCCTGGAAACAGCAAAGGACCAGCTTCAGTGCCTCTGCCAGTGAAAATGGAGGTTGGGAGGGCTGCTGCATGCAGCCCTTCCGAGTTCTGTTTTCACTGGCAGTGGGTCGGAAGCCATTGCAGCCAAAAAGCGGAGCTCGGGAGCCCATTTTCGCTGGCAGAGCACTTGGGCTTTCACAGGCACCCCAACATGAATGACTTGAGCTGGCTAAGCCCACCCCAGCCACGCCCACCCCACTCAAACACAACTCTGATGTGGCCCTCAGTGAAATCGAGTTTGACAGCCCTGCTTTACCCTTAGGAAATAAGACATAACATATCTGGAATTTGTTGATTGGATTTGGTTTCCAGATGTTTTGGTGGGCAGCTGGGAAGCTGAGGTTGAAGGAAGGTCCTGAGCTCTGGGTCAGAATGTGGGATGGGATATGGATTTTCCTCTTTTTGAGTTGTTACAAACTGTGATTTCCATCCCTCGCTGGGATCTAGAACCATGCTTTGCCAACGGTTCTAGATCAGGAGGTGTAACGTCATAAATTGAGTCTGCATATATGTGCGGATGCACACTTCCATAAAAAGTGCAATCCACATGCGTGGATTTCTTCAGCTCCCTTCCAAAGCTGCGGTCCACCTCTACTGTCTTCCTGTGCATTTTGGGGGTTTGGAGAAACCCCCTTCATTGCATCTTAGGCAATGAACGTCTATGGAAAAACTAGATTTTTTGTTTTGTTTTTTTCTTTGAAAATGTTTCACTTCTGATCCAAGAAGCAGATTCCTGGATGAGAAACGAAAGATTTTCAAGGGGAAGCAGCCCCCACAAGAAAGTCTAGTTACCTTTTGGAAAAGCACCTTTGGGCTTAGGCAATGAAATTTGCTACATTCCCGACATGAAAGCTAAAGGTCCCATCCCATCTCCTTCCATCTCTATCTGTCATTTTTGAAGTAAGCTTTAGGTTATGCAGAGGACAAGACCAAACAATTTACATGGTATGTGATTTTTCGTTGCATTTTTCTCCAATGAAAATCTGGTCCCAGTTTCCTTTCTTTCCAACTTTCAAAGCATTTGCCTTAGGTTGACGCTTAACGGCTATAATATATCTAATAAGGAATTAACCTCACCCTGAATAGGACAAAGCGATTCCATCCCAATATACTGGTCAGATCAGGGTGAAAGTAAAATGACTCTAATATTCAATGGAGCTGCAGAGAATTTTTGTGGTCTGGATAACAAGGCCTGGCCTGTAAACCTACAGAGGAATAACAAGTATAACGTGGCTTTAAAAGTAGTTCGTACAACTGCAATAATTTCAGACCAATTGAGACTTCTCTGTGCAAAGAAATTTATTGAAAAATAAACTACAGGTATTCCTTAACTTACAACAGTCCATTTAGTGATCATTCTAAATTACAAGGCCACTGAAAAAAGTGACTTACGACTACTTTCCACACTTCCAATTGTTTCAGCATCCCAGTGGTGGGATTCAGCTGGTGTTACTACTGGTTCGGTGACACAGTGCAGTGACTCACTTAACAGTTGTGGCAAAACAGGTCATAACATGGGGCAACATTTACCCCACTGCCTTGCTTAACAACAGAAGTTTTGGGTTCAGTTTTGCGGTCATAAGCTGAGGACTACCTGTAGTAATGGCTTAAGATTTCTGGTTGTTTGTATACTGAGCTTCTGTTGAAACAGAGCACTAATGGCTCACATCTCCAAGTTGGCAAACCATATAAGATGTGGCAGTGTGACCAAATGTTCGATATCTCTGAGAGGTTGTTCAGTGGGTATTGAATACTCTAATAAGGGAGTGAAGCCAAGGAATGTAGGCTTCACTCAGGTCCTCATTCGGCGGGAAAATAGTTGAATCTCATTGGTTGAGCCATCTGACAGCTCCCTATAAAAGGGAGAGCTGTCAGACAGGCAAGTTGCTGGGTTGTACTCAGTGGTGGGATTCAAAGGATTTTACTACCAATCTCTTCTTCTTGAAGGTCTCAAGTGATGGTGCTCCCACAACTTCTAAGGGCAAGCTGTTCCATTGGTTGATTGTTCTCACCAGTTCTGTGGGCGTGGCTTGGAGGGCATGGCAGTGAAGGACACTGTAAAATCCCTCTTCCCTCCCCACTCCTGGGGGGAAGTTCCTGCAAAATCCTCATTCCCTCCTCACCCCACTAACCTGCTTTCCAGCTTCGTTCTCCTGTGCAGGGCAACAAAAGAAGACCCAGACAATCAGCTGGGACTCAGGAGGCAGGAATAGATGGGGGTGGGGCCAGTCAGAGGTGGTATTTGCCAGTTCTCCAAACTACTCAAAATTTCCACTATCAGTTCTCCAGAACTGGTCAGAACCTGCTGAATACCACCTCTAGTTGTACTGATCTACTGAATAAAAAGCTGTTTTGACCTGTTTCTCTCCAAGTCTAACTCACTCCTATGAAGACAGAGCCGAAGAAGATGCTTTGTACAGAGAGCCGGTGGACTTGTCCCCTCTCTTGCCTCATCTTCACCAGTATCAATCACAGCCTCTGCGTTGTCCCCTCTTCGCGTCTTCTAGTAGCTTTCCCCAACGGTCATAACCTCGGTGGCATCAGCAACATCGGCCCCATCAGTATTAACTCCAGGTCCTCTTGTGGCATCTGCCTCTGGTGTTGGAGGGCAACAATTTTTGCACATAATCCACCCGGTTCCACCTTCAAGCCCCATGAACCTACAGACCAACAAAATGAGTCACGTCCATCGGATTCCTGTGGTGGTGCAGTCAGTACCGGTGGTCTACACTGCAGTGAGATCACCAGGGAATGTCAACAACACTATAGTAGTACCACTACTAGAGGACGGGAGAAGTCATGTCAAAGGTAAGAAGAACTCTTACAAAATAAGAGTAGCACAATGAAAGAATGCTTCCTGAATCATTCCGATTCAATCATCATTTGAAAACCAGCCTAAGAGTCTTCTTCTTCTATGTCGAAATCAAACTTTAAACTGCGATAATGAAGCCACCTTCTTGGCTTTGTTGCTGACTCAAAATAAATCATTACATCAGTACATGTTTCTTAGGGCTGTGAGTCAACCAGTGTAATAACTGGTTTGGTGAGCGCGTGCATGCTTTGCGCGCACACAGAGCATTTGCTACTGACCTTCTCCAGCAATCTCTGTGTTAAACAGCTGATGCGTGGCAATCCGCTGTGCCACAGGAAATCAGCTGAGCTTGAAAACCAGGATATAAAGTACAGACTAGAGCCGGGGTGGGCCGGTGGGCCAAACAGCAGATCATCAGAGCGAACTGGTTTGCTCACAGCTGATCCTTGGAGATACCAATTCACCCGAACCAGGCCAAACCGGTAGAATCCCACCCCTGGTGTTTCTGGAAGTAGCTGACATACCAGCAGATGGGCCGGGCTCCACATTCACATACGGTAGTGCTATTATTCACTAAGAACCTCTACTTGAGTATATTGCTTTTATGTTTAGGTATTCCAACTCTCAAACTAGTCAGGGTCCTCTAAGTAGTATAAGGAAGGTCGATCTTTCAGCTATATCCTCCTTTAATGTTATTCCTTGCTCGATGGTCTCCTTCCTCCATCTTTTAATTCAATTTTGTTCTTGATCCTCAATTTTGTTCACCAACCAAAGATGAATGTGTATTAATTGCCTTTTGGGCCAGTTATTGGGGAGACTAGCTAATGAGCCAGCAGATGATACACCAGAGTATTTATAACTCAATTTCCAAGTGGAACTTTTTGAATTCATGTCCAGCCATTTGCTGTGAATTCCCTCGGTGCCTTAGATGAATTCCTGGCTTGTGCCTTCCTTGCCTCTACATTGGGGCTAATAGAATTGATTTATCTTAACAGGTTTGTGGTGAGAATTGTTGTGAGAAAATGTATGTGCATGCCCGGTCACAATGTTGTCTTTAGAAGAAATAAATTGTGATTTGCAGTAGTTTCAGAATAGTGGGAGCTCTGCATAAACTTTCCATTGGGGGAATAAAAGGAGTCCCTGCAAGTTTTTCTCTGCTAGTCTTAGACAGTTTTAGGAACAGTGTTCATCTCGGTTTCTAGGCCATTGAACCAGCACTATCTGAAGACATTTCATCAGTCATGTGGCCAACATGATGTGCTGCAGTGCGGAGCATGTGATGAAACATGGAGCACTGTCACCTTCCCCCAAAGTGGTACCTATTTATCTACTTGCATTTACATGCTTTCAAACTGTTACCTTGGGAGGAGTTGGGCTGAGGACAGGAACTCACCCATTGTCTGGCGCTTGGGTCTCAAATCCAGGCTGCCAGCTTTCCAGTGATAAGCCCAGCATCTTAACCACTGAACCATCGCACCTCCCCTTGGTTGGAAGAGTAGCGAGGACAAATGCAAAATGTGTTGGATGCAAAGATAGAAGTATGGCGTTTGCACCACAATGTCACTATGTACTTGGTGTAGAATGCCCATTGATTATCTTTAAAAATTACCTGGTAGATGGAAGGAATTGTCATCAAATTGGAAAATGGAAATTTGAGCATATTGTGTAAGCAGAAAAAAAAATCAAAATCAAAATGGCTTCAACAGATTTGAACATTTGGCCAAATCCAACATGGTAACTAATGATGTCAGGTCCTGCACCTGGGTAGGAAAACACCAACCAACAGGGAGGAGATGGCATTCTGAGACTGGCTTGGTAGATTCTTGAACTGAATAGAATTCGAGATCTTATAACCTCCATCTGCTTTAAAAATGCAGAAAGGACCTGTGCATGTATGCAGTCCACCAGATGTCCACCAGATGTTAGGACAAAAATCAGATGGACATTTTACTGAACATTACTCGTGTCCCACAAAATGGGTGAACCTTGTAGGCATGCTGGTTTTGTGATTCTTGATGTGTCATTCTAAGAGTCCATGGAGATTCTCAATCACCCTGGTCATGGTTGTCACAAAGGTGTTTTTTTTTCTAAAAGGCAACTGGACTTCCTTAGGTTTTTTTCTTCTTCTTTGAAAATGGTTTGCTTTTCATTCAAGCAGCTTCTTGGATGAGAAGCAAAACATTTTCAAAGGAAAATAAACCAAGAAGATCCAACTGCCTTCTGGAAAAAGCACTTTTGGGTTGCTCTTAGAGGTTTTTTCCCTTGTGCAAAAAATAAACAGAGATATAGGAGTATATTTCCATACATTTCTTTACTTTTTCTCACTGTGAGCATCATCCAGGAGTAGAGAGTAAAGTAATTTCAACCATGATCTCGTGCTATCTTTTAATAAAATCCAGCACTCCAAGAAAACATATCTGCTTTAAGAATATCAGTCAAAAGAAAGTATATGTAACAATCTTGAAGTTGTTTTTCATTTGCCTTCATGTTAATTTTCACTGTGATTATGATTATATAGTGCTGCTCTTGCTGCTACTAGCAAGCAGTTGTGTATTTTGTAAATGTATTCCCAAATCTTCAGAATTTATTTTCCTTCTCAACTCCTGGCCCTCTTTGGGAAGTTCAGCTCTACAATGTGCAAAGATTATTCGAATCCCTTCTGGTCTCTGGATATATAATCCTGACTTTATAACAGGCAGTGGAAGATTTCTGTTGAGAACACCGGTGTGCTGTGACTGTGACATCCCATTAGAATTTGTCCAAAATTATCTCATGCGCTGCAGGAAGACACAAATCTCCATTTTCTTAGTTCCTCCCAATGTTGTGTCCTGTCGGCCACCAGCCCCTCCAGCAGCCGAATCAGAGAAGGAGGAGGCCTGGGAATCAGGGTCAGCCTCAAGACAACCTGGGAGCTCCGAGGGAGAAGAGAGAATGGAGCTGGCAGAGAGAGAGAGGTGGAGTCTGGACCATCCATCAGCCCTCAGATGGAGAGTCAATAGCCCCCAGGTCTGGAGGTGGCTGATGAAGAAGAGGAGGAACAGCTGGGTCCAGTGCCTGTCATGCAGCTGTGCAGAAGGCAGAGGAGAGGAGAGCAGTGGAAATCTATGGGCTGATCCTTGGGATGGAAGAGCCACCGCTGCTAGCGAAGCCCCACCCTAGCTCTGGGGATAAAAGGCAGGGGGTGGAGATAAATAGGTGTGGCAGACAGCTCTTCATCTCCTGGCCGGCCAGACTTGTTAGCCTGCGAGATAAACTTATTGTCAGGTCTGCCATCATTAAAGGAATCTTTTATTTATTTATTTATTTATTAATTCGACTTATATGCGCCTCTCCAAAAGGACTGGCTTACAAAATAAAACACACAACAATAAATTAGTTAAAACCAGATTAAACAATCAAGGAATTAACACTAAAATTGCAGAGATAAAACTCTAAAAAGACCACCCCACCCCAGGGTCACAGCCCGGATTGGTTAAACAACCAGGTCTTCAGGTCGCGACGGAAAGTGCGGAGGTCAGGGCCAGGCGGCTCCAGGGAAGTTGATTCCACAGGTCAGGGCTGCAACAGAGTAGGCCCGTGTCGGGGACCGCCAGCCGGCACTGTCCGGCTGACGGGACCCCAAGGAGCCCCTGTCTGTGGGATCGATTGAGTTCACAACAGAGGGTTTGTTGTGTTTGGGGAGCTGCGTCAGAACACCCAAGTGCAAAAGATCTGATCACAGGCATGTCTCTTAAAGACCAGGGTTTACCTCTAGAAGACCCTCTGAAATTTTATTTTCCCCAGGATAAATTTTGCGTTCCGCCTGCCATCCACAGATACTCAATTTATATTGAGAACTTGGCTAATCTTTCATCTGCTGTACCCTTGCTGGACACCTATATGAGCTTCTCACAAGGGGACAGAAATATAACCAGCACAATCATGTTCTTCTCATGTGCACTTGATACATTGGGAACTCTTTTGAGGCAGGCCATATATTTGGGCTAAAGACTTATTTCCGTAAAATGTTTGGGTACAGTGATCCCTATTGACCCAGATGGTGTGGTGTCACAGAATGTTTACTGATCTCTCATTTTTAGTGGGGATACTCACAAAGCCCCACTTTGAGAACTGGGAGTGACGTCAGCTGAAACGATATCTGCAGAAAAATCCGCCAGGTTTTGCTAGACATTTTCAGTACAGCCTTGGCTGAAAAGCTGCACGTTGAGCCCTTACATCGTGTGCTGCTCAAAGCTGTAATTGCTTTTCTTCCCTCTGGCTTTGCTTTATGTTCCAGGGTGAATCGGTTATAAATTAGATACTTGATGTGATTTAGGTCTTGACACTCTCAAGAATTCAGCTTCCTGTAAATAAGTATGAATTCAGCAGTATTCCACTCAAAATGAAAAAAGGGCTTCAGATTTTTGTGGAGTAAAAAATGATCTCCATAGATGAGTGTTTGAATTATGTGTAGGTTATCTTCTTTTTTCCCCCCTATGAGTCTTTATGGCTGATAGGAACCCATGACATCCACAGACAAGGTCTTGGTGCAGAGATACTGCAAACACAACCTGATGGAGAGAAGGATACTGTTGATCTCGAGAACTTCAGAAAGCTAAGATGGAAAGTGACAAAATGTAAGCCTGAGATCTGGAACCCATTTTCTGGAGGCTGCACCAGAGAATATTCTTAAGCTGCAATGTCCTGTTAAATCTCCATAAAGGCCTGAAAACTGAACTATGTGTAATCTTGCTATAAATTACAATAAAAATTACTCGGTAGACATGGTATTATGGCCATTAAGTTCATGGCCATTTGCTGCTGTATACATAAAGTTTTATGGAATAAATTGAGCACTTTTTTCCTCCCCACTTGGAAGCAAGCTGCTTTTGATTTAAACTTTGATTGGTAATCATCAAGTATTTTCCTAACAGCATGACCATTCGTCATGACATTCAGTAGAAAAAGAAGGGAAGGAAGGGGAAGAAGGAGAAAAAAAGGCTCTGGGTATTTTTTCCATGCACAAAGAAAAGTTGCACATATATTTTTAGCTATGAGAAGATTTTGCTTGGGTGTCTCCAAAGCGCTTGATCTATCACAGGTATATTAGTTGGAGCTCAGCATGGTATCTATTCTCACCGGGTTTAGTCAAGATACTTTGTCTTTCCTTGTAGATATTTTAAGGAAATGTTTGTCTGTTTATTATGATCTTAATCTGCTCTGCTCCTCAGGGACCCCTGGCAGTATGAGTTACAAAGAACATTAATTTCATCCTTTTTTCTGCATTATCCCTCTGAGCCTAGCAATGAAATTCTGCCTTTATTTTATGGGGGCGAAAAAATGGAATTAGATCAAGAAAAACTGTTGGTAGTTTTCTGTTCTGTACTAAAGTAATGGATTTGTACTGCTTAAGTTCCAGAAAATACCCAAACTTGATGTATAAATGCAGTGACTTGTGCATTATGGAGAAATTGGATATATAATTGGGATGCATCAAATATGTTAATTAAGATACTGATTAAATTGAAGGGTAAGAGGTAGAAGGAGTCAGTAGCAACATATAAAGTCAAAGCACCTCCAACAATCTATCAGATATTCTTCTACTGAGTTACAAGTATCTGTCTATTTTCTAAAGTATCTTGGTTACTTTAAGCTCATCTTTTAATTTAGGTTCCCCTTATAAATATCTCAAGAATCTCAGGGTTTTAAAACCCTACCCCGTAGAGGGTATCCCCCACGGCTCCATTTTCACTGGCAGAGGGCTATCAAAACAAACTAAAATAATAATATTGATGATGATGATGATGATGATGATGATGATGATGATGATGATGGGATTTCTATGCCGCCCTATCTCCCGAAGGACTCAGGGCAGCTCACAAAAATAAAAACAGAAATACAAAATTTAAAAAGCAATTAAACAAGAAACCCCAATTACAATAAAAATTAAAACCACCAACAAATCTAAAAGCCAATTAAAAACCCCTTCAGTCCAGGTTGGCCGATCGAAAAAGCCAAGTCCTTAGGTTGCGACGGAAGGAACAAAGGTCAGCAGCCACCCGAAGCTCCACGGGCAATTGGTTCCAAAGGGCAGGCGCACCCACAGAGAAGGCTCTCCCCCCCCCAGGAGTCACCAGCCGACATTGTCTGGCCGACGGCATCTGTGGGAGCGCACCGGGCGATGGGAAACTGTTGCTGGAAGCAGGTGCTCCCGCAAAACGAAAAAGGAGAAATGTTTCCCCTTTTGCATTTGAGCATGCAAGAAGGGACAGGAAAGGAGAAAGGGAAAGACAAAGAAAAAGAAGGGAAGAGAACAAGGAAGAAAAAAATAAGGAAAGAGGGGAACGGAAAAGAAAAGATAATGAAGAGGGAAGGTAAAAGAAGAAAAGGGAGGGTCTGAGGGAAGTCCTGCCTTAGCACTTGGACACCACAGGTGACATTGAGTGACATCGAGCTGGCCACACCCACCCTGGTCACGCCCACCCTGGTCACGCTCATCCCAACCTCCTGAGGTCAAAAACAACCCTGATGTGGCCTTCAATGAAATTGAGTTTGACACCCCTGCCATAGCATCTTAAAAGGTAATAAAAGGAATTCTAGTTCTTAGAATTATGTATTTAATGAGATGTTTAATGTAGATACCTTCTTGGATAAAAGTTCATCATAGTGATGGGCTCAACTCTTTTCCCTTATTTTGAAAATTCAGCCTTGGCAAAGATTTGCTAACTTATTAAGACACCATCTGGTCTGACATCCAAGCAGGGGAAGCTATATTGTCTCACGAGCAGATCAGATTTTGCCTAGATAGGTGGCTAAGCATGGATACCTTTTTCTTGCCAACTGGTGGGCCCAGAGCCTCATCCCAATCAATGTTACCTGGATTACAACTGACTGGCACAGAGGAATTTTAGGAACAGTGCCCAGAAAGCATCTTCTTACTCATCCCTTCTGAATGAACAAAGAGAAGGATGCAGAGAAGCAGATTGTTTCTTTGATACCACAGCCAAAAGGATGTTCATCAGCCTGGTTGGAGATCTGAGTAGAAGAATGCAGAGAGATTCCAAGATTTAAGAATGAAATTGGTTTGTAGTTAAAAAAAAATCATGTGCTTTTGAATCAAGGGGTGGATCTACCAGTTTAGGGAAAGTAGATATTAAGCATCTGCATAAACTCTCTGATGATGGGCAGTGTCATTCTTCTTTATCTTTTAGCCATACTTCTGATATAATTTTTAGAACCTACTTTTTTTTGTATTGTTGGAAGAAATATCCACCAGTTCCAAGCCAGGAGAAAGATACTGGAAACATGGAAGTTGATTGGAAAGATGGTTTAATAGTGAAGCAGAACCACCAAGCACATGGATAGTTCTGAGCAGCTGACCACATGGAACTGAGAGTTAGGGTGTTTTATACCTTCCCTTGGGCTTTGAACTTGAGCTTCCTGTTCCTGTGCAAGAACATGTATTCTATTGGCTGTTGTCAGACTCCCATGGGGCCATGCAAGGGTCATAGCTGGCTCTGTAGGTTGTCTGAGAAGTTTGGTTTGAAGTTTCTGAAGGTGATGCAATGTCCTTAGGAGATTGTGCAATGTAGTGAGCCCTGCTGCTAGATGGGTTAATCCTATTATGTCCTGAAGGGTCATGTCTTAATCCCTTCACCCTGGAGCTCAAGGTCTTTTGTTTTGTAGATAGGCTGGCCCAAACTTTCTCAATGGGCACAAAAATCTGCTGGGGGTGGGAGATTGAGTCTGCTTTCTGTCTTTTAAGAAAAATGTGTTTCTCCACTTCTCATTTAGGGAAGTATAAAATTCTGCCCTTTTTTTAAAAAATATTCCTCAAAATATTTCATTCTTCTAGAAGGTGGTGGTGGCTTCCCACAGCATCTTCCATCCTTTTTTCCTCCCTCCCTCCTTCCCTTCCCTGGTTGTGCATCTCTGAGGTCCCACCAAATGACAATATTTAAGGGGAGGGATCTGGAGCGCATATCCCCTATCTGATCTGATAGGATAGTCAGATACCCTTAAGGAGAGGCAGTCCTGCAAATAAATCGCCCCCATGCCATTTAGGGCTTAAAGCTGATAACTAACATCTTGTACTGCACCAGAACAAATGGATAAGACTTCTTTCCATTCTATTTGGTCATGCAAAGGCAGTTTGTGGGAATTAATCCTCCCCATGGCTGTTAGTGATGTCCATAATGATGTATTAAGTGTTGTGATGCCTTAAGTTCATTATCATTCATCATATCTGATCCACAGCAATCATGCTAATTTGAAAACTCAGGGTTTGGGAGTACCTTGCTTTGTTTCTATTTTCCAAAGTTTATTCTACGGAGTTTTGCTGAGGGATCAAGTCCTACCTAAAAACTGACCCACAGCAAGACAGAACTACTTCGGGTGTAGTCCTGCTTGAAGATCTAAGAGGAAAAAAAAACCTCAATTAATAGTATTAATTAATTAATAGTCAGCAGGAGACTACAAATGTCCCTAGGTCTGCATGCCAATTTTTATCATGCTTTGTACCTCTTACACATTTTATTGTAGCTGAAAGCATTGTTGTTCATTTACTCTGGAATGGTGTAAAATGTCTCTTTGGAAAGTGTGATTTTTGAGGGATCATTCATACTTGCATGTATCATTGAATTTCCTAGGGTAATGATTATATTAATGCAGCACCATCAGAGGTGGCCATCCTATCACCTTTCTAAGTTCCTTCGGGTCCCATAATTACATCAATGAGACCAATGGAATGATCTGGAGATGTTGCCCAAACATGGTCAAGCAAAATATCTAAGGAGCTTCTTAGTTGGTTAAGCAGCTTCCTTTTATATCTGGATTCCAAGAACTCTCAAGGTGGATCTTCTACCTTCCAAACAAAGATCCTTATGCAAATACTGCTTTCAGAGAATAATTATTCCCTTTTGATGGATGAGGAACATAGCCTGAGGTTAAAATGATGAAGTTCTCAAGATTTTCTCAGTAAGTTTAACCATTGCAGTGAAACTTAAATCCATACTTTGTGGATGGATCCTAGCTGACTGTCTCCAAGATATTGTGGATAATGAATGCTCACTATTGAAACGGCTTCATTTTGTAGTTATAGTTTTCTTCTCATGCTTACTACTTGATTAGTATTCCAATACTGCCATTATTAATTTAGGGAGGAAAAAAAAATAGCCCAAGCACTTTATAGAATTTCTCCTTTCATTATTCTCTCAATGCAAGAAATAGAAGATTTCCCATAGGTTGTAAATCCTATTCATGATATCTTTAGTGCATTCTTGGATATCTGAAAAATGTGCAAGCCCAAAGATTAATCAAACTGTCCAAATACAAATCCAAGTTGTTTATCTTAACTTTCAATAATGCCCAGAGGATTGAAGAGAAGTACCTTTAAAAAGGCAAACTTTTAATTTTTTTTGTTTAAAAAATCTGAAATAAGTATTCCTGAACATAATTTTTTTTTCTGAAAACAGAAAATAATGTAGTATTTTGTTTCTGAGGCTAAAAATTATCCTTTATAACCAGAATGTCAAAGCTTTGTCTACTGGAGGGGGGGTGTTGAAATACTACAAATCCCAGAATCCCCACTTAGAGTGAACAATTGAGAAAAATGCTGGCAATTGTGATACAAGAAATATCTAAAAGGTTATGGGTGGCTTAGAACATAAGAAACCTATGAGGCTCAGTTAGAGTTGTAGGAGTTAGAATCAGCTGACCACCAGATGGCACCAAAGATCTGCTTGCACTCTCTTTTCTGACACCTACTGATTGTACAGTTTTGTGCAGCCCATTTTGTTCCATCTTCTGCTTCTCAAATTAAGGAGTGTCTTGTCTTCCATCATTGGGTATCTTCCTCTTACGATCTCATGGTCTCCTACTAAAGAGCAGATAAGTTGGTGAAAGAAATCCTGTCTTTGAAATCCTGCTTCTTTAAAAAAAAAAAGTCAAGGGATAAGAATGTAGCCCTGGCATATCCTGCCTCAGTTTCCCCACTTCATCTGCTGTAGAACGAGAATTAAATCCCAAGGGAGCTGTGAACCAAGAGAAAAGAAAAGCTGGGCTGGTGGAGCACCAGACAGAGTGGACAGCTGGTCTCTGCCTGTCTGAGGAGTATGTGCAAAGCATAATTCTCTCTTGATAAAAGTTTTCTCAGAATCTTTGCATTAATCACACATAAAACAACTGAGACTGGAGGGTTTTTTGGTTTTGGCCCTTAGGATAGTTTTAAACTTGGCCTATCTGGTGTCCTTGGCAGCAGGGGTGGGATTCTACCAGTTTGCACCTATTCTCTAGAACCGGTTGTTAACATTCTAAACAGTTCGGAGAACCGGTTGTTAGAAGAAATTACTGGCCTAATCCTGTAAAGAAGGCAGGAAGGAAACATTCTGGTGTTGCTTACAGAAACTGCCTCTCCATTAACCCTTATTACATTCTTGGCAGGACTAGACTTCCTGTCTCAGGAACTTCTCTAGAGTTTTTTTCCCCTCCTTTGCTGGTACTTTGCTTGTGTGGAGTGACCATTCAAAGTTACAATGGCACTGGAAAAAGTGACTTATGACCATTTTTCACACTTACGACTGTTGCAGCATCCCGACAGTCATGAGAGGCCAGGCGAGGAGATGCATCCCTCGATGTGAGTGATATTGAGTTGGCCACGTCCAGCCAATAACATGATCACCAAGCCAGGCTCACCAACTAAGCCACATCCACAGAACTGGTTGTTAAAAAATTTGAATCCCATCTCTGCTTGGCAGGTATAATGTTGTTGTTGTTGTTGTTGTTGTTATTGTCATTGTTAGTTGCAAAGTCATGTCCAACCCATCGCGACCCCATGGACAACATTCCTCCAGGCCTTCCTGTCCTCTACCATCCCCGGAGTCCATTTAAGCTCATGCCGACTGCTTCAGTGCCTTCATCCAGCCACCTCATTCTCTGCCTTCCCCTTCTTCTTCTTTTGCCCTCAGTTGTTCCCAGCATTAAGCTCTTCTCCAGTGAGTCCTTCCTTCTCATTAGGTGGCCAAAGTATTTAAGTTTTATCTTCAGGATCTGGTCGTCTAAAGAACAGTCAGGGTTGATCTCCTCTAGAACTGACCAGTTTGATCACCTTGCAGTTTAAGGGACTTGCAGGAGTCTTTCTCTGGCACGAGAGTTCAAAGGCCTCAATTCCTTGATGCTCAGCCTTCCTTATGGTCCAACTTTCACAGCCATACATTGCAACTGGGAAAACCATAGCCTTGACTATATGCACTTTTTTTTGGCAGGGTGATGTCTCTGTTTTTTAGTCTGCTGTCTAGATTTGCCATAGCTTTCTTCCCCAGGAGCAAGCATCTTTTAATTTCTTGGCTGCAGTCCTCATCTGTGGTGATCTTGGAGCCCAGGAAGATAAAATCTGTCATTACCTCCATTTCTTCCCCATCTATTTTGCAGGAATTGAGACGACTGGATTCCATGATCTTGGTTTTCTTAATATAGAGTTTCAAGTCAACTTTTTCACTCTCCTTCTTCATCTGCATCAAGAGGCTCTTTAGTTCCTCTTTACTTTCTGTTATTAGAGTGGTATCATCTGTATATCTGAGGTTGTTGATATTTGGCAGTATTCAATATTCTGAACTAAAAACTGGCTGCAGAAACCAGGTTTATACCAGCTGCAAAGATAAAGTGCAGTGGGCTAATCTGTGGTTCTTGAACCCAGGCTTGTTGCCTCATCTTCCTTTCAGAAAGGTTTCATGAATTCTCTCTCCAACTCTTCTCCAAAAGCAGAGGCTGCCACCCCACCACAATCATCTCAAGAAGTTCTATGGTCTTCTTGGAGGAGAAGCATCCCCAGAAGATACTTCTGTTCAGATGGTCAGTAGAGGAGCCCTCTGAGAATTTATACATCCTAGACCTCTACAGTGATACCCTCACTTCCAACTTTATAGATTTCCCACTGATCTGACTTTTTTTTACTCAATTCCTGGCAGCAATCGTCAATGATGGGGCCAGGAACTGTCACAGAACTCTATAATGTGATAATAGTTCTTGATCATGATTGATATATATGGAGATGGGAGAAAGTGAAGGTAGCATCAGAGCTGCAGGTTCCAGCCAGGGGTCCATGTTTCACAACACTTTTCATTTGGCTCCAACCTTGCCTTGATGTTTCCTTGTGTATCACTGTTTGACATAACATTAGGCTGTACTTATAGGCATGAATATTTCCCAGAAATCTTTTTTTGCAATCTGGGTAAGTGAGCTGTGAATCTGCTCTCCCTTAGCTGAAAATAGATGAGACAATAAGAGTGATTTAGGATAACTCTTCTTTGGTCTCAGATCATTTCCTCCTGTGACATCTTAGCTTTAGGCCTTTGTGTTCTCATCCTAAATTCTGCAAACATTTGACCATTCTGAAAAATATTATGGAAAGAGCAATACCAGGAAGTGTCACTTGTCATCTGATGATGGCCTTGACACCCTGATTGCCAAGGGTGACATTTCATGGGGCCATACTCCCAAAGAGTGAAGGAGGGGTCCATTTGGGGGAGGAGAGAAGGAGGTGTTTGCAAGATAAAAGTCCTTTTTTTTGCCCTATAGTACCTTTTAGGTGCAAAAGATCAGGATCACACATGACGTTCCAGTTAAACTAATGTATTACTAATTTGTGCCTATGCACAGAAAACTACTCAACTGATGTTCAACACTATCTTGGTGTTAGATATGGATCACTGGAATTCAAGAGGGATTGAATTCAGCCCATTTGTGGTTGCATCAAGACTCTAGGTTGATTCCTGTCTTGATTCCACTGCCAGGTTCTGCCACTCCTTCTCCTAATCACCTCTTAATCACTTAAGCATCCCCAACATATTTGGGCTCACCTACTGAGAGGGACCTTGGAAGTCACAAAAGCAATGCTGGCAGAACTCCAGTGTTCTCCAGCAGCCTCTTGTGTCTTCCAGCTCATCCTTCTCTTAGTACACATAAAAGTAGAAGTAGAAAAGATTGGATGCTGTTGGAAGAACACCAATCAGGAGTGTGCAGACAACTCCAAGGAGGGTGCTGGGAGAGTAGAAAAATCCAATTATACATAGCCAGTTCATCATGTTCTGTCAACTGAATCAGCTTATTAGTAGCTCAATTAGAAACTTTGGTGTCATTTCACGAGGTAGGTTATTGATATTTATATCATGTATAAATATCACAGGCACAATCCATTACGGAGGATTAAAGGTAGATGTTTAAAATTTTCACATGTGTTTTTTTCTCTCTCACTTGCTAATGTAGAAAGGTAAAAACAGTGGAGCCCACTTGGGATCTGTGGTTTTGAACTTCATAAATATTCTGGAGTATAGAAGGGAGGGCATGTAATACCAGATCATTTCTGGGTGTTAAAACAAGAAGGGCTAGAAAAAAAGAATTCAAAACAACAAGAACACAGTGAACATGAGGTTGGCGAATGAACTGTGGTGAAAGCAAGCTTGAAGTAATGTACATGAAGGGAAACAGCTCAAACAGGGTCTGAGCTAATGATGACTGACTTAAGAACCTGGTTACAAGGAAACCAAAGCAATAGAAACAGTGGTGGAGGAGTTGTGTTCTGCATTAGGAAAACTACCCACAGCTACCAAGAAATCCAAGGAGATGTTAGGGTGGAGAATCAAGGTTAAAATAAAGGAAGAAGGAATGATGAAGGTGTTGTCATCAGTGCAGTCTATGAACAACTATCTAGCAAAGGAGATGTGGAGGGCATTTTCCAGAGACAGGAGAAAAATCACCTTGGAATACTGGGATTTCTGCTTAGGGATGAGGAGCTATTTGGATTTCAGGAAGACAAAAATTTTCATCATTGAGCTAAGTAGGATGCCATGTCATAAGCGTAGCAGCTGTCAAAGAACTACAATAATAACAACAATAGCAACATCTTAGGCTGCATTAACAGAGGGATAGGATCAAGATCATGTGAAGTGTTAATACCATTTTATACTGCCTTGGTGAGACAACACTTGAAATATGGCATCCAGTTTTGGTCATCATGATATAAAAAAAGATGTTGAAACTCTAGAAAGAGTGCAGAGGAGAGCAACGAAGATGATTAGGGGACTGAAGGCTAAATATATGAAGAAAAGTTGCCTCCAGTGATGGAGCACTTACAAGTTCTGAAAGCAAACTATTTCACTGGTTGATTATTTTTACTGTCAGGAAATTTCTTCTTAGTTCTAGGTTGCATCTGTCTTTGATTAGTACCTTCCTTAATACTTAATACCTTCTTTAATACTTAACACCTTCCTACTTGGGAAGTCATTAAAAATACTCTTTACGTTAACTTTCAAACCTGTTAGACTGTATTAAAAATTCAAGATTCTTCTAGCTGCTCACCTTGGCAAAAAGTCAGGGGAAAAAAACTTACTTAATAATGTGAGTAGAAGCAAATGCCGTTATTTCTCCCCCATTCATACAGTGATTTGGATGATTGTTCAGATTAATGTTTTTATTTATTGCTTGTACCTGCTAGGAATCTGCTCACCTAGAATCCAGAGATAGCTGCCACCAACATACTTTCTTCCTTACCCACAAGAAACTTATTTTGACATTGAAGGGTTAGAAGATAATTTCCCCTTTTTGCAAGATTCGGAGCTTTTTAATATGCCTTGTTTGAGGAATTTCTAGCAAGCAGGCCAATAGAAGTTGGAGGCTTTTCTGATCTCCCCTAGGATCTCAGCTGGAATTGAGATCAAAACCTGCTAGCAATTTAAACTTCGGGAGTTTATTGAAGATAAAGTTATTGTGTTTTGGGCCAAGTTGTTTGTGCGACACGTGGTTATTTAGAATCTTAGGCTGATCTGTTTTTTTTTTACTGTTGTCATCCAGGTCTTGGACCTGGGTTTATGGGTTATAATCCCTGCCTCCTTTGCAATTCCCCCTTTGTCATGCAAACAGCTTGAGATGTAACTCAGGCAGAAATTATGGGGTGCAATACAAGGACAGCTTGATAAGCTTTCTCAGCAGGATATTTGTGCGTGTGTGTGTGTGTGTGTGTGTGTGTGTGTGTGTGTGTTTGGGCATGCAAGTAGAATAATTGCTTCAGTACTGTGTGGGGAGAGAGACCTATTCACCTTTGTTCACCAAAACAACTTGCAAAGAACTTTGCAAGCAGAACCATCTGCATAGCATTTTGAGCTAAGAAATCCAAAGCATGATAAATGGTAATCCCTTATCAACTGGCCCGCAAATCTTTAATTTGCAGTACAGTAGGAGATTGTGTGTATTTTCACATCATGTGCCATCTGATCACGGCTAGGCACAGAGAGAGAGCAGCACAGCCATACAAAAAATGGCCATTTTCTTCTCGGCCCAGCAGGCTGGGTAGGGAACAAGCCCACTGCTCTGCTCCAGTCAATAGATGTGATTTTAAAGCCTACTGAATACCTTTGAGTCTTTTGCCCTCCCCAGAGAAAACACCACAGGTTTCAAAGAGGAAACCAACAAGATTTATATTACACTTGGATACCGCTGTGAGAGATGCATATGAATTTATGGCGATGTTTATATAGACTCTGTAAAATCAGAGTTGGTCCTGAAGGTATTTGTGATTGCCATGTTTGAAATTTTTTAAAAAGGATGCTCTGGGGAGAACACTGTTTACCAATGCATTGCACATCACATGGTCTGCATTTTTTTAAAAAAATGCTCTCCTCACACATACCTGAGTCCTGAGAGAGAAGGGCGCCCTGAGTCCTTAGGGAGAAGGGCGGCATACAAGTCTAAATAAATAAATAAATAAATAAATAAATAATAAATAAATAAATAAATAAATAAATAAATAAATAAATACACATGTGTGCTGTTTCTCAGGCCTGAAGGGCTCCCTAGAATAAGACGTTAGTAATGAGGCTGAACCAAAAATAAATCTGAAAAAACAGACTGTAAAATCAGAGTTGGTCCTGAAGGTATTAATGATTCAATACCTTCCAGTATATGTTCCAATATCTCAGGGGCTGCCCCAAAGAAGAGGGAGTCAAGCTATTCTCCAAAGCACCTGAAGGCAGGACAAGAAGCAATGGGTGGAAACTAATCAAGGAGAGAAGCAACCTAGAATTAAAGAGAAACTTCCTGACAGTGAGAACAATTAATCAGCGGAACAACTTGCCTCCAGAAGTTGTGGGTGCTCTATCATTGGAGGTTTTAAGAAGAAATTCAACAGAAATTTGTCTGAAATGGTATAGAGCAGTGATGGCTAACCCTTTTCGTCCTCACATGCTGAAAGGGTGCACATGTGTGCACATGCACACACATGAGTGCCTGCACCCATAATGCACAACCTCCCTGCCCCCTGCACATGCACATGCAACCCCCATGCGCTGTGCACCTCTGTGCATGCACACGCAACCCCATGTGCCATGTGCCTCTGTGCATGTGTGTACCCCCCACATGCACCGCTTGCCTCTGCACATGTGCGTGCATCTCCCATGTGTGCCCCATCCCCTGCGGATGCGCGGCAGATACCAGACAATCAGCTGACTGGCGGGAGGCGCGTGCATGCACAATGCACCTGATTTGGGGTGACAGCTCGCATGCCAGCAGAAATGGCTCTGCGTGCAGCTTCTGGCAGACATGCCATAGGTTCACCATCACAGATATGGAGATTTCTGTATAGAGACTCACTGAACCACAGTGGTTAGAGTGCAGTACTGCAGGCTACTTCTGCTGACAGCCGGCTGCCTGCAATTTGGCAGTTCAAATCTCACCAGGTCAATGTTGACTCAGCCTTCCATCCTTCTGAGGTGGGTAAAATGAGGACCCAAATTGTTGGGGGCAATAGGCTGACTCTGTAAACTGCTTAGAGAGGCCTGTAAAAGCACTATAAAGCGGTATATAAGTCTAAGTAATATTGTTATTGCTATTGCTTGAGCAGGAAGTTGGACTAGAAGACCACCAAGATCCCTTCCAACTCTAATGTTCTATGTTCTACCTGGTCATTCTCTTTAGGAGACCTATGAAGACCTTGGTCTTCTTGGGTGCGGCCAGTCCATTAGAAGCTTTGACACAGTATTTTTCAACCTTGGCCATTTGGGGATATGTGGACTTCAACATGGGAAATTCTGGGAGTCAAAGTCTACATTTCACAAAGTGGCCAAGATTGAGAGACACATAAGAGCTGAAATAGACTGCTGTTCACACAGCACACCATTAGAGTTGTGCCAGAACCTCCCAGCAATTTTCTTCCTTTCCCCTCTTTCCTTCTGCACAACAGAAGGTTAATATTCAGCATTCAGGTCCAAGAAACGATAATCCTGCGGCATTAACAAGCTTACTGCATAATTAGTTGCATAATTCGGAAAGGGCAAGATAATATAGCTGCCATTTTAAAGTCACAGCTAAATGATGAAGTTGATGGAATATCGTTTGCAAATAGACCTCAATGCTGAAGGTTGCTCTTTGCCTTTAATTTGCCAACAGAATATTGAAAATTGATGCCCCCATCTTGCTATGAATCAAAGGTTTCTAACCACATTCCACAACAGGACACAGGGAGAAAAAACCCAACAAATCTAAAAATCCATGATTTGTTTTGAGGTTAGTTTAGGCAATTGACATTATTGACCCAACCTATTAAAAAAACATCGAGATTGCCTTTAAAATGTGAATGTTTTAACCTTCTAAGGCTGGCTCGACCAGATATTTTTCTTTTTAAGTAAGAGTTGAGTTTTATGGTAGCTGTCTGATGTTTTCAAATCACAGAAACCCACAGAATATATGGGAGGAAAGCAAGCAACATGGAAGGAGTTTTGGTTACAGTTCAGGCATTGGTTTCCTCCTGCCCAGTTGTGTCTGACTCTAAGGAGTGGTGATCATCTCCATTTCCTAGCTGAGGAAGCCAAAATTGTCTGAAGATGCTTCCATGGTCATGCAGCCAGCATGACTATATGCCAAGGTGCATGGAATGCCATTACTTCCCACTGAAGTGGTACCTATTCATCTACTTGCATTGACAAGATTTTGAACTACTAGGTTGGCAGGAGCTGGGGAAAGAATGGGAGCTCACCCCATCTTGTGGTACTTGGGTCTCAAACTGACAATCTTTTGGTTGATCTTTAATTGATCGTCAATTTAAATTCTAGACATTGCATCCCCTTTGTGTTGTCCCAAGGCAAACCCTTCTTACCAAATATTCATCACTCATTGAATATCTTTGAGAAATTGTTATGAGGAATCTTCTCCTGTTTCCTCCCCTCACATACATCAGTTGTGTATTTCTACCCTATATAGGCAGGCTTTCTGGCAACAGCACCATTTACCTCTTAAACATTATTATCTTTGTCATTTAAACAGATTTGATAGACTGGGTCTCTACCAAGAGAGAGGACCTCTGATTGAGGATACCCTCAAATTTGCTCAAGAACAGGACTGATCCTGTCCTATTACAGGAAGAGCAGTTGCATTCATAAACAGCTGGTTTGGACACTAGCAAAAAGGCAGCACATTTGTATTTGTTTGTGTGTTGTTGTGTTTTAATTCCAGGGCAGTAGTGACATGCCATGAGAATGACGCACAAACTTTTTTGCCTAGGGTTAGGGTTAGGGTTAGGGTTAGGGTTAGGGTTGCCATTTAGTTATTTACTAATAATTGGTGGGAGGGGGCAGGGGGAAAGGACTCAGGACTTGCTCTTTGATAGTACTAATGGAGAAGCACATTATGTTCAGAGTTGATGAAGGAAAGAGAAATAGGAACATTGGATCAAGATCTGAAGTTCAACTTCTAGAAGAACTTTTTTTTTGACCCATGGTGACCGATTCATTATTTAGATCAATTACTCTAATATTTGTATGGCTTGAATATTTGCATCGTGCAACCATTATTGGGGGCCTGCACCTTTTTGTCTGATTGCAGATGTGCTAAAAGCCTCAGTCACTTGAGTGAAGTTTGTTACTGCTTCTATGAGGCACGGTTGGGCCACTTCCTGGTCCTGAATGGTATCCCCCCTCCCCACACCGGAGAGATAGCCTGGCTTTAATATTAATTACATTTAATATGAATTGCAGGATTTGGGTTTGGCTAGTCTAGAGGTGACATGACAGCAGTATTCCAATATTTGAGGGCTGACACAAAGAAGAGAGAGGGTCAACTTATTTTCCAAAGCACCAGAAGGCAAGACTGTATTTCTGGCTGTAGACACTCACAACTTTCATTGTTTAAACTGTATGTCCTTTTAATAAAATCATGGGAGCTGCTCCTGAGATCTAAACAAGAATAAGAAACACAATGATGGCATATGCAGAATAGAGGGACCATGCCCACCTTAATGTTGTTACAGACAGTGATGGTATTAAATTTTTATTACTACCAGTGGGGATGGGGTGGCTTATTGGGCGTGGCTTGTTGGGCATGGCTTGGTGTGCGTGGCAGGGGAAGGATACTTTAAAATCCTCATTTCCACCCAACTCCAGGGGAAGGATACTGTAAAATCCCCATTCCCTCTCCACCCCACTAATCTGCTTTCCAGCTCCATTCTCCTGTTCAAGGCAACAAAAGAAGAGCCAACCAATCAGCTGGGACTTGGGAGGCAGAGAATAGATGGGGGGTGGGGCCAGTCAGAGTGGTTTTACCAGTTCTCCAAACTACTCAAAATTTCCCCTACTGGTTCTCCAGAACCTGTCAGAACTGGCTGAATACCACCTCTGGTTACAGAGCAATATTAATGCCGCAGTGCTGTTGTTAATCAATTGTGTTTCTTTGATTCCCAGCACAAATGGACCCTCGTGGCCTGTCTCCCAGGCAGATTAAAAGTGACAGTGATGATGATGACCTGCCCAATGTGACTTTGGATAGCGTGAATGAGACTGGATCCACGGCCCTCTCAATAGCCAGAGCTGTTCAAGAGTAAGTATGGAGTTTTCAGGCTGATGCCAAGGTGGGAATACCTCATCATGTGCCATTCACTAGACAGCCAACCTCTGATTGGCCGGGCTCGGTTAGAGGTGGCGTTTTCTCAAATGGCAGAGGAAACTCAACTGATGATACTCAACTGATGATACTCAACTGATGATAGACAACCAACTTCTGATTGGCTGGGCTCGGTTAGAGGTGGGATTACCTCAAATGGCAGAGGAAACTCAAATGATGATACTCAACTGATGAAACTCAACTGATGATAGACAGCCAACTTCTGATTGGCCAGGCTCGGTTAGAGGTGGGATTACCTCAAATGGCAGAGGAAACTCAACTGATGATACTGTATTTTAAAGACATCTCTATTGTCTTGGCCAGCTTAAGGTGTCTTCTGGTAGATCTTTTCTGCTTTGCCAATATCTAGTGCCATTCACTAGACAGCTAACCTCTGATTGGCCAGACTCAGTTAGAGGTGGGGTTTCCTGAAACGGCAGAGGAAACTCAATCGATGATACTGTATTTTAAAGACATCTCTGTTGTCTGGGCCAACTTAAAGGTATCTTCTGGTTGATCTTTTCTGCTTTGCAAGGAAACATTCTGCGTTTACTTCTTTCTTCATGTTATTATTTGTTCTGAGTTGTTTATCAGAAATTAAATGTAACTCTTTCCAGAACACAAAGTCTTTTTCAAAACTTAACTTATAAGGTTGGGGAGAAGATGTTTCTGTGCATTTGCCTGAGCAATTGATTGGGTTCATTGCAAAGGAAGTCCATTCTCTCTTGAAGCCCTATCCATAGTTCCTGCTGGATAGATAGTGCAATTGCTCAGTGAGGCTTCACACTGATTTACCATCGGATCACTTTATTACAATAGTGGCATGCTACCAGTTTGGACCAGTTCAGCCGAACCGGTAGTAAAAAAAGCTCTGACAATCAGCAGAGAGGAGCGGGAAAAAGCCTCCCACCAGCTGAGAGGAGAAAGAAAAGTGCAGGATTGGCACTCCCATCAGCCCCTGCACTTTTCTTTATCCTCTCAGCTGATTGGTGCTGCAGGCCTCAGCTGGTGTGGGGAAAGCTAGGTTAGGTGCGCGCGTGTGAGGTGCACGTGCGTGAGGTGCACGTGCGTTAGGTCCACGTCCGTGATCACCGAACCAGTAGTGGAACAGGTAGGATCCCACTGCTGTTTTACTAGCAGAAAATAACTCAGAGTCCTTTCTGTAAACAAGTAAGAGATTATTGGGGCAGTTTTTTCGTACTGCTTCGCACATAAGGCTGAAGCCTGATTTCTTTTAACCACGTTGTATTGAGCAAGCCGGAATGAATCTTTGAAGCAGGCAAAACAATCATAGTTGTTTAGGCAATTTCTAGATCCTTTTGTCTCTTGTTTGTCTGGTCAGCACCCACCTGGTTTTGAGAAACTGCTAAGATCGGTAGAGGAAAGTTTTGCCTGCAAGTGTGTGAACTCTATTTCTCACACGCACCCTTTCTGTTCAGTCAAACAGACGAGGGTTGGCTGAATTTTGGGGGTTCTGTGCAATACTCGAATTTTTGCTTGTTCGTGAAATCAAAAATCAGTCCCATGAAAAAGCAACTTCTCAGTACTCTGAAGGAATACACGAAGGGGCAAGAAAGTGGAAGCATAAATAAAGTTGGTTAAATTAACAATTATGTGGAGATAAAAATAGTTCTAGGTGTTTTGGGTAGGGTCATGTGCAATGCTAAGTTCAGTCTGCCCTCCTGTCATTATACACGTTGACGGTGTCTTTCTCCTAGATATGTCTAGGAGTGAAGGAGAGCTTGATAGCCAGATCCTGGAATGGAGTCTCCAATTCAGAGTTGGACAGACTAGCATGATCAAGGGACGTTGAGACATAGATCTTGATCATAGTTTGAAAGAAGTTGGGAAACCTCTTAATAAACCATGTTCTGTGATAGAGAGGGTCCAAATCAGTGGTGGTATTCTACCGGTTCGACCTGGTTCTGCTGAGCCAGTAGTGGCAATGAGCAGCGGAGACCAAACCAGTTCTCTCCACCATTCTGCTGTTAGGGCCGCCTCTGCACCTGTGCAAAGTGCGTGTTTGGTGCATGCGTGCATCCAAAGTGTGTGCACACAAAGCGCGCCCACCAAACCATGCCCACCGAATCACTGGTAAGTAATTTTGAAACACACCACTAGTCCAAATCAACTAAACTTAGGGCTTGAAGAAATTCACGAAAAGCATATGCAGAAAATGGTGAAAGCTGAAATATTGTACTTTGTGATTGTGTCGGACTGCTAAGAGTTATGATATGTGGCTATGTATCAACAAAACTCTGTAAAGAACTAAATGGAATTAAGTTGCTCTGAGTGCCGTCTACTGCCTCTTCCAGTTTCCCATCTGTGGGATTGCTTTTTCGTGTTTCCTTCCTTGTGTAAAAATAGCTATTTTTATGCATCGGCATGCAACGTTGCTGAACTAGGGATGACCTTCTCTTCCCTCTACATGTGTGTTTAATTCAGTGCATGATCAGAGGCATTAAAATGCTGATGCTAGCAAATATTCCTCAAGGAACAAAGGCAAGAATGTGTCCTCTGCAGAACAATCTGAATTTAGAGGATCAAGGCAGAGTAAGGCCAACAGGATAGAGCAGGGAAGTCAAAGGAGAACTGTGCACCAATTGATCAGCAGCATTGTACCCTTACCTTCTATGGGTTCTGGAAGGAAGACAAGGATAGTGTTATGCCCTTGTCAGAGCCTGAATTGCAGGGGAAGATGAGCAGGAACCTGAGCTGACAGAGATTCATGGGGCAGCTTCTTTGGCTTTGGAAGAAAATGGAAAAGGGCAGGGCTAGTCAGGCCAGGGCCTTTCAGGATTAGGACAGCTTGTAGACAGGGAGGAACAGGGGCAGGATGAACATGAGAGACAGAGCTCAGGCAATGAGCAAGGACCACCTCCTCCTGATCTGAGAGCACAGAGAGTGGAGAGAAGGTGAGAACAACAGGCTGCTTGAGAGAAGAATGCCCAGCCCATCTTCACAAGGCACACCTGGGGAATGAGGCTGTGGGAAGGGGCATTTGTCAGGAACAAATGCTGATGTTTGAACTTCCCAAGAGTCCTTGCATTCTTTCTGGCTTTCTGGACTAATTACCTGGATCCTTTGCTTTCTGAACTCCTTGATTTGCCCTGCTGGATTTGTTGCTGTGCAGCCTTGGTGTACACAGCGCTGGGCTGGACTATATGCAGCTTGAGGTGTGTGGCGGGAGTTGACATCACTTTGCTCTGGGACTGGCCAGAAACATGGGAGCATTGGGGGAAATCTGGAGCAATAAAGGGGCGGTTTGAACTGCCAGCTGTTTGTGTGTTATCTCTGTGGCGTCCTGGGTCATCACAAGTAGGCCGAGTCCCAAGGCTTAAGGAGCTGTTATTTTGAAGTCAAGCAGAACACAAGAGAGATCCTGGAGAAGACACCGTCAAACCCTACCTATACCTGGAGAGGGGAAAGGAGGGTCTGTTTTGTTTTTGTGGAACCACTCCAGCATAGAAATGCTTACTTCCATTTTTAGCAGTTAAAATGCAGAGGGCTACTCTGAACATTTGCTCAAATGCCTACACTGGATGATACTGAATTTGAATGTCCTCTATAAATAACTGTAAATGAAGAGAGAAGTGGTTGGTATGGCAAAGGTGAAGTGCACTTTCTCCTCATTACTATGCCAGGAGAAGCGTTTCTCTGTGTTAAAAGTCTCTTTTGCTGCCTTAATGTTGCCATGTTAGTTGGTTTGTTGTTGTTTTTTCTTTTTTTTTTCAAACTTGAAATAAGCAGGAAGATACTTTTCTGCATTCTCATTGTTAACGTTTGCTTCGGCATCATTTATGGAAGCTGGTTGGGAAGACCTGTGTCATGCCCCTGTTGGAATCTGACTCCAAGGGAGTGGAGGAACAGCCGACAGGGTGTGGGAGTGTGGCTCCGGAGGTTGTGGAGGAAACTGGGGAAGAGCATAGGCCACCTGGGCATTCAGAGGAAGACCCAGGCCCATCCTCTCTTCATCATAGGGCACGCAGGGAGGAGCGGATAAGGGAGAAACATGAATGGTGTGGTCTACGGGGGAGGAAAGGGCCCTGATCCTCTTCATGGGCTGCAGCTGTGATGACTGTTTAAAAGGACAAACTGCGCATGGCCCAGTGCTGGAAGCAAAGCGTGAAATAATTCTAGTCTTTCAGTTCTTATCTGAGTTCTGGCATCCTTCCCAGTGCCTGTATTTCAATATCTGTGGACTCTTCAAGCCCTTATCCTGCCTTGTCTCATTAATAGCTTCAGTGTTTGTGTTGTTTTTTTCCTATTTATAATTTATATGTATTTTGAGTTTGAACGGAAGTTCTTCCTTTTCGCAGGTATTTATGGGGAAGTTTTTTGTCCAGTCAATGGTAGTTGGAGCTTTGAAGTCAAGTTGAAGGACTTAAAGGGACTTCACCTGTTTTTGTAAACTTGTTGTTTTGTATCCCTCCCTGGGTCATCACAAGCTGAGGTTGCCAGACAAGGAACAATCCCTGCTATGGTGTGAGATGAGCCCCAAAGCAGAGCAATTCTTATGCTCTGGGAAGAATGGGGAGATGCTAGTTCTCCTGCTTAGTGAGAGCATGAGAGATGTCCAGTCAAATCTCAAGAATTCCTCTGTTGCTTTTCTCCACCCAGATTCTTCCTTTTCAGAGAGGTACAAATGGATGAATGAGGAGCCTCTTCCAAGACACAGAGTCTCTCTCCTTCTTTGCATTAGAAGTAGCTCAAACCAAGTTAGGATCCAGAAAGGCTGGACATCAGAAAGGCTGATTGTCGGAAAGTGCTCTGAAGCTCCTTGCTTGGTCCTACCTGAGCTCCATTTGGGACTCTGTTGGGTTGAATCCTTTGCCTGCTGCATGTCAGCCCAGAGTTCCTTGCTTTGAGGTTCAATTCAGGAAGGTAATTCATTGGATGCCAGGATGGCAAGTGGGGGAACGCATTGTTCCTCAACCTTGGCAACTTTAAAGTGGGTGGGCTTCAAGCCTCCCAGAATTCTTCAGCCAACATCTGAAAATTGTTAAGGTTGAGAAACTCTGGTCTAACCCATCAGAGAGAATCACTTCCAGGACTCCAAGGGCAACTTGACCCACATGAAGCCACAGGTATTTCAGACAACCAGTATAGGTCCACGTGATAGCCTCTGGTTGTCCCCAGCCTTCAGAGCTGATCTTTGTCCAACAGAGTTTTGGCCAGGAGAATCATCAACTTTCCTTGGTCATTGCAGCGGGGGCTAAGCAAATGACTGCTTCTATCCTGTTAATATAATAACTCAGCAAGTTACATTTGGCAAGAAAGGAAATACTGCATACATTTCACATTATGTATGGTTTCTCTTTTATGGACCCCACCCTCCAGCCCAACTACAAGAAACCAGTTTTTCTCTTGACTAAAAGCTACTCATTTTCCAAAGAATTCTACAAAAATATGCAGATGTTTTTTAGCAACCACAGTGATTTGAGATGATGAGGTCCTTGGTGCTCTCTGAGCTTGCTTGTTTTCTTCCAGATATCTCATTACCCTACCTAGGTAACATCATCAGTGCTAGTAAGGAGTGCTGTTTGCTGTCAGTTTATATTCTGGTGACTTGCCTGTCTATGTTGGGTGAGGATGGTCAGAGATTCTTTGGTTGGGCTGTTTACTGATGTCTCCTTGGCAGTTTTTGATTGCTTACTTAAGTGTTGCTTTGAAGTAAATAATACCCCAATCAAGAAATTGCCAAAGAAGCCAACAGCAAACAGCCCAACCAAACAATCTCTAAGATTACCTCCACCCACACGTTACCTAGTTAGGACAATGACACATGTGCAAGAAAACAAGCAAGCTCAGAGAGAACCAAGGGCCCCTTGTTTTAACCCTGAGCTACAAATATTCTCCTTTAATGATGGACTATTTCATACAGGGTGTGAACCACAGTGAAAGTAGCTACACGTGAATGAACCATATTCTAAATTGCTATCTTCCCCCAAATCTTTGGCATTTTACATTTTAAGTGGCTTCAATGTGCCCCTCCACACAGCGTGATTTCCAGTGCTATGGTGGTATAGGTGGCTGGAGTACCCTACCCTGTGCATAATGTGTCAAATAACCTTGAAGCAAGCTGAAAATCAACATTGGTATTTTGTACAAATCAAATTATTGCATCAATAGCTGCTTATTTTTAGTGGAACTGATCTTAGCCTCAAAATCAATGGACGATTCATTTATTTTCCGTATCAGAACTCAAGGTAATAATGGAGAAGTGTTTTGCTTCATTACAACTTTAAAAAACATTGCATGCTTGTTTGCTAGGAAAGGGAGCCTACAGATTGACAATTTTCGGGCCATGATACATCATAGAAGGCTGCCAGCTTCCCTTCATCCCTCTTGGGGTAGGTGCTGGTTTGATAGATTTTGAACCTGAAGTGCGTTGGGTGCCACCTTCAGGGTTTCGGGGTGCTCCGTGATACTTAGTTTAAGAAACAATGACTTCCAACAATTCCTCAGCTTAAGAATGCATGTGCTAGCTTCCAATAGCAATTTTATAAAATGACCTCTGTCAGTAATCATGATTTGTCATTGCAGTTCCATACCTTATTCAATGAGACTTGTTCCCAAATAAGATTGTTTTAGTTTGAATATGAAACTCTTTCATTTTTCCAAATATATCAGAAGTTGTGGTTCAGGACTACTATTCATTTTAGGAAAGAGTAAGAGTTCCATGTGTACTAAAATAATATTTATGTGATTCCATGGATGATTCGGTTCAGTGTAATCAGAAGACAGGATTTTATTCTGTAGATCTGTGCAAGACACTTTTGAACCATGTTAGACTTTGACAGTATTTTATGAATACTATCACAGCATTGTGCTGTGGTAGGGTTGGGCAATCACAAAAGAAATGTGTGCTGGAAAGCAGAGTATAATTGTCTGTGCTACTTGAAAACATTGTATTTCCTTGAGTAAAGAGCTGTGATGGTGCAGTGGTTAGAATGCACTATTGCAGGTTGATTCTGCTCACTGCCAGGGGTTCGATCCCAACCAGCTCAAAGTTGACTCAGCCTTCCATCCTTCCAAAGTTGGTAAAATGAGGACCCAGATTGTTGGGGGCAATATGCAGACTCTGTAAACCGCTTAGAGAGGACTGTAAAGCACTGTAAAGTGCTAGAGGAAAGGGCTAAGGATCTCAAAATACGGACAAGCAGGGATGAAACATTTCTTGAAATCTTTTGACCTGCATCATTCAAAGCTTCAGCACTTGACATTCATTGAAATATTTTGGCTTTGTGCAGTGAAGTGTGCAATAGGACCAGTTCCCAAAAGGATTGGACAATTCCCGAAGTTCTCAAATCTCACAAGTTAGAAAAACAGTGGCAAGTCTGGAATGGAAACAATAAAGTTGTGTACAAATAAGGACAGCTTTGTGGGCACCAGCTGCTATGGCTAAGCTAGACTGATCTGTGCAGTAAGAGTCAAACTTGGCTTGAGACTGACTTTACTTCTTATCGTTCTTATTCAGATTTTGAGATGGGAAAGAATGTCATATTTTAAATCCATTTCATTTGAAAAGCTCCCTTTCTGCCGGATTTTGCAGATAAAAAGGTGCTTGCTGTGATATTTAAAATTTTTCACATCTGGTCTTTCGTTTTAAATATGGAGATGACATTCAGACACTGTCTGCCCCATCATCACTCTGAAGTCCAACACAATCTATTATATCATTCTGTGGAGGTTGACAATGTAAACATGGCTTTTGGGTAGCCTAAATAGTTCCACAAACAGCGTAGACTTCCTGTTTACATCAGGACTTTGCTTGTTGTTGTTGTTGTTACTCGTGAAGTTGTGTCCAACCCATTGCGACCCTATGGACAACGTTCCCCTAGGCCTTCCTGTCTTCTACCATCCTCCCAAGTCCATTTAAGCTCACGCCTTCAATGACTCCATCCAGACACCTCATTCTCTGCCCCCCTTCTTCTTCTTTTACCCTCAATCTTTCCCAGCATTAGGCTCTTCTCCAGTGAGTCCTTCCTTCTCATTAGGTGGCCAAAGTCTTTGAGTTTCTTCTTCAGGATCTGGCCTTCTAAAGGGCAGTCAGGGTTGATCTCCTATAGGACCAATTGGTTTGATCACCTTGCAGTCCAAGGGACTCGCAGGAGTCTTCTCCAGCACCATAGTTCAAAGGCCTCAATTCTTTGGTGCTCAGCCTTCCTTATGGTCCAACTTTCACAGCCATACCTTTCAACTGGGAAAACCAGTTGCATGGAGGGCTTTGGCTACTACCCACCAAAGTTGCAGAGACTTGATGTAGGAAAATGTGGAATGGCCAAGGGCTTAATTTTGGCCACTCCTCCAGGAAACACAGTGGTATAGTGGCCATTTTCAAAAGGCTTTATATTTAACCATGCTTACTCCCTTGGAAGCCCCTGAAACATATTTTACAAATTCAGCCCTGCATGTCCATCAGAGATTAGGCTTGCTCTTGGCATGGTGTGCAGACAGTGTAAAAAGAAAGCCAGGAGACACAGACATAGGGGATAATTCATCAAACCCACTTAGGTCCCTTTATATTGGGATGGAAGATTAAAGTCATGAACAGTGTGACAATACCTTCAGATGATTGCAAATGCCTAGCTGGTGTGTAGTCTAAAACAGCAGTCCCCAACCTCTGCGGCTTGGCAGCCCAGGCAACTGGGCTATGTCAGCAGTGAGCCAGTACGTGTGCGCACATGCAGCCTTTGCACAAGTGGCAATCTGGCACTCATGTGCAGCAAGCTCTTGTGTGAGCAGCAGGTAGGTGTGACATTGTGTGTGCATGCAAGTGGTGGGTCAGCACAAGCAGTATGGTGACACAATGCGTGCAGCTCAACTTACGTGAATGGTGGGCTGGCGCGCACATGCACAAGTGCCTTCCAGCCCACCGCTCGCACAAGTTGAGCTGCCTGTGCACTCAACACAGATACACACTGGCCAGCCACTCACATGGCCCACTTTCAAAAAGGCTACAGCCTGGTAGTGGGCCACAGCCTGGGAGGTGGGGACCCCTGGTCTAAAAGTCTTAATACTTTGATTACAATGGAGAAGTCATTAAGTCCATGCTATCTCCTATCTGTTCTCCATGCTTCTCCCCAGTTCACTAAGTCTCAGTTCTGTCTTGTTCTTCCTGGGAGGTTCAGTCTGAGAAAATCAGAGTTACAGGTGCCTTCTTTCAAAATAGGAAGTGCTTTGCAGAACAGAATCAGCCTGGGTGTGGGGGATGCAGTTCCTGCTCCCATAGATACTATGGTATCTCAGCAGGTTTAATGTTGGTGGAATATCTCAAGTCTTGTAGCTGCTGGGCAAGAGATTTCCATCTGTCTCCATCAACACCATTATGAATGAGTCTTCTTCAGTGAGAAAGGGGGAGAATCCATACTACTAGCATTGTCAGTAAAACAACAAGCAGTTTTGTTTTCTGTAAAACCTTGATCAGGCTTCTTCTTAATGGCCTTTGGAGTCAGTTGCTTGGATGGGCCAAACATACTGAAATAAGATTTGGACTCTGTTGGAAAGGAAGACTTTAAAGCAGGGGTGTTGAACTCGATGTCATTAGGGGCCGCATCGGGGTTGTGTTTGACCTCAGGAGGGAGAGTGGACATGGCTCAGGTGGGCATAGGCAGGGTGAGCATGACCAGTTCGACATCCTGCATCCCTCTGCCAGTGAAAACAGAGCCCAGGAGTGCTGCCCTCCCAAGCTCCATTTCACTGGCAGAAGGCTGCAGGAGGCAGTTGCAGCCAAAAATGGAACCCTGGAGGGCCGCAGATGGCCCTCTTGAACTCAGTTTTCACTGGCAGAGCCACTGCAGGACCACCCTTCACTATTTCTAAGATGTCCCCATCAGTGGTGGGATTCAAATTTTTTTACTACAGGTTCTGTGGGCATGGCTTGGTGGGCATGGCAGGGGAAGGACACTGTAAAATCTCCAGTCGGGGTGGTATCTGCTGGTTCTCCGAACTACTCAAACTTTTCTGATACCGGTTCTCCAGAACTGGTCAGAACCTGCTGAATAACACCTCTGGTTCCCATGAGCCAGATCTAAGCACCCTGTGGACTGGATCCAGCCCATGGGCCTTGAGTTTGACACCCCTGCTCTAAAAGGCAGTCATCACCTTTAATGAGGAAAGAATAGCAGGATGATGAGTCCCAAACTATATATCTAAAAAGCATTGATCAGGTAAAGAGTTTAGGTGGGGATGGACAGTGAAAAATTGCCTTTGTGCCATTGGAAGGATGGTCTGGTTGGGTTTTGACTGTCCTTCAAAGAGCATGAGAAGAAGCTACATGAAAACAATAGGAAATAAATAAGGGCAGAAAATAATTTGCTAACCACGGCACTAGAACCAATGACTGAGTGTTTGGGATTGATTCATTTTGCCTTCTAGCCTTCTACTTTTGATTAAGCCAGGAGATAAATCTCTCCTGGCTTCCTATAATGCTTGCTTTTTCTTCAGCATGTTTCCATTTATTCTTTTTTAAACTGTACACAGATTGTGGCTATGTTGTTGTTTATGTATGAACTCATATTTATGGTTCTTTGGTTTACTCAGTGCTCTCAATGTCTATGGAGATTCTCAGTCATCCAGGTCATGGTTCAGCACCTTTGGGATACTCAGTGCTCTGTTTTGTGAGTGTAGGTAAGATAAAGGTAAAGGTTCCCCTCACACATACGTGCTAATTGTTTCCAGTTCCAGGGGGCAGTGCTCATCTCCGTTAAAAAGCTGAAGAGCCAGCACTGTCCGAAGACGTCTCCATAGTCATGTGGCCGGCATGACTAAATGCCGAAGGAGCACAGAACGCTGTTACCTTCCCACCAAAGTGGTGCCTATTTTTCTACTTGCATTTTTTACATGCTTTCGAACTGCTAGGTTGGCAGAAGCTGGGACAAGTAACGGGAGCTCACTCCGTAATGCAGCGCTAGGGATTTGAACTGCCGAACTGCCGACCTTTCTGATCGACAAGCTCAGCATCTTAGCCACTGAGCCACCGCATCCCTGTGCATGTGGGTAGAACTTGTCTATTGCAAAGACTCCAGGCAAGACAGTGGGCATTGTGCTTTTGCCCCTGTACTTGGTTGAGAATGCCAAACCAGCTGGTGTTGGAAGAATGCTTTCACTATCCTTTGTAGAAACTCTATCCTCAAGCACCGTATTTACACTGAGTAAAGGAATTTCACCCTTTTCTCCTGTGTTAAGAATCAGGGACACATTTGCTTCTTATCTCTATTTACTCAGATTACCCCAGACACAGAGCATGAGACATTCCTAATTTAGGAGGTTGTGGATTTGATGCATGGGATGCATTGATGTCACCAAATTCAATCTCCATTTAGAGTCTTTATTCACACACACACACACACACAGTTCTTCCATTCTGCTTTTTATTTCCTTCCCTTTCCTGATCCTCCTTTGGCCTCGCAACTCGCTTCCTGTCACCAGATGGGCTGCGTTTGGCAGCTGCAGGATCCAGGTGCCAGTCCCTCAACTCTGGCTTTCTGTGCTGGCACGGAGGCCTCTTGTGCTTCTTGGCTCCTTCTTGGATGGGCAGCTGCAGAGGCGGCCTTGGATTTTGCCCCTGGGGGAGGCGGTTGTGGGCCGGGAGCCCTGTTTGGCTCAAAAGATCCCATTGAACGCTCGGTTTATCTTTTTCTCGCTGAAGAGTCAAGATTATTTATTTGCTTGCTTGTTTATGGCTTAGATAAAGAGGAATTGTTCCCGCTTCCTTTTCTACTGACCCTCTTATCCTTTCTCTACCTCATTTCCATTCATCTTTTAATTACCCAAACCTGTAGTTATGGCCATTGACCTGTGTGATTGTATCACTGACGTTGGGTAATAATGTCCAACCCAGTAATTATGAAACCCTCCTTGTAAAAATATATCCCCTTTTTGCATTATTGAAAGGAGAAAAAGCGGTGCTGATCCCATAAACAGCCCCCCTTTTTTGAAGCAAGGGCGATTCCTGGTGAGACTTTGTTCGAACAGATCTTATAGAATGAAAGGCAGTGGAAGAATGAGTATAATAATCAAGATTTTTCTGCTAGGGTTATTAAAACTCAACTAATGTACTTTTCACTCGTCATGCCTGTCATGCTGATATTGGACTTAGAAATTCCATTCTGGAGTCACAGCCACAGTGGGGTGATGCTGCTTAATCCAAAATTCATTTGGTCTTTGATATCCATACTTTTCCAATTTGTTGATCAATCTTAGGCATCTGTGTCATTTTTCTGCACTCTGGATGTAAATACCACAAATTATTTCTCATTGGTTGTAACTATTATAGAAGCAAGAAAAAATCGCCAGGCATTTTCAAAATTAAGAGAACTATTATGACATAAGTGGTCGTGGCTTTGATTCTGTTCCTTCAGATAGATCAGCTACATCTGCTGGTGCAGTCAGCCCAGAGTGTGCCCAGGAAATGACAAGGCAGGGGTGTGGTTCAAAGTATGGTGACAATGGAAGGAGCAGATGGGCAGCATACTCAAAACAAAAGGAAGGGTGTGTGGAAGTGCAGTGGAGAATAATGAAAAAGGAAAAGGGGGGAGCAAACAGGACAGAGACCTTAGGATGGGATGAAGGGACTGAAGGACTGGGTAGGACACGAAAGGATAGGGAAGAAGTGAGGAGGTAAGGAAAGACAAAAGAGAAGAATTGATAAGAGAAAGAATGATGCATCGATTTGCAGGAAGAAAATGGGAGATAGCAGATTGAGGAGAGACCAAAGGCCATTTAAGGCAAGACATTTTGAATGTGGCCACAGACAGTTTCAGGAAGATCATATAGACCAGGGGTGTCATACTGGAGGCAGTGGTGGGATTCAAAAATTTTTACTCAGTTCTGTGGGCGTGGCTTGGTGGGCATGGCAGGGGAAGGACATTGTAAAATCTCCAGTCAGAGGTGGTATTTGCTGGTTCTCCAAACTACTCAAAATTTCCGTTACCGGTTCTCCAACTTGTGACATCACATTGCTGTCACGTGATGTTTGGAAGGGGGAAAAAAAACACCGCAAAACATCACATGACAGCAACGTGATACCACGAGTTTGACACCCATGATATAGACTGAGATCTGCAGTAAAAATGAAGTCTATTCTGTGCAATGGCCTTTTTTGTATGCCAATCATGTGTGGTATGATTTGTATGCAGAACAAAAGGTAGTTGGATTCATTATGCAAACCTTAATCAATTGAATGTGTTTATTTTAACCGATCAATGGGTTTTGCAGGTAATCTGCATCTAGAAGGCATAGGACTAAATGATAGTTGAGGGAGAAGACAAAAAAGTATTCTTAAATGATGCAAACGTTCTCCTTTGAGAAAAGGAGCAGTGCCTTTCCTAAGATGGTGCTTATAAACTACAGCAGCTTAAAAGATGCCGAGGCTGTCAGTTGGAAAGCTGGTTCGAGACCCAAAGACCGTGCGACAGGATGAGCTCCTGTTACTTCCCAGCTCCAGCCAACCTAGCAGTTTGAATGCATGCAAATGTGAATAGATAAATAGGTACCACTTTGGTGGGAAAGTAGCAGCATTCTCAGCATTTCGTCCTGGTAGCACCATGACAATGTACACATCTTCAGACAATGCTGGCTCCCTCAGCTAGGAAACAGAGATGAGTACCACGCCCTAAAGTCAGACATGACTGGACAGGAGAAACAGTTACCTTTTCTCTAAGATCATTACAATAATGTGAATAGATAATAACCTAAAGGGTTTTCTCTTATTACTTTAGCATGGCCTGTCTTGAATGGATATCCCCAAAGTCTATGGAGATTCTCAGTTATCCAGGTCATGGTTGTCCCAAAGGTGATTTTTCAGGAAGCAACTGAATGTTCTTCTTTTTTCTTTGAAGACATTTCACTTTTCATCCAAGAAGCTTCTACAGCTCTGACTGGGTGGTGAGGAATGGAAGGATTTATATTCCTGGCAGACAGCTGGTCATTTGCATTCTTTTAGAGAGTCACTTGGGGGTTTGTCTGTGTCCTCAAAAACAAGTAAAAACAAGTAAGTCCAGCTGCCTCCTGAAAAAGTACCTATGGGATATACAACCCCCAAGAGGTTCTGGGATTAAAGTTAACCAAATTCCAACTCTGTTTGGAGACAGGCATCAAAGAAATGTGTGCAATCTTACGCCTGTTTAACTTGGGAGTAAACCATATTGCATGCAGCAATCTTTACTTCTGAGAACATCTTCATGAATAGTGCTGCTTTGCAGGTCCCCAAATTGCATTTCACTTCCAGGCCCCTCTCAAAATGTCGGCTCCATCTCTTAAAAGCACTTTGACCTCCCAGAAGATTGACACGGCCAGGCCTGGTTTCAGCCTCATTTCTGTTGGAGCCTTAAAATCTCCTTTTCTTCTTTTCTTTGCCCCACCCAAAAGTGACACTTATGGAGCTGAGACTAACTTGAGGCCTCAGAGGGAGGGAGTGAAAGACAACCCATGAATTATCTTCTGATCAAATATGTGCATTTCCTCTCCCCATCCTTTCTATCAACACTGTTTACCTCCATACAGAATTTGGAAAGTCGTCTGTGTATATTCATTGCTTCTGATGTGGTTAATGTTTAAAGCTTACTGATTTCATGCTGGGGATTAATGATGCTACATGAACAAGCATCAAGGAATAAAACATGTTCATATGCCTGATATGAAATATTTTCTTCCCCGAACATTTGAAAGAACTTGTTGCTTGTTGAGGAAGAAAGACGACAATGAAGTAAGAGCAGTCTTCTAATTGTGTGCCAAAACAGTGCTGAATCAGCTCGTTTTCAGCGTTAAAAGATGATCGGGATTAATTATACCATCTCAGATACTCACCACTGGTGTTCGACTCGAGTCTGCTGAAGTAAGGGATTTAAAGGATCAAGAACTGTGTATCAGATTTCATTATTAGGGGCTGTGTATCTCTCCTCCCAAACTAATCAGAGAAGGACATTTATCTGGCCCTCTGATTAATGAATGGGGCCCCTGGTAACTGAAAAGTGTGCTAGTTAAAGGGATTATCTACAGATGTGTTCAGATCTCCATAGGGGAGATGGCATTTAAAATGGGAAATTACATTCACTATTTTGCTAGGACTTGACCTTGCTGCCTGGACATCACTCAGTAGACAGCAACAGCTGCAGTGTCAGGGCTCTGACAATGCACCCCCATTCAAATCATATGTCTCTAGCCACATCTCTCAGAGTAAAAAAAAAAAGATTTATTAGGAGTGACCATGTTGGCATTACCTGGGTGCAGCCAACTCTAAGGCACATCATTCATTTCACCCTTGACCCTGGTCTTCGCCCCACCCCCTGGATGTATATTCTCCAATGGGACACATACAGTACATAGTCAAGAGTCATCAATCATGTTCTCCAGTAATAATCTTGTGCGTCAACAGCTTCGGCTGCCTAGCAATTGTCTGAAGCATTTAAGGAATGCACTACTTTCCCCGCTCCCTTTCTGCTGGCAACTAAAAAGACCAAAGCAGTATTTTTTAGTTGACAAGCAGCATGTTTGAAATTCTCTCACAAAATCCCAGTAACCCTTTTCGAAGTGGTTTGAGAGGCAGAGATCTGGTGGAGGCCCTTAGCTCTTCCCTTGCTTCACATAGCTCTGCTCCAATGGGCCACTTTTTCTCCATCCCAGGGAGTCCATAGCCAGGTTCACAAGGGTTTTTTTCTCAGCAGGTAAGCAGTGCTTGGTCGGACCTTGGCTAATGTCTGTCACTTGAACCTGGACGGTTGGCTAGACCGGGAAGTGTAATGGTATGTGAGAATGACCTTGGGAGATGGGGAAGAAGGGAGAGAAGCTGCTTAGGAAGACTGAGGAAAGAGAAAGAGTTGTATAATGGGCAGAGGAAGAGATTCAGAAGGGATCTCCTCCCCTCAAGTTCTCAGACTCTAAAAGAGACAGTGGGAGATTTGTACTTTCAGACTTGCAAGATTCTGTTAATATAGCCTTCCAATAAAACAGCTCATCTGGTTGTGTTTCCTGACTGCTTTACCTAGGGGAGCTGACAGGAAGTCTAAACAAAATCTCCAGAGAGCTGGAGGGGAGCCTCTTTTAGAGCAGTGCCAAGAAAATGTCATGAACGCAGTCGTCAGCAGCTGGGATGACTCTAGGGTGTGTTTACACCGGGGAGAAGATTTGAAAAGATGCATTTCCCTCTGCTCCTTCATATGCTCTTGGCCCACTCCAGTGCTTCTCGGGCAAAAATAAAAGTCTCTTCACAAACCTGGAACAAACCTTGCCCGCGGCAGGGCTGAACATAAGACAAGCCCTCCAGACACTTCTTTGCAATAGATCAGCAAGACTTTGCAATTCCCAAGGGTTTGGGCATAGTATAGATTCAAATTACACATTTAGAATCTCTGTCCTGGTGTAACATACAGTCTTGCATTTCCTGCATGCAGATCATCTCCGAGAGTATGATTTGCAGAATTAAATAAGTGGTCAATTCTTTCTACCTCTTGTATCCAGGTCCCATTGATGGATGTTGGGTTTCTGATACAAGACAGCATCTGGAAGCTTGACTTTGCTGTCTCTTCTGTTCTTTTTGATAGATTATTTTTTTTAAATTACATTTATATGCCGCCCTTCTCCAAAGACTCAGGGTGGCTTACAATTTTTGGGATACAACCCAGTGTGCTCAGCAATAGCCTTCATTCCATTGTATATGCCTGCTTATTACTAAGCGGCATTTTTACAAAGTCAGCTTATTGCCCCCAACAATCTTGGGTCCTCACTTTACCTACCTCGAGAGGATGGAAGGCTGAGTCAACCTTGAGCCTGGTGGGATTCGAGCCTACAGGAACTTAAATGCAGGCATTTTAACAGTCTGAGCCACCAAGGCCCTAGATTATATGTTGATTGAGCAGAGTACATGGAGAGAAACAGTGAAATTCTCCTTTCTTTCTTTCTTTCTTTCTTTCTTTCTTTCTTTCTTTCTTTCTTTCTTCTTTCACTTTCTTTCTTTTTTCTTTTTTTTCTCCATCTCATCTTCTTTCCTCCACTGCCCTCCCCTCCTCCTCCTTCCTTCCTTCCTTCTTTTTCTTTCTTCTTTCCTTCCTTCCTTTCTTTCCCTCTCATCTCATCTCCTCTCCTTTCCTCCCCTCCCCTCTTCTCTCTCTTTGTCTCACTGCATAAATCCCCAAAACAACAGTTGAGCTTCCTGCAGAATCCCAGAGCTTTGAATAATTCATGGAGGAAAGATGAGTCTCTCACCTCCTCTGCTTCTGGATACCTGCCTAGCTGGCTGCTGCTGTAAACAGCCATGCAAATACGGTATGGGGTGAGGCGAAGGGCTGGCAGTTCTGAGAAGGCCGCTTCACAGTACCCTGCTAGAACTCCAAAGGTTTAAAGAAGTGACACTTAACTCTTAGACTGTGGGAATGGATATTCCATGAATATTCATGAAGAACCTTTGCTGAAGGAATCCAGCTTCAGGGCAGGATTCCATTGCTGCTGAGGAAGAAAATCTTTGGAAAGTACGTTCAGCATTTGGTTATTATTTTAACAGGCATTTAATTTTGGCATTTCCTCTAGCTAGCTGAAGGACCCATTATTGCTCTTTCCAACCTGATAGTAAAATCCCCTTAGAAATGCCAATGAATTCCTATTTGCACCTTTGGTTAAAGACCAGATTCTAGGGAAGTTACTCTGCCTCTTAGAATTCAAGGGTCCTGGAATTCAAGTGTCCTAGTTTACAAATTGGTGGCTATTGGTTGCTTTGTGTGCCAATTGGGGGACTAGGATGCAGAGAAAAAGAAAGTAAGCAGATCTCCTTCTCATGGTCAGCTATGTTGAATGCAGTCCTACTTCTTCTACATAACCCCCAAAGGCTTATTTTTGTTGTGTGAATATAGTTTACCCTTGTTGGAAGAAATATCCTTCTGGGTTCACTTCCAAGTGGAGAAAAAGGCACTTGAAACACCGGGGCTGTTTGGAAGGATGGTTTAAAGGTGGACAGGATGGGTTCCTAGGCAGAAAAAGGGAAGAGATGCCGAGAGTCCCTGGATTTTATACCCTCTCTGGCTTTGAACTTCCTGGGGCACAGGAAGAGTATCCTGATTGGTTGCTGTCAGAGGTCATAGCTAGCTCTGTAGGGTGTCTGTGTCTAAGTTTGGTTGAAACTTGGTGGGTGGTGCAATGAAGGGCAATTTGAATGGCTCTGCCTGAAGGGGTAGATCTTTGTCATGTAGAATAGACCTTAATGGCCCATTAACAAAGGTGGAGGGGGCTGAGCTTCTGCCTCTCTTTTTGAGTTTCTACTTCTCTTTTAGGGGAAATATTCTGCCCTTTTAGTATATCCTAAAATATTTCATTTTTCTAGGGGAGGTGAGTTTTAATTTCCAACACCCTCAGGATGAAAACTACCTTAAATGATGTTGCTATATACCCTTAATCTGATTGGGTCCAGGTTGCATTTTGCAACTATTCCATGGGCTGCATGGATCTCCTATGACAGTTCTCTGAAATTTTTAAGAAGAGGATCATTATATGAGACTGAATGTGGGTTGGGTTTTGTTTTTTTTTTTGACCCAAAGGCAAGTTCCCAGACATCTGGTCCATAAAAAGAGATCTTACTGAGTTTCTGAGGTGTTTGTGAGTGTTGACTTCATGTGGTGGAGAATAACACAAGTCTTTATGATAAAAGGGAGGGCCAGTCCTATTAAACAGATTGCATTTCTTCTCATCATAGGCTGGAATACGTCAGGTGCAAAGCAGGAATTGGGTAGGTCTAGTTTATGAAAGAGGGGACATGGTGGCTCAGTGGCTAAGATGCTGAGCTTGTCGATCAGGAAGGTCAGCAGTTCAGCGGTTCGAATCCCTAGCACCGCGTGAGCTCCCGTTACTTGTCCCAGCTTCTGCCAACCCAGCAGTTGGAAAGCATGTAAAAATGCAAGTAGAAAAATAGGCACCACTTTGGTGGGAAGGTAACAGCATTCTGTGCGCCTTCAGCACTTAGTCATGATGGCCACATGACCATGGAGACGTCTTTGGATAGCGCTGGCTTTTCAGCTTTGTAACAGAGATGAGCACTGCCCCCTAGAGTTGGAAACGACTAGCACGTATATGCAAGAGGAGCCTTTACCTTTAGTTTATGAAAAGCAGGACTAGAGGTGATATGATAGCAGTCTTCCAATATCTATGTGGCTGGCACAAAGAAGAAGGGGTCAATCTATTTTCCAAAGCATCTGAAGGGAGGACAAGAAGCAATGGATGGAAATTAATCAAGGAGAGAATCAACCTAGAACTAAGGAGAAATTTCCCGACAGAACAATTAATCAGTGGAACGACTTGCCTCCAGAAGTTGTAGGTATTCCAATAGTGGAGGCTTTTAAGAAGAGATTGGACAACCATTTGTCTGAAAGGGTTTCCTGCTTGATCAGGGAGCTGGACTAGAAGACCTCAAAAGGCCCTTCCAACTGTGTTATTCTGTCATCTTCTTGACTATTATTGACCAGCAGTAAGACTCACTAATATATGAGGCTCCTGGTGATGTTGACACAATAATCCATAAATGAAGCCATCTGGGTTTGTAAGCTGCAGATAGAACCATTGAAGAAGTTCTAATAAGTGATGCTTCTCCCTGGAAAGCCAGAAGAATTCAGCCTCTTTTACTTTGGTATTTGGGCCAAAATTTCAAAGACAAAGGAGAAACAGAGCAGATTATGCTCTAACGTCCAGATGGCTGCATCCCCTTGTAACCTTCTGCCCAAACTTGTGCACCAAGACTCATTTGAGTGAACTGTTTCCAAGTTACAGAGAGATACAAAAAGAACGCACCTGCTGAATTTCTGGATGGAAGGACCCAACCCTGAAGATTCTTCCAAAAGTACTGTGACAATTCTTTAGGAGGAGGAGCCCACATACATCTGGTCCAGATCAAAGGAGGAGGAGGAGAGTGGGTGGAAAAATGAGCCTTTGGACAGCAGCAGAACAAGTCCCTCGAAATTCCATTTTGTGTCCCGCTAGTAAACATACAGATTCCTGCGGTCAGACATACCATGCACGGGGAAACTAGGTAGTTTGCAAAAACTGGTTCTGTCTACTCAGAGGAGATGTCCTGAATCTTTGATGGCTAGTAGCATCTTGAACATGTCCTCTACTCAGTAGTATATATACTGAGTAGAGGTTGGAGCTGACTCTGTGTGTGTGTGTGTGTGTGTGTTTGTATGTGTGTGTGTGTCTGTCTGTCTCTGTCTCTCTGTGTCTCTGTCTCTGTGTGTCTCTTTCTCTCTGTCTCTCTTTCTCTGTGTCTCTGTCTGTCTGTCTGTCTCTGTCTTTCTGTGTCTCTCTCTGTCTCTGTCTTTCTCTCTCTCTCTGTGGATCTCTCTCTCTCTCTCTCTGTGGGTGTCTCTCTCTGTCTCTCTGTCTCCCTCTGTCTCTGTCTCACACATATACACACACTCCTTCTCCCAATTATCGAGAAAAAATGCACAACCATGGTGCTTGGTCAGTTGGTGGGATTATTTCTGCTTGCTTGCAGAGAACTCGTTTCTCTCCAGCAATTTGTTTCTCTCTCTCTCTCTGTCTCTGTCTCTCTCTCTCTCTCTCTCCCTCTCTCTCTCTCTCTCTCTCCTGTTCCCTGCCGCTTGGCTGTTGCATGCAGGGGCTCATCTGGTCTTCCACTCTACCTCCCCACCCCAACCCGCCCTAGAGGGTTAACTGGAGTCCAGGCTGTTCTCCTTTCAAGCAAATTCTGCCATTTCCATGCGGGGCCTCTTTGAGCCAGTGCCAAAACCAACAGGTGATTGTTCACCCAGCAAGACCGCAGGAAGTAGGCTGGGCATGCATGACCCAGTTCAGCAGGCAGAGGGGCTGGCTGGCATCAGGAGCTCACCTCTCCCTCCCTTTTGCACCCATGGGGAAGGAAATCTGCAGAGAATGGAGCAGATCAGCTGCAGCTGACCCTCAGCAGCCCTGGAAGGAGGACTTATGGAGCTGCCCAAAGATAGAATTTTAAGGAGTTGGAACCAAAGCCCCTCAGTTATCACAAAAGAGCAGCTTCCCCCATTACAGACGGAAAAGGATTTTGGAGAGGGGCTACGATCAAATCACGTGATGAAAATTAGTTCTGCACTAGAAGACAATTCATTCCAGCCCAACATGTCCGCTTTGCGGTTGATCCTGGTTTGCCGGATGCCATGTCTGGTTGTTTGGCTGCCAATGCCTATATTTGGTCATTTCCCAATGCAACAAAATATGGCTTTCAAAAAGCCCACGTCCATATGGCTGTATATGGAATACCTTTTTTGCTGTTACGCTGAAGTGTTTTTGATTTTGAACTGTCCTCCAGAGCTGGCGAGAGTTGCAAAAGTTTATTGTGTTATCTTTAGCTATGTGCTACTTGCACTCATGAGTATTTGTGTGTGTGTCTTTTGCTTTTGGTATGCACACACAAACGAGGGGAAGGAGATAAAACCAGAGAGAGTAAAGTGAAAAGAGAGCTGTGAGCAAACTTGTTCCAAGTCCGTCTGTGGAAAGGAAAATGCAAGTCAAGAGGAACAGTGCCTCTCTTCATCTATCATAACAATATTCATGTTTTTCTAACATTTATGTATATTATGTTATGCACTAAATAAAAAGTCCAAGAGATAATAGGCAGCATTATTAATTAGGCAATTAATGGGGCAGTCATCAATTTACATGGACAGCACTCAAGAATAATAAATCATAACTCGGGGAAATCTTTGTGAGTAAGATTTGTTTTGGTTGGTTTTCAACCATGATGCCTCCTGCCAAAGTAGAGCATAAATGGGGCATATTTATGAGGGTGGAGGTTCGTTCTCGAAGCTTGTGGGTGGGTTTCCAAATGTTTTGTTACCAGGCTAGACAACATCTTCAGCAGAATTTAGGGGATGACACTGTCTGTGTTTTCTGCTTTTACGGGCTTCGTGTTGGAAGCCCTTATAAACAGAAGAAGCCCTTATCGCAGGGCTGTCAGGATTCCGGAAGTTACCCCAATTAAATCATGAGTCTCGAGCCAAACTTCCAAAACTTAAAAATGATTTATTGGGAGTTAACATGCTGGCACTGCCTGGGTGTAACTGACTCTGAGAAACATAATTCATTGTCACTCTTGACCCTGGTTCCCCCACCCACCCCCTGGGTGTATCATAATTCATATTCTCCAATGAGACACATCCATAGCCAGGAATCATCAATCATGTCCTCCAGTTAGATATTTGTGCGGCAGAAACTTTAGTCACCTAGTTACTATCTTTGAAAAACTATTTACAGAATGCACTTTCGATTTCCAAGCTGCCGCACTGCTCTTTCAAACCCCTTTCCGCTCCCCTCCCTTTCTGTTGGCAACTCTAAAAAGACTGTAGAAATATTTTAGGAGTTGACAAGAGGTGTCAAACTCAAGGCCCGCGAGCCGAATCTGGACTGTGGGGTGCTTAGATCTGGCCTGCGGGGCCCTCCTAGAAATAGCAAAGGACTGGCCCATGGTGCCTTTGCCAGCAAAAACAGAGCTCAGGAGAGCCATGTGTAGCCCTCCTGTGCCCCATTTTCACTGGCAGAGGGTTGCAGGAGGCCATTGCAACCGAAAATGGAGCTTGGGAGCCCATTTTTGCTGGCAGAGCTCTCAGGCCACCACAGGTGCTCCTGATATGAGTGACATCAAGCTGGCCACACACACCCTGGCCACGCTCATCATGGTCATGCCCCACCCCAGCCCTGAGGTCAAACATAACCCTGATGTGGCCCTCAATTAAATAGAGTTTGACACCCCTACTTTATAGCAATAGCACTTAGACTTATATACCACTTATAGCTCTCTCAAAGGAGAGGAACACTGACACAGACATTCCCTGAATTCTGCTGAAGATATTACCTAGCCTGGTAACAAAACATTTGGAAATTAACTCACACGCTTGGAGAATAAACCTCCATCCACATCCTTTTTTCTTTTTCTTTTTAGAATAGAATAGAATTCTTTATTGGCCAAGTGTGGTTGGACACACAAGGAATTTGTCTTGGTGCAAATGCTTTCAGCGTACATAAAAGAAAAGATAGATTCGTCAAGAGTCAAGAATCGTAAGGTACAACACTTAATGATAGTCATAGGGTACAATACAATAAGCAATCAAATCCTACACCCGAGCTACAGATATTCGGCATTATCCGCAGGATATATTTATTTTTCAAAGTGAAGAAGATGTCTGCTTCTGAAAGCAACTGGAGACTTGGTTTCCAGTTTCCAAGCTACAGTTTCTAGGCCTTAGCAAGACGAATTCTGCCTGAATATTGTACAAAAAAGAAATAAGCTCAACCTTTGCTTAGGAAGCAACCTTAGAAATCAAATCAGTAATAAATAATTTTTAAAAAGTTATCGAACACTCCCTGACAAAACAGTTCTAAGTCTGTGGAGATTCTCAGTCATCCAGGTCCTGGTTGTCCCAAAGGTGCTTTTTCAACAGGACTTTCTGGTTTTTCTTTGAAGATGTTTCCCTTCTCATCCGAGAAGCATTTTTGGCTCTGACTGGGTGGTGGGGAACGGAAGGATTTATACTCCTTGCAGGCAGCTGGTCATTTGCATTCTTTTAGAGAGTCGTTGAAGCCACTTGGAGCTTGAGAAGTAAAATGTCTTCCAAAGGAAAAAAAAAACAAGAATGTCCAGTTGCCTCTTGGAAAAGCACCTTTGAGCTTGATACAGTTGAAACTGTATACAGGGGAAGGATACTGTAAATCCCCATTCCCTCCCCACCCCACTAACCTGTTTTCCAGCTCCGTTCTCCTGTGCAGGTCAACAAAAGAAGACCCAGCCAATCAGCTGGGACTCAGGAATAGAGAATAGATGGGGGCGGGACCAGTCAGAGGTGGTCTTTGCCGGTTCTCTGAACTACTCAAAATTTCTGCTACCAGTTCTCCAGAACTGGTCAGAACCCGCTGAATACCAGCTCTGCTTCCTATTCTATTCCTCTATTTCCTTCAACTGTATCAAGCCCAAAGGTGCTTTTCCAAGAGGCAACTGGACATTCTTGTTTTTTTTTTCCTTTTGAAGACATTTAGCTTCTCAAGCCTCCAAGTGGCCTCAATGACTCTCTAAAAGAATACAAATGACCAGCTGCCTGCAAGGAGTATAAATCCTTCCGTTCCCCACCATCCAGTCAGAGCTGAAGAAGCTTCTTGGATGAGAAGAGAAACATCTTCAAAGAAAAAGCAGAAAGTCCAGTTGCTTCTTGAAAAAAGCACCTTTGGGAAAAGAGTTGGAAATAAGATATGAATAGCATTGTAAAACAGAGAAGGAAATATTGTACTTGATACCTGGGACTATTAGATATTTTTTATAGACATTAATCAATAACTTTTTATGATAGGAATCCATAACTAGATGACTTTGTTAAGAATAGGCAGTTTCTGTACAGATAGTCCTCAACGTACAACCACAATTGACCCAAAATTTCTGTTGCCAAGTGAGGCAGTTGTTGAGTGAATTTTTGCCCCATTTTAAGACTTTTTTGACACGTTAAGTGAATCACTGCAGTTGTTAAGTTAATAATATGGTTGTTAAGTGAATCTGGTTTCCCCATTTGCTTGTCAGAAGGTCACAAAAGAAGATCACATAATCCTGAGACATTGTAACTGTCATCAATATGAGCCTGTTGCCAAGTGTCTCAGTTGCTATCGCATGACTATCTTAATGTTGCAAAGGTCATATGTGTGAAAAACAATCATAGCTCACTTTTTTGGGTGCTGTTTAACTTTGAACGGTTATTAAACGAATGTCGTAAATCAAGGACTACCTATATTTGCCTTAACATCCATCTTGGGCTTGTACAGAATATTGTATTAACATTTTGGAGAGTAGCATTGAAATCTCACCATTAGAAACAACATTTGGAGTTTTGTTATATATATTTTTTAATTGTGAAAGTAGAGGCAGTTGGAGGTAGATCTGTTGGTACTATCACAAGGAAATTCAATCAGTAACAACTTAAGAAATAATTGGGAACATATGTTGAATGTATCTGCCTCTGATCAGACTTGGCAATTAGTATTAAGAAACATTCCTACACGTTCTCCTTGTATGCATGTATATAAAAACCCATCATTAAATATTGTATCAAAACCTAGCACCAAATTGGTTGATATTATAACAACAGCAACAGTTGGTGAGCATAAAGTAGGATTTTGAATGTTTCAAGCATATGTGAAAGAGAAAGGCAAATGGGAAAAAATAAGGAATTGTTTGATGCTTGGGTGTAGTTTATTAAAGGATTGTGAATCTGTATTTCTAAGCTAAAGAGTGAATTAGTAATATGTCAACATTATCTGAAAATAGCAATAGCAATAGCACTTAGACTTACATACCACTTTACAGTGCTTTACAGACCTCTCTAAGCGGTTTACAGAGTCAGCAAATTGCCCCTAACAATTGGGGTCCTCATTTTATCCAACTCAGAAGGATGAAAGGCTGAGTCAACCTTGAGCCTGGTGGGATTCAATCTGCCAAGTTGCAGGCAGCCAGCAGTCGGCAGAAGTAGTTTGCAGTACTGCACTCTAACCACTGCGCCACCAAGGCTCTTATGGTGGTTTGTGTGAGGGTAAACCCCAGACAGTAACTTGTAAAGAATATCCACAATAACAACAGTAAGGAAATGCTAGCTACTGGTAATAGAAATGTCTATTATTTTGCTAGAGGAATGAGTATTTTAATTATAAAGGTTTCTCTTGTCTTTTTGAAACTTAGAAAGATATCAGCAGGTGCATTATATTAAGTAAGAAATAACAAAAATGAATCTTCTCTAGCAAAACCACCCTAAATTGTAAAGTCAGCCTGTTGAACAGTCATTAATAGATTTATCAGTACCTCCATTAATAGATTCTAGATTTTGAGATCAAAATGAGAACATAGTAAAAGACATTTCTTGACTTGGAGACCCTCAAAATATGCTACTTTTGAAGTTGTCATTGTGTTCATTAGGTATTGTGGAGAGAAAGGGTATACTTGAATTTTCATACCAACTTTTAAGTCATTGGGTCTTTACAAACATGGCTGGCTGAAGAATTCTGGGAGCTGAAGTCCACAAGTCTTAAAGGACTTAGAATTCTTTATTGGCCAAGTGTGATTGGACACACAAGGAATTTGTCTTGGTACAAAATGCTCTCAGTGTACATAAAAGAAAAGATACATTTGTCAAGAGTCATAAAATCATCAGGTACAACACTTAATGATAGTCATAGGGTACAAGTAAGCAATCAAATCATACTAGGAAACAGTCAATATAAATCGTAAGGATAAAGTTGTCAAGTTTGGAGACCTCTGAATTAGAAGATAGAGGTTTCACCATAAATCCGTTATCTACAAAAACCTTGAACTTCCAAACCATTTGGAAGGTGTATTTCTGAATATACCTACTGTTTGTTGTGCATATGAAACTGTGTATCATTTGGAATGTCAAACAGGTTCTTGATTACTAGTCTAGGAAGAGCATGGTAATGTAATTCAAGAGTGTGCAACTCATTTGTTGACAACTTAATAGTATAACCAATCATGAGAGCCTAATGCAGATACAACCACCAGGTCTGATTCAAATAATGTCGGAGAGCTATATGATACTTAGAGCAGAAAAATTAGTCAGCCTATGGAATTTAACCATAAAAAACATGCATGTATAATGCCTACTCTTAGCATATTGCAATAAAAGATTTTGCAACCGTCATGAACCTCTGTAGCTGATTAAATGAGCTGATTTGCATTTCTGAATATTTATACTTTCATTAGCTCATCAAGAGGCCAATGTTTGAAGTTTGGCAAGGACAGAGCAAAGTAACTGATTGGCCCAAGCTTTCCCAAGTTTTATCACACTGTTGTATCAACAACTGAAATTCATTCCATCAGCTCCAATCAGATTGAGACTTAGATATGTCTACGGAATCTGCTTCAACAGCAGTAAGTTGAGTAGGTTTGTACGGAACATTAGGAGAGATTTATTCTCTGAATATCTAATCCGTAAAACCTCAGATGGTGAGGAGGCTTTCAGCTGGAACATAATGGAAGGAATAGCTTATTTGAATAGCTGGAATAGCTGTTTCTGAAACAGCTTGCTAGACCAGTCTCAATGATGCAAAAGGGGGAAGATATTACTTTTCACTATTATACATTAGGCTTAGTTTTGGGCTGTTCCCAATGTCCAACCTGTTCAATATCTTTTGCTACAGTTTCATTGGTCATCGATAGCAATAGCACTTAGACTTATATACCGCTTCACAGTACTTTACAGCCCTCTCTAAGCAGTTTACAGACTCAGCCTCTTGCCCCCAACAGTCTGGGTCCTCATTTTACCAATCTTGGAAGGATGGAAGTCTGAGTCAACCTTCAGCTAATGAGAATCGAACTGCCAAATTGCTGGCAGCCAGCAGTCAGTAGAAGTAGCAGTATTGCCTTCTAACCACTGCGCAGCCATAGCTCACGATGAGCTCCAAAGGGTGTTCTGGAGTGTCCCTTCTTGCTGTATTCCCATCATTGTTCTGTAGCAAAACAAGGATGTGGTCAATGTTCCACTTCTATAATTTTGCAGCACAGATCTAAACTCAGAAAGCCTTGAGAGTGCAATGGTTAAAATGCAGTATTGCAGGCTAGTTCTGCCGGCTGCCAGGAGTTCAGTCCTGACCAGTTCAAGGTTGACTCAGCCTTCCATTCTTCCAAGATCAGTAAAGTGAGGACCCAGATTCTTGGGGGCAATATGCTGGCTCAATATGCTTAATGAGTACAGTAAAGCACTATGAAGTGGTATATAAGTTAAGTGCTATTGCTATTGCTGGTTGGACTGGTAGCCCTCCAGAAGTAAGAAGCACAAGGCTGTCTAGAACAGGAATTGGCAACTTCACCCCATTTTGCAAAGGCATCTCCAAAATCCAAAAGAATGCTTCAAAAAGTGAGGTATCGGGATATTTCTATAATCTTGCAAGAGTTCTTAGCAGTGACTTCTAAGCAGGGGTGGGATTCTACCAGTTCAGACCGGTTCAGGGAAACATTTGCTGGTTTGACTGACCAGCTGCCTACCTACCCCGCTCCTCCCAGAAGTCCCCATGCAGCCCATTTTCGATGCAGGTAAGTATAGGGTCCACACAGAGGCTCTGGGAGGGGAAAAACAGGCCTTCTGGAAGTACCACAAGTCTGAAAACAGGCCTATTTCCAGGTTCCAGAGGGCCTCTAGAGCCCGGGGGTAGCCCATTTTCACCCTCCCAGAGGTCTGAGGGAAGCCTCCGTACCCTTGGAAAGGTGAAAAATGGCCCTCCCGGAAGTTCCAATAGGCCACGCCCACCATGGCCATGCCCACCCAGCAACTGGGTAGCAAACCAGTTGCTGGGATTTTTGAATTCGCCCCTGCTTCTAAGGGAATGTACCAGCCTCTTCCCTGGCAGGAACAGAACTGACCATGATAACAAAAAGGGGTGAAGCTACCTTTGTTCCTAAAGAGATGACCAACCAAGTAACTGCAGGCATTCAGAGTCTGCGGTTGCTTCCCTGCAACCTTTTTATCAACTGCCACTCTTTTAACTTGAAAATGCATTTAAAGGTAGTTGCTGCAAAGTATGAATCCCAGAGGGTTAATCAGTATCAAGTAGCGTGTGTTGTGAAGACAATAGCGGTATATAATTAGCTACAATTTTGAGGGGAAATATTAAAGCAGTTATTAAAAGCAGCGAAGTGCGACAGATGAGGCTATAAAGAACAGTTGTGGGATGAGTCAGGACAGTAGGATTGGAAAGGGCAGTTGGCCAACGCAAATCTTTTCATAAAGAAGGAGTTTGCCAGAAATTATTCTAAACCAGCGCAAACAATGGCCATGGAATTCCACATCCTTTTTTGGGGGGGTGAAGAAAAAATGTATGGGAGGAGGGCTGAAAAGCTTTGTCCCAAAGATTTTCTGACATCCATATTGGACTCAAAGAAATTATCTCCAAATTCTTCTATCCCTTTTGTTAAGCAAAATAATATCTCTCCTTTCCTTTCCTTTCCTTCTTCTATCTTCCTTTCCTCTCCTCTCCTTTCCTTTTTCTTCTATCTTCTTCCTTTCCTTTCCTTCTTCTATCTTCCTTTCCTTCCTTTCTTTTCCTTCCTCTCCTCTCCTTCCCTTTTTCTTCTATCTTCTTCCTTTCCTTTCTTTTCCTTCCCTTCTCTCCTCTCCTCTTCCCTTCTGCTCCCCTCCCCTCCCTTCTCTTCCTTTCCCTTCCTTTTTCCTCCTCCTCCTCCTCTTCCCCCCCCCCCCGTAGTTTTCTTTTCTTTATGAACATTTGTAAACTCATTCTGGGAGTCCACTAGAGCAGAAGCCCCCAATCTTTTGGGTATGAGGAACCGGTTCTATGGAGAGAGTTTTTTTCCAGAGTGGAGAGGTTGTGGTTTTGTGTGCTGCCTACACTCCATGGATGGGGCTTTTCTTGTTTGTGCAGCCAGGTTTCTGGTATACCACGGACCCTACAGACCAGGGGTGGGTGGGTTGGGGACCCCTGCACTAGAGCCAGAAGTAAAAACTACACCAAAAAGAATATCGATATATTGATTGTTTCCTAGTATGATTTGATTGCTTATTTGTACTCTATGACTATCATTAAGTGTTGTACCTTATGATTCTTGATGAATGTATCTTTTCTTTTTATGTACACTGAGAGCATATGCACCAAAGACAAATTGCTTCTGTGTCTAATCACACTTGGCCAATAAAATAATTCTATTCTATTCTATTCTATTCTATTCTATTCCATTCCATTCCATTCCATTCCATTCCATTCTATTCTATTCTATTCTATTCTATTCTATCAATCCAAACAATCTATCTTTGCTGTCTCCAAGTAAAATAATCAGGCAAGTAGGCTAGCAAAGACTTAGTCTCTTAGCTCCATTGTTTGTGGTCAAAGCCTGAACAACTGAATTGCCATTTAGTTGTGATGTTTATTTTAGAAGAGACTCATGAATAAGTTACCACCTCTTGCTTCTATAGTTCCCCTGAAATCCCATGCCTGTGAAAACAAGCCTACCGCTACTTTCTTAATGAAGGCTGCTGTGGACAAATGGCTAAGAAGTTCCCGGCTCAAATTCACAGTTACAGAAATTCACTAGGTGATTTTTGGCTACCGAGGGGTGTGTGTGCGGGAAGCTTATTGCTGATGACAAAGAGCTAGTTAAAGGAACTGGAAAGATGGCACCGTGTAAAAAGTTGTACAAAGCAAATCAAAGGGACTATTAAATCAATAGGAACAAAGACATTGTTAGAAAAATCCAGCAAGTTTAATTTTACCCACTCTGTTTTTGATAACCCTAAGTTCATTCTAACTCATTTCTGCAATACAAGCCATTTTTTTAAAAAACATAGAAATGTTTCACTGAGTTTTCATGCTTGTTTATCCTAATGCATTTCTGTGAGGTTTTCTCCATGCATGCATTTTTCCCAAAGTGATATTTGACACTGTAATGAAATTTCACTGTCAGCCAGTCCTTCAGTGTTGAAGATTTGTCTTTAAATGAATCCAAACTCCAGCTCCTCTTTAGGACAATGATGGTTTATTCAATATATCAGCAAACAACAAATACTCTAATCAGGCAAGAATGGCTAAAAGCCAGGCAAGGTTTGTTGAGTTTGAGTTTGCTCTCTTTTATTACCATTGTCATAAGACACATCCCACCACACCCCAGCCTATATGCAGTTCTAGTTCTGGCCATGTCTAACCTATTATCTCTAAATGCTATTAACCCTATAACACGTCTACATCCCTAACCTATTCCGACCCTCACTAACTGATCCCCACCTGGTGCCACCTTCACCTAGTCTTAACTTAATGCTTAATTACCACCTATATGTGCCCCAACCCCCTCTAGCAATATGCACCACATCAATACATGAAAAAAGCCATTTCCAGTCCCACAGTTGCTTCAGAATCCATCCTGCAGCCCGCAGTTGCTTCAGAATCCATCCTGCAGCTCACAGCTCTGCTGACTCATTCTAAAGCAACCTTCAACACACAAGCAGCAATACAGATCCGGTATCAGCAGAGCTAAGATGGTATTCTCCACTGCCAGCTGACTTGCTGTGAGGTGTGTTTGGAACTGACAGGCTCCATAGCAAACTCAGAGCTCGACATTCACATTATTATCAGGGGTGGGATTCTACTGGTTTGGACCAGTTCTGGCAAACCAGATGTTAAATTTACATCTGGTTCACTGAACTGGTAGTTGAACCGATCAGCTGGCCCTGCCCACCCTGCCTCTCCTAAGAGTCTCCACACAGCCCATTTTGGATGCAGGTAAGTGCAGGGTCCGCGCAGAGGTTCTGGGAGGGCAAAAAATGGGCTGAACTAGAAGTTCTGGAAGTCCAGAAACGGGCCTATTTCTGGCTTTTGGTGGGCCTCTGGAGCCTGGGGGAGGCCATTTTCACTCTCCCAGAGGCCCGAGGGAAGCCTCCGAACCCTGGGGAGGGTGAAAAATGGCCCTCCCAGAAGTTCTGGCAGGTCACAGCCACCATGGCCATGCCCACCCAGCAACCGGGCAGCAGACTGGTTATTGGGATTTTTGAATCCCACCCCTGGTTATTATATCATGAATGTATGCATATAAATATGTTTTTGAATTAAAACTATACCTCAGAACAATTTTTGAAGGGTTTTCTTCGTTGTCAATCGTATTTCTGCAAGCGAATGATCTTTTGGTCTCCTTGGAAGTGTCAATAATTCCCTGTTTCTTGATAAGTTGTTACTCAATAGATTGAGGCATCAGCTGATGCGGTACAAAAAGGTAGCCTTTGTCCACTGAATTTTTAAAAAAATCAATGACTAATCATGTCTCTAGAGTTGTTATTCTGGAGCAAGTATAATCCCTGTTGCATTTGGTGTCCATTTTTCTTCCTTATATGTGATCTCTGAGGCAGAATCTTATGGACCATAATATCAGAAAGAACAAAATAACAGAGTTGGAAGAGACTTTGGATGTTTTCTAATCCAGCAACCCCTCCCCAACTCATACATGAGATCCTATACCATTTCAGACAAAAATGGAAGGGCATTTTGATTCTCACCATGGATGAACAACTACAGAATTTGATGGAGTTGGCAGAGATGTCTAAACTGACTGTTTTGGTCAAAGAAAAGAATATAAGTACTTTTGTTGCTATATGGAAACCACTTCTTGACTTTGTGCTTGAGGTGGAAAAAAACCAAAACTTTGATTTGGTTTTACTGCTTAGATTGATTTGTTGTTATAACAATGACTATTTTATATTATTATGGAAAAGTAAAAAGTTGAGGTTCGATATTAATGCTTTATTCTACTGCAACAGAGGAAGTCAAAAAAAATTTCTTTTCTCTTTCCCCCCTTCAATTTTCTTTCCCCTCCTCCTCCCCACAATGTCCTCCTATTTGCTGCTGTATTTTTTGTATTTTTTTCTATAATTTAATAAAAAGGTTTGAAGTCAGACAAGTGACTGTCCATTGCCCTATATGAGAGGATGAAAGAGAAGTGAGCCAATGCATGTTGATGTCTTTGAGAGACATCACCTCAGACCAGGTTTTTTCCATGTAAACAAAGGCAGTTTATAGAACCTCAAAATAGCAGGTGTCCCATTATTTGCAAGATATCATAGGACATGGCATTGCCCAGTTCCCCTAAGTTCCCGTCATCAACTGCCAGGAGTTAGGAAGTATGGAAAGCCTTTCACATAGATGCATTGCTAGAATACGGCTGCAATGGCAGTTGCATAATTGATTACTGTAGCTAGTTATGAGAATTGAATGTCATTGTTCTGAAAAGTCAGTAACACCTCCCCTAACCCAACAGCTTTAAAAGAGCACCAACTGACAGCTTATGTTGGGTATCTGAGGGTATCATTTTTTTTTTGACTGATGACATATTGACAGGATGGCCTCGGTAGAAAGTCTTGTTTTCTGCTTCTATTTTGTCTTTTATTGACACCAAAAGGAAATATTTATATTTTCTGGAGCTATTTTAGTGTTTATAGAGCTTTGTCTTTTATGCTGGTGTTGTTTTTATTTCCAAACACACTGTTTTATTGTTTGCGGTGTGGGATTTTTGTTTCATTTTATTGTGCACTGCTTTATGGAATGATCTTATTTATCCTTCCTATAAATTGATCTGTACACTCCCAAAAGAAGTGTGGCTGGTTTAGGGGCTGTGAGAAATAAATAAAATAACAGTGAGTCACCCTGGAGTATGGGTGGGGTGTAAACATGACCAATAAACCGTAACTAGTTCCAATGAGGCAGAAAAGGCTGCTATGAGGTGGCAGAGCAGAAAGAAATATCCCTGGATGCTTTTTAGGGTTGCACATGCCTCAAATCACCAAAGGTCATGGACATTAAGGATCAAATTGCTTAAATACAGAGATAATAGAATTATCTCATTATAGAGATGGCCCATTTTCATTACAAATCCAAAGTAGTTTAACTTCACTATCACTTGAGGTTTTTTTTCTTTCTTCTTCCCTCTTCCTGAGTAGCTATGTAAGCAAGAGATCCATCAGACTCATGAGTTTCCAAGGTGTGGGAGGCAACCAAAGATAATTGAGTGGTTGCCAGGCTCATACCGTGTTTGCCCGAAAATAGGACCTACCCTAGACTGATTTTTAAGCTGCTCCTAATATAAGCCCTACCCCCCAAAATAAGCCCTAGTGAAGGGGTTGGGTGTGGCCAGCACAGGAAACGGAGAGAGCATGCAGGCCAATGGTGTGCACAGCAGCCGCAGCCCACGCAGTGCAGTGCAGTGCAGGTGAGCTGATTGCCTGTCCAAGCAGCAGACAGAGACAGAGGCATGGTGGGGGAGTGTGACACCCAAGGGACCAGCAGGCTGCAGCTGCTTCCAGATACCATTGGTCCCTACATGCTTGCTGCCTTTTGTGTGTGTGATGGGGGTTAGAGCACCCAGCCGGGTTGATCAACCTGAAATCATGTTTCCCCCAAAATAAGCCCTAGTGTTTATTTTGGAGCCCCAAAATAAAGTCGTCAGGCAGATATTGTACAAACACCTGTGTGGGCTTTCTGGATTTGAGTCTTCCGGCTGATAAATGAGGAAGGTTGGCACACACAGTCAGGAGTGAGTGGTTCATTATTTTTCTTTATTCTCTCACTAACACAACTTGCCTTCATAAAGCTGGTGGAACTATATGGCTCAGAACAGGAAGCCAGCAAGTTGGCGTGGTTTTAATTCATCCACATTAAGTTTCTACAATGCTTGCAGAGGAATCCTATCCCTGCAGCCAAGTAGAGGTCAGAACATGGGACTTACATAAGTGAAGCCACCTTGTTTTCAGGGTGGCTGGAAGAACTGATTTGGAGCAAGCCCATCCCTCACCTGCATGAATGGAATGGAGTGGAAAATGGAATGGAATGGAATGGAATAGAATAGAATAGAATAGAATAGAATAGAATAGAAATAGAATAGAATAATGAATAGGAAGAGAATAGAAAGAATAGAATAGAAATAGAATAGAATAGAATAGAATAGAATAGAATAGAAAATATGGAATAGAATAGAATAGAATAGAATAGAATAGAATAGAATAGAATAGAAAATATGGAATGGAATGGAATGGAATAGAATAGAATAGAATAGAATAGAAAATATGGAATAGAATAGAATAGAATAGAAAATATGGAATGGAATGGAATAGAATAGAATAGAATAGAATAGAATAGAATAGAAAATATGGAATAGAATAGAATAGAATAGAATAGAAAATATGGAATGGAATAGGAATAGAATAGAATAGAATAGAATAGAATATATAGAATAGAAATAGAAGGAGGGGAAGAGGAGAGGAGAGGAATAGAATGGAGAAGAGGAGGATGAGGGGAGGAGAGGAGAGGAGAGGAGAGGAGAAGGGAAGGGAAGAGTTGGAAGGGAACTTGGAGGTCTTCTAGTCCAACCCCCTGCTTAGGCAGGAAACCCTATAGCATTTCAGACAAGTGGTTATCCAATCTCTTCTTAAAAACCTCCAGTGTAATGATGGTGGGTTTTCTTACGGCGTAAGGAAAATGGCCTTATGAAGTTCTCCCAGACTTCAGGCACAAAAAGCTGTGGCTAATGTTTGCCCAAAGGATTAAAAGAACCTCCGTGAGAGTTTTTTTTTCTTCTGTTTTTAAAGCTGAAAGTTGCCCGTAAACTGAGATGGAGACAGTATGTTTGCTGGTTGTTGCTTTTTTCACAGACATTTTTGAATTGTCCATAAGGCCCAAGCATAGTACTGTTGTACAGTATGTGGCATGACAAGGCAAGAGGAGGAGGAGGAAGAGGAAGAGGAGGAGGAGGAGGAGCAGAGGCGAATAGTTCAACCACCCTCTCTGAAAACTCCATTCTAAGAAATGTTAGCTCAGCTTTAATCACTGACTTTTTTTTCATTCAGAGTCAGCAATTTTTGCGGGTTCCCCACCCACTTTTGCTTCAAAATCCAAACAGGCATCCAAAAACACATATGGAGAATTCATCCCACAGCTCAAATATTTGCATTCGATTCGCTTCGCTTTGCAAGGAACAGTTTCTTTTGTCTTGGATTCTTGGCTTCTTCCTCCTGCTGCAGCTATTTCTTTTTCTTGTAAACATTGTACAAGCTTAATGTCTTTTTATTTTTAACAAAAAAAAACACACCTTGCTTCCTAGATGTAGTAGATCAAGGAAGTCTTATTCCTCTGGGCCTTGTCTTAGAGTGCCTAGAAACGTAGAAAAGCTTTGAGTTAGTAAGTACGACAAATACAATCCATTTACCAAGGTGTTTCTGAGCATGGACCTCAGCTTGTGTGGGAAAAGTCTAATAAAGGCGGGGCTGTCGGCAAGGAGTCACTTTTGTTCTAAAGTTCTCCTCTTAGTAAGAAAAGAAAAACATCCAACTCTTGAGTACTAAGGGGCTATTTCTAAGCCCCCTGCCTTAGGACATCATGGCAGCATGTTTATTGTCCATGTTTATCTACATCTGTAACATTTTAGACCAGAATCCTAAATCTGATCCTCCATCTATGGAGAAATAGAGAATCTGTCCATTCAGCAACGAGCATCTGTCCACTTCATTAGCCCTCTTTTCCAATCACAAAAAGTTAAATTAAATCCTGGCTGTCTTGGGTTTTCTGCCATACTGAGTGAGATTATGCCCCAAGGTAGAAAAATACTGAAATACCCACAATGGAGGAATGGATTGTGACGATGATGGAATTTGTAGAAATAGCAATATTGACTTGTTTGATTGAGGATAATACAACAGGTACTTTTCTTAAAGACTGGGAACTTCCTATGGACTTTCCTTTTTTGCTGAAAATGGAATAAAATAATTTGGAGATTTATAGATTTGCTGATTAAGAAGGGCTTGAATATGGGAAGAAGAGAGTTCTGGTGGAGCTTCAAAGAATGACGAAAAGTTCAAAATGGCTGTAAAGCAGATTGGAAGTCACTTCTTCATTTATCTTTTATTCTCTTTTTTTCTATTTGTATTACCTTTCATACTTTTTTGAAATCTTTTCTGAGCACAATGCTCTTCCTATTTATCCCCTGTCCCATCTGTTCAGTGTGCAGCCCATTTTTAGTTAAGCTACATTATTGGTAATTAAGACATTAGTAATTCGTAACTCCTCTTTGCTGATTCTTGTTTAGGATTGAGATTTCATCGACTTCCCTGTGTGATACAGAATTTTATGTCTGGAAACGAAGAATTTTCATGCAGAAGACTAGGCAAGTTGACAGAAGGAAGGGAGGGAGGAAAGGAGGGAGGGAGGAAGGAGGGAGGGAGGAAAGGAGGGAGTGAGGAGGGAGGAAGAAGAAGGAAGGACTCCTTTTATTCCTCATTGATTTCATAATCACTCAAAAATCTTGTCAATTTAATACATTGATAACTAGATGTCTATTAGCCAAGAATCTTACCTGCAGTAATTTATTTCTCCCACACCTTTCCTTGTGTGTGTCTTTCCTCTTGAGGAGATCAAGAGAAACGTAGTTGAATTACCTTCTGAAGAAAGAACAAAGGGCAGAGACAGGATTGTAGCTAGAGAAATTTGAGGCTGTGATGCCACCTACCGTCAAGAATGAAGCCAATGACCCAAAAGGAATCCTCTAACGCTACCAATTCGCCTTCTTTTCCTTCCTTTCAGCCTCAGGGGTCACCATGCCATACTGAAAATGCAAGATTTCGTAAGTGCCACCTTGTAGCCTAGAAATTATAGATATGCAGGTTGGTGAGGACAGGGAAGATTGAATGGGGGTTTATGATTCAAGCACAGTCCTTTTGGACTGTGTAAATAGTAAATGAGGAATTGTAAAGGTTCTTTTTTGTTAGTGGTCTTCAGAGTTTTTTTTTCTCCTGCTAGATATTGTCCAAAGCATTGAATAAAATATTATCTCGGATGCAAATAGAGTTGGCTTCATAGAGTTGAGGTTTTAAGAAAGCTTTAATTTTTATTTAGGCTTGTCTTTGAGTTGGGCAATGTAGGAATATTCTCAATAAATGAATAGAGAGAAGAGATGTCATATAGATGTCATACAACCTGTTATTGTCTTTTCCTGGTCTCTCCTTTTTCCCTTTTCTTGACCCTAACTCAGGAAAACTTCTGGGTTCCCTTTATGTCAGCAGCACACTTGACCAATAAAGAATTCCGTTATATTCTTCTTTCCAATCTCATTCTATTCTATTACTATACTATTCTGCATTCTATTTTATTATTTCCAATCACATTAATATTCTGTTCCATTCCATCCTATCCTATCTTATCCTATCCTATTCTAATCCTATTCTATTCTATTCTGTTCTGCATTCTATTTTATTCTTTCCAATCACATTAATATTCTGTTCTATCCTATCCTATCCTATTCTAATCTCTCTTTCCCTGGGATCCTACCAACTCCTTGGATCAAATTCAAAGCAAAATCACATCCAAGGCATGGATCCATGCAGTTTTCTGGAAAGATTTGGCTCTCTTTTGCTTGTTCTGATCTTTTTTTTTAATTTGTTCTCATTGAATGATATTAAAGTTTCACAATGGATCCTACTGATTTATAAAGAAGGCTGGATGAGCAAACTGCCAGCATCTGATTCTTGTTTCACATCATAAATAAAGTCACCCCCAACATACAACGTGCCAAGTATGAAAAGAATAATACCTCTGCCCTTAAATGCAGCATTTGGCTCCATTGCCTTTAGTAATAATAATGTCAACCAGACACTCTCAATAACTGGGGATGCTTGAGTTGTCCAATTCTCTAGCTTTTTACGCCTTCTCCAAATGAGGCTGAAGACACTTTCCCTAGGAGACCACTAACAAGGGAATCTAAGCATTAAGAGCCCTTAAAGGTGGCTGAAAATTAAATCAAGATAGTTGATTGTCCTTGGGAAAAAAGCCAGGTCAATAATAGGTTTTTCTTCCGTGTTTATTTTTTTTTCTGGGGTCGAGAAATAAAAGGCAAGCTAGTTAACTCAAAATCCTGGCATTGTTCAGTAAATATACTTTTAATTGTCAATGGAGACACAACACACAGGATACCCTTTGACATACCTCTCCGAATTGACTTGAAGAGGCACGTCAGACTGATATTCCTCTGCATTGTCACCTCCAGTCAACAAGTGCTTGGCTATTTTAAATCTGTCCTTTCAAGAGCTTGTCTCTCCTCTTTTTCTTTTTTGTTTCTTGGTCCCTTTTTTAGAGGACAGAAGGGTTTGTTTTATTATCTAGCTATCTAGCTATCTATCTTGTCATCTATCATCACAATCACCACCATTATCATCATCTCTCTTGGTATATATATCTATATTTTTCATCATCCTATCTATTCTTTCTATCTATCTATCTATCTATCTATCTATCTATCTATCTATCAATCATTATCTATCCTATATCTATCTATCATTATCTATCATCTATCTATCTATCTATCTATCATTATCTATCCTATATCTATATATCATTATCTATCATCTATCTATCTATGTATCTATGTATCTATCATCTATCCTATATCTATCATTATCTATCATCCATCCATCTATCTATCTATCTATCTATCTATCTATCTATCTATCTATCTATCTCTCTCATAGAATAGAATAACAGAGTTGGAAGGGATCCTGTAGGTTATCTAGTCCAACCCCCTGCTCAAGCAGGAGACCCTATAGCCATGATGGCAAACCTATGGCATACATGCCGGAAGTGGCACGCAGAGCCACTTCTGCCAGCATGCAAGAGGTCGCCCAGAAGAGCCCCACTGCGCATGTGTGTGCACCGCCCACCCAACAGCTGATTGTCGGGTATCTGGCATGTATGCGCGGGGCAGGGGATGGGGGAGACATGCATGCATGTGCAGAGATGCGCATGTGCAGAGACACACAGCGCACAGGGGATCATATATACATGCACAGAGGGCATGGGGGCGCGTGCATTGCCTTCTGGGTGCTGACACGTGAGTGCGTGCACAATTTTCAGCATGGGAGCCCAAAAAGGTTAACCACCACTGCCCTATATTATTTGTGACAGATGGCAGTCTAGTCTCTTCTTGAAAGCTTCCAGTGATGAAACTCCCAGAACTTCTGAAGGCAAGCTGTTCCATATCTATCTATCTGCCTGCCTGCCTACCTACCTACCTACCTACCTACTATCTATCTATCTATCAGTATCTACATCTATCTATCTATCTATCTATCTTATATATCTATTCAATTCATCACATCCATCATCCATCCACCTACCTACCTACCTACCTACCGGTATCTACCAGTATCTGTCTGTCTGTCTGTCTGTCTGTCTGTCTGTCCATCCATCCGTCCATCCGTCCGTCCGTCCGTCCGTCTATCCATCCATCCACCCACCCACCTACCTACCTTACCTACCTACCTACCTACCTACCTACCGGTAGCTACCAGTATCTGTCTGTCTGTCTGTCCGTCCGTCTATCCATCCACCCACCCACCCACCCACCTACCTACTCTGCCTTACTACGGTAGAGCTACACCAGTATCTGTCTGTCTGTCTGTCCGTCCGTCCATCCATCCGTGCGTCCATCCATCCATCCATCCATCCATCCATCCCATAAAAACAATTGTGAAAACAGTTATCCCCTGGATATATGAACCCCCTGCATGTCATATATTTAAGTATTATGAAACCTGAGGTGAGGTTTACTGAAATTGCTTCCCCATGAGATTGGAGCAGGAGCAAGTCTGATCTTTTTCAAGGAAGGGTCTTGGCTGGGAGGGAGACGACTGATCTTTTCAGGATTGGCTGTGTAGCCTTCAATTTGTCTTTCTGTCCTTGCTGTACTGCAGGACTAGAGATTACTCAGACCAGCGATTTTCCATTCCTGTTCTCACTGCAGGAATCCAGGTGAAAAGATGAATGATGTGCCTCAAGCTTTGGGGGTTTTGCGATTCCATGATCTTGGAGGCAAACCAGAAATCGTAATAAATTGCCTAGTCCTACTTTGGAAAATTTATAACACTCGTTATACGAGACTGTGCCCAAAGAGCTGGCTTTTTTTGGTTCAAACCTATGCAGTTTTGATATATATATATATCACTGTAAATTTGTACCAGATGTGTAGATTACTCCATAGGTCAAAATCTGGGAACATCATGCTCCATGAATATAATGCCCAAGACCTTATTGCAGTGATAAATTTCCTTTTAGCACTTTTTTCTCTCCTCTAGTACTACAAATAATATATTTAAGTACAGTTGATTTCTCTGTGGAATCACAGATTACTGAATAATGAAATATCAATGGAGTCAGTGAGGTTGCTTTAAGATGTCAAAGCGCTTCTCCGTTGCTGTTCGGCTGTCTTTATGTAGTTACATCCAGGTTTACTTACTGTTCCAGCTTACCAAAAATGCTTAAAGTCAGTCACTAAAGCAAACTTTGGACTAACCTGCAGTCATCTCCGGGCTTAGAGTTTAAAATTGCTTCCTTGGGCTGTGAAAAAACCTGAGACCACAAGGTTGCAGATATAGGAAATGTTTCCTTTTTCTTTCTATCTAGCGGTCATCTGGATTTTTGGAGGGCAAAAATCTGTTTGTATACCCTTACACATATATCAGTGGACACTTCGTTTTAGAGTTCGTGCTTCATTTTATTAGCAAAGATGATGGCCAGATGGTCTTCGTGCCTTGAAGTTTGCATTTCTCTTCTTAAATTTATCTGTATTTATACCCGATTTGGATCTGACATGATGGAAGAGTCTTCTTTGACAGTAATTCAAATTAAAGAATTTGTTTTCTGGTACCATAGAAGATGTGGCCCCACCAAAGCACCTTTGGAATTTCTGCACTGAAGGAGTGGTGGCATGCTAGCGGTTTGGCCTGGTTTGGCCGAACCAGTAGTAAAAAAATCCTCTGATGATCAGCTGAGAGAAGAAAGAAGAGAAATGTGCAGCATTGGCCCTCCCACAGGCTCTTAGCTGGTGTGCAGGCCTGTGCAGGCTGGTGTTCAGGCCTCAGTTGGTGTGGGAAAAGCTGCATGCATGCATTAGGTGTGCACGCGTTAGGTGCACACATGATCACCGAACTGGTAGTGTGTTAAATATTGTTTGAACTTTGCTTAATTAGTTCTGGATCATAAACCTTGTCTATCCCTAAAGTCATTCAAATGAATACTGAGCCCAAGTTGTTTCAAAGTAAAAGTATTTATTTGTAATATGCAGAACAGTTAATAAATAACTTATAAAGAATATTTACAGAGTCTTCTTATTATTTCAGGTTATTCTCCTTGTTCCTTTCAGCTTTAGTTATAGAGTCTATAGTCTTTTAGCCTAGGAACTCTTCTCTCTGTTTCCTCCTTTACTTCCAGAAACTGAGGTAGATGTTTAAGAGAAATATTCGCCTATGCTGAATATTCTCTTTTAAGCAATACTTCAGAATAACTCTCCAAGAAACCTGTAAACCTCTTATTCTCCTTTCCCTCTCTTTTTGAATTACAAACCTCACGTAGAAACACTCTGTTGTGGGTTGCAGACCTCCTGTATAGACCTCCTGATAGAAAATGACAGTTGACAGCCCCTTATATACTGTGGGGGCGTGTCTTGCCATGTCAGCGCAGGGTGCTTAGTGTCACCCTGTCATTGGTAGATTTGATCACCCCATCAAATCTATACAAAGTTGTAAACTGCATAGCAACACCAGAAAGTTCCACTTTCTGACATAGTGGAATAGGTAGTATCCCACTGCTGCATTGAAGATTCAGTTTTGGTTAAAGTTTTGTGTGTTGCTAAATGCGAGCGAAGATAAATTGCTTTGTGATGAAACCAAAGTCCCGTAGAAAACATGCCATATATGTTTGTTCCTCCAAAACTAACTGACCTTATTATATTTTATTCATTATCAACCTTGGCCAAAAAAAAAAGAAAGAAAGGTAATCACACAACATATTAAAGATTTGTTTTCCTCTTCAGACAGACACACGGCAGGTTTTAAAGCAGTAAAGCCATTGTTTGTATCACCTGTAGGGACCAAAGCCTGTGAAATCCAGGTGATTTCACCAGGCAAACAAAGAACCTTTGGCAGGAACAGAAATGCCATCAGTTAAAAGGGGGAGAGAAGCTGTTTCAAGGGGCTGCTGGGAATCTTCCACTCTTCCGAAGGGTTTTTTCTCCATCTAGTGGAAGAATGGAAATCTTCAGCTTGAAACAATTAGCTGCAATTATTGCACCTGATTAAAATGGCCATGGAACACACCTTCCGTCTTTAATTGGGTGCCCATCATCTGGAACTGCAGTCCAAATTCATGCACAAGGCCCAAGTTGGGGGTGGATAGAATCTAATTATTATTATTATTATTTTTACAGAGAAGAACAGACACGTGGATACAAAGGTCTGTAATTCTCCTAAAGCAGGGGTGTCAAACTCAAGGCCCGTGATCCGAATCTGGCCTGCAGGGTGCTTAGTTCTGGCCTGGAAACAGCAAAGGCCTGGCCTGTGGTACCTCTGCCAGCAAAATGGACTCGGGATGTGGTTGTGTGCTCCGTTTTCACTGGCAGAGGGCTAGTAAAACAACGTAAAAAACAAAACAAAAGGAGAAATGTTTCCCCTTTTGCATTTGAGCATGCAAGAAGGGACCGAAAAAGGGTAAGAGGAAAGACAAAGAAAAAGAAGGAAATATGGTAAGAGAGCAAGGAAGGAAAATAAGGGAAGAGGGGAAGGAAGAAAAAAGGAGAAGGAAGAGGGAGGAAAAGAAGGAAGGAAGGAAGGAAGGAAGGAAGGAAGGAAGGAAGGAAGGAAGGAAGGAAGGAAGGAAGGAAGGAAGGAAACGAAACTATAATGAGAGGGAGGGAGGGTCTGAGGGAAGTCCTGTCTTAATATTTGGACACCACAGGTGCCCCCAATATGAGTGACATCAAGCTGTCCAGGCCCACTATGGCCATGCCCATGGCCCCAACCATGCCCCACCCCAGCCCTCCAAGGTCAGACACAACCCTGATGTGGCTCTCAATGAAATCGAGTTTGACACCTATGTTGTAAAGGCTTCAGAGAAAGAGACAAGTATAGGTTCATCCTTTGGCTGAATAAAATTAGCTCCCAAGGTGGCAGGAACTTGGGAGAAGATTTACAGATAGTCCTTGACTTTCAACTGTTTGTTTAGTGACTTTTTCAAAGTTACAACAGCACAGAAAAAAAGTGACTTATGGCCATTTTTCACACTTACAACCATTGCAGCATCCCCATGATCACATGATCAAAATTTGGATTCTTGGGAACTGTTTCATATTGATGACGGTAGCAGCATCTCAGGGTCATATAATTATCTTTTGTGTCCTTCAGACAAGCAAGGTCAATGGGGAACCAGATTCACTGCACCACCGTGTTACTGACTGAACAATGGCAGTGATTCATTTAACAACTGTGGCAGGGAAAGTTGTAAAATGGGGTAAAATTCATTTAACAGCTCTCTCACTTAGAGAACAGAAACATTGGGTTCCATGGGGGTCATAAGCTGAGGATGACCTATTAGTGACCCAGGACAAGGTTTACAAAGTGAGGTGGTGTGTGCCAGGGGTGGGATTCTATCAGTTCGGCCTGGTTTGGGCGAACCAGTAGCTCCGAAGATCAGCTGGGAGTGAACCGGTTTGCTCTGACTATCAGCTGTTGGGCCCACCTACCCATCTGTGCTTTATTTCCGGGTTTTCCAGCTCAGCTGCTTCGCATGGCACAACCGATTGCTGCGCATCAGCTGTTTTACACACAGGGCTTGCAGCAGAAGGTGAGTTGCAAATGCTGCACATGCGCAAAGTGCATGCTCACCGAACCGGTTGTTACACCGGTTGAATCCCACCCCTGGTGTGTGCCACATATCCATATGTTTCAGGACTCTGTGTCATTAAAGAGAAGTGGGCTGAGGAAAAGTGTGAGAGTGTTAAGAAGAGTCAATGAAAACCATATTGCGATTTGTATTCATTCTTTACAGAATAAGTTTTCTGTCTTTTGCCACCCGTTTCACATTTGTCTCAGAGCAAAGTGTCTGTGGAGATTCTCAGTCCTCCAAGCCATGGTTGTCCCAAAGGTGCTTTTTCAAAATACTTTCTTGGTTTCACTTCTCATCAGTTCTGGCAGGAAGGTGGGGAGGGATGGAAGGATCCTATTTCTTTGCAGTCATCTGGTTGTTAAGTACTCTCTCTGAGATTTGTCCAAAAGCCAACAAGAGTTGAAATATTAAAAAGAACAAGAGATGATGGATAGATACATGACACTTCCTAATATGGGAATTGCTTTATTAAGGGTTAGAAAATAGAGGTAGAAAGTAGAAATTAGGAAAATATCATTATGTATATTGCTACATAATACGATATATTATAATTACTATGTATACATACATGTTAGAAGTTGAAAGATTATCATCATGTATACCTAAACAGTTGTCTTGCCCCTGTTGGAGTCTGATTCCAAAGGGGAGGTCGAACAGCTAACAAGGAGTGGGAGTGTGGCTCTGGTGGCTGTGGAGGAAACTGGGGAAGGGCACAGTCCGGCTGGGCATTCAGAGGAAGACCTAAGCCCACCCCCTCTGCATCCTAGGGCATGCAGGGAAGAACGGATAAGGGAGCAATGTGGTTTACAGGGGAGGAAAGGGCCCTGATCCCCTTCATTAACTGCAGCTGGGAAAACAGTATAAAAAGGATGTTTGTGCACAGTTCCTTGCTGGAAGCAAAGCATGAATTATTTTGGTTTGTCAAGTCTTATCTGAGTTCTGGCATCCTCCCAACTGTGTGTGTTTCATTATCTTTTGAGTCCTGCAATTCCTTATCTTGTTAATTGCTGCAGTGTGGTTGTGTTGGTTTTTATTTATAATTTATATGTACTTTTGGTTCGGACTAAATTTCTTCCCTTTAAAAACTGTTCTTGGGAGAGTTTTTTCTCCAGCCGATGATAACTGAACATTGGAGGTCAAGTTGGAAGAATTAAAGGGATTTTACCTACTTTTGTGACTTTGTTGCCTTTGTGCCACACCCTGGGTCATCCCAACAGTATTATTATTGTTGTTATTAATATTGTGTATAAAGTAAATTGACCCTGACAACACACTGTTCACTAAGCACTTACATATGTCAAAGAAAAAACTATAAATAAATATATATATTAAAAAAGTACTCTTTCTGAGAGCCATTGAGACCACTTGGGGATTTACCTGTGCAAAGGGAATCAACTTCCTATTTTCTTTCTATTTCACAGTTCAATTTCACCGTTTAGCATTGAGAGCACAAGACGCCAGAGACGGTCTGAATCGCCGGACTCTCGAAAGCGCCGCATCCACAGGTGTGATTTTGAAGGGTGCAATAAGGTTTACACAAAAAGTTCCCACCTGAAGGCTCATCGGAGGACCCACACAGGTGAGCAGCTCCAGCAATGTTGGTGCCATAAATATGTGTGACATTAGTGAACCTTTGCAGTCAGGAATTCAGTGGTGATTGCAGCTTGATGAGCTGGATAAAATTCCATACAGTTCTCTTGATAATTCCACATGTAATCCTAGAAACCAGGCATTCCCCATAATAAGAAACACTTCTTAAGTTCCAGTATTTTTCTGTAAAGGTGGGGAAACAGGATGTGCATAGTCAATTAAGATGCAGGGCACAAATCCAGTCAACAATCTGGATGAATTTCTTGTGATTTTCTTGCTCTAGAGGGTCCTTCATGGTTATCTCAAGAGACGTGACATTCCAGTTGGACATCAGTTCAGTTCAGGAGAAAAAGATGTAATGGGTATCCATTCTGTATCCATTCTCCAGGCACTGAGAAGGACTCCCCCCCATTTTAAAAAATGTATCTCTATCTATCTATCTATCTATCTATCTATCTATCTATCTATCTATCTATCTATCTATCTATCATCTGTCTATCTAAAGTAGCTAAAGTATTTAACTGTCTGTCTGTCTCTCTCTCTCTATCTCTCTATCATCTATCTATCTAAAGTATTTGTCTGTCTGTCTGTCTATCATATCTATGTATCTATCTATCGTAGCTAAAGAATTTAACTGTTTGTCTGCCTGTGTCTGTCTGTCTGTCTGTCTATCTATCTAAAGTATTTATCTATCTGTATCTATCTCATCTATCATCTATCTAAAGTATCTATCTGTCTGTCTGTCCATCTGTCTCTATCATATCTATCTATCGGCTAAAGTGTTTGGCTGTTTCTGCCTGTGTGATGTCTGTCTGTCTCGTCTATCTGTCTATCTAAAGTGTTTATCTATCTGTCTATCTGTCATCTATCTATCTATCTAAAGTATCTGTCTGTCTGTCGTCCATCTCTGTCTATCATCTAAATATCTGCTAACTGTTTGTGCTGTGTCTGTCTGTCTGTCTGTCTATCTATCTATCTATCTAAAGTATCTTATCTGTTTGTCTGTCCGTCTGTCTCTATCATATCTAGCTAGCTATCTAGCTAGCTATAGTAGCTAAAGTATTGAACTGTTTGCCTGTGTCTGTTGGATCTGTCTATCTCTGTCTGTCTGTCTGTCTGTCTATCTGTCTATCTATCTATCTATCTTATCTTATCTTATCTTATCTATCTATCTATCTATCTATTTAACTATCTGTATCTATCTATCTGTATCTATCTATCTCTATCTATCTATCTATCTATCTATCTATCTATCTATCTACCATTCATTAATTTATCAAATTTATATAGCCACCTAATCCACCAGCAGTGATTTTGGGCAATATTGAAAAACCCTGGGCAAATCCATTTTTGATGGATTTGCATTCTCCAGATAGGATGGTATTTTGAGAGGAGCAGGAACCTCAGGACTGTAACTGATTAAAGCCACTGTTAAAACACAAGCTGACTACCTGCATTATGTCATGTGAGGGTTGCTCATTCACATGGTTGACTGATCTCAGGTGGGCTCACCTTAGGATGCTTTTATAGGGCCATCAGAAGGGGCCCAGGTCTTTCAGTGCATCTGCATAATTAGTATCACAGTTAGATGAAGGAAGCTAGGATGCACAAATCAAATTATACTCTTTTCAGAAGCATGCCTGAGGTTCTTCTTGTGTCCTTCACCAACAGGGCTCCTCCCTTTAACCAAAGCTCTCAGATTTTCCTTCCATCTGGTGGGCTTTGAGCATTCTTATGGGCTACTGAAGAGGAGTGTTTCAATCTGGTAGGGATTCTGAGTGATCTCTTCATCTCTGTCTATATCAGGACCAGAGTTGGAGCTTGGCTGCTAGAAAACCCTTGCATAGAAGGGTGCCATAGATGGCAAGCAGTCTAGCTCATCTGCTCTTTATGGGACCCATGATAGGGTTCCAGGAACCCCAAGGTGAACTGGCACAGAGACTGAACATTGCATTCCCAGGTCTTTTCAGATAAGATCTGGGCTGGAGACTTTGTACCAGGAAGGAATGGCAAGCCCGCAGGTCTTCAATGTGTGAGAAAGCTGTTTGTATTTCTCCTTGTGGTTAGCTCCACTCCCTCCTACAAAACCAGAAAAGTTATGAACTCCCCATGATGGTGTGATAGAGAAGGATCAACATGAAGCAACCTGTCCCTGTGCCCCTGGGTTCTAACAGCTTTGCATTACCCTGCAGGAATAAAGGACTTCCATAAGTTTCAGGTCCTGTGGATCCATTGGCCTCCCCTTGGAGACTGTCTCCTGAGCAGTCCTGAGCATTGCAATTCCTCCTTGGTCAGAAGAGCTTAATTTGATGTACAGGCATTGGACTCAATCTGCCAATCCTACAGCGCAGTTTTGCCAGAAGGCTCTCATGAAAACATTATGAGATGCATAAAATTATTTTAATCACCTGCATTTGAAAGTTTGCTTCACAATCAGCAGTCTTTTTACAGCCAATTAAGTAAAAAAAATATCAGTAGTTCTGTGCTTGAGAGTCAGAGTGCTCAAACTTGGAAGAAGTCTTCAGGGAGCTGCCTTTTTTTATTTGGGCCTCATAAAACAGAATTGTGTTGGCAGGTAGGAACTTGTTAAGGTAGGGAGTGGGACAAAAGATTAACAAAGCCTAAATAAGGATCTCTTGTTAAATATAGTGCATGTAGTCAAAATGGAGAATAATCTAATAAACAAGCCAGTGAGCAGACTTGTTCCTACTAAAATATACTCTAACTTGCTTAGATCTGAACGACTCCATTTTTTTCCAGGCCAAAATGTTTAATGATGTCCTAATGAGCTGAAAGGTCATATGTAGTATTGTACAAGTGTTCCATGGGTTAAGTGATTAAAAGGAAATATATTCACTTCTAGCGTACAGCATATAAGCGATGCTCGAGCAGGGTCCGCACTATTGTCTGGGATGCCACACATCTTCTATATAACTTTGTTATCTTTTGGAAAGAGGCTGCGTAGTATCCAAAGCAGAACATCCAGATTCAGTCACAGTTTTGTTGCATATAACATCAACCTTGTGAACGTTCAAGTTTTCTCTTTCCGCTATGTATTCAAAATGGGCAGTGATTAATGTGTGTATGTGTACATATATCTATTCTATATCTATTTATCTATTTATCTATTTATCTATTTATCTATTTATCTATTTATCTATCTATCTATCTATCTATCTATCTATCTATCTATCTATCTATCATCTATATTAGGGGTGTCAAACTCAGGGCCCGTGGGCCAGATACAGCCTGCAGGGTGCTTAGTTCTGGCCCGTGGGGCTGCCCTGGAAATAGCGAAGGACCGGCCCACAGTGCCTCTGCCAGCGAAAACGGAGCTTGTGAGGGCCACATACGGCCCTCCCGAGCTTTATTTTCACTGGCAGAAGGTTGCAGGAGGCTGTTGCAGCCAAAAATGGAGCTCGGGATCCCATTTTCACTAACAGAGCACTCGGGCCACCACAGGTGCCCCCCAACACAAGTGACATCATGCTGGCCAGACTGACCCTGGTCATGCCCCTCCACCACCACCCCGAGGTCAAACACAATTCTGATGCGGCCCTCAAAGAAATTGAGTTTGACACCCCTGATCTCTCTCTCTCCCTCTATCATCTCTCTATCATCTCTATCTATCTATCTATCTATCTATCTATCTATCTATCTTGTGTGTGTGTGAGATAGATAGATAGATAGATAGATAGATAGATAGATAGATAGAGACTTTCTTTTGAGAGCAAGCAGCAGAATTTCATTTTTAATGTGTGCCAGTGTGCTCACAGTAAAAAAAAAGACAATAGATGTTATCTTATCTTCTTTAGGCCATTTGGGAGGTTGAAAATTTAAAGGTTTTTAAGAAGAGTCTTAAAGGGATAAATGAACTAGGACAGCTCTGCACATAAGAAGAAATAGAAGAAAACAGATCACTGAAGCTTCTGTTGCTTCACTATAGTCTTGTGTACAGTCTGGGATTGTAGGTTAGCCGTTGCTGGAAGTTACATAACAAAGGAGTATGTTTTGTATGTTTTGAAACAATCATCCACCTGAATATATTTATAATATCAGAGGACCGTCCCTGAAATGGTCCAGAGGGCGGTTGTAGTTGCTTCTCCCTGGAACTACAAAGCAGCATTGTCTGATGGATGAAGAACTTGACCCTCAAACCTCTGAAAGAAACTGGTGGGATTCATGTTAATTAGAAAGTTGTCTTCCTTCGCATGCAGAAAATTGTAAGGTTCAATCCCTCTTCTCCAAGTAGGAGGACCAGAGAGAACTCCTCTGACAGTGAGAATAATTAATTAATGGAACGGCTTGCCTCCAGAAGTTGTGATTGCTCAATCACTGGAGGTTTTGAAGAAGAGACTAGATGGTCACTTATCTGAAATGATATAGGTTCTCCTGCTTGAATAGGAGGCTGGACTAGAAGACCTGTAAGATCCCTCTCAGCTCTCTTATTCTGTTGTTCTGTTGGTATGAATGCATCCTTAGCTAAGGGATTTGTTTTTACTCTTAATGTAGAGTAGAGTAGAGTAGAGTAGAACAGAACAGAACAGAACAGAATAGAATAGAATAGAATAGAATTCTTTATTGGCCAAGGGTGATTGGACCCTCAAGGAATTTGTCTTTGGTGCATATGCTCTCAATGTACATAAGAAGAATCATCAAGAATGTTAAGATAAAACACTTAGTGACAGTCATAATTAACCCAATAAGCAATCAAATCATACTAGGAAACAAATGAAACAATATAAATCAGAGAGATACAAGCAACAATGTTATAGTCATAAGTGGGATGAGATAGTTAACAGGAAGGATGAAAAGAATAATAGTGATACAGTCTTAGTAAATACTGTTATGTATGTAGGTTTGAATGTTATTGGTTTAATTTGAACTGTTCTTGTAAAATGTCAAATGGGATTGGTTTAAATAGTGCGGGAAAAACCCTGCACTCTGATTGGCTGGCAACTACGGCTGCTGGCTATAAGAAGCAGCCATAGCCCAGCCAAGTGGGGTCCATTCGAGCTGTAGTCACTTAATAAACTCTTCACTGAAGCTCTTCGCGTCTGACTCTTCATGCAAACATAACACTGGCTACGAGGATGGGATCTCCCTGAAGAAGAGACGACGTGGAAGACAAGCAGAAGAGCGAGATGGCTGCGCTGAACACCCCAGCCCGTTCGATCCGGCGGCGGAAGACTGGGAATCGATGGATCGCTTCCAGATGTACTTGGAAGGAAACGACCTCGCCGATATCCCCGAGAAGCGGAAGAGGGCAGTATTTCTCACACACTGCGGTCCGGCAGTCTTCAAGATGGCGAAGGCATTGGCGGGAGCTGCAGACTTGAAGGTAATGGAATGGCCTGATTTAGAAAAGCTTTTAAGAGCCCATTACGCCCCACAAGTATCGTGCCTCATTAAGAGACACGAGTTTTACCGTCGGGATCAAGGGGAAAGCGAAAATGTTAATGACTTCGTGGCAAGTTTAAGGGACATTGGGGGTGCCTGTGAGTTTACCAACTTAGAAGAGGCCATGTGTGATCAGTTTGTTCTAGGCCTTAAAGATAAGGTCTTACAGAGCAAATTACTAATGAAACCTAAGATCACGTTTAAGGAGGCCATAGAGGAAGCTGTTTCAGCAGAAGCCACCAAGTCCTCAGCAGCAGCCATGAAGAAAATTAACAAGGCCTCAAGCCATTCTGATGTGGAAAAATCCACAACAACCCATTCTTGAGCAAATAGACTCTGATTCAGACTGTAGTGAGGTGGAGAAAGGAATTTATAGACTCAGAATGGAGAAGAAAAGGAAGGACCTTGGAAAAAGAGGCAAGAATTTTATTGCAGAGGCTGTGGGGGGCACCCGCACTGAATGCAAGTTTTTAGACACCATCTGCCTACGTTGTGAGAAAAGAGGTCACCTAGCAAGAGTCTGCAAATCATCCAGAACTCCACCTAGTAGGAAGAAATTCCCTGAGAAGGAATTCAAGCCCAACAATTTCATTGAGAAGATGGGGTGCAACTCAGAAGCAAATGGAAAGAATGAAACTCATCAAACAATCACCATTGGTCATTCTTCACCCTTGAGAAGCAGAAAAGTACATGTGAAGGTATTCATTGAAGGAAGGCCTTGCCAAATGGAAGTGCACTCGGGCTCTTATTTATCTATGGTGTCATGGGACACTATTCACAGGCTACTTCCCAACATTCAGAAAAAGCATTTCCAGAAGCAAGCACTGACTCTTAAAGACTACCAAGGGAACAAGATTCCAGTAGTTGGAACAAGAGAATTCATCATGAAGTTCAAAGGCCACACCAAACGTTTGCCCCTGACCATCATGGACAAGGACCGCCCAAGCTTGCTGGGACTTGAGTGGTTCAAGCCAGTAGGCATCGAGGTGACTGGCATCAATCACGTGAGCAACTCTGAATGGGAGGAGGCCTTGAAGTCTGAGTTTCCAGAGGTCTTCAGCGAAGGATTGGGCATATGGGGACCCCTATCACTTTCAACCTAGATCCCAAGGTGCCCCCAATTCGTTTAAATCCCAGAAGGGTTCCATTTGCTTTAAAGGAAAAAATTGATGCACAATTAGACAAATTAATAGCTCAAGGGGTTTTAGAGCCCACTGACCACTCCAGATGGGAGACACCCATAGTCACACCAGTCAAGGCTGATGGGTCAGTAAGAATCTGTGGAGACTATAAGGGGACACTGAACCATGCGCTGCAGCAGAGCATATCCAGTTCCAGTGGTGCATCATCTGTTACATTCACTTGGCAGGGGTACAGTCTTTGCCAAATTGGATTTGGCCCAGGCATATCAACAACTAACAGTTGATGATGCCACTGCAGAGGCCCAAACCGGTGTGACTCATAGAGGTGCTTTCAAATGTAAAAGGTTACAATTTGGAGTAAGCGTGGCACCAGGCATCTTTCAAAGCCTTATGGAAAGAATGCTGCAAGGACTGCCAGGGGTAGTGCCTTACTTTGATGATGTGTTAATCTCTGCTGAAAATGACACTCAATTACAAGAGAGACTCAGAGAAGTCGTTACCAGATTCAGGAAAGCGGGGTTGAAAGTCAAGGAAGAAAAATGCACTCTTAAAACTGACAGGGTTGAGTTCCTGGGCTACATGATTGACAAGCATGGCATCCACCCTACAGATGCCAAGGTTAAAGCAATCAAAGAAGCCCCTAGACCTAAATGTAAAACAGATTTGCAAGCCTTCCTTGGACTTATTAACTTTTATCACATGTTCCTACCTCAAAAGACAACCATTGCTGAACGATTGCACAGATTACTTGATAAGAAGTCTGTTTGAGTCTGGGGCAGGAAGGAACAATCAGCATTTAACAGTATTAAAAGACTAATCACGTCTGATGCTGTACTGATACAGTTCTCTGAGAATTTGCCTGTTGTACTGACTTGTGATGCATCCCCTTTTGGAGTGGGGGGGGGGGTTTGAGCCACAGGCTTCCCAGTGGGAGAGAAGCCCCTATTGCATTTTACTCTCGCACTTTGACCAAAGCAGAGAGGAATTACAGCCAATTGGACAAGGAGGAATTGGCAGTTGTTGCAGCTGTTAAGAAATTTCATGAATATCTGTATGGCAGAACATTTACCATTGTTACAGATCACAAACCTTTGTTAGGCATTGTGGCAGGAGACAAGCCTACACCTACTATCCTGTCACCAAGAATGCTGAGGTGGACTGAATTTCTTGCAGCTTATTCATACAAACTTATCCACAAGCCTGGCAAGGACATTGGACATGCTGATGCACTAAGTCATTGCCCACTTCCTTGCCACAAGGAGGACCTTGAACCTGAAACAAACACCTTTTTCCTAGAAACTGTTGCCAAGCTTCCAGTTCATGCTGCTGAAATTGCCAGAGAGACTGCCAAAGACCCTGTGTTGGCTCCTGTTATAGGCTGGATTAAAGAAAGGTTGGCCTCTTCAAGATCTACCTCACCGTTTAAACTGCAAGCATTTGCTGATGATCTGCTCTTTATTCTGGAAGAACCACAAACCTCAGGACTCATATTGTTAAAGAAACTGGAAGAATTTGGTCTGGTAGCGGGACTTAAAATTAATAAAAATAAAAATAAAATGATTACGAAGAATATGACAGATAAACAAAAAGAATCACTGGCCACTATAATGGATATTGAAATTGTGGAAAAAATAAAGTATCTAGGAATTACTATATCATCCAGATTTAGCTCCCTTAAGAAAGATAATTATGACCCCCTTATTAAACGAATATCGGAGGATTTAATAAAATGGAACAATCTAAATCTATCCTTTATGGGCAGGATAGCCACGATAAAAATGAATATTTTACCTAAATTACTATTCCTTTTTCAAAATGCTCCTATAATACTCAACAGAACCTTTTTTGACAGGCTGAACAAGATAATATCAAGTTTTATTTGGCAAAAGAAAAAACCGAGGATAAAATTAAAATTACTACAAGATGCTACAGAGAGAGGTGGATTCGGCTTGCCAAATTGGGAACTGTACCATGCTGCAATAATGACATGGTTAAAAGATTGGATTAACCATACCAACTCGAGAGTATTAACATTAGAGGGACACAATCTTCAGTCAGGTTGGCATGCTTTTCTTGGACAAGATAATATGAAAGGATATAGTTATGTGCAAAAACATAAACTTAGACAGACACTTTTACATACCTGGTTTAAGATCAAGAAACAAATGTACATCCAAACCCCAATTTGGCTATCAACATTAGAAGCTTTGATGCACCCACATTTATTAAGATACGACAAAATTATAACTTATGAAGAGCTCTTAGACGTAAAGGGTGATTTACTAACTAGACAACAATTGATTGATAAAGGAATAGATTTGGAATGGTGGGCCTATCTGCAACTCCAATCTAAATATGCAAAGGATAAGAGGGAATTGGGTATCAGTACAACGAGGACTGATTTGGACGAAATCTTGCTAGGGCAGGAGAGAAAGATGATCAAAAAAATTTATTATGTATTATTAGAGGCTAAAATGGAAGAAGAAATTGTGAAAGAAACAATGGTACTATGGATGAGAGACTTTGGTTATAACATAAATTTGGATGATTGGCAATATTTGGATTAGAAATAAAAAATAACCCTAGCAATCCCGTACAAAGAAAACCTCTATAAATTATTTTATAGGTGGCATATGACACCAATAAGACTAGCTAAAATTAATAATAAACTCTCACCCATCTGTTGGAAATGCAACAAGGAAAAGGCACTTATTACCATATGTGGTGGCGTTGCAGAAAGGCCCAGGAATTTTGGAAACAAGTTCATAAATGGCTACAGGAAATGTGCAAGGAGGAGATACAATTTACCCCAGAATTCTTTCTACTCGGAATTACAAAAAGAACATATCCGAAAGACATTTTTATTTAATGATACATATTATCACTGCAGCAAGGATGGCTTTTGCACAGAACTGGAAAAATAGTGAAACTCCAACTGAAGCAGAAACACTAAGAAAAATTATTACGTGCGCAGAGATGGACAAATTGACTATGGAACTAAAAAACAAAGAAGAAATGGACTATTATAAAATATGGAATAATTTTTATGGATGGCTGGATAGAAGAAAGATCCAATAACTTATCTTAAATTGGATCTGATCTACATTGGACAATAAGTGAGATGAACTTAGCAATACCTGTTCAATTTAATGTATGATTTGTGCGTGTGTGTTTATATGTCGTTTAAGTTTATGTTTGTTTATGTGTGATTATATATAATAAAAAATAATAATAATAAAGATCTACCTCACCTTGCCCAACCTTTTAAGTCCAGGCAAACTGAATTATCTGTATTAAGAGGATGTATTTTGTGGGGTAACAGTGTGGTTATTCCTGCAAAACTGCAAAGAGAGGTTTTGAAAATGTTACATGAGGGTCATCCTGGTATTGTAAGGATGAAGGGATTGGCCAGGAGTTATGTATGGTGGCCAGGTATTGACAAAATGGTTGAAAACTGGGTTGCATCTTGTCCCAACTGTCAGGTAGTCAGGCCTGCCCCACCTCACCCCCACACAGGAATGGGAATGTCCTAGGGGCCCATGGTCTAGGATTCACATTGATTTTGCAGGCCCTACCAGAGGGCACACCTTTCTTATTATAGTAGATGCATATTCCAAATGGCTAGAGGTACTTCCCATGGCATCCACCACAACTGATGCTGTCATCAAGCAGCTCAGAAAACTTTTTGTAATCCACGGGTTACCTGATGTTCTTGTCTCTGACAATGGCCCTCAATTTACATCCAACCTCTTAGAATCCTATTTAGCACAACAGGGTATCAGACATGCCATTACTGCCCCTGGGCACCCTTTGCTAACAGCTGGGCTGAACATGGTATGCGTTTTACCAAGGAGAAGCTTCAGCAACTGGGTCCTGGAGACATCACTGAGAAAGTTGAAAAACTTCTTAGTGTTCAGCACATCACTCCTAACCCATCTAATAACTTATCCCCAGCAGAGTTGTTGATGGGTAGGAAACTTAGGTCTTCCCTTGACCGCCTTCATCCCACTTACGCACCCAACGCACCACTAGATTCCACTTCCAAAGTTCGCACATTCAGTGTGGGTGATTCTGTTTATGCTAAGAACCTTATGGGTGAACCTTTGTGGGTTCCTGCTGAGATAACTCAGATCACAGGCCCTCGTTCTTACAGGGTGCAAACAGAGGATGGAGTCCTCTGGAGCAGGCACATTGATCAACTTAGATCCAGGTTCTCTCAGGAACATCGCACTTGTTCCTCTCCTGATGTCAATTCTAGGGGCGAAGGGGAGGAACAGGAGGAAAATCAGCAAGCAAGAATCAACCCCATGTGTAACGAGCCATTATGACAGGAACCATTCCAAAACCTGTCACAATGCCAAAATCCATCCTTAGAAGTGGAAGATTGCACATCACTACCTGATTTGGGTGCTGACATTGGGATGGAGATGGGTTGGGAGGAGAGACCAGATTCTAACAGTCAAACAGGGTCTTCTTTCACAGGAAGTCCCAATGGGGAAATGTCAGCAGACACATTTCCTCTCTCACTGGGTGAGAATGTTAAAACTTCTGAACCACGAAGGTCTCAACGTACACGCAAGAGCCCCACCTATTTAAAAGAATACATTAGATAGGTTGGGGTTTGGTATGGACTGAACCTAGTGGGGAGGGGTGTTATGTATGTAGGTTTGAATGTTATTGGTTTATTTTGAACTGTTCTTGTAAAATGTCAAATGGGATTGGTTTAAATAGTGTGGGAAAAACCCTGCACTCTGACTGGCTGGCAACTACGGCTGCTGGCTTTAAGAAGCAGCCGTAGCCCAGCCAAGTGGGGTCCATTCGAGCTGTAGTCACTTAATAAACTCTTCACTGAAGCTCTTCGCGTCTGACTCTTCATGCAAACATAACAAATACTTTGACAGTGTTGTGGGAATTAGTTGTTTAGCAGAGTGATGGCATTCAGGGAAAAAAAACCTGTCCTTGTGTGTAGTTGTTCTAGTGTGCAGTGCCCTATAGCGTCATTTTGAGGGTAGAAATTGAAACAATTTATGTCCAGGATGTGAGGGGTCTGTAGATATTTTCACAGCCCTATGGATATTGACATGTCCATCTAGTTTCCTTGTCAAGAGACCAGATAGTTGGTTCCTATTCAAGTGCTAACCAGTTATGATCCTCCTGATCCTTTTTTAAGATCAATCAAGTTTGATGGGGGTTGTCTGTGATGGGGGTTGTCTATGAACAAGCCTTCGTGACATGAGTAACATGATATTGCTATACCATAAAAGTGTTAGGGTTAACACAGACAGTTAACAAGGCCCGCTAACCCCCAAGTTCATATGGCTTCACAAAATTTATCCTTCTGCTGCTATTCTGAGTGGCTCAAAGTTGACTCAGCCTTCCATCCTTCCAAGGTGGGTAAAATGAGGAGCCAGATTGTTGGGGGCAATAGGCTGACTCTGTAAACCACTTAGAGAGGGCTGTAAAAGCACTGTGAAGCGGTATATAAGTCTAAGGACTATTGCTATTGTTTTCTTTTCCCTTCAGATGGTTGGGGCTGAGTAATGCCTGCTTTTGTAATTTTCACCTGATCCACCAGAGGGTGCACGCTAACAACAAACAGCTTCTCAACAAGTGTGACACACACACACACACACACCCCTCCATAAGTGAGGAATTATGAGTCACAAATATCCTGCCTTCTGTTTTCTCATTTGTATATTCTTCCGTCACATGTAAAGTCAGTTGTAGAAGAGATGTGAATTAAAAAAATGTGCAATCTTCTTTCCAAAGGAGAAACTATTATGAATAGTTATGCTTACATTTTGTCAGCGTAGCTTTAGTTTCTACCGACTAGTAAAAGTGACTACTACCCTAATAGTAATTTGGGAAATTTAGGCAAAGGGGTTCCCAAGGACTCGTGCTATTAATCCTGCCTATCTTGTGGGAATGAAGAACTCCTTGTCGCACAGGGAGTAAAAGTGGGCCTTAGTGACAGTTCAAAGTTAGAAAGGCCCTGAAAAAAGAGACTTATGACCGTTTTTCACACTTACGACCTTTGTAGCATCCGCACAGTCAATGTGATCAAAATCACACAAGACAATATTGGAAATGGATACAGGCATAGGTAGAGCAAATGGTGGAAGAACACATTCAATTTAAGCCAGAATTATTCCTGTTGGGCAGACTTGGGCATTATACGGCCCGCGAGCCACATCCGGCCCACCGGATGACCCTGACTGGCCCGTATGACAGACCTGGGCATTGTATTTACATTGCTATTTACTGCTTTTTTATATAAAGAAATACAATAAATATTATGCAGAATTGAGTTCAGCCTTTTGGCCCAGCCCTCCACAATATTTTCTGTTTCTTATGCGGCCCCATGGAAAAAATAATTGCCCACCCCTGCTGTTGGGAATAATGACAGAAGGCCACAGTAAAGGTACAACATATTTAATAATACATGTATTGACTGCAAGAATGGTTTACGTACAGTATTGGAAAAATCAAAATATACCACCGAAAGGAGAGATAATAAGGAAAATAACGGCGTGTGTTAGATAGACTAACTTTAGAAATGAAAAATAAGGGGGATTCAGAATATTATGAAACTTGGAATAAGTTTTACATGTGGCTGCAAAAAAGAAGGGAAGGTCGGAACAAAATCAGCTAGGAGGATTGGGAGCAAAATGTAAATATTGTACCATAATAGAAATGTTAATGGGTTCGACTACATTTTTGGTATGCATGGCAAAGTAATGCCAAAACGGCTGCACGTGTTTTGTATTTATAGTTGTAAACAATATACATACATACATACATACATACATACATACATACATACGCATATGCATATACATATATATATATATATGTAGGTCTTGGTGTATTCGGGTCTTGTCCCGTGTAAGATTGAGAATACCTTGGCAGCGTTGAAATCTCATCCGTCATCTTCAGGCTGGTGTCTTCAGCTTCGTTCTCCTACATCAACTCCACAAACCAGTCAAGAAGGAACAACACAGCCAACTCTAGAGTTTAAAAGGGAAAAACAGCCACGATCACACACTTCTCCCAGGAGAACGAAGCTGAAGACACCAGCCTGAAGATGACGGATGAGATTTCGTCGAAACGTTGCCAAGGTATTCTCATTCTTACACGGGACAGGACCCGAATACACCAAGACCTACATATATATATATATATATATATATATATATATATATATATATATATAAAATTCAAATGCTTGGCAACTGCTTTGTTGTACAGTTGTGCAGTCTTGTCCCATAGAAACAAGGGATGCAGCTTCAAAGACACTGCCACAACTCCATATTGTCTTTTTGGCACAACCCCATCCCATACCACTAGAGTAGAAATATCAACACCCTTATAGTTTAAGGTCAATTAAATAACATGCTCCTTGTGAAGAATACTGCAACAGAACTGAAAAGTTAATCCTAATTGTTCTTTCAAATCAGGATTGGCGTAAGAACTTGTCTTAATAGATAGTATTTTTTACCATTATAGCTTCTGGTGGAGACAGAAAAAAGGGACAGAAAGACTAAACTACTCAAAGAAACCTACCAAATTCTTGAAAATCTTCTGCTTTGAAAAAGTACCAATTCAAACCTTGAGCAACAATATGTATTCATAACCCACAGCTGCAGATGAGAAGTAAATTGGTCACTCCAACAATGCTCAAGTGGCTTTTTGCTAAATACCATAGTAAAACAAAGTTGATGGCTTTGACTCTGCAGATACTTTTCATTGCTAACAATGGAGCCTAGCAGAAGCAGAGATCTTCACCAGCAGCTATAATGGTAAAATTACTAGATATGAAGGCAGATTCTCCTGCCAATCCTGATTTAAGAGAGCCGTTAGGATTAACTTTTTTCAGTTCCGTTGCAGTATTCTTCACAAGATTTAAGTAGCATCGTCAGTGCTCCTAGCCTGTAACATTGAAAGGTTCAGCAAACGAGAAGTGACATGAAGATCTCAGTGGAATTCAGAACAAAGGTTCTGACAAACTATATTACGGCCTCTAAACCCAACAGGGTGCAGTTCTTCCAACCAGAAAGAGAGGAACAACTTTCATGATCAGTTTGAGTTGTAGCCTGAAAGTTGCACTCCTCAGGGTAAGAAATTCAAACATGAAGGCTTTGTTCACAGGAACAAGCCCATCTCACTCAATTCAGAATAGATTTGGAACAGCCCTTGGAAGTCTTCTAGTCCAGTGGTTGCCAACTAGTGGACCGGGGACCACTGGTGGTCCGCGAGAAAATTTCGGTGGTTGCAGAGAAATGTCACCCGCAAAGCATCCCCTAAAGCAATTAATCTAGGCTGCGCGGGAACACAAGGCTGCCCTGCCCACATGGCCCATGGGAACACAAGGCTTGCATTGCTTGCATTGTGAACAACACGAGGTATGATGGGAGGGAGGGAAGGGCGGAGGGGGGAACTTGCCCCACGTGCCTTGCCTGGCCACCAGGCTGCTTCTTTCCACTTCTTTCTTCTGCTTTTGGCTGCAGAGAAAGCAGCAAAGTCTTTTTTCTCTCCCCCAAACTCCGCCAGAAATGAGTCTTTGGGACCCTGCAAGGCATCCTGCTCCAAGAGGCTGCACCAGCATGACAAGTCTCAGAAAGACTCATTTCTGTCGGAGTTTGGGGGAGAGAAAGAAAGACTTCTGCTGCTTCTGCTGCTTTCCTTGCATGAAGCCAAAAGTCTCTCTCTCTCTTCCCCTGAGAAAGAAGCTGGAGATGGTATCCTGCAATCCCAGATAAAGAACGATCGATCAGTAGGAAAACGTGGTGGGGAATTTTCCTGCAGACTTTTTTTTGGGGATTTTCCCAGGGTCTCTGGTCCATGGGATTTAAAATTATATGTTTGGTGGTCCTTGATGTCAAAAAGGTTGGTGACCCCTGTTCTGCACCACTTGAGCAGAAGACCTTATACCATTCCAGAGAAGTGGCTGTCCAGCCTCTTCTTCAAAACCTCCAGTGATGGAGTGCCCACAACTTCTGAAGGCAAGCTGTTTCACTGGTTAATTGCCCTCACTGTTAGGAACTTTCTCACTCCTGGACCCGTGTTCCTCAGCCACTCTTTCCTCCTCCAAGGGATTCCATGGCAACTTTGGGGCTCCTTCTCATGGAGAAGGCAGGTGAAAAAAGGACACCAAAGAACACCAGGCAGGAAGATTTCAGACCCAGGCAGCTTCGGCCTTCTCCTTCTGCTTGTATACTCTGAACTATACAAACTTGTAGAAGTTACAGCAACATCATTTCTGTAATACAGGTCATCCCCGAGTTACGACCACAACTGAGCCCCAAATTTATGCTGCTAAGTGAAACAATTTTTAAGTGAATTTGCCCCATTTTATGACTTTCCTTGCCCTAGTTGTCAAAGGAATCGTTGCATTTGTTAAGTGAGTAACATGGTTGTTAGATGAATCTGGATTCCCCATTGACTTTGCTTGTCAGAAGGTCGCAAAAGTGGATCACCTAACCCCAGGACACTGCAGCCGTCATAAAGATGAGCCAGTTGCCAAGCATCTGAATTTTGATCATGGGACCGTAGGGATGCTGCAACGGTCGTAAGTGTGAAAAACGGTCATAAGTCACTTTTTTCAGAGGCGTTGTAACTTTGAATGGCCACTAAATGAACTGTTGTACATGGCAGACTACCTGTATTCTAGTCGAAAGCTATTGACTGTGTCTTCTATTGAAGGAAAGAAGAGAAGTAAATATAGTGGATCCATTTACATTTGAACTCAGTCCTTTTCTTTTCAGGCACAATAGCAGATGCTGCAGACACTTCAGAGAAAATGTATAGTACCCAGGAAAATTCAGTCTAAGTTTTCAGATCCCACAGGATCAACATTTTGGTACCCTTGTGGTGTTACACAGTTCTTTTCAGAACAGCTAAAGAACGTGAGTGGGGAAACTGAGTCTCAGCATATACATGTTGTGGCCCTCCAGTGGCCAGCAGAGCTGGCGGAAGACTCAGAGAGTGAGGAGTTTGGGGAGGAACATGGGCCAGTCCTGGAGTCTGGGGAAAGCTCTGATGAGTGCTCTGCGTTGGAAGCAGAAATGGGGCCAGGGCCGTCCGACAGTTATCAGCTGCCTTCGGAGTCAGAAATCAGTGAGGCAGAAGAACAGCTGGAGCCTGTTCCCGATGTGCACATGCGCAGAGCTGTCAGGAGAAGGGAACAGTGAAGGAACAAGGATTGACTCAGCAGTAAAGGCACAGGTAGATGGTGAATGGCCCCTCCCATAGGGAATAAAGAGGAGCGAAAAGGGAGTGGTGTTTGCAGGAGACAATTAGTTTGTTTAATTAGTGTGAAGATTTATTCGTGAATCTCAGAGACTCCTTGCCAAGTATTTTCTTGTACAGCATTGCGCTTGGAAGCTATCGGCCTGGTAACTCTCCAAGCCTGATAAGGTCTTTGGTTGCAATTCACCCTTGAAAGACTGTTTGCCAGGACTTCGCTGGGTGGGAGTGATAAGAATTCACATTAGCCTAATAAAAAGGGGTTTTGTTGGGACCAGGATTCTGCTTTCTGATTTTGTGAAGCGTAGGTCAGAACAATACAAGCTAAAGAAAGAAGAACCAGCAGCCACTTTGTTCTTGCAAAATTGGGACACAAATTGAGCTGGAATGATAGTCTCTGGGTTGTGCTTTATGTTTCTGTTAGCCTTCTCCCACCAGCCTTTCTCCTCATCCTTATGGCAGTCATGGTCTGTTTTTGTTTCTACATGGCAGGTGGGCAATGGAGGAAAGTTACTATAGATTTCCTTGCACACAAGTCTCTGCTTTGAGCGCGATGGCCCTGCCATTCGTGTCTCATTTTTCATACCTTTGAGATGCTGCTTGAAAGGAGAAAGGAGTTGGCATTTTGTTTAGTCTGAGCCTGTTCAAACTTTGCATTCCTGCGACGCCATGGTTACTCCAGATATTATTTGAATAAGAAATGGCACCTGTCATTAGTCTTTGTTCAGACTTTTGTGCATTGAAAAGATAGGAGTCCAGGTAAAACTCATGGCCAGAGACAGGAGAAGTCAGTTCTCCTTCTTCTGTGACCTTTAAGCGCCTTTTGTTGTCTTAATACGCTTTGTCTACTCAGCTTTTAGAAATTGTCTTGCCTGCTAATCTCTTGATTTGACAGACTGGAGACAAGTCATTCTTTCCTGCTAATCCTTCAGGGCTGGTCCTCATTCTAGAGATTCTCTGCCTTTCTTTAGAGCAGGTTCCACAAATTCATGTCAGCCACAGTGTACCTCTTTGTCCCATGTTATGTATGCAGGTTTGAATGTCATTGGTTAAGTTTGAACTGTTCTTGTAAAATGTCAGAAATGATTGGTTTAAAAAGTGCGGGAAAACCCTGCACTCTGATTGGCTGGCAACTGCGGCTGCTGGCTATAAGTAGCAGCCGCAGCCCAGCCAAAGTGGGTCTGTTCTGAGCTGTAGTCACTAATAAACTCTTCACTGAAGCACTTCGCGTCTGACTCTTCATCCAAATCTAACATCCCACAACAACCTTTTCTTTCAACCGGGCTGAAAGAGGACATCCTGAGGCTAGCCAAACCATTACACAAAAAAGGTGTGTGCGTGGAAGCAGATGGGATGCGGAATGGGGTATTCTGATGGATCTGGGAGAATTGCCGCTTGGCGGGCAGTGGGTGCCATTTTGGTCGTTTAATCCAAATTCTAAACTGAGCCCACGTTGGATTTCCTTCTGCTACAGGCAAATTGTTTTAAGTTATTACATTACAACAGGGGTGTCAAACTCAAGGCCCGGGGGCTGGATCCAGCCCACAAGGTGATTAGATCTGGCCTGTGGGGCTACCCTGGAAATAGCAACGGGCTGGCCTGCGGTGCCTCTGCCAGCAAAAATGGAACTCACAAGGGCCACATGCAGCCCTCATGAATTCTGTTTTTGCTGGCAAAGGGTTGCAGGAGGCCGTCCCAGCTGAAAACAAAGCTTGCGAGGGCCACTCATGTCCCCACAAGCTCTGTTTTCACTAGCAGAGGGTTGCAGGAGGCTGTCACAGCCGAAAATGGAGCTCAGGAGCCCTTTTTCACTGTTAGAGTGCACAGGCCACCACAGGTGCCTCCTGACACAAGTGATGTAATGCTGGCCATGCTCACCCTGGCCACACCCACCCCAGCCCCCCCGAGGTCAAACACAACCCTGATGTGGTCCTCAATGAAATTGAGTTTGACACCCCTACATTAGAACATTATTTTCCACGAATTATCCATGTGTAGTTCAGTCTGGATGGCATAGAGTTGGCTGACATCGCAGGAGAAAAATTAGAATTCCAGAAAATAAGAATTCATAAGAAAGAAGAGAGGGATGTATGTGTTAGCTCAGTGATTAAGGAAGCCATCTGCAAAGGCGACAACCCAAGTTTGAGACCTGAGCGCCACGTGATGGGGTGAGCTCCTGTTTCTTGCCTCAGCTCCTGCAAACCTATCAGATCAGAAGCATGCAAATGCAAGTAGATAAATAGATACCATTTCAGTGGGAAGTTTAACACTGTTCCGTATTTTCATGCTGGCCCCATGATGACAGAAGTGCTTCTCATGCAATGCAGGCTTCCTAAACCGAGAACTGGAGATGACCACTTCTCCTGTAGTCAATCACAACTGGACAGGGGAAAACTTTAAGCTTTTAATAATAACAATTAAAAAACGTGTTTCCACGACAGCCCTTGCTCACCGATTGGCAAATAAGAAATCGGTGATAAGAAACTAATTTCTTGTTTGCTTGTCTCCTTAACTTAAGGCTATGGTGTTCTGGAAGGACATATTCCCAGTCAATTTCTGGAAATGAAAGAAAGTGAATGTTGGCCCATAGGGCAGTGAAACATATATTTGCTGTGTCAGAAATCCTTTACTATACAGCTCACACAAGATGTGAAAGGCATGAGCCAAGATCTATGCAGTTGACCAGGGGATTTTCAGTCTGCTGGCGTTTCCACCGGGAAGACTCAGTGGTTATGTGAAGGAAACTAGCTTATGACAAACAGGCTCCGTTTCTTTCAATCAGGTAGCTTCAGATTAATGGGCAGATATGAAAATAGGGCCATGAAGTGTGCAGGAATTCACAAGACACCATTTTTGAGGAATTATTGCTCTGTAAGTATGATGTGCATGCCAAAACAACCACCCCAAAACAACCAGACACAAAGTTAGTTCCCCCCCGCATGCTATCACTTTCTAGGTAGGATGTCAAGCCACTTAGTAGGGCTGTATTACTTATTATTCTCTCATCTTATTGCCTATTTCCTTAGATTCTTATGACTATGACTTTGTTGTTCTATCTCATGATTTATGTGGATTACTCCTGTTTAGTATCCTATTGTGATCTATGTTGATTGCTTAGTATCCTATGACTGTCGCTGAGTGTTGTAGCTATGATTTATGATGATTGTATTTTATGATTATGATTATCACTTGTTGCTTGTATGTACACCGAGAGCTTATGCACCAGAGACAAATCCCTTGTGCGTGTGTTTCCAATCACACTTGGCCAATAAAGAATTTCTATTCTGTTCTATTCTATTCTATTCTATTCTATTCTATTCTACTCTACTCTACTCTACTCTACTCTACTCTACTTTACTTTATTCTAGACTAGAATAGACTACACTAGACTACACTAGAATAGAATAGAATAGAATAGAATAGAATAGAATAGAATAGAATAGAATAGAACAACAGAGTTGGAAGGGATGTTGGAGGTCTCTAGTCCAACCCCCTGCTTAGACAGAAAACCCTATACCACTTCAGATAAATAGTTATTCAAGCTCTTCTTTAAAACTTCCAGTGTTGAAGCATTTACAACTTCTGAGGCAAGTTGTTCCACTGATTAATTGTTCTAACTGTCAGGAAATTTCTCCTTAGTTCTAGGTTGCTTCTCTCCTTGATTAGTTTCCACCCATTGCTTCTTGTTCTACCCTCAGGTGCTTTGGAGAATAGCTTCTATGCTATGCTATGCTGTGCTGTGCTGTGCGATGCGATGCTATGCTATGCTATGCGATGCTATGCGATGCTATGCGATGCGATGCGATGCTATGCTATGCTATGCTATGCTATGCTATGCTATGCTATGCTATGCTATGCTAATTTCTATTCTATGCCCAGTGAGAAAGATTCCTGTTTTGTTCCTTTGAAAGCCTGAGCTGCACTCTGTGGGCTATAAGGCAAAGATTTGCAGTTATTTATTTATTTATTTATTTATTTATTCGACTTATATGTCGCCTCTCTCCGAGGGACTCGGGCTGCTCACAACTAAAATAGAATACAACAATAAGTTACTTAAAAATATATTAAATTAAAGCCGAATTAATATTAGTATTATTATTAAAACCCCAAAATTACGTAAACAACCCCAAGGGTCAACACTGCCCAGATTGTAAAACAGCCAGGTTTTTAGCTCACGGCGGAAGGTGCGGAGATCGGGAGCCAGCCGGAGCTCCAGCGGAAGAAGATTCCATAGAGTGGGGCTGCCACAGAATAGGCCCTCCCCGGTCCCCGCCAAACGACATTGAGTCGCGGAGGGCAGCCCGAGGAGACCCCGCCAGCGACCGCATCGGGCGGCTGGTATTTGAGGCTGGGAGAAGTCGTTCAGTAAATATCCTGGACCCATGCCATGTAGGACTTTGAATGTTAAAACCAAAACCTTGAACCTCACCCGAGGGCAACCGAAGCCAATGCAAGCCACGCAGGAGGGGTGTAACATGGGAGTATCGGGAGGCTCCCATCACAACCAGCAGCCGCATTCTGCACCAGCTGAAGCCTCCGAGTGGTGCACAAGGGCAGTCCTAGATAGAGAGCGTTACAGTAGTCCAACCGGGAGACAACGAGCCTGAGTGATCGTGCGCAGGGCATCCCGGTCCAGGTATGGGCAACTGGCGAACCAGCCGGACCTGGGCAAGGCCCCCTGGCCACGGCTCCCACCTGCTCCTCCAACTTGAGCGTGAATCCAGGAGAACCCCCAGGTTCCGTGCCCTGTCCACAGGGGGTAACACCTCCTCCCCCATGACCAAAGATGGAATCTCCAAACTGGACCGGGATGTCGGTATGCACAGCCACTCTGTCTTGGCTGGATTGAGACGAAGCATGTTCCTGTCCATCCAGATTCGCACCGCGAGTTATGACTGTTGCTTTTGGACAGTCGTATGTGTGTGTGTTCATGTCTGCGTGTGTGGCACACAGGAATCCTGATGATTTCAGGATGTTCAAAGAGTAAGATCAGTCAAAAATATTGCATAATATCTTGACTTCTAGAACTGCAGCCCACAAGCATTCCTAGAACAAGATTGAAAACTGGGTTCCACAGCTGTGTGGGAGCCGTGCCTAATGTATATTTCAGCTCTCTTTTGGTACATCATGAAAAATTAGCTATTTCTTCTCTTCTTGTGGAACTGATAGCGCAGCATTAAAGATATTTGTGCCAGGACTGATATCCAACAGTTCCTCCTTAATTAGGGTAAAAAGCATATTTAATTGGCCGATATGTCACAAATTCCACTATTCAATTACTATATAGATTACTATACATGTGCAGATGTTCAAGCCAGAATGTCACAAATTCAACAGCAATTTCATCGACAAGTAGCCCCAAATTTGGGCAAGTAAGTGTCCATGGAGAGTTGGACTAGAAGACCTCCAATGTCCCTTCCAATTATGTTATTATGTATGTATGTTACTACTGAATGAGATAGTGAGCTTGCATACCATGCTGTGTAAGTTACTGCTCTTTGTACAGCAACTTACACTAAACATCTTAGCATAAAGCAGGAGAAAATGCTAAAATATACCATATGTTTGGTGTATCAGTCATCTCTTGGTAGGCAAGAGTGTTAGGAGGCAGCATTTGAGCATCTGTGAAGTTTCCTTTCACTTAGATCCAACTGCAAGACTATCAATGACCCTTGCCTCCAGTGAACCTCCTCTGAAGCGTTGACTTCAAAGTAGATATGGCTAGCGGGCATGGAGAATCTACAGCTCACCAGATGTTGAACTATAATTCCCAGCAATCCCAGACAGACAGTGGTGGGGAAACAAGGATCTCACAGTTGAGCCAGTCTGGATAGGTGCAAGTCCATAGGATCAGGTGCAGGATTTTTCAGCCTAGCATTATGTTGCTCCTCTCAAGTAGACAACTCCAGTGGTCCCAGTTCCCAAGTTTATTATCATTACTTTTTTACATTGCTTTTAGTTATCTCACAAAATTATCAATATACCAATCCGTTGTTATATCATAGAAATACAAAAGATATATATAAAAGGACTATCTCCCCCTGCTGAAATGGTCTTTTCAGAAGAAAAGAGGTAGCCCACCTTTTCTCAAAGCTCCCTGGAAAATATCTATGGAGATAGAGTGGAATGGAATGGAATGGAATGGAATGGAATAGAATAGAATAGAATAGAATAGAATAGAATAGAATAGAATAGAATAGAATAGAATAGAATAACAGAGTTGGAAGGGACCTTGGAGGTCTTCTAGTCCAACCCCCTGCTTAGGCAGGAAACCCTACACCACTTCAGACAGATGATTAGTCAATCTCTTCTTAAAAACTTCCAGTTGGAACTGGTTGTTCAAATGTTCAACTGAAATTTTCTGTTTTTTATTTGAAGATGTTTCGCTTCTCATCCAAGAAGCTTCTTCAGCTCTGACTGGGTGGTGGGGAATGGAAGGATTTATACTGCTTGCAGACAGCTGATCATTTGCATTCTTTTAGAGAGTCATTGAGGCCACCTGGAAGTTTATCTGTATCCTCAGGGTCACCTGAGTGGTGCAAATAGGTGTAGAGCCTTCTTTGTTTCAACAGTTACAAGATGGCTTCACACCCATTTGCACCACTCAGGTGACCCTGAGGACACAGATAAACCTCCAGATGACCTTAATGACTCATTAAAAGAATGCAAATGACCAGCTGTTTGCAAGGAGTATAAATCCTTCCATTTTCCACCATCCAGTCAGAGCTGAAGAAACTTCTTGGATGAGAAGCAAAATGTCTTCAAAGAAAAAAAAACCAGAAAGTCCAGTTGCTTCTTGAAAAACCACCTTTGGGACTCCCTGGAAAATCTGACATGAAGGGTTGGGACTCTATAGAAGAGCTTTAAGATGAAAAGCAGGTGTCTTTCCCCATTTAAGACTTGACGTTGGCTATTGTCTTTTTTCAAGACATCATCGTGACTCAATCATTTTTCTCATGCCTGGGGAGGAGAACAAACATTTGTGTTTAGTTTATTCCTTGGGTGACTGGCATGGTAAAAAATTAACTTTCGATCAAGGCCTTCTATCTCATAACCACCCCAGAAAGGAAGCCATTTGGATTGGCTAAAACATCAATGCGTTATTGTCTTGAGAGCAATTAGATCAACCAAAGTAGATTTCCAGGTAATGTTCTTTACATTCAAACCCTCCAGACTTTCTCAACAGAAGAGTCTCTGGAAAGGATGGCGGTGCATAATGTAGAATTAGAGAGATTCAACCTGAGAAACAGGGCTGCAATCGAATACCTGTACTGGTAACCAGCTCGGCAACTCTGTATTTAAAATCAACCGTGGAGCACGTAGGATTGAACAAATATTGCAGTATAATCTGAGGACTTTGCATCAACTTGCAGACAGAGGCGGAAGTTGATTCATAACCATTTTGTCTTCTGTGTGGGTTTTTTTTTTCCTTTCTTATTCTTTCTCAAGCAAGACAAATCTTACGAATTGTACCTGATCTTGCGGATGATGAGTGAGCCAACTAACAATTGCAAAAACAGGCATGCAGCTAGTCCTCAACTTATGACCCACAATGGAGCCCAAAATGTATGCCATTGTTCAATGAGACACGTGTGTTTCAGTGCGCTTTGCCCCATCTTACGACTTTTCTCGCCGCAGTGGCTAAGGTAATTGCCGCCGTTGTTAAGTGAGTAACACATTTGCTAAATGAATCTACCCTGCGGACTTTGCTTGTCGCAAAAGGGGATCACGCAACCCCAGGATGCTGAGAGCATCACAAATGTGAATCAGTTGTCAAGCATCCCGATGTAAATTACGTGACCATGGGGATGCTGCAATGGTCATGTGAAAAACGGTCATAAAATCACTTTTTTTCAGGGCCATTGGGATTTTGAATGGTCACTAAATGAACTGTTGCAAGTCAAGGACTACCTGTATTAAACAGGAGGGCCTGGGAAGCAAAAAGGAGGAAGAAAGACATTGCAATACCACAGTATCTATAATTGCACTGGCTAGCTTTATCTTTACTCTCAGTTTTAGATGATTTACGCTACAGTGAGTAGATGATTATGAGCCACGGTGGTGCAGTGGTCAGAGTGCAGTACTGCAGGCTACTTCTGCTGACTGCTGGCTGCCTGCAATTTGGCAGTTCAAATCCCACCAGGCTCAAGGTTGACTCAGCCTTCCATCCTTCCGAGGTGGGTAAAATGAGGACCCAGATTGTTGGGGTCAAGAGGCTGACCCTGTAAAACCGCTTAGAGGGGGCTGTAATGCACTGTGAAGCAGTCTATAAGTCTAAGCGCTATTGCTATTGCTACTCCTTCTGTCCATAGGAAATGAGGAATATAGTCCTGAGGTTGAGGCCTCCAACATAATTTCTCAGCTGCTTCTCCAAACTGCCATTCTCAAAATAAAATTGCTACAAAATGCTGTAAATTTGTAGTTTAGAGATGGGGAGGGGGGTTTTGTGAGGCCTCTGGGCAACTTTTACAAATAGTTCTCAACTTACAACAGTTCATTTAGTGACTGTTCAAAGTTACAAAGGGACTGAAAAAAGGGACTGATGACCGTTTTTCACACAACCATTGCAACATCCCCGTAGTCAACGAGATCGAAATTCAGACACTTGGCAACTGGCATTTACTTATGACAGTTGCAGTGTCCCAGGGCTATGCAATCCCCTTCTGTGACCTTCTAACAAGCAAAGTCCAAGGGGAAGCCAGATTCACTTAACAAATGGGGTGAGAAAAGTCATAAAATGGGGCAAAACGCACTTCACTAATGTTTCACTCAGCAACGTAAAATGTTGGGCTTAACTGTGGCCATAACTCAAGGACTGCATGTACTTCAAATTGTGGTCCAATACATGAAGTAGAGCACAATGTTAAAATCCGCAAGCCTCAGACTGCAGAACGGCCGGAGTTTGAAAAGGATGAATTGCCCGTAACAACCAGGTCTAATAACCTTAAAAATGGTCAACTGGATTTCAATCAAGTCATAACAAGGATCGCCAATGGCAATAGCACTTAGATTTATATACCACTTCATAGGGTCCTCTCTAAGCAGCTTACAGAGTCAGCATATTGCCTCCAACAATCTCGGTCATTATTTTACTGACCTTGGAAGGATGGGAGGCTGAGTCAACCTTGAGCTGGTCAGGATCGAACTCCAGACTGTGGGCAGAGTTTGCCTGCAATACTGCATTCTGACCACTACGCCACCATGGCTCTTATACCTGCCTAAGACAAAGCACCTTGGCATGGATGGGACTTCAAAGCCTACTGGTAGATTGACTTGACACAGAATTGCCCAAATTCAAGACAAAAATTCCAGGAACAAGTGCATTCTTCCTGCGAATACTGTTTCCTCCCACATTTTGACCACAGTTTTGGTGGATCTATAGCCAAGTTCAGCTCATGGATGAGGAAACGGAGGAAAGATATGGTGGAAAGAGAATTGGCCCTGAAGGTATAAATGACTCTTTTCCCAACAGGAGTACAGAATAGAGAATTCTTCCTTTACTTTTCTGATTTATTACGTATCATTTCATAACTTGCTCAGAGTTCTTATGAGTCAATGAAAGAACAAGGAAAAGAAGTCATGGTTGCAATTTCCGGGTTTTTGCCCCATGTTTAACAATGCTGGATGATGAAGGCACCATCCTGTTCTTAGAACACAATGTTCCCAGGCTTGCTTAATATATACCTGTGTACTAAAGACAATTTATTTGCATGTTGTGTTGTTCCTGTGGTACTAAGTGGCTCCAAATCAGTATTTTCTGCAAATAGCTAGGAGAACCCAGCCCATTCATCCCCCGTATTTGCATAATCCAAGTTTGCTGAATCAAGGACTTTTGAAAAATGAAGTAATGAAACTGATGTAATTTAAGAGGCATTCAATGCAACTCATGTGTTCAGGTGGGGGTGAGGTTTATCAAGCCATTGATTTATTCCTAGAAGCAGTGCAACTCCAAACCCAATTTTTTCATAAGATCTGGGTGCTCCATTAAAATAGTGTGAACCCTTGTCATCTAACAGAATGGAAAACCTAGTGTTCCTGGGGTTATAGGTGACCCATAACCCCCTTTTTGTGGGTTCCAGGTCTTATGTTGATTATCATTATTAAACACTCATAGCTATTTTGAAATAGAAAAGGGAAGAAAACCATACAGTAGGCCCTCTAATTAGCTTGGCATCTGTGGGACTTAGCTGACTGTGGCTGATCCCAGAAGCTAAGCAGGGCATTACATGATTAATCCTTGGATGTGGGACCACCTGCAAATTCCAGGCATTTGGGCTAGACTGGTTGAAAAACTGTATCCTGGAAGAAGGTCGCATCACACTTTTGTGTCATAATGAGCTTCACCTGAAGACTTTTGTACTTGTTTAAATGAAGTCTTAAAAGCACTGGTTTGTATTACCTAGTTTGGATGATGAAAAGTCTGGAAGAAAATAACCAGACTCAGAGAGCATCAAGGACCTCCCTCAGTTTTAAAAGAGATCTCCTAATATTCAGTTCCCCAGAACTTTCTAGTGTTGTACCTTATGATTCTTGACTCTTGACGAATGTATCTTTTCTTTTATGTACACCGAGAGCATTTGCACCAAGACAAATTCCTTGTGTGTCCAATCACACTTGGCCAATAAAGAATTCTATTCTATTCTATTCTATTCTATTCTATTCTATTCTATTCTATTCTATTCTATTCTATTCCCCAGCTAAAAAGTGGAGTGTCACCACTTTCTAGCTGCCTACACCTTCTCCTCCCTCCCGTAAAATGTAGCCTCATGCCAACAGAAGTATGCCCATGTTTTTGCTGTGTGGAATTTTTTTGAATATACAAGTTTTCAGTGAACAGATATTTTGCACCTGTAAAACAGACCCCTTCATAAGACCTAGTTACCCACACCTTTGTTTTTAGCAAGTGGAATGCATAGATCAGGGAACATGGGAACCCCCATCCCAGGCATTGGGATATGGGACCTGTGTGACTTGGGATGCCAAGAAAAAATGGCCTGTATTGGCCTGTGCATAAGTAACCATCAGCAGCACATCTGAAGTCACACCACCAGCTTTCTGCCACAGCATTCTGGGTATCTCTTTTACAAGGAGCTCATTCATTCTTTGGAAACATTCAGAAGCTCAAAAGAATTGCTCTGTTTTGCCCAGTCAGCCCAGTACTAACCAGTTTGAAATTGGGTCTGTCAGAATGGGGAAAGAACTCCTCTCCCATTTCCTGCCAAGCAGTGGTGGGTTTCCAAATTTTTCCCTACCGGTTCTATGAGACGCAGCAATAGCGTGAATCAGTTAAGCTTCGCACGTGCACAGCACAAATACAGAGCTCTTTCAACCTGGTGAGCTGCCTGGAGTGTTTTTAAGATCAGCTGAGGTGCGGCAATGGTGTGAATCAGCTGAGTTTCACGCACGTGTGTGGGGCACAAATACAGAGCTCTGTTAAAGCTGGATAGCTGCCTGAAGTGTTTTTAAACTCAGTTGAGGCACGCAATCCGCTCTGCTGTGCAAATCAGCTGAGGTAAAAAAAAAGGAAATATAGTAGAGGTAATGATGGGGGCGGTTGGGCAGGGTCAGCCAGAGGTGGTATTTGCCAGTTCTCTGAACCAGTCAAAATGTTTGCTACCGGTACGCCAGAACTGGTCCAAACCAGCTGGTTACCACCTCTGCTGCCAAGGGAAGAAACACGTGTCCTGTTGAAACACTGAGGAAAGGTCTCCATCCTCACACCTTATCAGGTCACAAAAAGCTTCATCATTTTAGTCCAAGGTGATACTGGTTTCCCTACATATCCCAGGCTTCTCTATACTATTATGGTATTATGACAGGAAAGAGCTGTGTTGTGTTAGCTGTTGATCAGCAAAACCTCAGTGTTGTGGTCCTACTCAGCTGTGAAGGAAGAAACAGCAACAATAGCAGCTGCTTCGTTTGTTATTCCCCCTCCAGAGATACCCAGAGTCTCCAGTCCTGCGTAGACATGCCCCAAATCATGGTTTTATTTGCTCTTTGTGGTCCAAGTGGAGTGAATTTGGGGCATGACCCAGAATGCAGTTAGTCACCTGCATAGCTATAAGCGTTTCAAGAGAGCACCCGCTCGCCAAGCATAGGGCTTGAAAGATTCACCTTTTGGATTTCATGCGGTGCGTTGAATTGGCTGTGCACCTTAATTAAATTTCGTTAAGACCCAAGGTCATGTTCCAAGTCTGATCCTGCTGTCTTAGGCTCTGAGAAGAAAATGGGTGTGGTGAACTTCACTTAACAACAGCAATTAATGGGAGTTCAGTATGTGGGCATGCTTGGTGGTGGTTTGAAGAAAATGTTAAATATTTATATTAAAAATAGCTGCCAAAATGACTAAGATCTTCACTGAGTTAGAATCGAACCTGCAAATTATGGCTTATTATAGTTTATGCTCTGGCTGCTGAGCCCTGTCCTTACTGCACCTTCACCTTTACTAACCCAGAACAGCATAGTTCAGGCAATATTAAAGGGCAGAATTAGGGCGCCTTGCTCTATGGCTAGTAGTGGTACCTGGCCAGTGGGAAGACTGAGAGTTCTTAGATAGCAGCAGATGTTTCTCTCTTAGGGTACAAAAAATATATCTGCTGTGAACTCCACATAGGCATCAGGAAGGGTATCCGGCCAGTAAATGCTCAGCTCCATCCAGTCACCCCAACTCTACTCTGAATTGGGATTACAGGGTCATAAAAAAGGAGAGTAATTGAGTGCTCTGATGTAATGGGCCACCAACCCAGTGATTCCCAATTACACTTGTCCTTTTTGTTAATACCAAAATGATTTGGCATACCAGAGGATATGAGTAGAGGTACATCCCCTCTAATATGGAAGAGATTCTGACCTGGGTTCAAACTTGGATGTATTTGTAACAGTCATCCAGTGGGCAGGGACCTGAGATGAAAAGGCTCCGTGTTATGACTAATGCCTTCCTTTGAAGGGGGTCATGTGATAGGTCGGGCATCAGCAGATATCTTGGGAAGCAGTGGATTTAATAAATGACTCAACAGAGAAACCTCCATATATTGCTGCACTTTGACCAGCTAACAGAATTAAACATTCAAAATTAAACATTCAAAATTAAAAATCAAAATTAAAAATTAAACAGGGTGAAATCAGTTCAAAATTATGACCACCAATTAAACAAATAGCAGTTAATCCATTAAACAAAATGACCAGTAGCTTGGAAGGATTCTACTACTGCCATTTTTATATTATTTTATTATTCATGTTTTTTGTTTTTGTTTTTTACTCTTTCTTTCTGCCCAGAGGGCACTTACTCCAGTAGTAGCAAAGGAGGGGGAAAAAAAGGGAAACTGATTGTTCTGGCAGGAAAAGCCAAGAATTTACTAGGAAAACCGATTCTGGAACATGTAAATATATGACTCACAATCCAGCACAGAATTAAGCATTCCATATTCCGTGTGATGAAAATATAAATTGGATTGTGGCCATGATAATAAAGAGAAGAAACTAAAGGTGAGGCAGAGGACCTACCCTGGCCTTAAACATAGCATAATTTTTATTAAAATTCAGTGTTAATTCTCCTTGGGGGCAAAAGGTTATGCCATGTCTTATTGCAAGAGTGCTCTCAAAACTTTCTATTGAATTGAACCAAAGGTGCTTTTTCAAAAGGCAACTGGGCTTTCTTTGTTTTTTTTCTCTGAAAAACGTTTCACTTCTCATCCAAGAAGCTTCTTCAGTTCTGATTGAATGGTGGGGAATTGAAGGATTTATATTCTTTGCGGTAATCTAGTTGTTAATACTCTGAAGGTCGGTCATTATCTCTGTGATAATTATTGAGGCCACTTGGGGGTTTATCTGTGCTAACCACTGGATAACCACAAGAAATATAGGTATTTCCATTCTCCACCATTCAGTCAGAACTGAAGAAGCTTCTTGGATGAAAAGAGAAATGTTTTCTAAGAAAAAAAAAACCAAGAAAATCCAGTTGCCTTTTGGAAAAGCACATTTGGGATAACCATCACCTGGAGGATTGAGAATCTCCACAGACATTTTTCTATTGAATAGTGTTGGGCAATCATGAATTGCATATATTTTACCTCATCATTTCTTTGTTCTCCAACCCATCACTTCCTGGTTTCCAATGCCTTCCCTTTTTTGAGTCTAAAAGACAGACTTGCTAGGCAAGGTCTAGGAAGGAATCCATTAAGGATTAAACTAGTCCAGTGATGGCTAACCTTTTTGGGCTCCTGTGCCAAAAATTGTGGGCACGCTTGCATGCTCGTGCTCACGTGCCAGCACCCAGAAGGCAATGTGCACCACCCCATGCCCCCTATGCATGCATGTGCAATACCCCACCCCCGCTGCCCCCTTACCTGCACTGTGCCTTTCAAGGTTGAACTAGCCCATTTCATCACTTCCTGTTTTTCCAAAAAATACCGGAAGTGATGAAACGGGGCTAGTTTTCAGCCTACAAAGCTTGCAGAAGCCTGCAGAAGCCTTCCTCAAGCCTTTGGGAGGCTGAAAAAAGCCTCAAACCAGCTGAAAATCAGCTGTGAGGCGCACGCGCAGTGAGGTAAGGTTGTCTGCAGCTCACATGCTGGTACAAATGGCTCTGTGTGCCATCTGTGGCACGTGTGCCATAGGTTCGCCATCACAGGACTAGTCCATACCCTTCCCTCAGATATTAAACTAAATTGTTATGCAAGGTTTAAAATATTCCATAAACCAAACCAGTTTAACCTTATACAAAATAAGAGCCATGATGGTGCACTGGTTAGAATGCAGCATTGCTGGGTAACTCTGCCCACAACCAGAAGTTCGATTCTGACTGACTCAAGGTTAACTCAGGCTTGCATCCTTCTGAGGTCAATAAAATGAGAACCCAGCATGTTGAGGGCAATATGTTGACTCTGTAAACTACTTAGAAAGGGCTGTAAAGCACTGTGAAGTGGTATATAAGTCTGAGTGCTATCACTGTTAGCATTAGCACCATTTTTTTCTTCATTAAATTGTCAAAATTTCTGATGTAACAAAGAGAAGGCCATCTGTACTGAAAGAAATTCATATGTGGCAAAGACAGCTAAAGATCCCAGCAATTTCAAAGGCAAGCTTCTCTGTCCATTTATTGTAAATCTGAATTTCTCATAAACTCTAGCTTGTATAATCCCTGAACTTCCACTTGGGTTCAGATGAACCTCTAGCATAAGGTAACTCTGTTACAACAACTATACAAGTTATCTCATGCCTTGTGTGCGGACTCCCTCAGTAGATCTGATAGGCAAGGATGTAGGGACAGATAAGACATGTTTCTTCATCGAATTCAGGATTTGCATTTGGGATCTCTTTCAAACAACACTTGAATAGACTCATAGATAGGTGTGAGGTGTGTCCATAGAGAATAACTGTAGTAATAAAACAACGGAAACCTAAATGCACAGAGGCAGAATCTAAATGAATACAACTTCCTAGAGAACAACCAGAGGAAGGGCTGTTCTTATTGTGGTTGGTGGACTTTTTCACGAGTCCCTCTTGTAAAAGAGAAACTGAAGCAAGAATTGCTTTCATCTGATCGTCAGGCTTTTCATATATATATATATATATATATATATATATATATATATATATATATGTAGGTCTTGGTGTATTCGGGTCTTGTCCCGTGTAAGGTTGAGAATACCTTGGCAACGTTTGTAAATCTCATCCGTCATCTTCAGGCTGGTGTCTTCAGCTTGTTCTCCTGGGAGAAGTGTGATTGTGGCTGTTTTCCCTTTTAAACTCTAGAGTTGGCTGTGTTACTTCTTGATTGGTTTGTGGAGTTGATGTATGCAGATTGGATGGCTTTTTCCTGAGACCCTGTGTGGCTGAGGTGCTGGCTGTGTGTCTCTCAGCCTTTTGTGTTGTAACGACCTGGGTAATGGGCTGTGTGATGACCTTCTGAGTTCTATTGTTGTGATGTCCTGGGTGTGGTGCTGTAATCTCCTGGGTCGTTGTCTGTGCTGCAACCTCCTGATGTTTTGTGTTGTGATTTCCTGAGTTCTGTGATGTAGTATCCTGGGTGGAAGGCTGTGATGTGGCATTCTGGGCCTTGGTTTGGCTCCAAGACCTACATACATATATATATATATATATATATATATATATATATATATACACATACATATACATATATATATATATATATATATACACACATACACATACACACACACACACACACATATATATACATATATACATACATACATACACACACACACACACACACACACACACACAGGGACAAATGGACAAGAAGAGACTTGTTAAGAAGTCAGTCTTTACTAGTTCTATCCATTAAACATATGATTGATTAGATAGATTCTGGAGAACAGGTAGTAGCACTATCTGACTAACTTTGTGGGGCTCACCAGCTAAGCAAAGACAGCAGACCTAGTAAGACTTGGTTGGAGAATTCCAGGAAAGTCAAAAACCATCTCAGCAAGACACCATAATATTATTGATATGAAACCTATATTGATGTGGTCAAGGAATCACCAGGATGGGTTCAATTGAGGGAAATTTAATTTCCCCTTAATTTCAGTCCCTGATATACAGGGACCAAGCCGTTTAGTTTTCTGACTTGAGAACAAATGGATGAGTGTCAGATTAAATAATCTGTACTGAACATATTTGATCACTTTAGTCTAAATACTCGGGCTACTGACACCTTAGTCAGGGGTGGGCTTTAGCAAAGGGTTCTCTGCCCAGTTGCTGGGTGGGCGTGGCCTAATCGGCCTCCTGCACCATGGTGGGGGGAACATTTGTGCCTTCCCCAGGCTCTGGAGGCTTTCCTTGAGCCCCCAGGAGGGCAAAAACAGCCTCCTTGAGCTCCGGAGGCCCTCTGGAGGCAGGAAACGGGGCCATTTCCGGCCTTCCAAAACTTGCACAAAGCCTGTTTTTTTGCCCTCCCTGAGCCTCCGCACATGCCCTGCACTTACTTGCATCCAAAACAGGCTGCTTGGGGACTCCTGGGAGGGGCGAGGTGGGATGGGCGGGGCCAGCCAGGAGTGGGATTTGGGGGGTTCTCTGAACTGCACAGAATCTTAGCTAGGGGCTCTCCCAAACTCCTGCGAACCCCCAGCAGCCCACCCTGACCTTAGTGTTTATATTTCCCTCTTGATTTGCATGGCCCCTTCCTAGGTTAGCTTGTCTCTAAAGATCCCACAAGGACCTTCTGCCAAGTCATATGAAATCCTGATTCATTTGTCTGGCATAGCTGGCCAGCTGTTTGTGGTGAGGGTAGGTCATAGTACATGTCAAAAAGAGCTTGCCATCTGTCATGGAGTTTAGGACTATTCTTCTTCCAGCTGCCAAATCCTTGCACCCTGTGCCATGGACCTCCAGATACAAATGAAAATATTCCAACCATCTGTCCTTATTTGGCTATGGGAAAGGAGAAACTCTGTATGGCAGGGCTGCAGCCCACGCTGTTGCTACTATTAATGTATTGTGGTCATTGCAATCCAGGATCTCATCACTAAAACTGGTGTTCTCGGAAGCAACTGTTTTATTTCCCTGTCAGACAGTTGTGCGATGCTAATGATAGAAATCCCAGCCCATAATCTTACTTATTATACCTGGAATTTTGAGGAAATCTGGATTGTTCCATTATTGTCAGCCCAGCTTTCATTGGCTTTCAAGCAGGAATCACAAGAAAGAGGAAAAGAGGGTGTTCTCAGAAGAGCAAAGGCCAGCTCTGGGAATACTTCAAAAAAGACACTTTTCTGAGGATATGGGAATCTTGCCCTCCATGTCTTACCCAGTTCAGAATCCCAAGATGCAATTGGCTGGCAAATCTCACCCTCCCAGTCAACAGGTTCAGTGATCAAAGCTGCTGGGATTAGCCAGTTTACAGTTGAGTTTCCATTGTGATGGATCCCTTGCAGTACTTTTCCAACATTGGATGGTACTACATAGGTGGAATCTATGCCAGATCTCCCTTGGAGCCAGTTCACGATTGCGACTGGTTTTGACTTCAACAGCAGAGTCATAACAACATAAATCCAAATTTGGAAGGTTGTTGAACAATGACCTCCAAGTGTTGCAATTAGTTTGTGTGTGTGTGTGTGTGTGTGTGTGCGTGTAATGGTTCAGTGGTTAAAGACACAGAGCTTGTCAGGTGGAAAGCTGACAGCCTAAGTTCAAGACCTGAGCATCTTGCAACAGGTGAACTAGGGGTGGGCTGCTATGGGTTCGCACGGGTTTGGGTGATCATCTAGCTAAGATTCTGCACAGTTCAGCGAACCAGTAAATCCCACCCGTGGCTGGCCCTGCCCACCCCACCCCTCCCAGGAGTCCCCATGTGGCCTGTTCTGGATGCCAGGTAAGTACAGGGCCCACACAGAGGCTCAGGGAGGGTGAAAATCAGAAGTTCCAGAAGGCCTGAAGCAGGCCTGTTTCCGGCCTCTGGAGCACCTCCAAAGGCCGGGGAAGCCATTTTTGCCCTCTGGAAAGCTTCCGGAGACTGGGAGAATGAAAACATCACCTCCCCACCATGGTGCAGGAGGCCGACTAGGCCACTCAGCAATTGGGCAGAGAACCAGTTACTGAAATTTTTGAAGCCCACCCTGAGGTGAACTCTCATTATTTGCCCCAGCTCCTGCCAACCTAGCAGTTTGAAAGCATGCAAATGCAAGCAGATAAATAGGTACCACTTTGGTGGGAAGGTAATAGCATTCCATGAGCCTTTGAGCATAGCCATGCTGGCCACATGACCATGGAAAATGTCTTCGGACAACACTGGCTCTCTTGGCCAATAAACAAAGATGAGCACTGCACCCTTCAGTCAGACTAACTGGACAGGGAAAACTTTACCTTTCCATTGGGACAGGTTGAGGCTGGAGCCCAGAAATCATGGGGTTTTTTTTAAAGAAATTTGGGAGTGCTGTTTTAGCATGCTATGAGTTGGGGGAGAGTTGAATGTAGGTCTTTATTGCTTTGATATTCTTATCACAGCTGCTCTGACCCAGCTCATTAGATCACTGGCCATATAAGTCTCTTAAATAACTAAACCAGTGTGCTGAGCACACTGGGTTGTATCCCAGAATTGTCTGAGTCTTCGGAGAAGGCATATAAATGTAATTAAAAACCAGTGGTGGGATTCAATTTTTTTTACTACCGGTTCTGTGGGCATGGCTTGGTGGGGGTGGCGTGGCTTGGTGGGTGTGACAGGGGAAGGATACTGTAAAATCTCCATTCCCTCCCCACCCCACTAACCTGCTTTCCAGCTCCATTCTCCTGTGCAGGGCAACCAAAGAAGACCCAGCCAATCAGCTGGGACTCAGGAGGCAGAGAATAGATGGGGGCAGGGCCAGTCAGAGGTGGTCTTTGCCAGTTCTTTGAATTACTCGAAATTTCTGCTACTGGTTCTCCAGAACTGGTCAGAACCTGCTGAATACCCACCTCTGAACTAAACTCTGCACACTTGCGTTTCTGGATTTTCAGAATATCACCTACCGCCCTCTCTGAGTCTAATAATAAACCCCTCTTTCTCTTTTGCTCCCACCCCTAGGAGAGAAACCATACAAATGTACCTGGGAAGGATGCACGTGGAAATTTGCTCGCTCAGATGAACTAACGAGGCACTACCGCAAACACACAGGAGTGAAGCCCTTCAAGTGTGCGGACTGTGACCGAAGTTTTTCCCGTTCAGATCATTTGGCATTGCACCGCCGAAGGCACATGTTGGTCTGAAAAAAATGCTACCTTGTCTATATATATATATATATAAATATATATATATATATGAATATATATATTCATATATATATATATATATACCTATGAAATTTCAAGAGCTGGGTCTCTTTTAACTACAGTGCATTCAGCAGGACTGAATCCTGTTTTGATGGTGTTAGCACAAAAGGGGCATTTGGTGTTGTCCCATATTCACAAAGAAGCAGGAACGAGAATGCTACAATCTTCCCTCCCACCTTAAGCAGGCTGTCCAGCACAGGCCCAAGGCATTACCTTTTTTGCTGAGGATAAAAGCCGGAATGCATCAAGATTGGGCATTATTTTTTAACCCGTGTCGTTTTCAAAAGTATTTATGGCTTGTATTTTATTTTTATTTTCTCTCAAACCCCCCACTTTGTTTTCTCCTGAAGAATTTCTGCTATCTCGAAGACTGGATGTCCTAAACTATAGAATTGAACACGTCCTCAAGAGCTTTCTCTTCGTTTGCTGCTGCTGCTGCTGCTGCTGCTGCTTCTTATTTTTTTTTATTTGGTTGTTGCTGTTGTTGTTGTCATTATTCATTTTTCCCCCCTGTTTAAAACACTGCAGAATGTCATCCTGCCCAACAATTTCCGAAGCCAGCTGAACAGACTGGAAAGAGGAGGGATTTTTTTTTTCTTTTAAAAAATGAAACTCCTTGAAGTGAAAAAAAAAATTTCTCAGCACACTTATGCAATAAAGATGGTGGTATTTGTACATATTTACCTCTTTCTTGTTATGCTGGACTTTAGAGGCCATTAATTCTTCTAAAACTTCCTAAATCTTTTTCTTTTCTGTTTTTGCTGGAATCTATTTCAGTATGAAATTCCCCGTTTTATATCCATTTGCTTACTCTATAATAGAAAGAGTTCATTAAAACCAGTCTTGGACACATAATAGAACCAAAATCCCATCCTTTCTAAACCCATGTATCAGTTCTCAGCATATTTCCCTGAAAGTAACAGATGTTCAACCAGCCATCTCTTACTCTTGGGTTGCTCAGTAGTTGATTCACAACTGCACGGGTGAAGCAACTCCATTGATTAGCCCTGTCCATGCATTGGCATGATAAACCTTCCATCCTATGGGAGTGGATCCTTGATCAGAATGGGATGACTCGCCACAACCAACTCGCTGGGGGACAACTCAACTATTTTAAACAATTTAAAAAATATTTTCATGTTTGTCCTTCACCTTTCATTTTGTCCCTCCTTCAGCATCCTTTCTTTAATGATTCTATTCCATCATACGAAGAAATTAGTGCAACTCTTGCCCTGATATTAGTGTAACTCTTGTCTCGCAGCAAGTTTTCTGTTGAGTTGGCCACAATGAGTTGCCCATGGCAAGTTGGCCACAGCGAGTTGTCTTAAACGCTTCTTGATGGTGCACTCTCACATGTTCATCCATTAATTGATGCTATAATTTGTATAGGCTCTGTGTGTGTCTCTGTGTGCGTGTGTGTGAATTCTCCCACTAAGTTGACCCCTGTGGTAGAATTGTACTTAGGATTGTAGCGTCTTAAGTTTTGAAGTGAACATCCTCTGTGACCAAAAAGGAAATTAATGCATCAGAATAAAGAAGAGCATTGAGAAAGAATTTCAAAGTGCTTCCCAGCCCTAAAACGAAGGTCTGGCAAGAATAATTTTAAACTCACTCCATGGAGTTACAATACAGAGCCAGTGAGATTTAGTCATCATTAATTTGGGCTGGGCTGGGCAGAGGCCCAGGTGGTTAGACAAACAACCATGGCCAGGCATTCCTGAAATAGGTGGGGGGGGATGGGGCCAATGGCTCCCCATGCATGTCAGGGAAACATTTTTAGAGATGGTATAAAACTGATTCCAAAGGATTTTAGAAGGAAGTGAAAGAGTGGGCATCCTTCTCCTGAAATCTCCTTAAGAAATGCCAACCATTGCACCTGTTTTGGTCATCCAGGCTACAAACAGCTGTTTCTTTGCTCTAGATGAGGCAGACTGACGTAAATGAGTTAAGCATTTTTGTGGGCCACTGTGTCGAAGTAACTAAATGTGAACTTGATAGCTCTGGTTTTTCAGTCTTAATTAAGAAGGTTGAGAATCAAGCGGTAACCATCTGTTCATACAACTGGGCCTTTGGAACTAGTGTAGACGGAATGGGTGGCCACAGCTCAAATACATACATGCATATGTATATCATCATCCCATAATCTTTTCATCTGAGCTGCTCACACAGCCATGTAGATCAGGGTCCTCCAACCTTGGCAACTTTAGGACTTGTGGATCTCAACTCCCAGAATTCCCCAGCCGGTATGGCCAGCTGCTGAATTCTGGGAGTTAAAGCCCACAAGTCTTAAAATTCACAAAGTTGGAGAACCCTGATGTAGCTTATCTTGGGTATACAAATTATCAGAGTCAGGTTGGGTAGCTTAAGTTCTCTGTTCCCATCTAGCGGGTTCTAATTCCCTGTTTGGTACAAGGCATAGTTGTCTTGAGCTAGAAGATTTTGCTAATTAGGGCCCTTGAGAGCATGATGAGTGTAGAACAAATTAATAATGAATTATAAAATGCTACATGAACACTTGAACCTAGTGGTCAAAAACAGAAGGAAACATAAAACCAATACAGGTAGTCCTTGACTTAACAGCAATTCATTTAGTGACCATTTGAAGTTACAACAGCACTGAAAAAAGGGACTTATGACCGTTTTTCACCCTTACAACCATTGTAGCATCCCCATGGTCACATGACCAAAATTCAGACACTTGGTCACTAACTCATATATTTATGACGGTTGCAGTGCCTTAGGGGTCATGTGATCAGCTTTTGTGACCTTCTGACCAGCAAAGTCAAATGGGGGATGCCAGATTCACTTAACAACCATGTTACTAGCTGTGGTTTACTTAACAACTGTGATAAGGAAGGTTGTAAAATGGGGCAAAACTCACTTGACAAATATTTTGCTTAGCACAGAAATATTGGGATCAATTGTGGTCCAGGACTACCTGTACTGCATTTTTTTATTTTTTATGACAGTAGGTTTCTAGATTTATTTGGAATCATTCATTCATCTTGAGCATCTATTATATGTAAGCAATTCAGCCAGTCAGGGATTCATCATTTATCGAACATAGGAGCAGAATCAAAGCATCCTGTGCCAGTAGCATTGATCTTTAGACCCAATCGTACACTTTTAAGATAACTTTGTGCAGCCTGTAGTAGCCATTCCAGAAAGAGTTCATTCAGACTGCAGAGGTCTTGGGGCATTTTTCTATCCACACCAGTGGGCAGCTTTCAGATGAACCTGGGAGTTTTCAAGTTCTGCTGGTTCTGTTGCTTAACTTCCTCTTAAATTCAAGAGCTCTTCTGGCTGGTTGATTCCCAAGTCAACTCTTATGACTTAGTAGGTTGACCAACTTTTCATCCTAGCCCCAGCAAGACCAAATTAAGTTCAGAGTGATGGCAGGGAATTCCTAGAGGAGTGTTTTTCTGTCTCCCAAAAATCAGAATCATCTTGCCTTTGCAGACCTGTGGTCTTTTGAGCTGTTATCTAAGAAAGAGAGATGAAATCCTGTTCCTGTGGGAGATTTGCTCACTAGGAATGTAGATTTATCTTTAAATGTGTATGGAGATTCTCAGTCATCCAGGTCCCAAAGTGTCTTTTTTCAAGAGGCAACTGGACTTTCTGGTTTTTCTTTGAAGATGTTTCGCTTCTCATCCAAGAAGCTTCTTCAGCTCTGAGATAGATTTATCCTCCCTTTTATGAGAAGGAGACTGATGCTGTGGTCCATCAAACATTCCCCTGTATTTCCTTTCTCTTTTCAGAGAAGAGAAATAGGACGGCAGCTCAACTGCTTCATTTTTACTTAGAGATGTTTCCTGAGCGTTTAATCAAAAAGCATTGTTTCAAATCCTCATAGATTAATCTCATCAGATCACATCTTGATCTAATCAGTTTATCTGATAATTAATAGGAAACGATCCTTTGAGTTGTATTGGTCCTTGGAAAGCAACAGTTGCCCAAACAGTTTAGAGAAAAATATGTGTATCAATCAACAGAGTCACAATTTAATTGTGACCCCATAATTCAATAAAATCATTAGCAGGTTTCTATTCTCCCTGCTGTGCAATTGACAATTTCTAAATAAATTAGACTAGAAGGATGTTTTCTATTCTTACAATTCTCTGCTTCCTTCTTTCTCAAGACTGAGTCAAAAGCAAAGGATGCAATGATCAGTCTGTCATCTGCCAGTAGTTTCTGCTCATGCTGGTCCATACATCTTCCAAACTGGGGCACAGTTTAGTTTTAGAGACCCAATAGGGAAGTTATCCCCATCCTGGCCTATCTGAGCACAGGGAACCTTTGGAAACAGGGTGCTGGAATGGCTAGTTCTCTAGAGAGTTGACTTTCATAGGGCTGTTCGGTGCTTCATGTTCAGCCTCCAAGAGGTGCTTCAGAGCACACAAAAGTCGCACCGTCTGCCTACCTTAAAACACCGGGATCCAACTGATTCAAGGTGTGGCAGGCAGGAGTAACATTCACAACCTCCAACCCTTTCTGGAGTTGGAATCCAAAGCACTGAAGAGTTCTAATACTCCTCTTAGATGTCAGTACAGGATAATTTTTATAAATTTACATGTCTGAGGGAGGACTGTTGAGTGGGAACTATTTTGACTAACCCATATTATAAGGATTCTTTCTGATGCCTGTTTTTTCTTGTTTGGTTGCTGTTGTTCCAATGTTCATGGATTTTCTTTCACTGCGGCTGCACTGTAGAAAGATTGCCTCTGTGCAAACCTTTTTATGCCAGTGTTATCTCCCATATACCGTTTTATCAGCCAATCCGATCCATTCTGATGGTTCAATAAATTTCAGTATTGGAAGTTTTCCATGAACAAAGACAGTGTTATTCTGGAAGAACCGCTTCTCTTTGGCAGATTAATTAGCAGGCAAGCAAATTGCCTTCACAAAAGAAGGTGTGGAGGTGTCGAATTTCTTTCGTTAGCACTACTGTTAAAAGTAGCTCGCCACCAGAATAAAATTCCATTAGGAATAATGACATGATGCAATGGCATCTCTTCTCCAGTTATCTGTTTGTTAAAACAGATAGGGGGAAATTCTCTTTTTTTTTTTCCTGTCATGCTACTGATGGTTACATTGCTTCAAAGGGAACGAAAAACTCTGTGTAAAACCTCATGTAAAACTTTACAGGTCAAATTGGATTGTTTGGTTCAGAAATTGCAATTTTCAGAAATGTTCCTGTGTATGAATGCATTCTCCTGTTCATAAATTACAGCAATTAAACCCCACTGGTTTTTTTTTTAATGTACAGATTTAAAAATTAAATTATGATGGAATGCTAGCACATAGAACCCCGCCAACTAAAGTGGATTCTCCAGATTATTTCAAGGCAGATGGAAGGACCATTCAAGGTCTGTTCCTTTTCAATCATGTTGAGCCAGAGAAAATTCACTATGCCTGTCCATTGACTCTGGGGAAAATTGCTACATTCCAGAGCATCGTGTCACATGGTCAATATCTCTGGTGCCAGAGGAAGATTGAACATCCTGCTTTCTGGAGATTCAACTTATATTGAATGCACTCTGGGATATCCCATCATTACTGGACAAAATGTTCACCATAGAGATGCAATTTCCCAAGCAAACAGAAAGGAACTTCTTCCAGTCATAGGGTCCAGGCAAGGAAGATCAGACTGATGAAAGCAGATTGATTGCATCATAATATAAGCCCGCCCCTTTCCTGCATCATCAGTCGCCTGCCCAAAATGGGAGGAGTCTGTGCTGCTGATGCTGATGAAAGGAGCAAGATCTTACAGGTGCTGCTCTGAAGTTACAACTTTAAGTTAGCCCCACTGCAATGCAGCGTTTCATTCTTGAGCTCATTATCTACCCACTTATTTGAAAAGTATCGAGCCCTTTGCAAACGGCCCACTGCAATTTCAGAATTAAGAAGCATTATTCATGCATTGTGTTTACTTGAATGAACTCATCAAATGAATCTCATATCAAGGGGCTGGTGGTATATTGGTATTGGGGAGTGGGGGAGATTCCTTGCGTAAATGTATCGGTGACATGGTTATACAGATAGTCCTCAGCTTACAATAGTTCATTTAGCGACCGTTCAAAATTGCAATGGTGCTGAAAAAAAATGGACTTCATGCCATTTTTTCACACTTACGACGGTTTGTAGCATTCCCCCATGGTCATGTGATCAACATTCACCTACTTGGCAACTGACTCATATTTATGACAGTTGCAGTGTTCTGGGGCCACGTGATCCCCTTTTGCTTCCTTCTGACAAGCCAAGTCAATGCAGAAGTTAGATTCACATAACAACAACCATGTTACTACCTTAACAACTGCCACAATTCAAGTACAGTGGCAAAAAAGGTTGTAAATGGGGAAAACTCACCTAACAACTATCTCACTTAGCAACAGAAATTTTGGGCTCAATTGTGGTTGAGGACTACCTGTATTTATGTCAATGAGCATCCCAGAATCTGTGTGCAGATCTATGTTTGTATAAGGTTGTGTTTGATAATAGTTTAATTCTTGGAGGAAGACAAATCATGAACCTTTTCTGGTTTTGTTGGGAACAGGTATGCCAGTTAATATCTTTGGCCCTTTCATGTTTTCTGGAAGAGCTACCAAATACTCTGATTTTTAAGCCTAATGGAGAGTGAGTACCCTCATCAAAACGTCCCGTGTCCCTCATGTGTGCACATTGCTGATTATTTGCATGTGTGTGATCTGAATTAAGTTTCAATATGGCTTCCCAACAGAAGTTGGAAGTAGCTCTTTATAGGCATAATTTTCTCCTATCTGGAAACCAGCTTGTAATTCCTGTATTATGCCTTTGCCTGTGTTTTATAGATGAAGATGTATACATTTAAGACTGCTATATTTTCACAATTTCATTAAAATATCTGTAACTGTGCATAGTTTACTCAATAGGTCAAGCCCGTTGGGACATTTTCCATATGTTGATATCAAACTCACTGCAGTAATCTGTTCATTTTTTTTTAGTATGAACTTCAAATATATGGATACTGCATCTTATAAAAATACAGTGGGGGACACAATTCAGAAAATTGAATGGAAAATATTTTACCAGATTTGTAAAAGTTATAATATTCTGTAATATATATGTTATAGTGAAGAAGTATTTTCAAGCGGACAGTTTTTCACAGGATGTAAATAATGGAAATGAAAAGTGTTTTGAAACAAAGTTTTGGTTGTCATCAGCAAGAATATGCTCTGAAAATGCAGTGTGAAACTTCCATGACACAATTAACATTTTTTTTAAAAAAGCGGGAAAGATTGTTCTAGTTTGTCAAAGCCCACTCCTTTCGTGTCATGTGTCGCTGTAACTTTGTTCCATGTTATCTGAGATAGAGTCAGGAAATGGTAGAAAGAACCAGTTTTAATTTCCGTAAGCTGATTAAAAACAAAACAAAACCTGTCAAAATGTAAAGCTAAATTCAAAGAAATGCTGCTTCCCTGAAGTGATTCCAAGGACGAATGCTTTGAAAAATGGACCTATTGAGACTGGAAATAGGATAGAGCAGTAGTGGGTATCCTACGTTCGAACAATTCATGGATACGCTGTGCACATTGTCAGGTGTAATGTAGCTTCTTCAATCTTTCAAGATTTTAACTTTTCTTTAACACAATAAAATCTACGCTTAACCTTCCAACCTTACCAGCAAAGAACTTATAGTGGGCATGAATACTTTAATGAAAACAAGGACCATGATAGCAGTGTTCCAATATTTAAGGGACTTCCAGAAAGAAGAGGTGGTTAAGCAATTCTCCAAAGCACCTGAAGGCAGGACAAGAAGCAATGGATGAAAACTAATCAAGGAGAAAAGCAATCTAGAACTAAGGAGAGATTTCCTGACAATTTATCAGTGGAACAGGTTGCCTCCAGAAGTTGTGGATTCTCCAACACTGGAGGTTTTTAAGAAGAGATTTCAGACAGTCATTTGTCTGAAATAGTATAGAGTTTCCTGTGTGAGCAGGGAGTTGGACTAAAAGGCCTGCAAGATCCCTTCTAACTATGTTATTCTGTTGATCTGTTATTACCAGCTTTGGGAAATTTAGAATCCTGTCATCAGCTGTGTGTGACATGCTTCACTTCTCACTAGGTACATGGACACACAAACATCTGGCAGGAGAGAGCTATAGTTAGGCAGGTGAGGGAGTACTTAGGCCAGTTAGCATCTACCTGATGAAGGGAATTCAAGTCCATCTAATGTAGTAGGCAGGGCTCTACAGGAAATGTTCAGCTCCTGTAAACTTCAGTTGATAATCAAAGGAAATAAAAGGAAAGGGATGATGATGGAGGAATGGAAGTCATTTTGCATCTGATGTCTTCCAATTATAAACAGTAAATAGCAGTGTCATTCCTATCTCTGTTCTTACAAACAGGTTTTCTAGAAAGCACGAATTGAAGACAATTCAATGAATTGTCAGGTGAATTGAAGATAATACTCCTATACTCCAGTTAAGTCCATTGGAGGCTGGCCAGTCCAGACAGTAGATATGTGATCTTGCCCCAAATAAAAGACCTTGTTTTTCAAATGTTGCTGCCTGTAGAGTAACTGGAAAGAGAGAGAGGTGAATGGACAAGGTGGAATCAAATCTGTTGCACACATTGCTTTGAAAACTCACAGGTTTTGATCAGTTAATTGGAAAGATGGTTGTGTTGAGGCTGTATAATTTTTATTGTAGAATGCGGTGGACTTTTAAATAATCATTATTCTTCTGGGTTTTCTTCTGTACACCGATCAATAGACTCCCACTGCAAAAAAGGCAGAAGGAAGTCTTAAACAGATTCGAAGAGCAAATGGATTCTTAGCTAGATGCTTTGTGAGACAGAGCAGCTACCTGCCAAGCTGATATAAATACAGATTAAAAACAGAGTAGCTTCATTTGTAGGCTCAGATCTTAAATTGTTCTCCCTCAGAAAGAGGGAGGAGGTATGAAATTATGCACAGCTTGCATACAATCCTATAGGTAAGGATCCCAGAGAAAAACCCACTATTTTAACTCAGCAAATAAATGCATGGATTCCATAGTAACAACAATAATAACAGTATGACTATCGGCTAACAAATTTCTTCGGGAACATTTAACAATCTACACAGGTGAAGTGCTTTGAAAAGTGCCTGTCTATGAACAATAGATCAGATGGGGATGAGCCCTATTCTTTTTACGAAGCAATAAACATGCAGCTGAATTGTCCTAGAATATTGTTTTCAAGGGGGAGGGAGGGGGAGGGGAAATTACATGGGGGTTCAATGCAACACAGCAAATCACCAAGTGCCATTTCTCTGCTTCCTTCTGTGTGACAGTGTTATCCCAAGGAGATGGATGGGGTTTCTATACAGTTAGAAGACGAAAACAAATAGAGAAAAGGTTTTTTTTTCATAAGCATCAGGTCATACTAAACAGTGGATGTGTGTCATTTCTAATTCTTTTCATTTCTCGCTCTTCTTAGTGTTTTCTAATGTTGTCAAATCAGCCAGTCGTGAAGGCTAAGCTAAGTCAATTGAAGGCAACCCTTAAAACTCACTCCTGCAAAAATAATGGCTTGCAGAAAATGGCCATTTTCATTTTGAGCGAGCTAGTAGCTGGCGTGAAATCCAGTTGCCCTTCATTCAGATGACCAGTTTATTTTGGGATGAGTACTCACTTTGGAGTCATTTTCATGGGTTCTGTCGATTTCCACTTGCTCGAAGTTGCAGCAGAACCTTACCAATGCTAACTCAAGGAGTAAGAATCATGTATTCCAATGGAGAAGACGATAAATACTGCCAGATAAATCCTCTTTTTCATCAGTTTACTAAAATCCCTTTCTCTAGCATCTTAAAATATGGTAGAATGAAACAATTGTCAAGAGTTAGTAACTTTACAGGGCTGGTGGTTTTTCTTTTTTTAACAGCTTTGCGTTAAGGAAAGAACGAATACTTTTTTAAAAAGCTGTTTAATATTGTGAACAACTCTTAACCATTTCATATTTTGGGAAAAAAGGCCATTATTGCACATGATAAATAGAAGTTGTTGGTTTTTTTCTTGTCTAATTTTGCTGGCTTACTATGTATACAGAGTGATTTCACCGTCTTGTTTGTTTGTACAAATAAGGCATCATGGAAAATGGAACATTGGTGAACCCAAAGCTTGTAAAAATCATGGGTGGCTTTTGACCAGGGTTGTCCACATAAAAGGTGGAGCATTGATCCCATTGTTGTGGCCACCATATTGCCTTTTTTAAAAAAAATCAGCCCTTGTGGATACCTCCATTAATGTTCTTTCTGTACAGGAAAAAAAAATATGAGGGTGCCTTATATGGAGGGAGACTGATTCCTGTGTCTCTCCATCCTTTGAGAGAGGAGTTTTTCCAGTTTCGTTGAGACATCTGGACCCCAAAGCCTTTTGCATAAAAGTGCAGTGACCCTCCAAATTTTTATTAAATTTGGTCCTGGCGTATTCAATGGAAAGAATCTTAAGGTGCACTTTTGGAGCCCAATTCCACAGGACTTCCCCTGGCGCCATTCTTGACTAGAAAAGCACAACCCAGCAGAAGGTGTCTAAATAAGTAAATCTAGTTCTGTAAAGTAGTGCGTCAAAGTGAAGCCCTTCTCCACCCAATTCTTGTAAGGAAGTCCCTTGCAGACGTTTCTAAATTCAGCTCACAATGTCCTTGGATGCCTAACCTTTTTTTTTTTTTGCCAGCATGGGACTTCAAAGAGGCAAGGAGGCTGTTGATCATAGCACTCATGGTAGAGTCAGTAAGATAGATTCAGCTTACGTGGAGAGATTCGCCATTTTAAAGGCCTCCTCACAGGGTTGTATTATCCATAGGTTTCCTCTGCTATGTGCGTGTGGAAGAAAACTTGAGGGCGTTATCCTTTTAGAGTGAGCATCTGGTTCTACAGGTGACCCTGAATCTCAACTTCCTTTCTACACACCACCACTAACATGCTGGCTAAGGCTGAGAGGCATTTAAGGAGAGTGGGTTTTTCTCACACCAGCAAAGGCAACAATGATGTAAAGTTATTTGAAAGTGAGGAAATCCAGGTTGGAGAGGTCATTACATCACCCAGGACAGAAAAGGCTTTGCAACCTTTATCCTTTATCCTTAATCTTTATCCAGACATCCAACTGATCAGACATTGGCTATTAACATGAGAGTCTGTCCATCCATTCATCCCAAAATAGTCACCAAATTATTAGTTGTGCCAGTACTAGCAACAAAATTACAGCTCCCCCTTTTCCTTTGTTGTTTTTCAAACGATTTTAAGAGCTGACATTTTTCTTTTCCTGGGGCGGGGGGAAAATGGCATTTGATTTCCCAATACTTTCTTCCTGCACGTTCTAGGCTACGTAGCAGCTAAACAGCGCCTACGTTATAAGTTGATCAATGATTATGTACGTGTCATTCTTGTATTTATGTATAGTGTATGTATTGTAAATATACTCAGAGCTTTTTCTCTTCTTTACTGTAAAACGGTGAATTTTATTTTTGGTTTGTTTGTTTGTTTGTTTGTTTGCCCAACGACCATCGTAATGGGGATTCCCTCTAAAGACAAGACCCATCAGCAGGCAATTAACTTCATGAACAAGTATTAACGTTTTTAATGGTGTCTCAGACCTAATTCTGTTGGTGCATTGCTCTTATGTATTCCACTTCCCTATGACTTGAGCTGTGAATTGAAATAGAATTTAAACTTTTAAATGTATGCATTGGTATAAATATCTGAATGGAGGCATGAAGGATAAATAAAAGCATTTTGTATGGAACATTTCCCTCCTGACCCATCAATTATTCCATTGGATGGCTTGCAATTTTTTATACATCTGTATTTACAAAAAAATAATAATAATCAAAAAACATTTGACAAATACTTGTTTTAACTTCCTTCTCCTAACCCTGTGCTCCCACTTTGCAAAAGGAGAACCTATTTATTCATTTATTTATTTGTATCGCACCTTTATTATTTTTACAAGGCAAACATATCCAACACTTCTTTTCACCCCCACAACAACAACCCGATGAGGTGAGTTGGGCTGAGAGAGAGTGACATGGCCCAAAGTAACCCAGCTGGCTTTCATAGCTAAGGCAGGACGTGAATTCACAGTTTTCTAGCCTGATGCTTTAACCATTAGACAAAACTGTCTGTCAAAGGGAACAAACAGTTTCTACACAAGGAATACCCTCATTCCTTTAAAGCCCTAGGACAACTTTTGGGTATTATTATTATTATTTATTTAGGCTTGTATGCCGCCCTTCTCCCTAAGGACTCAGGGCGGCGAACATATAAAAAGAATACATTTACAATAAAAAAATATTAAACAAATACAAGTCTATAAATTACTAAAAATTAAATTAAGACAATTAAAATTACGACAATAAAACAATGCACTTAAAACGACCCACCCCCGGGTCAATCCAGGCCGGCCTGCTGAAACAGCCAAGTCTTCAGGTCTTGACGAAAGGAGCGGAGATCAGGGGCCAAACGAAGATCCACGGGGAGCTGATTCCATAGGACGGGCACTCCCATAGAAAAGGCCCTGGCCCTGGGGACCGCCAGCCGACAGTGCCTAACTGATGGTATTCCCAGGAGGCCCCTCCTGTGGGAGCGCATGGGGCAATCAGAATGTGATGCTGACAGGAGGCATTCCCGCAAGTACCCTGGACCCAAGCCATTTAGGGCTTTGTAAGTTGTTACTAACACCTTGAAGGAAACCCGGAAGGCAACCGGCAACCAATGCAAGTCGCGCAGGAGGGGTGTAACATGGGAGTATCGGGATACCCCCATCACAGCCTGCGCAGCCGCATTCTGCACCAGCTGCAACCTCCAAGTAATCCGCAAGGGCAGCCCCATGTAGAGAGCGTTGCAGTAGTCGATTCTGGAAGTGACGAGTGCATGAGTGACAGTTCGAAGGGCATCTCGGTTCAGGTAAGGGCGGAGCTGGCGAACCAGCCGAACATGGGCAAAAGCCCCCCTGGCCACAGCTCCCACTTGCTCCTCCAGATTGAGCTGTGCATCCAGGAGGACGCCCAGATTCCTCGCCCTATCCACGGGGGGTAACACCTCCCCCCCATGACCAAAGATGGCACATCCACTGGAAACCGAGACTAACTTTATGCTTTATCTGTCTATAGAACATTGTAATTCTCCCAAGGACTTCCAGGAGGCGTCAAAGATAAGTTGTCTGTTGATTCCCAAAACTCCAACTGCCTTGATCAAACAAGATTTTTTCCTTCAAAAAATATATTGCGTTTAGTGTAGAAGGCAGAAAATATGGGAGATCTTAATGACATCCAGTTTGTGCTTGTATCTGTCTCAATGCATAAGTGTATCCATACACTTTAACCAGAGGTGGCATTCAGTCAGTTCTGACAGGTTCTGGAGAACCAGTAGCAGAAATCTTGAGTAGTTCAGGGAACCGGCAAATACCACCTCTGGTTAACACCACTCCCATCTATTCACTGCCTCCCGACTCCCAGCTGATTGGAGTCCCAGCTGATCGGCTGGGTCTTCTTTTGTTGCCGTGCACAGGAGAACAGAGCTGGAAAGCAGGTTAGTGGGGTGGGAAGGGAATGGGATTTTGCAGTATCCTTCCTCCAGGAATAGGGAGGGAATTGGGATTTTACAGTATCCTTCCCCTGCCATACCCACCAAGCCATGCTCACCAAGCCACACAATGCCCACCAAGCCACGCCCACAAAACCGGTAGTAAAAAAAAATTGAATACCACCACTGCTTTAAATCCTGATTATATCACCTTGCAGTAGTCACAATTAGGGTTTTAAAACATATATAGAACTCTGTGACCTATTACTGATGACCAGATGTCAAAATAAACCATGTAAACTTTAATGTGTTGGGTTCCCAGTGAAGACATTGTAAACTGAAGATGGTTCTGTGAAAGTGGGGTTGACAATACAGCAAAATGAAGAGCTGGCAAGTAGACTGGCTCTTCTTCATAATTCTTTTGATTCTTTTATTTTTCTTATAAGTGTTCATTTCATATATTCACAACTATGTTTATCCTTATCCTTATCTTGTAAGCGATCGACAAAATAAATAAATAAAAATAAATAAAAGAAGAAGATCTGAGATTGTCTGCAAGTGCTCTGTACAGTTGTTCCTCTGAGGAAATCACAAGACAGTGGTATTCAATAATTCTAGAGCTCTGGGAAGTGAGGCAATAGCCATCTTGCTCAAACCATAGTTACCGTGTTTCCCCGAAAATAAGACACTGTCTTATTTTTTTTTGGCTCCCAAAAACACACTAGGTCTTATTTTTGGGGTAGGTCTTATATATTTATGGTGCCAAATAGTGGGTGTGAGTGTGTAGGGGGGGGTGTTTCGCGGGTGCACGGTTGCTCCCTGAAAAGTCTTCCTGGAACTGGAGATTTACACTAGGTCTTATTTTTGGGGTAGGTCTTATATTAGGGCAGGTTTAGAAAATAGTGCTAGGTCTTACTTTCGGGGTAGGTCTTATTTTCGGGGAAACACGGTAGTACTTTCAGAAGTACAGTTAGTACTTTCAGAAGGACACTAGCATACTACTTTTCTAATCATTCTTGGAAATCGTTTGTTAACTTCTATTTTGGCTATTAGGAAGCTTTTGATCAACAATACCCATTGAGTTTTCTTCACTCCTTAGCAAAAGAAGTTTTAAATATAAGTTTAAGAACTTTTTTAAAAATTGGAATAAGCAGCAAAAGGATAATTAGAACTTTGATTTTTGAAAGTTACAAACAGACTGAGGGTTCATGTGGATTTGTAATAATATTTGGGAATTAATTATAAAAATCCTTTCCCATGGGAAAATGCTTTTGTTTTGAATTCTCGTTAAAATATATAATAGGACTTTAAAGGTTGGAGACTAGAGGAACCAGAAGAAACTAACAATTATAATTAAAGGAGATTTTGTGAGAAAGGACAAAAGAGAAAACAACATCTAGTTCCAGGACATTATTTAAAAAGAATAAATCAAGGTTGTTAAAATTAAAAGGAAGAAATATAAAGTTGGCTTATTTGATCAAAGTTAAAATAGATTTGTTATCTCTGGTAACTCTTAATTTATTTTTGCTGATTGGGACTGAGCAGCAAAATTTAAAGATTTGTTTACATATGAGAGATGAAATATGAGAAGAAGATATTATTTATTGTATTTCAAGAAGGGTGGGTGATAAGTTACTAATTTTGTTTATACTTGTGTCAATGTAGGAAGTCATTTCTTTATATATTTATTTCATGTTTCTTTACTTCTTTTCTTTTCTATTTTTTCTTTTCTGTGCTTTCTTTTTTAATTCTTTTATTTTTTGTTCGCATTACTTTTTATCTTTTTAATGGCAATGTTTAATAAAAAAACTACAGGATAATGCTCATAATACATTATTGTGCTGCTTAATTATATGAGTATTGTCTTTTGAGCTTTCTTTTAACCTACGATAGCTGTTTCTTTCATGTAAGACATAACTACTCCCAGAGTTAATTAAATTAGAGATGGGTTTTTTTTCCTCTGTCCTTTTTTCTTCTAAGGATCACACAACTAGCTGACACACTAGTCCTCATGTTTTTCAATTCAATGCCCTGCAGGACTAGCTAAAGCTGCTAAGTGCCAACAATAGCTCAATTACTGTAGATTTACTGTAACTGAAAACTGACAACAGCTTTTAAAACATAAGATGGCATTCAAAACCCCAAAGGAAAGCTGTCTTTTCCAACTTCCAGATGTGAGGTCTTCAACTCCCAGAATTCCCTAATCCATGTGGTCTTTGCTGAGAATTCTGGAGTTGTTCAATTGGGAAGCGTGAACATTCTGTGCAGTTGTCAGATTCAATTTTTTTTACTACTGGTTCTGTGGGCGTGGCTTGGTGGGCATGGCAGGGGAAGGATACTGCAAAATCTCCATTCCCTCCCCACCCCACTAACCTGCTTTCCAGCTCCGTTCTCCTGTGCAGGGCAACAAAAGAAGACCCAGCTGATCAGCTGGGACTCGGGAGGCAGAGAATAGATGAGGGTAGGGCCAGTCAGAGGTAGGATTTGCCGGTTCTTTGAACTACTCAAAAGTTCCGCTACCGGTTCTCCAGAACTGGTCAGAACCAGCTGAATACTGCCTCTGATTCCATGACTTCAAGAGGGAGCAAAAGAGTCTGGTAGTACCACAAGCAGCCCATTCAGAGGAGGATCCAGGGAGCATTCAAGGAAATCTGGAACAGTTTCAACAGTTTCCAAAATTTAAGGATTGCCACATCAAGTGACAACTGATGCGTGTCATCTTGATATCCCTGTAGAGCCTTCGTTTCCAAATGAGTAGGCTCATTCAGTTGCTACTTACGATGTACTGAATAATTATTATGTTGAGAAATATAATTGTGTGTACATGTGTGTGAGCTATGTGTGCCAGACCATCACTGATGAGTCTGCTAAAGTGCAAATAATGGTATATCTATACAAAACCTCATGATGAATTGTTTTTAAAAGCTAAACTGTGGATTTAAAGGTACTAAACTAAACTAAACAAACTAATGTAAGCTAAACTAATCTAAGATAAACTAAACTAAACTAAACTAAGTTAAACAAAACAAAACAAACTAAACTAAGCTAAGCTAAACTAAACAAACCAAGGTAAAGTATGGAAAATTAAACTAAATTAAACTAAACAAACTAAAATAATCTAAGCTAAACTAATCTGATCTAAACTAAACTAATCTAAACTAAACTAATCTAAATTAATCTAAACTAAACTAAACTAATCTAATCTAATCTAAACTAGGTTAAACTAAGATAAAATAAACAAAACTAAACTAACCAAAACAAACTAAGGTAAGGTAAACCAAACCAAACCAAACACAAACTGTAAAATAAAGTACAATAATAGAGCTATAGTTATGATCAGGACTAGTCAGGTCCCTGCTGCTTATGGCCTAACCCTGCCTATAAAATGATTGCTTTTCAGTAAAAAAAGAGAAAAGAAATACAATTGTATTCTTTCTGTCCTTTTTTCGGGTGGTTATTAGGAGAGCTTTAGGCCAAGATCTAGCCTTCGGTCTATCACTGATTGGCCTTTGGGATTTAACCGAAGGAAAAGCCACCCACATAGTGTGTGTGGGGGGGAGATGGAGGTGGAAGGATGGTCAAAACTTGAACCCTACTTTGACACAGAGCCCAACATTCTGGGGAGAGAATCGGCAAAATCCAGTTGTCGATGTGGGCTTCTCCATCTATTTGTTTGCATTTGAGATTGTGATTTCTCTAATAAGGACCAGAACAATAGCATTAACAATAGCCCACAGCATTTGGCTTTTATCAAAATCCTCCTTAAAGCACAGTCCTATGGAGATGGTAAGCAGACTTTCATGGACTGAGCTCCTGATTTGTGGGAAAGCAATGTAGTCCCTCAGCCCCCTTATGCAGTGAGTGAACGTGTGTGAATGCCTTCCTGACAATACATCGATTGTTCCATTTGACAGCCTCTTCTGGAGTCAATCTCTTTCTTTTCCCCAACAGGACTGCATCTCTTCTCATTTGGTCCAAACTGTCCACGCTGAACACCCACACAAGACCCTTCCTGGGAAGATTCCCTCTCTCTCTCCCTCCCTCCCTCTCTCTCTCTCTCTCTCTCCAATCTTACATCTACCCTTTGATTAAACAAAAAAATATGTTTTCCCTCTGAGTCCTGCACAACTTGAATAGCCCACAGCAGTTCGCATGCTGTGCATCGTATTTCTGTTGTTATGTGAAACGAAGCTGGAGCTGAATGTAACCATCTCTCTAAGGTAGCAGTTGGCAACTGAATCCCGTCTCCAAAATGTTTGGCCCATGAAGTTGTGGGGAAAGCGGCCCTTTAGCTACTCCAGAAGATTCTTCTGCAGAAGAATCCGTGAACTTTGGCCTCCAGGTTCTTGCACAGCAGTGACCTCCGGCTTAGGTCATGGATGATCTTCTACTGCTGGGGTGGCTTCGGCCACATGCTTGCACTTTAGGGCTTCAGTTCAGAGGCTGTATCATTCGAGGCTCAAATGTTTTGAACAAGCATGGAATAGAAATGTGAAGCTGGCTTTGGGCTAACACGGAAGAGCAAAAGTTCACACAACCAAGCTGCTTCTCTTTCTGGAATACCAGCATACGTTCCTATCATAAAATCAAACTTTTCCCCTTCCTTCCTTCCTTCCTTCCTTCCTTCCTTCCTTCCTTCCTTCCTTCCTTCTTGCCTGCCTGCCTGCCTGCCTTTCTCCCTCCCTCTGTCCCTCCCTCCCATCCTTCTTTCCTTCCTTCTTCCTTCCTCCTTCCTTCCTCTCCCTTCTGCCGGGCCGGCATGCCGCCCGTGCACGTCAGTTACGCCCGGACACGCAGGCCGTAAGACGGACTGTAGCCTGAGCTTGATCCGCAAGCGGCGGGCGGGCGCTGCCGGCCGCCGCCGTGCCCGCATGCCTTGCCGGCTGCTGGCGCCGGACGCCCGCCCAGTGAAGCGCCTGCCACGGCACTCCAGCGGGCCTTAGCTGCTCTTTTCCTCCCTGCTTCCTTGATCCTAGATCCTTTCCTTATCTTCCTTCTCCTTCCTTACTCCTCCTCCCTCCTTTCCTCCTTTTTCCCTCCTTCCGTCCCTTGTTAACCCTTCTCTCTCCTTTCCAACTTGCTCCCTCCTTATCCCTTCCTCCCTTTTTTTTGACAAGCTTGCTGGCACAAGCCCACAAGCCCTTGTTTTCCACCTGCCAGGTGTTTGATAACTTCTCTTTCCTTCCAGGCAGGTATCAAATCCAGAGTTTTTTGAACTCTAATGGATTGGACTTTGACTTAGTCAGCCATGAGCTGTCTAAGAGGTGTGTGTGTGTGTGTGTGTGTGTGTGTGTGTGTGTGTGTGTTCATGCGTGCATGTGTGCATGTATAAGGCATGCATGCCAGTGTTGAGGAAGAGATACAGACCTAATTGTCCTGAAAGCTGTATTTTAAGCCTTTATTGTTTGTCTTTTGAGGTCATATAGCATTTCATTAAATGCCTTTTGTAAACTTCTCAGATAAAACTTTTTCTTCCCTGAAGTGCTTTCCCCCCACAAAAGTTGGTTTCAACCTGAGCCCAGAATATTAACAAAGAGAAACCCATAATAAAGTTGAGTTTTTGCAAATGTCAATAGTGAAACCTGCCATTTGATAAGCCCTATAAATTGCTCCATACAGGTTGTTGTTTAATCTTTATATACAGGTGCGCCTCAAGGTTATCTCCCTTGAGGGGGCTTTTGTGATTTGTTATCTGCTCTGCCTTTTATTAGCAAAAGCATTTCCCCTTGTAACTTTTATGGCTCTTTCTTTTCCATTTCTTGTGAAGGTCTGGTTACCACAGGAGTCCACTTTAGTTTGCCGGTCAGAAGCCATGATGTCTCCATGATGTAGCCTTGTTGAGACCAGTGCAGAGTTTTATTAAGTGCTCCATCACCCTCTCGTATACCTCATATAGTTTCATGAAAAGAAGGACTGCGGGTGACATGATAGCAGTGTTCCAATATCTCAGGGGCTGCCCCAAAGAAGAGGGAGTCAAGCTATTCTTCAAAGCACCTGAGGGCAGGACAAGAAGCAATGGGTGGAAACTCATCAAGGAGAGAAGCAACCTAGAACTAAGGAGAAATTTCCTGACAGTTAGAACAATTAATCAGTGGAACGACTTGTCTCCAGAAGTTGTGAATGCTCCAACACTGGAAGTTTTTAAGAAGAGATTGGATAACCCTTTGTGTGAAATGCTGTAGGGTTTCCTGCCTAAGCAGGGGGTTGGACTAGAAGGCCTCCAAGGTCTCTTCCAACTCTGTTATTCTGTTCCGTTCTTTCTACCCTGAATCCAGAATGTTTTCCATGTCAATAAGAAACCAACTCTGTCCATCTTCTTCCATGGAAGTCTCACCTGGCACTTTACATTGGCAGATGAACCACTCAACATCTCATCTCAACAGTTGAGCAGACAAATCAAAATATGTGCAGAATGGGTGATGGGTGTTTTCCCCCTTGCATCCAAAAAATGGGAAATAATGGATAGAGGATATGGATATGGGTCAAAGAGGCAGCTGAAATTCATTGGAAGAGCTGCACTTTATTGAACATCTCATTGAGATGAGAGAAGATTGTCCATACCATCACCAGAGCCAAACGTGAGCTGATGTGACTTGTTTTTCCTTATTCCCCTCCTGAAAAGAAGGGGTTTGGATTTGGATGAAGAGGTTCGGATGTGAAGACTGTTTGGCTCCGTTTTCATTCATTATGAGGGCTAATCTATAGAAAGTTCTCCTAGTCCAGGGGTCGCCAACCTTTTGGACCTCAGGGACCACCAAACTCATAATTTGAAATCCCGTAGAACAGAGACCCTGGGAAAATCCTTAAAAAAAGTCTGCAGGAAAATTCCCCACCCCGTTTTCCTACTGATCGATTGTTCTTTATTTGGGATAGCAGGATACCGTCTCCAGCTCTATTCTCAGGGGGAGAGAGAGAGAGAGAGACTTTTGACTTCATGCAAGGAAAACAGCAGAAGCAGCAGAAGTCTTTCTTTCTCTCTCCCAAATTCCGCTAGAAATGAATCTTTGTGAGACTTGTCATGCCGGCACAGCCTCTTGGAGCAGAATGCCTTGCAGGGTCCCAAAGACTCATTTCTGGCAGAGTTTGGGGGAGAGAAAGAAAGACTTTTGCTGCTTTCCTTGTTAGAAGGAAAGAAGAAAGAAGTGGAAAGAAGCAGCCTGGATTAATTGCTTTGGGGGTGACATTTCTCTGTGGACCATCAAATTTTTCTTGCAGACCACCAGTGGTCCCTGGCCCACTGGTTGGCAACCACTGTCCTAGTCAATCACGTACCACCACTTCTCTTGGTATTCACTCCTGAAAATGTTATTTGTCATAGGACTCTTCCTGCCCATGTCATTGAGTCCATGCTTTTATAGGTCCAATCTCTTCCTGAATGATGTGTTCTGTTTGAATATGTGTAAATGGAGCATTCCTTGATTACACAAAGAGTATTGTGAAAGCAAACGTAATAAAAGAGAGGGTTGCCTGATTTTATGCAACCACCCACGGAAATGGGTTGGGACATCTCCTCCAAGACAAAGAACTTCGTACTATTGAGAAGCTACCTCTAGCAACATGGTACACCTGAATCTGCAGTGCTCCAAACCCAGCTGGTTTCAGAAGAAAAACAGTGTTATCATGGCAATATGCAGGTAACTTCATAAATGACTGAAATTACTAAGACAGGAAAGGAATGGGATCAAATCATAGAGAGAGCAATATCAACACACAACGGACATCTTACAATTCTGAATCAGTTCTTCCCATTCCAGATAAGTTGTCCTACAGGCCTAACAACCTGAAATGCTATTGTTCACTCCTATTGGCCAAAGTTCTGAAGGCCATTCAGACCCCTGCTTGCAGCCATTCTGTTTACCCTTCAAGCCAGAGTCTCATTTAACCTGAATTTTGATCTCCAAGGGAAAATGTTTCTCTTTGCTGCAGGTGAACTAGACACCTGAACTTAGGAGAATCTCAAGAGCCTTCAAGATAATGCCAACAGCTCATGCCAAGTATGGTGTAGACCAGGGGTGTCAAACTCGATTTCATTGAAGGTTGCATCAGGGTTGTGTTTGACCTCGGGGGGCCAGCGGTAGGCGTGGGTGTGGGTGGTGTGGGGTCATGGCCAGCTCAATGTCATTCATGTTGGAGGCACCTGTGGTGGCCAAGTGCTAAGGCAGAACTTCCCTCACTCTCATTATAATTTATTTCCTTCCTTCCTTCCTTCCTTCCTTCCTCCTCCTCCTCCCTCCTCCTTCTTCCTTCCTTCCTTCCTTCTTCCTTCCTTCCTTCCTCCTCCTCCTCCCTTCCTTTTCTTCCTCCTCCTTCTTTCTTCCTTCCTTTTTCCTTTCCCTTTCCTTCTTCCTTCCTCCCTCCCTCCTCCCTTTTCTTCTTTTTCCTTACCTCTTCATTCTCCTTTCTTCTTCCTCCCTCTTTACCTTCTTTTTCCTTCCTTGCTCACTTCCCATCTTCCCTTCTTTTTCTTTGTCTTTCTTCTTTCCTGTCCCTTGGATGCTCAGATGCAACAGGGGACACTTTCTCCTTTTGTTTTGTGTTTTGTTTGTTTTGATAGTCCTATGCCAGCAAAAATGGAGGTCGGGGAGGCCATGCCCCTCCCCGCAGGCCCTGTTTTTGTCCATGGCAGCCTCCTACAGCCCTCTGCCAGTGAAAATGGGGCTTGGAAGAGGCACGGCCCTCCCATGCTCCTTTTATGCTGGCAGAGGCACTGCGGGCCAGTCCTTCACTGTTTCCAGGGCGGCCCTAGAGGCCAGATCTAAGCACTCCATGGGCCAGAACCAGACTATGGGCCTTGAGCTTGACATTCCTGGTCTAGACTCTCTTGTGGCCATCCAGGCACTATCAGTCTCCCAGAGCCATTATGTGCCCCTCTGATTTCAGACAGTGAAAAAAACAGTGTTTGGAAAAGCTCAGCACTGGCTTCCAAATTCATCAAACAGGCTTCTGAACAACCCCAACGTACGGGATCAACATGATTGCTTCATCGCTGGCAACGCCAACCTTCCCCAAAAGAACTGGCATGTTTTTTGGAATTTATCCGGAATTAGAGTCAGCAGCTTCTGAACTAAAAATCTAACTTTTTAAAAAGTAGGCAAAAATGTGGGAAGGGAGAGTTTTACAATGCTCCTGCCCTGGGGACCCATTCATTGTGCTAGTGAATAAATTGATTTGCTATTTTTCCACCTGCACTGTGAATTTCTTCCCGTATGAGAACATTTACATTAAACTCCACTCTCAGACCTCCCGAGTAGCAATGTAAAGTCTAATGCTTGAACTTGGGAGGCTTTAAACTAGTTGGAAGATACTTAGAAAAGTCTTCAGGGGGCTGTGGAGAAGTTTGTTTACCCTGATTTTTGAGGTCTGCATCCAAGAAAACATATTTAATTCAATGACTCCTCAGTTCATATTCTCTTGTCTGAATGCAAGTTATTTTGACCTCTACTTGTGAAGTCTTCTTTTGTTGTCTACAGACTCCACACACATTTTTCCACTTGAACCAACTGTGCTAACAAACACAGCCAGGGAACTGGAACTTCATAATTAAGTGCCAGATCTGGGGGTTGTGCACAAGCCCCATCCTCAAGGCCAGGGAGCTGAGAGAGGCAATTTAATCTTCAGAAATACAGAACTCTGCATCAAGGAAAGCATCTCCAAAGCTGGGACAACTCCTCATAGGTGATCTTCATAACAGAATAATAGGGTTGGAAAGGGACCTTATAGGTCACCTAGTCTAACCAACGGCTCAAGCAGGAGACCCTATACCATTTCTGACAGATGGATGTCCAGTCTCTTCTTGAAAGCCTCCAGTGATGAAGCTCTCACAACTTCCAAAGGCAACTTCTGTTCCATTGGTTGATTGTCCTCACTGTCAGGACGTTTCTCCTTATTTCCAGGTTGAATCTCTCCTTGATCAGTTTCCATCCATTATTCCTTGTCTGGCCTTCATGTGCCTTGAAAAATAGCTTGACCCCTTCCTCCTCTCTGTGGCAGCCCCTCAAATATTGGAAGACTGCTATCATGTCTCCCCTGGTCCTTCTCTTCACTAGACTAGCCATGCCCAGTTCCTGTAACTGTTCTTCGTATGTTTTAGCCTCCAGACCCTAATCATCTTGATTGCTGTTCTCTGCACTCTTCCTAGAGTCTCAACATCTTTTCTATAGTGTGGTGACCAAAACTGGATTCAGTATTCTAGATATGGTCTTACTAAGACTTTATAGAGTGGTATTAGTACCTCACATGATCTTGATTCTATCCCTCTGTTAATGAAACTTAGGATTGCATTGGCTTTTTTGGCTGCTTGAACAGCTAAGTTGGATCTAGCCTGGAAAGTCCATGGGAAAAATCTCCAGTGATGAAGCACCCACAACTTCTGGAGGCAAACTGTTCCATTGGTTGATTGCTCTCACTGTGAAGAAGTTTCTCCTTAGTTCTAAGTTGCTTCTCTCCTTTATTAGTTTCCATCCATTGCTTCTTGCCCTGCCTTCAGGTGCTTTGGAAAATTTGTTGACACCCTCTTCTTTGTGGCAGCTCCACAAATATTGGAACATGTCAGAGGCAGGAAGTTTATTTTGCTGGTGGATTAGTTCAACTGGGCTTACATGACAATATGCAAAACGGTTTTCTTCTTAAGTGCATCTATTTCCCTTCTAAAAAGAAAATGAAAAAAACACTGTGACTAATGATTTCAGTATAGAACCATCACCTTCAATATCAATGCAGTTACAGGACCTGGGCATGGCTAGTCTTGTGAAGAGAAGGACCAGGGGAGACATGATAGCAGTCTTCCAATATTTGAGAGGCTACCATAGAGAGGAAGGGGTCAACCTATTTTTCAAGGCACCTGAAGACCAGACAAGGAATAATGGATGGAAACTGATCAAAAAGAGATTCAATCTAGAAATAAGGAAGAATTTTCTGACAGTGAGAACAATCAACCAATGGAATAGCTTGCCTTCAGAAGTTGTGGGAGCTTCATCCCTGGAGGCTTTCAAGAAGAGATTGGACTGCCATTTGTCAGAAGTGCAGGGTCTCCTGCTTGGGGAGGTTGGGCTAGATGACCTACAAGGTCCCTTCCAACTCTGCTAATCTAATATCTACTATGAGGAAATCAGATATTAAATTAGCCAAAAGACCGAGAACAGGTTGCTAAACAGAGTTGTGACTCACTCAAATTAATCATAATACACCATTTTAAAAAAGGACTCATCATAGCTAGAATTATTTTGGGTGGAGTGTTTACTTTGCTGATTACAAATTGTGCCACAGGACTGATAATTAATCTTTTAACTTTATTTTTATTGCTATAGCTGGGGCCTTACATCAATACAAATGTCACAGTTTAATCCAAATAGTCTCTTGTGACTTAAGATACTGTACCAGTGCAGGCAAAATAAAAGGGAAGGAAAGAATGCCCTTTGATTCATTTTGACAACCAAATCTGGCACGCCCCAAATGGCAGAATAACTTGAACCATGTCAAGAAAAGAACAATAAAGTAGTATCGACTGATCTGCCATCTATCTCTGAAGTTCTAAACAAAACCACTATGTACATTACAAAGAACCAGTAAATTACAGGTAAAGTTGGAAGGAACCATTAGCAATCATCTGAGTGCACCATCCCATAGAAGTGTTGCACAACCAACAAGGCACACCAGAGATCGTAATAGCAAATAAGGGAAGAGTGATGTCATGACAGCAATAACACAAGGGTCCATGAATTAAGGACCAACCTACATGATGATATTTTAACCTATTGGGGGGCTATTTGATTATAGCAACAGCAATAGCATTTATTTATTTATTTATTTATTTATTTATTTATTTATTTATTTATTTATTTATTTATTTATTCGACTTGTATGCCACTCCATCTCCAAAAGGACTCAGGGCAGCTCACAGCTAAAAATACAACAATAAATAAATTACCTAAAAACATATTAAACAATTACAAGCCGTATTAAAGTTAAGAACCCCACAATTAAAATAATCAAACCCCCAGAGGGTCAGCACAGCCCGGACTGTACAAAGAGCCAGGTCTTCAAATTGTAGCGGAAGGTGTGAAGATCGGGGGCCAGCCGGAGCTCCAGCGGAAGAAGATTCCACAAAGTGGGAGCCGCCACAGAGTAGGCCCTCCCCCGGGTCATCGCCAAGTGACATTGAGTCGGACGGCACCCGGAGGAGGCCCCGTCTGTGGGCCCGTACAGGGTGTTGGTATTTGATGCTGGGAGGAGTCGTTCTCGTAAATATCCTGGACCCATGCCATGTAGGACTTTGAATGTTAACACCAAAACCTTGAATTTAGACTTATATACCACTTTACAGTGCTTTACTGCTCTCTTTAAGTGGTTTACTGAGTCAGAATCTTGCCCCCCAACAATCGGGGTCCTCATTTTACCCACCTCAGAAGGATGGAATGCTGAGTGAGATTTGAACTGCCAAACTGCAAGCAGCCAGCAGTCAACAGAAGTAGCCTGCAGTACTGCACTCTAACCACTGTGCCACCATGACTATAGGTAGTTCTTGAGTTACAACCATTTGTTTAGTGATCCTCTGAAGTCACAACAGCTGGAAAAAAATGACTTACAACCATCACAGCATTCCTGCATATTTGATTCAAATGATTTTTTGTTGTTGTTCCAGCCATCTGTCTATGGAGGTTCTCAGTCATCCAGGTCACAGTTGTCCCAAAGGTGTTTTTTCAGGAGGCAACTCAACTTTCTTGTTTTTCTTTGAAGATGTTTCACATCTCATGCAAGAAGCTTCTTCAGCTCTAATTGGATGGTGGGGAATTGCAAATTACCAGCTGCCTGCAAGGAATATAAGTCCTTTCGTTCCCTACCATCCAGCCAGAGCTGAAGAAGCTTCTTGGATGAAAAGCAAAACACCTTCCAAGAAAAACAGGAAAGTCCAGTTGCCTCCTGAAAAAGCACCTTTGGGACATCCATGACCTGGATGACTGAGAATCTCCATAGACTGTGCACTTTGGATGAATCGAATGGTTGAAGGAGCGTGAATGGATTTCCAGAAAAATTGCAGGTTATAGGAAACACTTGTGCTTCAGTTTGAGATGGAGACAACTCAAACTCATCCCCAACAACCTGCACCTGTCTTCAACATTGAAGGGACAGAGGTCAGAAAACATCCTGCAGCCAACAGGGCTCCACACCTATTTGCATACTCAGGTGAGTAAGGCGACAAATGGCCTCAACGACTCTCTAAGAAGAATGCAAATGACCCATTGTCTGCAAGGTATAATAAATCCTTCCGTTCCTCACCATCCAGTCAGAGTTGAAGAAGCTTCTTGGATGAGAAGCAAAACCAGAAAGTCCAGTTGCCTCTTGAAAAAGCACCTTTGGGACTTCCAGCCATCTGTTCCTGGGCAATATCTTTAGTTGCACTGGGACCTTATTTGCAGCAATTTTTACTCAGTTCTAGTCCTCATGATTGGCTTTCATACAACTTATTTTCAGAAGTTGTAGAAGCTATACCAGTGGTGGTAACCTTTTTGGGCTCCTGTGCCAAAATTGCACACATGCTTCCATGCTCCCACTCGCGTGCCAGCACCCAGAAGGCAATGTGCGCCCCGCCACACCCCCTATACATGCGCACATAATCCCCACTCACCCATCCATCCCCCACCACCCCCTTACCTGCACTGCACCTCACAGCTGGTTTTTGGCAGGTTTGAGGCCTTTTTTGGTCTCCCAAAGGCTTGAAGAAGGCTTCTGCAGGCTTTGCAGGCCAAAAACTAGCCCCGTTTTGTCACTTCCGGTATTTTCAGAAAAACAGGAAGTGACAAAATGGGGCTAGTTTTCAGCCTGCAAAGCCTGCAGAAGCCTTCCTCAAGCCTTTGGGAGGCCGAAAAAGGTCTCAAATCCGCCAAAAATCAGCTGTGATGCATGCACATGCGCAGTGAGGTAAGTTTGCCTGGGGCTTGCGTGCCGGCACAAATGACTCTGCGTGCCACCTGTGGCACACATAGCATAGGTTCGCCATCATGGAGCTATACCATTATGCAACAGGATATATTTCTACTCCTGGTGCATAAGCATCCAGCTCCCACATAGCATTATACGTAGTCCTCGACTTACAATAGCTAATGTAGTGACCATTCAAAGAAACAAAAAGTGACTTGTGACCATTTTTTCACACTTACGACCATTGCAGAATCCCCATGGTCTCATGATTTACATTCAGATGCTCAACAACTGGTTCGTAGTTATGACAGTTGCAGTTTTCCAGGGTCACATGATCCCCATTTGCAACCTTCTGACAACCAAAGGCAACGGGAGAAGCCAGAGTCTGAGTAACAACCATGTTACTAACTGATCAATTGCAGTGATTCACTTCACTTTACGGAAAGAAAGGCCATAAAATGGGGCAAACCTCACTTAACAAGTGTCTCGCTTAGCAACAGTTGTGGTCATAAGTCAAAGGCTCTCTGTATTTGCAAACAGTAAAGAAAGTCAACAATCTAATGGGCTTCCTCTCTTCTCACCTCCTATTAATGTCACAGAGGGTGGTTAATTCCTCCAAGCTCCCTTATAAAACAATGGAGTCAATTCAGCATTTACCACCTTTGGATGTTGCCAGCTTGAATATTTCTTGTTTTATTGCTCCACTGTTCATAATTATTTTTGCCTTTAATTGCCTGGAGTCCTTTGGCAGGCAAGGAAAACCCTTGAAAACATTTTTTCCTCCTTAATTATTATTATAATTGCCGATTTAATCGCACCAGCACTCTGAACTGGTTTTGCCCAACACCGTGGGTGTGCATTTGTTTTAATCAACCATCTCTTTTGTGAAATGGCTCAATTTTTTTCCCCTGGAATTGCTTATCACATAGAGAGGGATGTATGGGAAGACTTGCCTTTTATCATCTTATTTTTGAAATGCAGGTCCATTGCAATATGCACGCCCGTTGCAACTTTGCAGGGTTCCAGTCTGTAGAAAGTTTAACACCACCTCTCTCCTAGAAGAATGAAATATTATGAGAAATATATATTTAAAAAAGGAAAAATAATATATTTTCCAAAGGGAGAAGTGGAGAAACATGTTTTTTTTAAAAAAACAACCCCCACTTTCTTAATTGCCCAGCTGATATTTTGTGCCCATTAAGAAAGACTGGGCCAGCCTATCTACAAAACAAAAGATCTTCAGATCCAGGATGATGGAATTATCCTTCAGGTCAAAGCCATTCAGCCACAATAGGAAATTGCCTAACAAGCCTCTTCATTGCATCAGCCAAACTTCAACCAAACTTAGCCCAGACAAACTCCTAGGATTTGTACATGGCCCTATGGGAGTCTGACAACAGTCAATACAATACATGTTCTTGCACAGGAACAGGAAGCTCAAGTTCAAAGCCCAAGAGAAGGTACACTTACCCCCCTCACTCTCAACTCCATGTGATCAGCTGCTCAGGAAAATCTATGTTGTTCTGCTTCATCATTAAACAATCTTTCCAATCAGCCTCTAGTCTCCATTTTGTCTGCAGTGCCTTTCTCTGGTTTGGAACTGGACCTGGATATTTCTTCCAACAAGTCCTAAGGATTAACTAAAAGTTCACAACTATATTTGTTTTATTGCAATCCTGCAATTGTATTCTCACTTCCTGAAAATAAGCTGCGTTAGATTTTGGGAGGTTTACTTCTGAATCAACACGTAATGGGTTTTGCTGCAATCCTAACAAATTTGCAGCAGAATATGTGAGCTGTTCCAACCAGAAATCTTGCAGAGATTGGCTAAATGAAGAATGAAAGATAGAAGGCCTTGTTCATCATCCTTCTAATGCAGAAGTCTACCTCCCAGCTAGTTCAAAGGCAACTCAGCAGAGATGATATCACTGTGCTGCTTCTCCAGGTAATCATCGCGTTACAACCCATTTGTTTAGTGACCGTTCAAAATTACAACGGCATTGCAAAAAGTGAGTTACGACTCTTTTCACACTTATGACCATTACAGCATTGCAATCACGTGATCAAAATTCAGATGCTTGGCAACTGCTTCATATTTGTGACGCTTGCAGCCTCCCCAGGGTTATGTGATCCCATTTTTCTGACAAGCGAGGTCAGTGGGGGAAGCCAGATTCTTTTAACAACCATATTACTAACTGAACAACTGAAGTCCCAAAAGTGCTTTTTCTGGAGGCAGCTGGACTTCCTTTTTTTTTTCTTTTGAAGATGTTTCGCTTCTCATCCAAGAAGCTTCTTCAGCTCTGACAGGATGGAAGGATTTATATTCCTTGCAGGCAGCTGGTCATTTGCGTCCTTTTAGTGGGTCATTGAAGCACTTGGGAGTCTGTCCACAAGGAATATAAATCCTTCCATTCCCCACTATCCTATCAGAGTTGAAGAAGCTTCTTGGATGAGAAGCGAAATGTCTTCCAAATGAAAACAAACAGAAAGTTTAGTTGCCTCCTGAAAAAAAAACACCTTTGGGACAACCAGTACCTGGATGACTGAGAATCTCCACGGACATTGAACAACTGCAGTGATTTACTTAACAGCTGTGGCAAGAAAGGTCATAAAACAAGGCAAAACTCACTTCTCAACTCCCTCGCTGAGCAGCAGAAATTGTCGTTGTAAGAGGAGGACTGCTTGTATTCATTACCATCCTTGAGGCTGGTCCTCTTCTTTTCCTTGTGAAAACGCTAGCAAACACTTTGTGCGAATGAGCTGACACTTAAAAGCCCTTGCAGAATGTTTTAATAGGTTTAGAAATAGGTTTAGAAAGCAGCCGCTTTCCGGAGGCTAATTTTCTCTCTCTCTCTTTTTTTTTGGAGGCTTCTTTGAAGTTTGAACATGAAAGGCTCCTGGGAAGTGTGATTGTGTTCGTTTTTTGTTGTTGTTGTTGTTGCTGGGTTAAAAGAGAAACAGAGTTCAGAATGTTTGCTTTCCCTAATTTTTCTTGGTATTTATAATCAAAGTAGCTTTTGTAGCTTTTAAAAGAAGTACATTCAATAGTTTGGGGTTGGGTTGGGTTTTCTCTTGCTCAACTGGAAACCAGGATTGGATAGAACATTGTCAGTTGGATAAGCTTGCAATGTTTGCGTGGGCAAAAGACCCTAAAACTGTGATGGCGAACCTATGGCATGCGTGCCACAAGTGCCTAGAGCCATTTGTGTTGGCATGCAAGCCGCAGGCAAACTTACCTCACTGCGCATGCGCGCGCCTCACAGCTGATTTTTTGGCTCGTTTGAGGCCTTTCTCGGCCTCCCAAAGGCTTGAGGAAGGCGTCTGCAGGCTTTGCAGGCCAAAAACTAGCCCCATTTTGTCACTTCTTGTTTTTCTGAAAATACCGGAAGTAACGTAACGGGCCTATAATTTGGCCTGAAAGGCCTTGCAGAGGCTTTTTCCAAGCCTCTGGGAAGCCGAAAAAGGCCTCAAACCACCCGAAAAATCAGCTGTGAGGCACAGTGAAGGTAAGGGGGTGGGGGTGGGGATTGCACACACATGTGCAGGGGGCATGGGGATAGGGGGTGCGTATTGTATTCTGGGTGCTGGCACGCAAGTGCGTGCGCGCTGGTGCACACCCAATTTTTGGCACAGGAGCCCAAAAAGGTTAGCCATCACTGCCCTAAAACACTGATGCATTTTGATGTTCAATCTTGTCTCAAAGTTGTCTGTATCGTTATATATACGAAGGCAATTTTCATGTGTTTATGGGAAGGATGTTGTGTATGTGTGTGTGTAATTTGCATTGAATGTATAATCCCTATCATTTTTGCAAAGATGTTGCCCTCTCCCCCTTTTCAGTTGCACACCCATATCGAAAATATTGCTGCAAACACAACACCCTTCCTTCTTTCCTCTCTTCCATGATCAAACCTCCTTTCTATGGAAGCATTATTCTGCATACCAGTGCAGAGATGAAATGGATGCTATCCAAATCAAGAGCAGGAGGATCTGGGAGACCAACCATTTCCCTTTTCACCCAAAATATCTCAAACCTCCACAATTTGCCTATTTTGGTCATTGGGGAACCATTTTAGGAACAGAAGGAAGTGATTAGGTGAAAAAAAATATGAACCATTTTTGCATATTTGGGGAAAACAGAATAACAGGGCTGGTGGGAGGGACCTTGAATGTCCTCTAATTCAGCCAGGGTCCCTTCAGGGTTGACCCCAACCCCCTGTTCAAGCAGGAGACCTTATACAATTTCAGGCAAATTGTTTTCCAATCTCTTCTTTAAAATCTCCTGTGTTGGAGCATCCACAACTTCTGGAAGCAATTTGTTTCACTGATTAATTGTTGCAATCATTAGGAAATTTCTCCTTAGTTCTAAGTTGCTTCTCTCCTTGATTAGTTTCTACCGTGTTTCCCCGAAAATAAGACACTGTCTTATATTTTTTTTGGCTCCCAAAAACACACTAGGTCTTATTTTCGGGGTAGGTCTTATATATTTATTGTGCCAAATAGTGGGTGTGAGTGTGTAGGGGGCGGGGTGTTTCACGGGTGCACGGTTGCTCCCTGAAAAGTCTTCCTGGAACTGGAGATTTACACTAGGTCTTATTTTCGGGGTAGGTCTTATATTAGGGCAGGTTTAGAAAATAGTGCTAGGTCTTACTTTCGGGGTAGGTCTTATTTTGGGGGAAACATGGTATTTGTTGCTTCTTGTTGTGCCTTCAGGCTCTTCAGACAATAGGTTGACCCTCTCTTCCTTGTGGCAACCCCTCAAATATTGAAACATTGCTATCCTGTCACCCTTAGCCCTTCTTTTTAGATGTACCCAATTCCTGCAACTGATCTTTATATGCTTTGGCCTCCAGTCCCGTAATCATCTTCGTTGCTCTTCTCTGCACTCTTTCTAGAGTCTCCCACATCTTTTTTTCACAATGCGGTGAACAAAGCTGGATGCAGTATTCCAAGTGTGGCCTTCCCAAGGCCTCATAAAGTGGTATTAACGCTTCATGTGATCTTGACTCTATCCCTCTGTTAATGCTATCCACAACAATTATCATGCTTTAAAACAAAAACGGCAAAATTGTCACCAGCCAAATAGATTGGAGAGTAGGCTCTGTCACTCTTCCAAGGATATTCAGCACTTTGCAGCAATGTCTCTGGGACTAAATAGGATTAGTGGGCCACATGCTTTCCCCCACTCTTGTTTGAAACATATTTAATGCTTTTCTTCATTTTCAGTTCCACAAAGGATTCCATTTTTCACCCAGCTTCAGATTCCAGCAGGTACAAAGTGACAAGAAGCCTATCCACATCTCAACCTTTTTGCTTTTCAGACAAAACATCTGGCTAAACTGGTTTGAAGATATGCACAAGGCTTGCTTCTAGAACGATAATCCTCAGAAATGTCAAATCTTCTCCAGACAATTGGAGGCTATGTGGTAATTTGAGAAGAACCATTGTTTTTTTTTTCTGAAGGCTCAGGATAATCGAGAAGTGCCTGCAGCTAGGAGAAGAAGGGGTCTCTACAGCAGAGGGCGGATGGGACATTACGAAGTCACTCCTCCCTCATCTGAGAAAGACCCCCTGTCATGCCCCTGGTGGAGACTGACTCTGCGGAAGAGGAGGAACAACCGACAGGGAGTGGAAGTGTGGCTCCAGAGGTTGTGGAGGAGGCTGGGGAAGGGCAGAGACCAGCTGGACAGTCAGACGAAGACCCAGGCCCATCCTCTATCCATCCTAGGGCACGCAGGGAGGAGAGGATAAGGGAGAGACATGGTCTACTGGGGAGGAGAGGGCCTTGATCCTCTTCATGGGCTGCAGCTGTGACAACTGGATAAGAGGACAGACATGCACATGGGCAAGTGCTGGAAACAAAGAATGGAAATATCTCTAGTTTATTGTTCGTCTCTGAGTTTGGTATCCTTCCCAGTGTGTGTTCTGATATCTGTGGACGTCTTCAAGCCCTTGTGAGCCTAGTTTGTGTTGTTTTTTACTCTTTATAATTTAAACGGCATTTCCTCCTTCTTGTAACTGCTTGTGTGGGAGTTTTTTGTCTCCAGGCAAGGATATTTGGAACTTGGAAGCAAAGTGAAGGAATAAAAGGGGCTTCACCTGTTTTTTTGTGACTGTGTTTATTTTTTATCCCACCCTGGGTCATCACACCCCCATTGGAAGATGCAGCAGGCGAGAGCCGAGGTAAGTAGACATCTCTGAGAAATATGGGCCAAAAACCTGTTTTCCTTTAACCGTCTTAAAATGAGACTTGAACTTTAAAAAAATCTCTCTTCTATTTAAGGACAAAGCCCAAAAGATAAGGTTTTCTTCAATTCAATCTGGCTACATGGACAAAACCAGGTTGTTTTGTCAACAAGAATACAGGAGTTGGTTTCAGGGATGGGCTGCTGGGGGTTCGCAGGGGGTACGGGAGAGCCCCTAGCTAAGATCCTGTTCAGTTTGGAGAACCCCCAAATCCCACTCCTGGCTGGCCCCACCTGTTATGTATGCAGGTTTGAATGTCATTGGTTTAGTTTGAACTGTTCTTGTAAAATGTCAGAAATGATTGGTTTAAAAAGTGTGGGAAAATCCTGCACTCTGATTGGTTGGCAACTGCTGCTGCTGTCTATAAGTAGCAGCTGCAGCCCAGCCAAATCGGGTCTGTTATGAGCTGTAGTCACTAATAAACTCTTCACTGAAGCACTCCGCGTCTGACTCTTCATGCAAACTTAACACTGGCGACGAAGGTGGGATCCTTCCTGAAGAGAAGACGACACGGAAAACAAGCTGAGAGAGATGGCTGTGCTGAACACCCCCCCAGCCCCATTCGATCCGACAGCAGAAGACTGGGACTCGTACGCAGATCATTTCCAAATGTATTTGGAGGGAAACGATCTCGCCGACATTTCCGAGAAGCGGAAGAGGGCAGTCTTTCTCACGCACTGTGGTCCAGCAGTTTTCAAGATGGCGAAGGCATTGGCGGGAGCTGCAGACGTGAAGGTAATGGAATGGCCTGATTTAGAAAAGCTTTTAAGAGCCCATTACACCCCACAAGTATCGTGCCTCATTAAGAGACATGAGTTTTACCGTCGGGATCAAGGGGAAAGCGAAAACGTTAATGACTTCATGGCAAGTTTAAGAGACATTGGGGGTGCATGCGAGTTTAACAACTTGGAAGATGCCATGCGCGATCGATTTGTTCTAGGCCTCAAAGACAAGGTGCCCCCAATTCGTTTAAAGCCCAGAAGGGTCCCATTTGCATTAAAGGGAAAAATTGATGCACAATTAGATAAACTAATAGCTCAAGGAGTTTTAGAGCCCACTGACCACTCCAGGTGGGAGACACCCATAGTCACACCAGTCAAGACTGATGGGTCAGTAAGAATCTGTGGAGACTATAAGGGGACACTGAACCATGCACTTCAACAGAGCACATATCCAGTTCCAGTGGTGCATCATTTATTACATTCACTTGGCAGGGGTAGAGTCTTTGCCAAATTGGATCTGGCCCAGGCATATCAACAATTAACAGTTGATGATGCCACTGCAGAGGCCCAAACCATTGTGACTCATACAGGTGCTTTCAAATGTAAAAGGTTACAGTTTGGAGTAAGCGTGGTACCAGGCATCTTTCAAAGCCTTATGGAAAGGATGCTCCAAGGACTGCCAGGGTAGTGCCTTACTTTGATGATGTGTTAATCTCTGCTGAAAATGACACTCAATTACAAGAGAGACTCAGAGAAGTCCTTACCAGATTCAAGAAAGCGGGGTTAAAAGTCAAGGAAGAAAAATGCACTCTTAGAACTGACAAGGTTGAGTTCTTGGGCTACATGATTGACAAGCATGGCATCCACCCTACAGATGCCAAGGTTCAAGCAATCAAAGAAGCCCCTAGACCAAAATGCAAAACAGATTTGCAAGCCTTCCTTGGACTTATTAACTTTTATCACATGTTCCTACCTCAGAAGGCAACCATTGCAGAACCATTACACAGACTACTGGACAAAAATCTGTTTGGGTCTGGGGCAGGAAAGAACAATCAGCATTTAACAATATTAAAAGACTAATCACGTCTGATGCTGTACTGATACAGTTCTCTGAGAATTTGCCTGTTGTACTGACTTGTGATGCATCCCCTTTGGAGTGGGGTTTTTGAGCCACAGGCTTCCCAGTGGGAGGAAGCCCCTATTGCATTTTACTTCGCACTTTGACCAAAGCAGAGAGGAATTACAGCCAATTGGACAAGGAAGCATTGGCAATTGTTGCAGCTGTCAAGAAATTCCACAAGTATCTATATGGGAGAACATTTACCATTGTCACAGATCACAAACCTTTGTTAGGCATTGTGGCAGGAGACAAACCTACACCCACTATCCTGTCACCAAGAATGCTGAGGTGGACTGAATTTCTTGCTGCTTATTCATACAAGCTCATCCACAAGCCTGGCAAAGACATTGGCCATGCTGATGCCTTGAGTCGCTGCCCACTTCCGTTTCACACTGAGGACGTTGAACTTGAGGCACACCTTTTTCCTAGAAACTGTTGCCAAGCTTCCAGTACACGCTGCTGAAATTGCCAGAGAGACTGCCAAAGACACTTTATTGGCTCTTGTTATAGGCTGGATTAAGAAAGGTTGGCCTTTTCAAGATCTACCTCACCTTGCCCAACCTTTTAAATCCAGGCAAACTGAATTATCTGTATTAAGAGGATGTATTTTGTGGGGTAACAGGGTGGTTATTCCTGCAAAACTGCAAAGAGGTTTTGGAAATGTTACATGGGGTCATCCAGGTATTGTAAGGATGAAGGGATTGGCCAGGAGTTATGTATGGTGGCCAGGTATTGACAAAATGGTTGAAAACTGGGTTGCATCTTGTCCCAACTGTCAGGTAGTCAGGCCTGCCCCACCTCTCACCCCCCCACAGGAATGGGAATGTCCTAGGGGCCCATGGTCTAGGATTCACATTGATTTCGCTGGCCCTACCAGAGGGCACACCTTTCTTATTATAGTAGATGCATATTCCAAATGGCTAGAGGTCATTCCTATGGCATCCACCACAACTGATGCTGTTATCAAGCAGCTTAAAAAGCTTTTGTAACCCATGGGTTACCTGATGTTCTTGTCTCTGACAATGGCCCTCAATTTACATCCAACCTTTTGAATCCTATCTAGCACAACAGGGTATCAGACATGCCCTGACAGCCCCTGGGCACCCTTCCTAACGGCGGGCTGAACGAATGGTCCATTTTACCAAGGAAAAGCTTCAGCAATTGGGTCCTGGGGATATCACTGAGAAGTTGAAAAACTTCTTAGTGTTCAGCACATCACTCCTAACCCATCAACTAACTTATCCCCAGCAGAGTTGTTGATGGGTAGGAAACTTAGGTCTTCCCTTGACCGCCTTCATCACCCAACGCACCACTAGATTCCACTAGCAAAGTTCGCACGTTCAGTGTGGGTGATTCTGTTTATGCTAAGAACCTTATGGGTGAACCTTCATGGATTCCTGCTGAAATAACTCAAATCACAGGCCCTCGTTCTTACAGGGTACAAACAGAGGATGGACTCCTCTGGAGCAGGCACATTGATCAGCTTAGATCCAGGTTACCTCAGGAACATTGCAATTGTTCCTCTCTAGTTCCCATACTAATGTCTTTTCTAGGGGAGGGGAGGAACATGAGGATAATCAGCAAGCAAGAATCAACCCCATGTGTAACAAGCCATTACGACAGGAACCATCCCAAAACCCATCACAATGCCAAAATCCATCCTTACAAGTGGAAGATTGCACATCACTACCTGACTTGGGTGCTGACATTGGGTTGGAGATGGGTTGGGAGGAGAGACCAGATTGTAACAATCAAACAGGGTCTTCTTTCACTGGAAGCCCGAGTAGGAAATGTCAACAGACACATTTCCTCTCTCACTGGGTGAGAACATTAAAACTTCTGAACCACGAAGGTCTCAACATACGTAAGATCCCCACTATTTAAAAGAATACATTAGATAGGTTGGGGTTTGAGTATGGACTGAACCTAGTGGGGAGGGGTGTTATGTATGCAGGTTTGAATGTCATTGGTTTAGTTTGAACTGTTCTTGTAAAATGTCAGAAATGATTGGTTTAAAAAGTGTGGGAAAATCCTGCACTCTGATTGGCTGGCAACTGCGGCTGCTGTCTATAAGTAGCAGCCGCAGCCCAGCCAAATCGGGTCTGTTATGAGCTGTAGTCACTAATAAACTCTTCACTGAAGCACTCCGCGTCTGACTCTTCATGCAAACTTAACACCACCCACCCCATCCCAACCCTCCCTTTCGGAGTCCCCATGTGGCCCATTTTGGATGCAGGTAAGTGCAGGGCGCACACAGAGGCTCAGGGAGGGTGAAAAATGGCCCTCCCGGAAGTTCTGGAAGTCCGGAAATGGGCCCGTTTCCAGCTTCCAGAGAGCCTCCAGAACCCGGGGAAGATGTTTTCGCCCTTTTGGAGGCTTGAGGAAAGCTTCCAGAGTCCTGCAAGAGCAAAAACACCCCCTGCCCGCCATGGTGCAGGATGCCAACTACGCCACAGTAGTGATGGGATTCAAAAAACTTTACTACCAATTCTGTGGGTGTGGCTTGGTGGATGTGGCTTGGTGGGCGTGGCAGGGGAAGGTTACTGCAAAATGTCCATCCTCTCCCACCTCACTAATCTGCTTTCCAGCTCTGTTCTCCTGTGCAGGACAACCAAAGAAGACCCAGCCGATCAGCTGGGACTCAGGAGGCAGAGAATAGATGGAGGTGGGGCCAGTCGGAGGTTGCATTTGCCGGTTCTCTGAGCTACTCAAAATTTCCGCTACCGGTTCTCCAGAACTGGTCAGAACCTGTTGAATACCACCTCTGGGCCATGCCCACTATGGCCATGCCCACTCAGCAACCGGACAGAGAACCCTTTGCTAAAATTTTTGAAGCCCACCCCTGAGTGGTTTCCTTGCATTCTTACAGGATTGGGCTGTTGATGTTTATCCCTCCAACTTACCAGGTAGTTCCTGGTTATCTCCCCTACACTTACTTAGTAAGCAACCAGAATTGAAGAAGCTTCCCGGATGAGAAGTGTCATCAAGGAAAAACAAAATCCAGTTGCCCTTTGAAAAAGCTTCTAGTGCTGTGTCATCTCAGCAACCCTGTTGCTTGAAGCTTCCTAAAAGAAAACATTCAGGGAATAATTTGTTGCAGAAAGGTGATGAAGAAGCAAGACGTTCATGGATTGTGTCTGCCTGGCCTCATCCTATCCCAGTGGTGGCTAACCTTTTTGGGCTCCCGTGCCAAAAATTGTGCAGGCGCGCATGCTCGCATGCCAGCACCCAGAAAGCAATGTGCACAGGGGGCCCCATGCCCCCTGCACATGTGTGTGAGACCCCCCACATGCCCTGCACATATCTATACATGCACGCGCATCTCCCACCCACAGCCTGCCTCCCTGTATGTGCGCCAGATACCTGACAATTAGCTGGCGGGCGGGCAGCGGGCACACATGTGCAGTAGGGCTATTCCAGGCAACCTCTTGCATGCTGGCAAAAGTGGCTCTGCGTGCCACTTCCGGCATGCCTCCCATAGGTTTGCCATCACGGTCCCATCTCTACTGAGATTTGTGATGGGAACCTCTTCTCCAACTTTCCTACTGATATTTGCAAGTGACAACCAAGGGGCTGGACCTCTGTCTGGATGAAAGTCCCACCACATATCAGGAAGTTTCTTGGAGTTGCAACCCCACTTTCAGAATGGATCTCTAACAGGAGGCCATTTGAAACAACCTTTAATGATGGAGAACCTCCAGGAGAAGGCAAGCTCTCTTCTGCTCTGCACTTCTTCCCTTGTTTGCCAGGTGGGGGCTGGAAAAGCCTTTTTAGCTCAGAGCTTGTTTGTTTCCAGAATTAATTATACATTTCTGCAAATGTGCTTTTTGAGGTTTTCCAATGCCCTTCTCCACCTCATTTGAACTCTGCCCCTTGTGCACATCTGGGCCCGAAGCTGTGGTTTTTACCATCAAGTGGATTTTTCTTGGTATTTTGCTCCTGACTGTGGGGAAAACATTGTTGTTTTCTTCAGTTACACGGACTGCATGTTAGTTTCCTTCCATGTTCCTATCCCCACAATAGCCCAAAGGTTAATAGATTCCTCCTTTGCCCTTCTGCAGTCTTGGGGGTTGAATCCAACCCTTCTAGAAATGTAATTGGATTTTACCAGAAATGGGATTTTGTGTGTGTGTGTGTGTGTGCAATGTATCTCCTACAGAACCATTTGATTATGGCTTTTCCATCTTGTAGCTGCATGTCCAAAGTAGGACACCATTTAATTTGTTTATAGGAAAGCTTTAATGTTTTGTATCACAACAGTACATGCAGTGATTTTCCAGGAGTATCCAAACAGCTCCCAGTGCAAAGGGCACCAATAGGAAACACATTGAAGAGCCAGAAGTCCATTAAAAAATGAGTCTCCTCTCCTAGGGTGAAATCAGCAGCTGATGAAGATGTGAGTGGAATTTCATCACAAGAATGCATGGATTAGAGGCAAGATCCAGCCCAAATTAAGTATTTTGGAGAAGATATGCCTTTTGAAAGCCTCAAATTGATTGAGTTGACAAGTTAAGGTATGAAGCTGGTAGAAGTATTTTGCTCCCTGAAATAGAGTGATACATTGCATCTCCCACCCATACCCCAAAAGTCAACATCCATGATCCTCTAGGCTTCTCCAGGCAAAAAGAAGACCCAAGAACTGTTCTCTCTGTTGGCCAGCAAATACTCCATCTCAATCAAGCCATCATCGTTCATCTCTTCATCTTCTTGACATTTGCCTTGCCTTTTCGGGTGGGACACTATGAAAAAGCCACACAGGTGTGGTAAGCATGGAATGGTCTTGGAATTACAGGAAAGTGATGGCAACCTGTCTGCACCTGGAGCAGAAAGGACCAGGAGAGACATGATAGCAGTGTTCCAAAAACTGAGGGTCTGCCACAGAGAGGAAGGGATCAAGCTATTTTCCAAAGCACCTGAAGGCCAGACAAGGGATAATGGATGGAAACTGATCAAGGAGAGATTCAACCTGGAAATAAGGAGAAACTTTTGGACAGTGAGAACAATCAACCAATGGAACAGAAGTTGCCTTCAGAAATTGTGGGAGCTTCATCACTGGAAGTCTCAAGAAGAGATTGGACTACCATTTGCCAGAAATGGTGTAGGGTCTCCTGCTTGGGTGGGTGGGTTAGACTAGATGACCTACAAGATTCCTTCCAACTCTGTTAATCTGTAAATGGAGGTCAATCACTGTGTAAATTTTTGAATAAGGGAGCACAGTGGGATCTCAGGAGACCTGAGATTCCTGCTGCAGAAAGACGTTTATTTGTCTTCCACCCCAATGAAGTCATAACAATGGGGTTATTGGCTTCTGAAAGTGCAGTCTTAGAAGCTAAAGAAAACAATGATTATAAGCCCCGTTTCCAACGAGGTAGGTGTCTCAATCTGCTTCATCCTTTTTCACACTAAGTGTCCTAAAAGATGAGTTAAAAATTAGTATTGGTGTCTTTGAGATGCAAACCATGATCACCAAACATAGAGTGTATAGTAAAACATTGTGGCATAACTTCAGTTTAGCCTAGGGTTCTGCTTGGCTCTTGTAGATCAAATAAGTTTGTTGTCTTTCATTAATATTAATTGCATGAAGAAGGATGCGAGGATTATAATTGCAATTAGATTCAGTCCGGGAGACCAATATATAGCATATTTAATTTCTAATAAAACCATGGGAAGTGCACATACTTGGACATGCCAAAAAAGATCTTCCATTTCTATTATATCTCCATTGGGGGGAAAAATATCAAACAGCAGAGCTGAGGAAATTCTGTTCAGAGTTTTAAGGGATTGAAAGTGGGCAAAACTGAACTAACTAACTCAATATGATTACGAGGGTCAGCCTGGGAAAAACAAATGTTGTGAAATATTCTCTGTCAAAAAAAAATTAGGAGAATGTCCACAAGGGTCCAAATGAAGCACCCTCATTTTTGCGTGTGTTCAGCGTTCCATCTTGATTTAATTTGCCATCTCCTTTGAACAGTCCTGCTGAGCAATATCCTTCAGGCCAGGGATCTCCAAACTCAGCAACTTTAAGATTTGTGGACTTCAGCTCCCAGAATTCTTCAGCTAGCCATGCTAGTTGAGGTCCACAGGTCTTAAAATTTGGAAGCCCCTGCTCTGGGTTAATCATTTCTATGAAAGAAGATGTTGAGACTCTGAAAAGAGTGCAGAAGAGGACCGGAGGCTAAAACATATGAAGGAGGTTACAAGAATTGGGTACGCCTAGTCTAACGAAAAGAAGGACTAGGGGTGACATGATAGCAGTGTTCCAATATATGAGGGGGCTGCCACAAGGGAGAGGGGGTCAACCTATTTTCCAAAGCACCAGGAGACAAGACAAGAAACAATGGATGAACACTAATCAAGGAGAGAAGCAAGCTAGAAATTTCCTAACGGTGGGAACAATAAATCAGTGGAATGGCTTTTCTCCAGAAGTTGTAGGTGCTCCATCACTGGAAATTTTAAAGAAGAGACTGGACAACCACTTGTCCAGAATGGTATAGGGTCTCCTGCTTGAGCAGGGAGATGGACTAGAACAGTGGTTGCCAACCAGTGGGCCGGGGACCACTGGTAGTCCACGAGAAAATTTTGGTGGTCCACAGAGAAATGTCACCTCCCCCAAAGTACCCCCCAAAGCAATTAATCCAGGCTGCGCAGGAACACAAGGCTGCGCCACCCACATGGCCCGTGGGAACACAAGGCTTGTGTCACTTGCATTGTGAACAACATGAGGTAGTGAGGGGAGGGGGAATGGGTGGAGGGAGGGAGCTTGCCCCACTCACCCCACATGCCTTGCCTGGCCACCAGGCTGCTTCTTTCTGCTTCTTCCTTCTTCTGCTTTTGACTGCATGCAAGGAAAGCAGCAAAAGTCTTTCTTTCTTTCCCCAAAACTCCACTCTTTGGGACCCTGCAAGGCATCCTGCTCCAACAGGCTGCGCCGGTGTGACAAGTCTCACAAAGACTCATTTCTGGCGGAATTTGGGGGAGAGAAAGAAAGACTTCTGCTGCTCCTACTGCTTTCCTTGCATGAAGCCAAAAGTCAGTCTCTCTCTCTCTCTCTCTCCCTCCCTCCTTCCATCCCTCCCTCCCTCCCTCCCTCTCTCTCTCTCTCTTTCCCCCTGAGAATGGAGCTGGAGATGGTATCCTGTGATACCAAATAAAGAATGATCAGTAGGAAAACAGGGTGGGGAATTTTCCTGCAGATGGTTTTTTTTTTGGATTTTCTCAGGGTCTCTGGTCCATGGGATTTAAAATTATGAGTTTGGTGGTCCCTGAGTTCCAAAAGGTTGGTGACCCCTGGACTAGAAGACCTCCAAGGTCCCTTCCAACACAGTTATTCTGATAAGGAGAAGAACCTTATAAAGGACTATGAGCTTCTGGGTGAAAGAGTGGGAGAGAAATATGTCTGAGAAACCAATGTCCAAGGGACAGCTTCAGCTATCTTCTCAATTCAATGGGACCAGAAAGGACTCATGAACTTAGTGTCAATCTACAGCTAAATTGAAACTTTGGGTATTTGGAACCAAACATTAAATAGCTTCAATATGCATGTGCAAAACCAAGAGAAAGGAGCAGGGAAGGGAAGCACAATTCATGTATCTATGTACATCTGTATCTTTTCTTTTTTTTTTCATTTACAGCTATGAATGTAGTATTTGGCTGCAATTTACATCTTGGCAAAAGAACCCATTTTTGTTAGTTACTCTTTTTGCTTTGAACTTCTTTCCCATGGCAGTTGATATTGCTGGAGAGAACAGATGTCTTAGTATAATACCTGGAGGGGATTCTTTAAGAGAGTTGAATGTTATTTGTTTAAAGAATCCTCTAAAGATATCTGGTAGTTTGTTTTGACATCGTTTACCAAAAAAAAGTTATTTATGAAGATTTAAATAAACCAACTTTTCTACTCCAGATCGTTCAGGAAGGCTGCGTGAAATCTGTTGAGACCTGCTGAGTGTTCACAACCACCATGAAGACGAATCTTTTTTCCATTTGTGGGTGTTTGTGTGTCTCCGAAAAAAAAAGTTAAGGTCAAAGGGAGGAACCCTGCATTAGCAGCTTGGTGAGAATCATAGTCTCTTGTAGGATTTGCTTGTATTGTAGAAAGAAAGGACCTCAACTGATGATTTCTGAGTCTCCTAACCGGTGGCACTGGGCAGTTATTTTGTATTAGCTCCATTCATGCATTTTTTTTGTGCAGAGCAGCTCTAGATCAGGGGGTCCTCAATCCAGAGGTGACATTTAGCAGGTTCTGACCAGTTCTGGAGAACGGGTAGCAGAAATTTTGAGTTTGGAGAACTGGCAAATACCACCTCTGACTGGTCTCACCCCCATCTATTCTCTGTCTTCCAAGTCCCAGCTGATCGGCTGGGTCTTCTTTTGTTGCACTGCACAGGAGAATGGGGCTGAAAAGCGGGTTAGTGGGGTAGGAAGGGAATGGGGATTTTGCAGTAACCTTCCCCCAGGAGTGGGGAGGGAAGGGAGATTTTGCAGTATCTTTCCCCTGTCATGCCCACCATGCCACACCACGCCTACCAAGCCATGCCCAGAGAACTGGTAGTAAAATATTTTGAATCCAACCATTGCCCCAACCCGTGGGCCTGGGCCCGATACTGGGCTGTGGCCCATTCAGAACCAGGCCACACAAGTGATAGGCAAGCAAGGAAGCATGTGCAGCTCCACTTGCATGAGAAGAGCCATCCCCTCTTTCCCTTCCTCCACTGCCACCCCTTGTCACCAACCCGCAAAGCCAGAATGGTTGGGGTTTGCTGCTCTAGATCAGGGAGGTCAAACTAGATTCCATTGAGGGCCGCATCAGAGTTAGGTTTGACCTTGGGGAGGCAGGGGGCGGGGCCATGGTGGGCGTGGCCAGCTCAATATCACTCATATTGGGGGCACCTGTGGAGGGGCTGGTAGCTTGCTTTGCTAGCACTCTGCTAAGCAAAAACGGAACTTGGGGGCCCACATGGCTCCATTTTTGGCTATGACGGCCTTCTGCAGCCAGTGGTAGGATTCAAATCATTTAACAACCAGTTCTCTGCCCGAATGATTTCTTCCAACAACCAGTTCACCAAACTGCTCAGAAAGTTAACAACCAGTTCTCTCGAAGTGGTGTGAAGTGGCTGAATCCCACCACTACCTGCAGCCCTCTGCCAGTGAAAAGGGCCACCACACACCACCCTCCTGAGCTCTGTTTTCTCTGGCAGAAGCACCACGGGTTGGTCCTTTGCTGTTTCCAGCACAGCCCCACAGGCCAGATCTAAGCACCCTGTGGGCCGGATGCAGCCCGGGCCTTGAGTTTGACACACCTGTGCTAGATCAGTAGTGGTATTCTACCAGTTAGGCCTGGTTCTGCTGAGCTGGTAGTGGTGATGAGCAGCAGAGACTGAACCGGTTCTCTCTGCTGTTCTGCTGTTGGGCCACCCGCCTGCCCAAGTTCCCATACTCACCTTTATCCTTTGCTTTTGAAGCGCAGCTGTTTTGCGTGACACAGAAGAGTGCTGCGTGGCAGCTGCTGAAGAGACCAGGAGAGTTCAGGCTTGCAGGAGGCAAATTGGAATGCCTCTGCGCCTGCGCAAAGTGCATGTTTGGTGTGTGCATGCATGCAAAGTGCCTCCACGTGCACAAAGCGTGCCCACCAAGCCACGTCCACTGAACCAGTGGTAAAACCTTTTGAATCCCACCACTGCGCTAGTTGATCCAAAAACACAGGACAGTGATAGAGTTAAATAGATCTCTTCTATCTCCCAACCTACCTACTTACCTAAATTTGGTGAGAAGCACAATTCATTTTTTATTTTAAGGACTCTTCTTCTCACACTCTTAGATGGCAAAGCCAGTACCCAGAGCTATTAGCAAATATCATTTAATGACTACCTGATATTTTTGCTAAAATATAGAAAGACTTGGAAACCATGCTAGATCACCAGATAAGGCTTGTCTTTCCTCAGTTAGGTTGATTGCTAACTTGATTATGCATTGGCCCGCAACCAAGTTTGCTCAATTATAATAGTTTCCTCTTTTCAGTTAAATTCCAAATTATTGCAGAATGAAGTAATAACGTGGATGGATTTGTAAGTTTCAATCACCTCAGCTGAAACAGCAGACCAAATATGCATGTGTGTGCTAGCTCTATTTATGAAACCTCTTTAAAAGCTACAAAAATGCATTAAAATAAAACTGGAATGTGGAAAGATAAAGGAAACCAAGTGTTCTCTCCTTGATTACACAAGAGGATGCGTGCCATATTTTTCACATTCTTTGTTACTGATATAGTTGCTTCTGATGCAATGTAACTGCAAAGATTGGCAATGTAGTTTTGGCTTGGAAAAACTTTTTATATCGGTATTGTGCATTCATCATTTTGCTAGATCCTGCATCTTTGAGGCCTAACCTACTGTTAGGGAAAAATAAACCAGGATCATAATGTTGAAGGACAATAGCAATAGCAATAGCACTTAGACTTGTATACTGCTTCACAGTGCTTTTACAGCCCTCTCTAAGCAGTTTTCAGAGTCAGCCTATTGCCCCCAACAATCTGGGTCCTCATTTACCAACCTCAGAAGGATGGAAGGCTGAGTCAATCTTGAGATGGTCTGGATCTAACTCTTGACTGTGAGCAGAATTTGCCTGAAATACAGCTTTCTAACCCTGTACCATCTCCTTCCTTCCTTCCTTCCTTCCTTCCTTCCTTCCTTCCTTCCTTCCTTCCTTCCTTCCTTCCTTCCTTCCTTCCTTCCTATAGCACTTAGAATTATATACCACTTCACAGTGCTTTTACAGCTGTCTCTAATTGGTTTTCAGAGTCAGCCTATTGCCCCCAACAATCTGGGTCCTCATTTTACCCACCTCAGAAGGATGGAAGGCTGAGTCAACCTTGAGATGGTCAGGATCAAACTCTTGACTGTGAGCTGAGTTTGCCTGCAATATTGCTTTCTAACCCCTTTCTAAACCTTCCTTCCTTCCTTCCTTCCTTCCTTCCTTCCTTCCTTCCTTCCTTCCTTCCTTCCTTCCTTCCTTGGAATAGCACTTAGAATTATATACCACTTCACAGTGCTTTTACAGACCTCTCTAAGCAATTTACAGAGTCAGCCTATTGCCCCCAACAATCTGGGTCCTCATTTTACCCACCTCGGAAGGATGGAAGGCTGAGTCAACTTTGAGCCAGTGACACCCAAACTGTCAAACTCCTGGCAGCCAGTGATCAGCCTTCAGTACTGCGTTCTAACCACTGTGCCACCATGGCTTGTTGAATGATAGGCTTATATTTGCCATCACAATCTGTCATATCCTGAAATATTCTGGGTCATCTAAGTGCAGAAAAGGATTCTATTCAGTCATGGAGACTTGAAATCATATACCTTAATTAATACCATGCCTTTCCATTCATAAAATGTAGAGTCACCATCTTCCTCTGAAGTAGTGAAAGGTTCTTGAGAAGATGCTGTAGGCCTTCAAGCAGAGAAGCTTGATGTTGACATAGAATTGGAAGAGACCTTGGAGGTCTTCCAGTCCAATCTCCCTAACTCTATACCATCTCAGATAAATGATAAATGATTATTCAGTCTCTTTTTGAAAGCCCCCAGTATTGGAGCATTCACAACTTATCAAGGCAAGTGTTCCATCAGTTCATTGCTGTCACCCTTAGAAAATCTCTCCTTAGTTCTAGATTTCTTCTCACCTTGATTAGTTTCCATCTATTGTTTCTCATCTTACTTTCTGGTGCTTTGGAAAGCAGATTGATCACTTCAACTTTGTAGGAGCCCCTCAAATATTGGAACACTTCTATCATGTTTCCCCTAGTCTTGACAATCTTCTAGGAATTCTTCATGTCTCTCCTAATCTTAGCCTAGAAAGGCTGAACCCCAAATTTCTTGCCCTGGACAGAAGGGTCAGGCTAGATAACCCTGCAAGATCCCAAGCCACTTTACAGTTCTGCCAATAGATGTGCGTGGGAGGCATACTTGAGCACACAGTGCATTAACATCACTTGAATCACCCTTGTAGCTGTCAGTTGGAGTAGGAAATGTTCTTGAATGCATTTGAACAGCAGCTATTCTTTAATAAGTGCATTAGGCATTCTAAAGCTTTAATAGCATAATGATTGCCATTCGTTTTTTTAGCACAAGTGCTTAAGGAGCCATCAATGACAGGCTATTTTGGAGAATAGGAAAGCAACCTTTGGCAGAGAGAGAAAAAGAGCTTTTTCACAACCCTGGACAATTTAGAAGAACGATTCTCCAGCAGTGGTTCTTCACCTGAGCATCATGGCACTGGGGAACATGGAGGAAAGAGAGGCTCTTTAATATTTTACTCAGGCAGCCAGGAAATATCATTCCATAGCACCAGGCTGGTATCGGAAATGCATGGTGGTGATATAAAGATGATCAGATTACATGATCCCCATAACTTCAACATTTCGGGCAAGCAAGACTTTTGTTTGAACTCAAATAAAGTGTATAAAAGGATGAGCGGGCATTTCTGTTTTTCAAACAAATAAGAGTTTATTATGATGGCTTTCTAATTAATGGATCTCAATAGGGGCCAGTGTTTATTCCGTGTGTTAATAATCCCCTCGTAATTTTTTTCCTTTTCTGAATTCATGGTCTGGATCTGTCTGCTTCTTTCCTTCCACTTTTTGAAAATTAGTTCCTCAGGTTTGTAAAATCCTCTGGAAAATGAGGAAGGGACGGAGGGTAGAAGTAGAATGGGGGGAGGAAGAAAGGAGGAGGAGAGGACAGGAAGGGAAGGAGGGAAGGAAAGGAGGGAATGAGGAGGAGAAAAGAAGGAGGAGGAAGGAAGGAAGGAAGGAAGGAAGGAAGGAAGGAAGGAAGGAGAAGATCGAAGGAGGCAAGGAAGAAGGAAAATCAGGAGGAAGGAGGGAAAGAGAGTCAGGAAGGAAGGAGCACACTAGAATATACAAGTGAAACTCAAAAAATTAGAATATCGTGCAAAAGTTCATTTATTTCCATAATGCAACTTAAAAGGTGAAACTAATATATGGATAGACTCATTACATGCAAAGCAAGGTAGTTCAAGCTGTGATTTGCCATAATTGTGATGATTATGGCTTACAGCTCATGAAAACCCCAAATCCACAATCTCAGAAAATTAGAATATTACATGCAATCAATAAAACAAGGATTGTACATAGAACAATATCGGACCTCTGAAAAGTATAAGCATGCATATGTACTCAGTACTTGGTTTGGGCCCCTTTTGCAGCAATTACTGCCTCAATGTGGCGTGGCATGGAAGCTATCAGCCTGTGGCACTGCTGAGGTGTTATGGAAGACCAGGATGCTTCAATAGCAGCCTTCAGCTCTTCTGCATTGTTCGGTCTCATGTCTCTCATCTTTCTCTTGGCAATGCCCCATAGATTCTCTATGGGGTTCAGGTCAGGAGAGTTTGCTGGCCAATCAAGCACAGTAATCCCATGGTCATTGAACCAGGTTTTGGTGCTTTTGGCAGTGTGGGCAGGTGCTAAGTCCTGCTGGAAAATGAAGTCAGCATCCCCATAAAGCTTGTCTGTGGAAGGAAGCATGAAGTGCTCCAAAATCTCCTGGTAGATGGCTGCATTGACTCTGGACTTAATGAAGCACAGTGGACCAACACCAGCAGATGACATGGCTCCCCAAATCAACACAGACTGTGGAAACTTCACACTGGACTTCAAGCATCTTGCAGTCTGTGCCTCTCCATTCTTCCTCCAGACTCTGGGTCCTTGGTTCCAAATGAGATGCAAAGGTTGCTCTCATCAGAAAGGAGGACTTTGGACCACTGAGCAACAGACCAGGTCTGTTTTTCTTTAGCCCAGGTAAGACGCTTCTGACGTTGTTTGTTGTTCAGGAGTGGCTTGACAAGAGGAATACGACATTTGAAGCCCATGTCCAGGATCCGTCTGTGTGTGGTGGCTCTTGATGCACTGACTCCAGCCTCAGTCCACTCCTTGTGAAAGTCCCCAACACTTTTGAATGGCCTTTTCATGACAATCCTCTCCAGGCTGCGGTCATCCCTGCTGCTTGTGCACCTTTTTCTTCCACATTTTTCCCTTCCACATAACTTTCTATTAATGTGCTTTGATACAGCACTTTGGGAACATCCAGCTTCTTCTGTAATTATCTTTTGAGGCTTTCCCTCCTTATGGAGGGTGTCAATGATGGTTTTCTGCACAACTGTCAGGTCAGCAGTCTTTCCCATGATTGTGATTCCTACTGAACCAGACTGAGAGACCATTTAAAGGCTCAGGAACCCTTTGCAGGTGTTATGGCTTAATTAGCTGATTAGAGTTGGACACTTTGAGCCTAGAATATTGCATCTTTTCACAATATTCTAATTTTCTGAGATTGTGGATTTGGGGTTTTCATGAGCTGTAAGCCATAATCATCACAATTATGGCAAATCACTGCTTGAACTATCTTACTTTGCATGTAATGAGTCTATCTCATATATTAGTTTCACCTTTTAAGTTGCATTACTGAAATAAATGAACTTTTGCATGATAATTTTTTGAGTTTTACCTGTATTTTACCATAAAAGTAAAGAGTTCTGTACAGATGTGTCTTTTCATCATCCTAGATATTATTTTTAAAAAAATATTAGAAAAAATATATAAAAAATATTGTACGTATGTAACTACCAAAGAGAACATTGCCAAGGGCAACCCTCACCCACTGCCAACAGGAAGGATGGCCAAGTATCCTGTTTATGAGCAGCAGAAGAGTTTGAACAGCTGTCAACTGCTTTCTTACATGTGAAGGTATCGCGTTTGACACCCCAAATCCATACTAAGAAGAGAGGGACATCTGAAGGGACCTTGGCGTTGCCCAATAACATCTGGAGAGAAAAGGAAAAAGTAAACAGCCCACCTGATCACCACCCTCTAGTCCTTCAGGGAGGCACCCTGTACTCCTGTTTCAATCAGAATAGAGCTGAAAGGGACCTTGGAGCAGCAGTGGGATCCTACCTGTTCCACTATGGTTTGGTGATCACACGCGCACGTAACCCATGCATGCAGCTTTCCCCACACCAGCTGAGACCTGCAGCGCCAATCAGCCGAGAGGACACAGAAGAGAAAAGCACAGGGGTGGGTGGAAGGGCCAATCCTGAGCTTTTCTCTTCTTTCTCCTCTCAGGAGGGGTTTTGTCCTCCTCTCAGCTGATTGTCGGAGGCTTTTTTTACTACCAGTTCAGCCGAACCAGGACGAACCGGTAGCATACCATCACTGCCTTGGAGGTGCTCTAGTCCAGGGTTGTCAAACTCAATTTCATTGAGGGTCACATCAGGGCTGTGGTTGACCTTGATGGGCCAGATGGGCATGGCCGACTGGGTGGGTGAGGCCAACTGGGTGGACTTGGCCAGCTTGATGCCACTCCCCAGCTGCTGGCATGTTTCCTCTTTGCATTGGGTAGACTGGGCCAAAGTGATGCAGGCCGGCCCCTTACATTTTCCAGGACAGCCCTCCGGGCCAGATCCAACCATATTGCAGGCTGGATCCAGCCCACAGGCCTTGTGTTTGACACCGCTGCACTAGTCCAACTGCATGCTCCAGCAGAAAACCCTATACCATTTCAGACAGGTGGCTGTCCAGTCTTTTCTTAAAAACCCCCAGTGATGAAACACCCACAACTTCTGAAGGCAAGCTGTTCCACTGGTTGATTGTCCTCACTGTCAGGAAGTTTCTCCTTAATTCTAGGTTGCTTCTCTCTTTGATTAGTTTCCATCCATTGTTTCTTGTCTTGCCTTCTGATGCTTTGGAAAATAAGTTGGGCCCCTCTTCTTTCTGGCAGCCCTTCAAAACTGGGATACTGCTCTCATGTCCCCTCTATTCCTTCTTTTCTCTAGACTAGCCAAACCCAAATCCTGCAACCTTTCTTGATGTGTTTTAGTCCTCAGGCCTTTAATCATCTTAGTTGCTGTTCTCTGCATTTTTTCCTCACAGTCTCAACATCCTTTTTGTGATGTGGTGACCAAAACTGGATGCACTATTCCAGGTGTGGCCTTACTAAGGATTTAAACAGTGATACTAATAGTTGACGTGATTTTGATTCTATGCCTCTGTTTATACAACCAAGGATTGTATTAGGTTTTCGGGCTGCTGCCGCACACTGCTGAATCATGTGTAAGTCCACCAGGACTCCAAAGTCCCTCTCACAATTATTTTATTTAAAACATATGATGAATGGTTACAGGAACTGGGCATGGCTAGTCTAGTGAAGAGAAGGATCAGGGGAGACATGATAGCAGTATTCTGCTGCCACAGAGAGGAGGGGAGGTCAAGCTATTTTCTAAAGCACCTGTAGGCCAGACAAGGAATAATGGATGGAAATTGATCAAGGAGAGATTCAACCTGGAAATAGGAAGAAATTTTCTGACAGTGAGAACAATCAACCCATGGAACTGAAGTTGCCTTCAGAAGTTGTGGGAGCGCCATCACTGGAGGCTTTCAAGAAGAGATTGGACTACCATTTGTCAGAAACTATGTAGGGTTTCCTGCTTGGGCAGGGGGTTGGAGTAAATGACCTACAAGGTTTGTTCCAACTCTGTTAATCTGTAATCTGTAATTTTTATTTTTTCATTTGCATCTGTGTATCTAAAATCATCAAAATATTGCTGATGCAATTGGTGAACATCCTTTGGAATGGTGTACAAATGGTCAGACTATCATCCAGGTGAAAAGGTTGTCTAACTATCCACAGCCAGCCATCCTCTCTGGAAAGGTCTTCATTTTGCCCCTTTCTACTTAATCTAATGTGGGAATAGAGGGATGAAAATCTGTTTTCTCAACACTTTCTGCCTACCAGACAAATCTGCTTCTGAGATTTTTTTTTTAAACTACAGTATTGCCTTCACTTTTCTTTGAAGAAAATATTAGGCAGCATTTGAATTAATAGCTAAGCTGTTAGCTTGGCGCATAACATATTAACACCACTGGGTGGACCACTTAATCCCATTAACAAAGAGGAAGAAAGTGCTACTCTTTCCCAGCTGGTATTTCTTTGGCAATGTAATAAAGTCCATCAAACAGGTTCCCAAAGAGAAGAACGCACCATAAAACTAAAGAGATCAGTTTAGAGCTCCCAAAAGCTCACAAGAAGATTTTGGATTTTGTAAGCCTCCTGTCATTTTCTAGAAAATGATCCGAGACCCATCTGCATGTCCTGCGCAAAGAGTCATGGATTGCATTTAAGGGGAATCACATATAACATTTAAACGTCAAATGGAATCCTGCCTAAATGATCAAAAACTCCAGGCCTAAAGCCCTAATAATAAGGACTGGAATTTATTAGATGCACTCTTGAATCATCTATATATTTAAAAATGCCTCTCTCTCTCTCTCTCTCTCTCTCTCTCTCTCTCTCTCTCTCTGTGTGTGTGTGTGTGTGTGTGTGTGTGTGTGTGTGTGTGTATGTTCCAGCATAACTCTGGAATACCTCGAGCAATTTCTACCAAACTTGGTACACAGATCACTTACTCTCTGGAAACAAATATTATGATGGAAAGAAACACCCCTCAGGGTGTGTGTTCTGTTAGGATACAGCCTATTTTGCCTTCAAATGGCTTCTACTGTACAGCACTGTGGAGTTGCTGTGGTAACAGCTTCACAAGAGGGCTCTCTCTGGTAAAGGGGAAAATCCAACATTAGAAATTGTTTGCTCCGTGTCGCTGAAATCAGGGCTTTTCCTGTCTAATACAGGACTAGGATAAATAAATACCCGGACAATGCCCGGGTAGTATTTAAAACAAAAAAAGAATGCCAAACCAAGAAATATCTCTTGTGATTACAAACATACAGGGTGCATATTGTGTGCAAGCAGGTTGGTTTCGTGTTCCTTTAGGGTGAAAAGATAACTTATTCAGATACCGAGGCCATCAAACAGAAGTGAATCAGCTGAAAAAGGATTCTTTCCTTGACAATTCCAGTACTGGTTTCTTGTTTCTGTTTGACTCAAACTGACACTTTTGTCATGTGGAACTGAGTGGAGATGAATCTTTCTACCCAGAAATGAGACTTGGGCACAAAATCAGAGGTTACATATGTGAAGAAATCCAGCTTGATGCTCCAAATCCATATTAAGCCAGCTTGTCCCCAACTTGTTACCCTGTAGATGCCCTGGGTTTCAAAACCCATGCTTACTGAGGATGATGGACACTGAATACCAGTGCATCTGGAAGGTATCACGTTGAGAGGCCACTCCAAAGATCTTGTAGCAGCTGCTAGTGGTTTCCTTTGGTGCTGTGTATTGTTTTGTCACCTCTGTTACCAAGGAGAATACTATGTATATGGTAGCAAACTTTTATACTTGTTTGATTGCACACCGATTTTATTATTTCCAACTTGAGCCCTAAGCAAACTTTCTGAAATTAAATTTTTCAATATAGAGAGAGGAGGAAATTCAGATCACTTTTTAAAATGTACAGCTTACACTTTTTAAAGTTCTACTGGAAGAAATTGTATGGCTAGCTTTGCAAAAAAAAGCTGAGTTCAAACAAAACATGCAGTTTCTCATTTTAATTCTGACACAGTCATTTGATCCAGGTTCCTTTAACATAAGGATCTTGTAACATTCTCCAATTGGACAGATAGATCCATCTACAGGAATTAGCTGATTAGAATTATTAGAAATATTAGAACTAATTTTATGTAGTCTTGCTTCCAGTTAAAGCCTCAATGAAATGCAAATAGCACCCCCTCGTCTCTCTGAACTGAGCATTGACTGATTCAACAAATCTCATCAAATATCATTTTGGAACATTTTCCTTTCAGCCCTCTGGGCATCTGTAGCCTTAAACGAAGGTTACCAAGTATGCATAGAGATAACTCCTCACCTGATACAATCTGTTGTACATTCCTGATCTCCAAAACTGCCGGGGGATGGGTAACATGAGGGCAACCTGACTTTGTCAGCAGTTTGGCTAACCTGAAAGGAGCACTTCAAGGAATTCACTTCACCTAGAATTTTGCCCTCAGGGTCACCCAAAGAAGGACACAAGGAAGTGTTTAAATGCTCTTGTCTCTCTTATGACATGTTAAGTGATTGATGTTGACGTGCAGTAGATCAGACCAATGCCCTGCCAGGCTGCAGACATTCCTCCTCCAGCTAGATTATTGACAGAAGAAAAAACCCAGACCCACCCAACAGCCCAAAGAAGGGTCTTGGTTTGGTACCTGATCTGTACTCAGGGGTTTGTAGGTTCAATTCCCAAACTTAAAGGAATCAATGGGTGTGGTATGAGGAAGGAAGGAAGGAAGGCGGGAGGGAGGGAGGGTAGGAAAGAGGGAGGGAAGGAGGGAAGGAAGGAGGAAGGGAGGAGGGAAGGAGGAAAGAAGGGAGGGAGGGAAGGATGGAAGGAAGGAAGGAAGGAAGGAAGGAAGGAAGGAAGGAAGGAAGGAAGGAAGGAGGAGTTCAGGAAGAAAGGAGAGAGGGAAGTATGGAAGGAAGGAAGGAAGGAAGGAAAGAAAGAAAGAAAGAAAGAAAGAAAGAAAGAAAGAAAGAAAGAAAATATAAGAGGGGCAATTGATCAAAACTTTGATCTGGTCTAAGACAAGCTACTGTATTATGAGAGTAACCTGGTGAACATCATAGAACTGGTTATGTCCTTATGTTCCTATGGTGACTTGCTAGATGATTTTCGAATTGATATGCTCAAATTTCTAAAGACCATCCCTGTGTTCTCTTGGGCCATTCTAGATAGCTCATTGATTGTAACTGAGTTGGAAGCAAGATGAAAACATTTTGCTGCAGAAAAAGTCATTACGAATCCCATGTCAAGTTGCAGGTGGTGTAATGCCTGGGTGATCCCTGGCTGGAGTTGGAGACACACCATGGTTGGCCCTGACTAGGACTTGGATGGGAGGCCCCTGTGGTGTTCCAGGCTGTGAGCTAGTTTGGAAAACTGGAAAATTGTCCTGGAAGAAAGCCATGGCATATCACCTCCCATTGTGGCCAAGAGGTCAGCATGATTGTGTTCATAAAACCACCAGGAGCCAAACTCTACTCAAAGTTGCCTTTATTTTAAATGTCTTTGATGCTGCACAAAGAAAGCCTACACAAGTCCGAGCTTGTAAGAACACTCACCTAGGTCGCTGCTTTAAGAATGCCATTGGTTAGCATTAGCTAAATAAACATTTGTTATGCAAATGTTATCAAAGATCACCGCTTGCAATCAAAAAGTATTTATGCAATTGACTGCCCATGAATGCAGTCCCTCTGAAATTCACCTACGCAGTGCCACTAATCAGCACCGTGGCTAGAATAGGGTTGGGTAACTTTATGACCCATCTCCCCTATCCCATCCCAGAGGCCAAAAAAAAAGGGTGGACCATGCAGACCCTACCAACTTACCTAGCATGTATCCTCCCACTCAACCCTTGCACATCTCTTCCCAGGAGGTTAAACAAGGACATCATGGCAAATGTCCAACAGATCTCCAGGGTTCCCAGACATGCAAATGGTCTCCTGCACAGAGCTGCCAATCTCAGGACTGTGTGTGTGTGTGTGTGTGTGTGTCTGTGTGTGTGTAGACACCTCTGTGGGACAATGGTGCATTTCTCCTGTCAGAAACACCATGGTTGTTAAGGAAAGATTTGGGAGAAGGATTCTGTTCTAAATTCTGCTATCTGGTCTTCATCAGGATTGCATGCTTTCTGGGGAAGATCAAAAGCTACCTAGGAAACTAGAGATAATCCACCATTTGACCCTGAAACAAACCCATATGAAAGTGCATGTCTGCTCTTTTCACTCTGGTTCCATCCAGTTGGACCACATGAGCTAAGAAAGATGGGAGTCCAATGGAAGAGTGCAACTCTATTCAATAGCTGTTCACTCAGTAGGAGGAATGGATCCCTTTACTTCTCCAATTGGCCATTGCTCAGCATTTGAGGAAGTTCATACTCTGCATTTCCCTGCCATAGAAGCCCCAGGCCTTATCTGGAGATACTGCACACTTTCCAAACCCTGAAGAACACAGGTCTAGCTGAATTGTTCCCTCTACTCCTCCAACTGGCTACTGCTCATCATTTGAGAAAGCTCACACTAGAGGTGGTATTCAGCAGGTTCTGACCAGTTCTGGAGAACCGGTAGTGGAAATTTTGAGTAGTTCAGAGAACCTGCAAATACCACCTCTGACAGCCTTGCCCCCATCTGTTCTCGGCTTCCCGAGTCCCAGCTGATTGGCTGGATCTTCTTTTGTTGCTCTGTACAGGGGAACGGAGCTGGAAAGCAGGTTAGTTGGGTGGGGAGGGAATGGAGATTTTACAGTATCCTTCCCCTGCCATGCTCACCAAGCTACGCCCACCAAGCCATGCCCCCCAGAACTGGTAGTAAAAATTTTTGAATCTCACCACTGGTTCACATCCTGAGGTTCCCTGCCACAGAAGCCCTAGGCCCTTTCTGGAGATACTGCACTCTTCCCAAACCCCGAAGAACACAGAAAGCTAGCAAAAAGGGTTAGGCGTGTGTTGGTGCTCATTCATACCAAAGAATGGAATTTGTTTCTTTTCCAGTCAGACTCCGAGTTTACCACAGGGAAGCCCAAACTGGTGTGAATCAACAACTCCACTTTTGTGTCCACCAAATTAGGCTGCTGTCCTTGAGGGTCTGACTCTGGGAGTTAGTTCGACCGACTCCAGAAGGACTCAGCCTCAAATCCAGTTGCCTAGGATTGTCCTGCAGTGTCCTTCCGTTTATAAAACTCTCTCATGCTACATTGCAACAGCTGCCACGTGACCCATGGTGTGTCATTTCCCTCTTTTTCATCTGGGAACATCTTGTGTCAACACCTGTACAGACAAGATTAGTTAGACAGGAATTTACTCCAGGGAAGGGAGGAGGCCTTTTTTTTCAGAGATCCTCCCTGTGTCAAGAATGGGTCACGTGACCCCACAAGTTCGATCCCACCAGCCTTGCAGGAGGGAAGAGTGAGATTCCAGCACGTAAAGAACATTAATTGTCCTACGCTGAGGAAGAGAGGAAAAAGCAAACAAACCCACAAGCACTGGCTGGGTGCAGTTGCACAGAGCTTAAAAGTATTGTGTGGGAGGAAGAACCTTCTAGAAGGGCTGAGGTGAGAATGAGAGATACCTGAGGAAGTGGGAAACTGTGATTCCTTTCCCAGGAAGATAATTAATCATTTCTACATAAGATCTTGAATTACCTGTGTAAAATAAACATATTATCCAGTCCATACTTGCTCTTTCTATTAAGGTGACTGACTTGAATTTTGAGGGAAGATTTCTCGAAACTGGCATTCTACAGAGACACTGGAATGGGAATCCCTAAAACTCCCAGGGTGATTGATGATGATGATGATGATGACAACTACGGTGGTTTCTCACAATCTCCTATTTCTTATTTCAAACCACACTTTACTTTGATGGATATCTCAGATACTTTTGCTGCTTAGTTCAAGGTTGCATGTGAGAAAGACAGATACCATCAGGAGGGCCTACAACAGTGGTAGGATTCAAAAAAATTTACTACCAGTTCTGTGGGTGTGGCTTATTGAGTGTGGCTTGGTGGGTGTGGCAGGGGAAGGATACTGTAAAATCCCCATTCCCTCCATACTCCTGGGGGAAGGTTACTGCAAAATCCCCATTCCCTCCCCACCCCACTAACCTGCTTTCCAGCTCCATTCTCTTGTGTAGGGCAACAAAAGAAGACCTAGCCAATCAGCTGGGACTCAGGAGGCAGAGAATAGATGGGGGCAGGGCCAGTCAGAGATGGCATTTGCCAGTTCTCCAAACTGCTCAAAATTTCAACTACCAGTTCTCCAGAACTGGTCAGAACCTGCTGAATGCCACCTCTGGCCTATATGGTGCTAAAAAGTCAAGGTAGTACTGTGCCTGCCTGTCATGCCCTTGTTGGAGTCTGATTCTGAGGGGGAGGTTGAGCAGCTGACAGGGAGTGGGAGTGTGGCTCCTGTGGCTGTGGAAGAAATGGGGGAAGGGCACAGTCCAGCTGGGCATTCAGAGGAAGACTCAGAGCCACCCCCTCTTCATCCTAGGGCATGCAGGGAGGAACAGAGAAGGGAGCAATGTGGCTTATGGGAGAGAAAAGGGCCCTGATCCCTTTCATTAGTTGCAGCTGGGAGAACAGGATATAAGAAGGTTGTTTGCACACAGCACCTTGCTGGAAGCAAAGCGTGCATTATCTTTGTCGAGGCTTATCTGGGTTTTGGCGTCCTCCCAACTGTGTGTGCTTCGTTATCTTTTGGAAGTCTGCAATTTATTATCCTGGCCTGTCGTGTTAATTACTTCAGCATGGTTTGTGTTGGGTTTTTTTATTTCTACTTTAGCTGTACTTTGGGTTCGGACTGCATTTCTTCCCTTTGTAGACTGTTTTTGGAAGAGTTTGGTCTCCAGCTGAGGATAACTGGATATTGGGGGCCAAGTTGGAGGTATTAAAGGGAATTTATCTACTTTTGTGACTTTGTTATTTTTGTGACATGCCCCGGGTCATCACACTGCCTATCTCTCTTTGTGTACATCTTGTGTGCACCACACAAGCACAGCATCTCTTTAGCTTTAGAATTTATGGGTTTTCGTTTGTTTTGACAAAAGGAATGTGAGCAAACAAAGCCATCTGAATACTTACTTCATATGACAAGTGGTAGAGGAAACAAAATGATTATTTTTTTTAATTTTAATTACATTTATATGCCGCCCTTCTCCGAAGACTCAGGGTGGCTTACAATTTTTTGGGATACAACCCTGTGTGCTCAGCAATAGCCTTCATTCCATTGTATATGCCTGCTTATTACTAAGCGGCATTTTTACAAGGTCAGCTAATTGCCCCCAACAATCTTGGGTCCTCAATTTACCTACCCCGAGAGGATGGAAGGCTGAGTCAACCTTGAGCCTGGTGGGATTCGAGCCTACAGTAATTGTAGACAGCTGGATCTTAAGAGCAGGCATTTAACAGCCTGAGCCACCAAGGGCGGCATTATGGCAATCAAGCAGCCCAGAGGTGGACCATCCAACTTTTTTTTGCTACACATCCAGTGGACTTCGTGTAAGAAAGGTGTTTTTTAATTGTCCATGTTCTAATTCCAAAATAAATTATGAATCTTTCTTCTTCTTCCTAATTATGGAAAGCACAATCATTCTACCACACATCTGTCAATTTGACTTTCTCTGTGAAAATGCCTCCAGTTCTTTCCTAATCTCTACACTTTAAATTAAAATACCCCATCTGTTGCAAAACGAACCATGTGATGGTTTTTATTCCAGAAGACATGGTCTACATTTCTCTCTTCACCATGTTACACCCCTCCTGCGTGACCTGCATTGGTTGCCAGTTGCCTTCCGGGTTAGCTTCAAGGTGCTGGTAACAACTTATAAGGCCCTAAATGGCTTGGGTCCAGGGTACTTGTGGGAACGCCTCCTGCCAGTATCATCATATGCCAATCGCCCTGTTTGCTCCCACAGGAGGGGCCTCCTTACGATACCGTCAGTCAGACAGTGTCGGCTGGCGGTTCCCAGGGCTAGGGCCTTCTCCGTGGGAGCCCCCACCCTTTGGAACCATCTCCCCATGGATCTCCGTTTGGCCCCTGATCTCCACTCCTTCCGCTGGGACCTGAAGACTTGGTTGTTTCAACAAGCCAGCCTGGAATGACCCGGGTGGGTTTTTTTTTACTATTTCTATTATTTATTTTAATGTTTTAATGTTTTATTGTATTTATTCTGACTTGTTTTGTTTAATTGTTTTTATGTAAATTTTGTGTCATTTTAATGTTAGCCGCCCTGAGTCCTTAGGGAGAAGGGTGGCATACAAGTCGAATAAATTATTATTATTATTATTATTATTATTATTATTATTATTATGATCTCAAAATAGTCACGTGATGCTGAAAATGCTACAGACCTAGTTACTGTTATTATTCTGTCCCAATTTGGCACCTTCCAGAGGGGCTGGAATATACTTTCCTGAATCCTTAATTGGCACTTGGTTGGAAATCATGGGATTTTTCATCTACTGCATTTGCAGAGCAGTAGAAATTCAAAAGTGGTTTAGGGCACATCTGGATGATGGACAAAACTTAGAAACATCAGCACAATAGAGTTGGAAGGGACTTTGGAGGTCTTCTACTTCAACTCTCTGCTTGAACAGGTAGACCATATACTATTCTGGATAAATTGCTGCCAGTCTCTTGAAAAACTCAAGCGATGGAGTGCCCACGACTTCTGGAGGCAAGTCATTCCATTGGTTAATTGTTCCAACTGTCAGGAAATGTCTCTTTAATTCTATGCTGGATCTCTCTTTAATGATCTCCTATCCATTACTTCTTGTCTGGATAGAGCTTAATTTGGGAAAGTGGGTTTTGATACTGTTATCATTCTTGCTTAAGAAATATCCAGGGGTGGGCTTCAAAAATTTTAGCAATCAGTTCTCTGCCCAGTTGCTGGGTGGGCCTGGGCATGGCCAAGGTGGGCATGGCCTAGTCAGCTTCCTGCACCACAGGGGGGTGGCATTTTTGCCCTCCTCAGGCTCCAGAGGCTTTCCTCAAGCCTCCAGGTGAGTGAAAACAGCCTCCCCGGTCTCCACAGTCCCTCTGGAACTTCCGGGAGGCCTGTTTTTTGCCACCGTGTGGGACCTGTACTTACTGGGATCCAAAATGGGCCATGTGGGGACTCCGGGGAGGGGAGGAGTGGGTGGGGCCAGCCAGGGGTGGGATTTGCTGGTTTGCCAAACTGGCCATAAAACGGCCATAAAATTAGCTATGGGTTTGCCCAAATCAGGATGAACTGGTAGCAGCCCACCCCTGGAAGTATCCTAGTGCTGTCCAGACAGTATATAGTTAATGGGGAATTGGTATAGTTAATTAGAAATTGGGAGCTGTCCCCTTAAGGGAATGCATCATGGTAAATGTAGTTAAGGTATCCTGGGAAATGTAGTCCATGTCATGTGGCCACATCTGTAATCCTGATTGGTCACTGAATTGACCCTTGGTGGGTTGAGAGAGGTTTCTTCACTCTTGCTTGGACCCCAGAAGCATGCTGGCATCTCTCCCCTTTGCTCCACTACTATGGGATGAAAGATCACAATCCTTTTACACCAGAAAGTCAGCTATGCAAAGAGTTGAACATTGAGATGAATCTCGATGTAACTGTAAGTTATATTGAGGATGCCTGATGAACCAATAAAAGACTTTGTATGGATGCTTTGTGGAGTTATCTATCTGCCTTTATACATTCAGTCAGTAATTATAGAGGACAGAATAGTAAAAGGATGGTAATCTTTCATCCCCAAAATGAAGGAGCAAGGGGTTGAGGCAGCAGCATGTTGCTGGGTTCCAAGCAAGAGTGGAGAAACCTCCCCCAACCCACCAAGATTTTGTGTCCAACCTCTGAAATGGGGTTGGGCTCATTTCCCTTCAACAACTCTGGGACTTCCCAGTTCCTCTAAAGCAGTTCTGATTTGCAATCACCTTCACACCTGCTGACTTCAGAATGCTAAATACAGGTAGAGAACATTGTCTCACCATCAGGATTACCTCCATCTGGCCAAAAGAAAAGTGCAGAGAACCTCCTTCAGTCCCTAATCTTAGGATACCTCCTAAAGTTACAAACCTCCTCTCACTTCAACTCCGCATGAAAGGGAAAAGGAATGTATGGACAGCACCTCTTGTTCTCTAGGCGTTTTGTGTAGTTGTTTACCTATAATGTTTTGTGCATTGATCTGTGTGCGTTTGGCAAACAAGGAAAAAAAAGCTGAGCAGTTGCTATGTGAGGAAGCTTTCCAGGTGCAAAGACATCTTTTGTCATGTGTTCAAATGCGTCTTGCAAACTAGGATGAGGATTTGCACTGGCAAGTTTGTGATTTGCTTGTTGGTTTTAAATAACTGTCACCCTGCTTGCATTTTCAGAGGCAATGTTTGGAAGGAGGAGATACTGTTGAGCTTGCAGAGAACTGCAAGAGACCATCCAATAAAGCTATTGTGTTCCTTTTTTTTCAAACTTTTTTTATTAGGCTATAAAGTACTAGCTCAATACCCATGCTTCACTACGAAACGATGTCATTGCACTTAGTTTTTGGGGAGGGAAATATGTGAAAAAAAATTCTGCCTCTGCCTACCGGCATCCATCGGTATTCATCTGGCTAGTGTCCTGTTAGTGTGTGAGAGAGTTGAGGGCTGTTTGGAAACTGAAACGGTATTTGCTGAGTGAGCAAGAAGGAGACATTGAGGAGCTTGGGTGTGGCTTAGCTCAACTGTTTTGTACTAAAGCTGGTTGCTGCTGTGAAACTAAAACATAAACTCCTCTCCTCTGCTTGTGTTTTGCATTTGGAACAGATTTCTTTTCAGGTGGGGGAGGGGAAGTAGGACTCCTTAGCATCAGAGCGTGTTAATAATAATATACAAAATACTGATGCTCTGATGGTCATTTCGAAAAATCCTTTCTTAGTGAGCACCTAGAAGCCAAGAGGAACATACGTGCCAAATGTCAAGTTTGTAGGCTTCTACTGTTCTGGTGATTTTGTGATGATGCGTGAGTGGTATTTCGCTTTTATATATATAGAATTATATAAAATGCAAAATACAAAAGGAAATGAAAGAGTAATGAAAGGAGAAGGGAAGGGGTGAGGAAAGGTAGGGAAAAGAAAAGAAAAAGAAGCATTGACTTCTGACTCTCTTGCAGTAAAATAAGGCACTAGCATGAAATCAGCTTTTTGTTTTTGCGTAATAATATGAACAAGTCATTTCTATAAAGATCTGCCAATCTAATCTGTAAAACCCAAAGTCAAAATTACATCCTTTTCCACATCAAGCGTTAAGTTCAGAAGCGGTTTCCATGTGGAAACAAAATAATTTATGTTTTTTTTAAAATTTAATCAGTTAGTTTTGCCATTTCAGCCAACCCCATCAACTTCTGCAACCATTCTTCCATGGTAGCTATTGAAGTGTCCTTCCATTTTTGTGCATATACTAGTCTTGCTGCTGTCAACATGTATAGTAGCAAGGTTCCAATTTTTTTTCTCCACTTCTTTTTCCATTAGTCCCAAAAGAAAAATTTGGGTATCATTTCTATCTCTGTGTTTCAGGATTTTCTGTATTAGAGTGTGAATCATACTCCAATTTATTTATTTATTTTTGCTTTATCACATGTCCACCGTAGATGGTAAAAAGTCCCTTCTTTGTTATTAGGAGCTATCATGGTCCTGAGTGGGACACAACTGATCTTAGAAGATTTCCTGCATGGTGGGGACAGGCTTGGAAGGATCTGCGAGGCAAGGTGTTTTGGTGCTCCTCAAATCCTTTCTCCAATTTTTGGTCAATATATGAACACACTCAAAGCCGTATAAATGGTGGTAGACTTTAGAAGAAACCCTCCCATACTACCATCTCTTACAATACTAGACAACACAGTATCAACAGCAGAGACCTTCAAATTTCTAGGTTCTATCATATCACAAGACCTAAAATGGACACCTAACATCAAAAACGTCATCAAAAAAGCACAACGAAGAATGTTCTTTCTGTGCCAACTCAGAAAACTCAAACTGCCCAAGGAGCTGCTGATCTAGTTCTACAGAGGAATTATTGAGTTTGTCATCTGCACCTCTATAACTGTCTGGTTTGGTTCTGCAACCCAACAGGACAGACACAGACTTCAGAGAGTAATTAGGACTGCAGAAAAAACAATAACTACCAACCTGCCTTCCATCGAGGACCTGTATACTGCATGAGTCAAAAAGAGGGCTGTGAAAATATTTACAGACCCCTCACATCCCGGACATAAACTGTTTCAGCGCTTTCCCTCAAAATGATACTATAAAGCACTGCACACCAGAACGACTAGACACAAGAACAATTTCCCCCCGAAAGCCATCACTCTGCTAAACAAATAATTCCCTCAACACTGTTCAATTATTACAAAGTCTGCACTACTATTACTATTAATCTTCTCATCACTCCTTATCACCCATCCCCTCCCACTTGTGACTGTATGACTGTAACTTTGTCACTTGTATCCTTATGATTTATATTGACTGTTTCCTAGTATGATTTGATTGCTTATTGTACCCTATGACCATCATTAAGTGTTGTACCGTATGATTCTTGACTCATGATGCATGTATCTTTTATGTATACTGAGAGTATTTGCACCAAGACAAATTCCTTGTGTGTCCAATCACACTTGGCCAATAAAGAATTCTATTCTATAGCATTGAAGCAGGGGTGGGTTTCTACTGGTTCTCTCCAGTTCTGTAGAACTGATAGCTCTGAAGAGCAGCAGACATAGAACCGGTTCTATGTCTGCTGATGTTTTTGCCCGCCCGCCGCCTGCCTGGGCTCTTACCTGACCTTTATTTCCTGCTTTTTTAACTTCAGCTGCCATGCGAGGCACAGCTGCAGTTTAAAAAGCAGGAAAAAGGGGCTTTTTCAAAGGCTCCTCCTCGGCATGCCGCGCTGCTCAGCTGTCCAGGCACCAAGCTGATGACAATTTACAGGTGCGCACGCAGCTTGCACAGAAGCACATCGTAAATCACCAAACCTCATAAATCACCGAACCGATAGTTAACCCTGTCAGATCCCACCCCTGCATTGAAGTTAGAAAAAAAAAGGCTGACTCAGTTCTTAAAACCAATTGGACTTTCTAATTTCCAAGAACCTGAAGAACCTGGCTGTTTCTAGAACCTTAACCTCACAACATCCTTGCAGGATATATCATCAGTTGTGGAAACCTTGAAGATAGACCTACTGTAGGAAGGTTCTCTCGTACAGAAATCTGTCGTTCACATGGCTTAAAATGCCCAGAAGGGATGATCCTGACCTGAATGCAACCCACCAAGTATAACTGAAGGAGATGAACATCAGCAGTGAAGAATTTATAAACAAATCTCCTACGCTGAGTAACACCCACCCACCCCATTATAATTCCTGAGTGATAATTGCCTGGGAATTTGCAGGGATTTCTCAAGTGCAGTGGTTTTGTTTTGTGGTTGGTTTAATTAAACTTCAGATCTGGAAAACATTTTAGACACCATCATTCATTTAATGTTAATAACCTTTCCCACTTTGAGGGTCTCCATGCTCTCCGTCCAGGTCTAAGCTGACTTGGTATCAAGAAAAACAAAAAGATCAAGAAGATCCAGAATGACCCTGTTCTGGACCCTGGATGACTGAATTAAACTGATATCATTTACTAAGGCATTCATCTGAAATTCAGGAAGAAGCATTCACCACCTTTACTGGCCTTGGGCACTGATGCCACGATTAGCTTAGCAAGAAGCTACCTGCTGGCTTCAGGTTCTCTGAAGTGAAGTGACCCCAGGGGAATCTCTCCAAGCTTCTCACGCACAAGAAAGGGTCCCCTTCCCTTCAAGACTTTGACTTCAGATATAATGCTTGTTCCATCCAAGTACTCCATCTCAGGTTGCTATTGTACAAGCTTGTTTCATTTCTGAAGGATGAAAGTTTAACTCTACTAAATGCTAAATGCCATTACAGATTAACTGAGTTGGAAGGGACCTTCTAGATCATCTAGACCAGGGGGGTGTCAAACTCAAGGCCCGGGGGCCAGATCTGGCTCACAGAATGCTTAGATCTGGCTCACAGAATGCTTAGATCTGGCTCACGAGACCACCCTGGAAAAGTGAAGGACCTGCCCATAGTGCCTCTGCCAGTGAAAAAGGAGCTCAGGAGGGCTGTGGGCAGCCTTTCAGAGCTATATTTCACTGACAGGGGTTGCAGGAGGCCATCGCAGCCGAAAATGGAGCCTGGGAGCCCATTTTTGCTGGCAGAGCACTCAGGCCACCATAGGCGCTCCCTGACATGAGTGACATTGAGCTGGCCATGCCCACCCTGACCACACCCCCATGCCCCCCCAAATCAAATGCAACCTAGATATGGCCCTCAATGAAATTGAGTTTGACACCCTGATCCAGAGGAGGTATTCTGACCAGTTCTGGAGAACCGGTAGCGGAAATTTTGAGTAGTTCAGAGAACCGGAATATACCACCTCTGACTGGCCCCGCCCCCATCTATTCTCTGCCTCCTGAGTCCCAGCTGATTGGCTGGGTCTTCTTGTTGCCCTGCACAGAAGAAGGGAGCTGGAAAGCAAGTTAGTAGCGTGGGGAGGGAATGGAGATTTTGCAGTATCCTTCCCTGCCACACCCACCAAGCCATGCATCCACAGAACCAGTAGTAAAAAAAAAATTGAATACCATCACTGCCCTGATCTGGTCCAACCCCCCCACCACACCCAAGCAGGAGACCCTACACCATTTCTGACAAATGGCAGTCCGATCTCTTCTTGAAAGTCTCAAGTGATGGCGCTCCTATTCAACATTGTTTCTCATATTCTTATCAAAGTCTGCAGACAGTGATGACCTGTTCTCCAAACCAATCCCAAGAGTGGAAGACCTGAGGTATTTCACCACTAATCAAGAAGAGAAACTAATCCAGGAGAGAAGCAACCTGGAATGAAGGAGAAACTTCCTAACAGTGTAACAATTAACCAGTGGAACAGCTTTGTTAGATGCTCCAACATTGGAGGCTTTATAAGAAGAGACTGGACAACTATTTGTCTGAAATGGTATAGAGTTTCCTGCTTGAGCAGAGGATCAGACTAGAAGACCTCCAAGGTCCCTTCCAACTCTGTTATTCTGTTACAAGGGATTTCCAAAAATCTATGTGTGTCCTTCCCACCTACCCACCCCCATGGCCCTAAATGCAGTGCAGCTTAAACAGAAGGACCACATTCCAACTTAGACCACTAACTTTCAATGGGAACCTCAGAGGCTGCAAGCTGCCCTTAAGAATGTAGCATTACACAATTCAACGTGTATTCAAAAATTTTCCCCCTTCCTTCGCTCTTGGAATTTCCATCAGTTTGGCCCATAAAAATTCCTTGCTCAGCTTATACTAGGTACGAGAGGTTAAGAAAGAAACACCTGGCCCATTTGACTTTATCATAGCACTGTGTTGGCTCTAGGAAATGTGCATGCTCACTTTTGAAATCTGCTTCTTGAGAACAGTGCTTTTTAAAAGCACATTTCTAGCCTTTCTGGATAGAGAACTTGGCTTTTGAAAGACGGCCAATGCCATGATGTAGAAGGGGAAGTTGGAAGACATAGAACACCTGAATTCCATGGAGGAAGAATCCATAAGCTGAAATATTCAGAGAAATACTAGATAGAAGCATTCTGGAATTTATTTTATTTTATTTATTTATTTATTTTGTTTGTTTGTCAAGCATGTATGAGAAAACAAGTATGAACATAACATATAAACATATAAGTATAAACAGGTGTAAGTATGTACATGATAAATGAGTACAAATAAATGGGAACAATAGGACAGGGACGGTAGGCATGCTGGTGTGCTTATGCACGCCCCCTTAAAGATCTCTTAGAAATGGAATGAGGTCCACGGTAGACAGTTTAAGGTTAAAGTTTTGGGGGTTTGAAGCAGTGGTGGGATTCAAATGTTTTTACTACTGGTTCTGTGGGCGTGGCTTGTTGGGCTTGGCAGGGGGGAAGGATACTGTAAAAATCTCCAGTCAGAGGTGGTATTTGCCGGTTCTCTGAACTACGCAAGATTTCCGCTACCTGTTCTCCAGAACTGGTCAGAACCTGCTGAATACCACTTCTGGGTGTGAGGATGTAACAACAGAGTCAGGTAGAGTGTTCCAGGCATTGACCAATCTGTTGCTGAAGTCGTATTTTCTGCAATCAAGTTTGGAGCAATTTACTTTGAGTTTGTATCTATTGTTTGCCTATGTGTTATCGCGGTTGGAGCTGAAGTAGTCACTGATATTGATGTTGAATTATTTCAATATCCTTGAATCCAATCTCAGTTAACTTTCCCATTGACTTTGCTAGGAAGAAGCCAGCTGGGAAGGTCAAGCCAGCTGGGAACGTCCCCAATGGTGACCATCTGACCTCAGGATGTTGCAACCATTGTAAATGTGAACCGTTAGCCAGGCACCCAAATCATAATCACAGGGATGCTTCAATGCTCATAAATGTGAGGGTTGATTATACGTCACTCTTTTCAGCAGCATCATAACTTTGAATGGTTGTTAAATAAATTGCAAGTTGAGGACTAGCTTTGGCATGGAAAAGCTTTGAAGCCTAGTGTGTCCAAGGCTCTCTTTTGAATGAAGAGTTGCTTTTGTACAGAAAGACAATGTTGGCCTAATTTTGAATTGGTATATAGTGGTTTTCTCCATAAATTACAGACTGTCTACAAGTTAAATGTTAAGGATTCATGAACATTAAATGAATGAGTAACCCATTAAAAAGCAGATGAAATTTGGAAAAAAATAGGCTATCATCCTACTCCTGTTTTTAGTTACGGTCTAAACTACAGGGGCAGAGATCTTCTCCTCCTCTTCCTTTTCCTTCCTCTTCTTCTCCTCTCTCCTTTCTCTCCTCTCCTCCTCCTCCTCCTCCTCCTCCTCCTCCTCCTCCTCCTCTTCTTCCCTTTGTAAAATTTCACATAGTCTGATAACACTGTAATTTTTTTTAAAAAAAGCACATGTCCCTCACTTGGCATCTCAACCTGTATTTTGCATGCCTGACTGATGGAGAATGTTCAAAAACTACTGCGGCTGAAGTGAGATAAAGTTCCTCCTGCAGAACAGGATCTGTGGTGGTAAACTCACCTAAAAAATGTTGCTGTCACCCAGGAGCAAACTCCGCCTGGGTCATCATTGTTCTTCCCTTCATTGCTCAGGAGTAATCGAATCCTCACTTGAAGGCATCTGTGAACAGCTGTCCCACTGTCTGAGTATTAATTCGCCTGGCATTTAACAGTTACCAAAATAGGTTTATGAATATAGTCTATGTTTACAAATGTATAATTTTATGTAGGGCAGAGGAATTGTTCTGAAAAATGCCTGAGATTGTCACTGCAGGATTTTCAGATGCAAATTAATTTGCCCTGCATTCCATTCAAATGCCGTAATAATAATAACAACCCCCTATCATTGCATTCTCTTTAAAGAGGAGATTATGAGCACCACAGCTCTCTAACAGACTTAAACAGAAGTTGTGAAAAAGCACTTGGGGATACTGAATTTATTCTTATTCAGAGATAGTCTGGATTCAAAGGATGGACTAAAATCAGCCTGAACTCTGTTCACACGGTCAACTTGACCCTCCCTTTCTCAGCTTGGCCTTACAACATTGTGGCAGACATAAAAAGGGTAGACAGAGGACTTTAAACCATCTAAAGGTCTTTGGAAGAAGTGTGGCAGAGACTGCAACATATAAACATGCTAAAAAAAATTAGAGAGGATTTTTAAGGAGATTAATTTGAGTCCATTTTAGCCAGCTCGTTTTTTCAACCATTTTTTTCCAACAATTTTTTGTTGAGCCTATAAAAAGCATTGTTATTTAAGAACTTTGTGACCATGGATGACCATGGGCCAAGAGGAAAAGGAGAAACCTTATGTCACCCTTAGAATGTTGACTGGAATTGCATAAATTTTATCTGTCTGATCTTCCTTTTATGAAACCATATGACATTTAGAATCATCTTTTTCTGGGTCAATTCAAAGTTGTTCTCATGCATGAAAAATAGGATAAACGAATGAATTCTTCTTTGACTGCATAAATACTACTGCTACCAGCAGCTTCTAAACAACAAGGCCCTTACTTGGATCAAAATATCTTTGGAAGCATCCCATATATTGACCATCTGATCACTTTTCCCCAGTCATGTTGATCCTGATAACATTTTGGGAGTTTAAGAATCCAGAGATGTGGATCATGTAGAACAGGGCTGTCAAAGTCAATTTAATTGAAGACCGCCATGTCAGGGTTGGGTTAGACCTTGCAAGGCCAGGGTCAGCATGGCCAGCTCTATGTCACTTGTGTCGGGGCACCTGTGATGGGCCAACTGCTCTGCCAGCGAAAACAGGCTCCCGAGCTCTGTTTTCGGCTGCCACAGCCTCCTGCAACACTGCCAGCAAAAACAGAGCTTAGAAGAGCCAAATGCAGCCCTCCTGAGCTCTGTTTTCGGCTGTGACAGCCTCCTTCAATCCTCTGCCAGACAAAACAGAGTTCCAGAGAGTGCTTCCCCCTCCAAGCTCCATTTTCGCTGGCAGAGGCACCATGGGCCAGTCCTTCGCTGTTTCTAAGGTGACCCTATGGGTCAGATATAAGCACCTCATGGGCTGGATGCAGCCCCCGGGCCTTGAGTTTGACACCCTTGATGTAGAAGATTTGTGCTTTAGAGAGGGGTCTATGATAATTTGCCATGGCCAACTCTCCATGGCCAACTCCCCAAAGTCAACTTGGTGGCCAACTTGCTGCAGGACAACTTGCCATAGCCAACTCACCACAAGACAATTCACTAAGTGTTACACTAATATCAAAGAAATCATGGTATAGAATTATAGGATGAAAAAGGAGGGACAGTATGAAATGTGAATGGCAGAAATTAAAATTATATTTTATTTATTTTAAATAATAATTAAATAGAATTGTTAAATTGTCCCATAGCAAGTTGTCCCACGGTGAGTTGGCCATGGCAAGTTGGCCCTTTCCATATAGAGAGGCCTAAGGTCACAAAAGGTAACCGAGACTAACTTCGTCTTCTGTGTTGGTTGTTCAAAGTAGTCACTAACCTTTGGTAATCACCTCCAACTCTTGTGACTTCGCAGGAATGCTGCTCTGTCTAGGGAAAAAAACGATGGTAGAAATTGCACAACCAAAGGAACTCCAGGTGCTTCTTTTGAGCAAGACAAAAGAAAAAGGTTGACGTCTGTGACTTCAATGGACACAAACTCATCTTTATGGGATGTATATAGAAATCTATGCATATATACTGAGCAACATGTCTGAAAGGAACTACAGGTAGTCACGACAGTTATAACAGTTCATTTAATGGCACTGGAAAAAGTGACTTATGGATTTTTTCACACTTATGACCATTGCAGCATCCCTCTGGTCACATGATCAAAATTCAGATGCTTGGCAACTGGCTCACATTTATGACGGTTGCAGTCCTGGGGTCATGTGATCACCTTTTGTAACCTTCTGTCCAGCGAAGTTAATGGGGAAATCAGATTTGCTTAACAACTGTGTTACTAACTTAACAACTGCAGTGATTTACTTAACAATGGTGCCAAGAAAGGTTGTACAATGAGGCAAAACTCACTTCACAACTGTCTTGCTTAACTGAAAATTTTGGGCTCAGTTGTGGTTGTACATTGAGGTGTACCTGGATTTTTCTACATGAGCAGCTGTAGCTTTCTGGGCTCATGTTCAGGAACCCAGACTTGTGAGAGAGCCATACTTCTCAAGCCACCTAGTATGATAACTTGAACTTAATGACATCTTGTCTCATGATTGTTGACTGACAGGGTCTTAATCTTCTGGAACTTTAAAGAAATATTCTCATTTCCTTCTTGGCTGTTCCTAGTCCATTCCAAAATGGCAGTCACAACAATGCTATCTAAGTTCCTCTGGTTTATTTGTGTCATTCTTATCAGGTGATTAATGGAAGCTATTGGGACTATAAAATGCCACCTCCTTAGAAGCCTAAATGCCCCGTGATGCCAAATTTGTCAGCAATAGATCAACATGTCTGAATCATCCAGCTATTATTATTATTTTCCAATCTGTTTTACACCTCACCTGTTTGGGTTTCCTAATCTCCAATGATTATCATTCTCTACTGTGTTTTAGAATTATTTGGAATAATTTGATGGCTGTCATTTTGCATAAATGCTGCATGATTTGATCACATGGATTGATTGATCTTGACTTGGGAAGCTCAGACTGCCCAAGGAACTGCTGATTCAGTTCTACAGAGGAATTATTGAGTCTGTTGTCTGCACATCCATAACTGTCTGGTTTGGCTCTGTAACCAAACAAGACAGACACAGAATTCAGAGAGTAATTAGGACTGCAGAAAAACAGTTACTACCAACCTGCCTTCCATTGAGTACCTTATACAGCATGAGTCAAAAAGAGAGCTGTGAAAATATCTACAGATTCCTTACATCCTGGACATAAATTGTTTCAACTTCTACCCTCAAAACAATATTATAGAGCATTGCACACCAGAACAACTAGGCACTAGACAGTTTTTCCCCAAACGCCATCACCCTGCTAAACAACTAATTCCCTCAACACTGTCAAACTATTTATTAAGACTGTATTACTATTGTTCTTCTCATCCTTATTACCTATCTCCTCCTACTTATGACTATAACCTTGTTGCTTGTATCTCTATGATTTACACTGTTTCATTTGTTTCCTAGTATGATTTGATTGCTTATTTAGTATCCTATGACTATCACTAAGTGTTGTATCTTATGTTTCTTGATTAATGTATTTTTTATGTACACTGAGGACTTATGCACTGAAGACAAATTCCTCGTATGTCCAATCACACTTGGCCAATAAAGAATTGAATTCTATTCTATTCTATTTTCTATTCTATTTTCCTATTCCATTCCATTCCATTCCTATACAATCACACTTGGCCCATAAAGTATTCTGTTCTGTTCTGTTCTGTTATTCTATTCTATTCTTTTCTGTTCTACTCTATTCTATTCTATTCTATTCTATTCTATTCTATTCTTATTCCTATTCCTATTCTATTCTATTCTATTTGCTATTCTATTAAATTAATATATGAGTGAAAGAAATAGCCCTTGTTTAGAGAGAGAAGCCACAAGATATCCTACCAGGGATGTTGTTCTAGTTGGGATCATATCATTTTGCAATGGCCAAAGTAAATGCCAGATGGAGTAAGTGCCAGATGTACCTTGATGGAGATCTCAAGGAGAATACTTCGCTTCTTCTCACTTCAGAGTTATGTGTAATCTGAGTAAAAGGGTTGCCAGGAATATGCAATTGAGGGCACAAGAAAGAACCAGAAGCAGGATGAATTGGTTGTATGCCCTAGCACTTTATAGTTAAAGAAGAAGATGACTGTGAGAAAACATATACGGTCAGCTAAGGTGAAACAGGATGTCATGACATTTGAGTTATGGTGCTAGGTGGCTTTTGAGGGAACAGCTGGTCCCTGGGACAATGTCTTATGCAACCCAATCCTGTTAACTGTCTCTTGCAATCACAACAGAGGAGGGAGGGGAATTAGCAGTGTCATCCTGCCTACTGGCTTTCTTAAAAAGGTCTTCTGCAATTGCCTCCATAACAGTCACCACGTTAGAAGATCACTTGGTGCTGGATTGTTCTTCAAAAAATCAGCCCCAACTTTAATCAGTAGATCTATGTAGCACCCTGCTGATGTCAGGCACAAAAGACCAGATCCACCCGGAATATATTGCTAAAAGCTTATGCACAGGAATCTTCTCAGCTAACAATCAGCACCTGCTTGGAGTTAGTTAAGGATCAACACAATTCAAGGGGTGGTTTGACTTAGTCGGCTTGTGGAGTTTCTAAGCTGATTCCTCTTTTTACTCTTTTCACTCCATCCTCAGATTCTGCTGCTCCTACATGTCTACCCAGACAGAAATTTGTTGCCATGACATGGGCAGGAAGTAAGTTGCACAACCATATTTCCAACAATCAGTGATCCCTGGCCAAAGTGTGGTCCATTATAGCCACATCCTCATGGTGTGAATTAATTGAAAGACCACTTCTGGTCTCTTTGCTTTTTGGTCATTTTGTCCAGTGTAGATATAAACTTTTTCAAATTGGATGGAGGGGTTGCAGAAGGATCCATTCTCCCAAAGTCACAACTGTTGGGGCAGAGCTTCTCATCTGTAGGCTAGTGGTGAGACACAAAGAGCTTGGCTTCCTATGTTACTCATTTCTTCTGAGAGGTCTAGGACAGCCTAAGGATGTGGGTGTAGAAGTGTCTACACACTTCTACAGTTTTCTCACAATGTCTTTAAATACTCTCTCATTTCCTGCCTTCACAGCAAAGCTTTCGTGGCACACCCTGTCTGCCTCAGGGGAAAATATCACTGGCAAGATGGTTTCTGTTAAGTTTGCATAGAGAGGCTGGACGCGGAGTGCTTCAACTCAAGTTTATTGTGACTTCAGCTCAGAATGGACCCAAATGGCTCAGGCGTGGCAGCCTTTTATAGCTGGCTGCCATGGCTGTCAGCCAATCAGAGTGCAGGGTTTTCCCGCACTTTTACAACCAATGAATTCAAACACTTTACAACAACAACCAGTCATTTCAAACTCTGCATACATAACACCCCTCCCCACTAGGTTTGGTCCATACTCAAACCCCATCTATCTAATATACTCTTGTAAATAGGTGGGGCTCTTACGGGTACGTTGAGACCTGCGTGGTTCAGGTGTTTTGTGAATCTCACTTTGTGAGGAAGGAAATGAATCTGCCAACATTCCCTTATCAGGACTTTTTGTACTAGTAGAACCTGTTTGGTTACTACAACCTGGTCTCTCCTCCCAATCCATTTCCAACCCAATGTCACCTCCTAAATCTGGTAGTGAATCGCAATCCTCCATTTGTAAATTTGGGTGTTGGCACCCTGACAGGTTTTGGACTGGTTCCTGTTGAGTTAACTCGTTACACATGGGGTTGATTCTTACTTGCTGATCGACTTCATTATCTCCCCCTTCCCCCCTAGAAGAGGCTGAGGGCCTGGACTCCAGAGAGGAGCAAGGGCGATGCTCCAGGGGTAGTCTGGACCATAACTGGTCTATGTGCCTACTCCACAAGACACCATCCTCAGTTTGAACCCTGTAAGACCTGGGACCTGTGACTTGGGTTATCTCAGCAGGAATCCATAAAGGTTCACCCACAAGGTTTTTAGCATAGAAAGAATCCCCCACAGTGAATGTGCGAGATTTGCTGGTGGAATCTACTGGAGCGTTGGGTGCATAAGTGGGGTGAAGGCGGTCAAGGGTAGACCTGAGTTTCCTACCCATCAACAGCTCAGCTGGGGTTAAGTTAGTGGATGGACTAGGAGTGATGTGTTGAATACTGAGTAGTTTTTCAACTTTCTCAGTGATGTCCCCTGGGCCCAATTGTTGGAGTTTCTCCTTGGTAAATCGTACCATTCGTTCAGCCCGGCCGTTAGCCGAAGGATGCCCAGGGGCAGTAAGGGCATGTCTGATACCCTGCTGTGCTAAATATGATTCAAGAAGGTTAGCAGTAAATTGAGGACCATTGTCAGAAACAAGCACATCAGGTAACCCATGAGTTACAAAAAGTTTCTTAAGCTGTTTGATAACAGCTTCTGCTGTGGTGGAACCCATGGGAATAACCTCTAACCATCTGGATATGCATCAACCACAATAAGGAAAGTGTGCCCTCTGGTAGGGCCAGCAAAATCAATGTGAATCCTGGACCATGGACCCCTAGGACATTCCCATTCCTGTTTGGGGTGAGAGGTGGAGCAGGCCTTACTGTTTGACAGTTGGGACAGGATGCAACCCAGTTTTCAACCATTTTGTCTATACCTGGCCACCACACATAACTCCTGGCCAAACCTTCATTCTGACAATCCCGGATGACCCTCATGTAACATTTCCAAAACCTCTTTCTGCAATTTTGCAGGAATAACCACCCTGTTACCCCACAAAATACATCCCCTCAAGACAGATAATTCAGTTTGTCTGGATTTAAAAGGTTGGGAAACTTGAGGTAGATCATGTAGTGGCCAACCCTTTTAATCCAGCCCACAATAGGAGCCAATAAAGTGTCTTTGGCAGTTTCTCTAGCAATTTCAGCAGCATGAACTGGAAGTTTGGCAACAGTTTCTAGAAAGAAGGTGTAAGTTTCAGGAGCAGGGTCCTCAGTGTGCAAAGGAAGTGGGCAGCGACTCAAAGCATCAGCGTGCCCAATGTCTTTTCCTGGTCTGTGGATGAGTTTATATGAATAAGCAGCAAGAAATTCAGTCCATCTCAGCATTCTTGGTGACAGGATGGTGGGCGTTGTCCCCTGCCACAATGCCTAAAAGAGGTTTGTGATCTGTGACAATAGTAAATGTTCTCCCATATAGATACTCATGGAACTTCTTGACTGCTGCCATGATAGCCAATGCTTCCTTGTCCAGTTGACTGTAGTTTCTCTCTGCTTTGGTCAAAGTGCGAGAGTAAAATGCAATAGGGGCTTCCCCTCCACTGGGAAGCATGTGGCTCAACACCCCCACACACTCCAAAAGGGGATGCATCACAAGTCAATACTACAGGTAAATTCTCAGAAAACTGTATCAGGACACAATCAGAAGTGATTTGTCTCTTAATGTTGTTAAATGCAGCTTCTTCTTTTGTGCCCCAGACCCATGCAGATTTTTTATCCAGTAATCTGTGTAAAGGTTCTGCAGTGGTTGCTTTCTGAGGTAGAAACATATGATAGAAATTAATAAGTCCCAGGAATGCTTGCAAGTCAGTTTTGCATCTAGGCCTGGGGCTTCTTTTTGCCTGAACTTTGGCTTTGTGGGGTGGATGCCATGTTTATCAATCATATAACCCAAGAATTCTACTTTGTCAGTTCTTAGTGTGCATTTCTCTTTTTGACCTTTAACCCTGCTTTTTGAACCTGGTTAGAACTTCTCTGAGTTTCTCGTGTAACTGAGTGTCATTTTCAGCAGAGATTAAAACGTCATCAAAATAAGGCACCACCCTGGTAACCCTTGTAGCATCCTTTCCATGAGACTTTGGAAAATGCCTGGTGCCACACTTACTCCAAATTGTAACCTCTTGCATTTGAATGCACCCGATGGGTTACAATGGTTTGCTTCTGCAGTTAGATCATCTACTGTTAACTGCTGGTATGCTTAGGCCAGGTCCAGCTTGGCAAGACTGTGCCCCCACCAAGAGAGTGTAATAAGTGATGAACCACTGGAACTGGATATGCACTCTATTGTAGCGCATGGTTCAATGTCCCCTTGTAATCCCCGCAGATTCTCACTGAGCCATCCACCTTGACTGGTGTGACTATGGGTGTCTCCCACCTGGAGTGGTCTGTGGGCTCTAATACCCCTTGGGCTATCAGTTTATCTAATTGTTCATCAATTTTTTCCTTCAATGCAATGGGCACCCTTCTGGGTTTTAAACAGATTGGTTGTACCTTGGGATCTAGGGCAAAAGTGATAGAGGTCCCCAAGTACTTGCCTAATCCATCGCTGAAGACCTCTGGAAACTCAGACTTCAAAGACTCTTCCCACTCAGTGTTGCTCACGTGATTGATGCCAGTCACGATGCCCAGGGTTGAACCATTCCAGTCCCAGCAAACTTGGGCGACCTTTATCCACAATAGTCAGGGGTAGGCGTTTGCTGTGACCTTTGAACTTCACATTGAATTCTCTTGTTCCAACTACTGGAATCTTGCTCCCTTGGTAGTCTTTAAGAGTTAATGCCTGCTTCTTGAAGTGAGTCTTCTGAATGTCTGGTATCAATCTTTGAATAGTGTCCCATGACACCATGGATAAATATGAACCTGAGTCCACTTCCATTTGGCAAGGCCTTCCTTCAATTAATACCTTGACATGCACTTTCCTGTTATTTAAGGGGGATGAATGACCAATAGTTACTGTTTGATGAGTTTCATTCCTTCCACTTGCTTCTGTGTTGTGCCCCATTTTCTCACTGATGTTGTTTGGCTTGACTTCTCTGTCTTTGTTGTTTGCAGCAAACTTCCTTCTGTTTGGTGGAGTTCTGGATGATTTGCAGACTCTTGCAATGTGCCCTCTTTTCTCACAACGGAGGCAAATGGTGTCCAGGAACTTGCATTCAGTGCGGGGGTGGTTCCCCCCACAACCTATGCAGTGGAAATCATGCCCTTTCCTTCTCAGGTCATTTTGTTTCCACTCCATTCTGAGTCTATTAATTCCTTCTTCTTCTTCACTGTGTTCTGACTCAGATTCCAGTTCATCAAAATGAGTTGTGGTGGTCTTCTCCCCTCAGAATGGCCGTAGTCTTGTTCATCTTTCTCATGGCTGCTGCTGAGAATTTGGTGGCCTCTGCTGAAGACGCTTCTTCTATGGCTTCTTTCAGCGTGATCTTAGGTTTCATCAGTAATTTGCTCTGCAAAACCTTGTCTTTAAGGCCCAAAACAAAACGATCACGCATGGCCTCCTCTAAGCTGCTGAATTCGCACGCACCCCCAATGTCTCTTAAACTTGCCATGAAGTCATTTACGCTTTCGTCTTTCCCCTGATCGCGGCAACAAAACTCGTGTCTCTTAATGAGGCACGATACTTGGGGCGCATAGTGTGCCCTTAAAAGCCTCTCCAGATCAGGCCATGCCATTACCTTCACGTCTGCTGTGCCAGCTAGTGCCTTCGCCATCTTGAAAACTGCCAGACCACAATATGTGAGAAAGACCGCCCTCTTCCGCTGCTCAGAAATGGCGGCCAGATCGTTTCCTTCCAGATACATCTGAAACCGATCTGCATACGACTCCCAGTCTTCATTCTTCGGGTCGAATGGTGGCACAGCCATCTTGCTCTTCTCTGTTCCGCGTTGCCTTCTCTTCAGGGAAATCCCATCCTCCTCGCCAGTGTTAAGTTTGCATAGAGAGGCTGGATGCGGAGTGCTTCAACTCAAGTTTATTGTGACTTCAGCTCAGAACGGACCCAAATGGCTCAGGCGTGGCAGCCTTTTATAGCCGGCTGCCGTGGCTGTCAGCCAATCAGAGTGCAGGGTTTTCCCGCACTTTTACAACCAATGAATTCAAACACTTTACAACAACAACCAGTCATTTCAAACTCTGCATACATAACAGTTTCCACCAACATTTATGCCTTAACTCCCAGACACACCAGGAAGGCTCTTCAAGAGCAGGTCTTCTCTCTTGGCTGATACAATGCCTCAACCAGCTCTCTACCACTCCAGGAGTGAACAACTCTAGTTTTAACTCCATGGTTTTTTTACAATGAGTGAGTGAAGGGATGTTGAGCTTTTATGTAAATACAGACTCAGCTTCATTCTTCCAGCTCAAGAACAAGCTATGAGAAGATGCCAACAGGTTTTGTGTTCTCAGCTACAATGCTAACAAAACTCAAAATCTGGTCCAACCACACCAACGGAAGTTGAAACATTTTTTGACTCATGTTCCTGAAGGTAGCCTTAGGCAGACTCTTGAAACCTGTCCTGCCTCAGGAATTAAACCTGTAATTTGGAGATAATTCACACCTTGAAAGGCAGTATGAGCAATTGGAAATGTACCTTTGCAAGGGTAGAAAGCACTCCATAAATAAAGCCCTTATTATTATAAAGGGTTTGGCTGTTTAGATTAGATGCAGAGTATGAGAAATTTGGTCCCCCTACTTTTTGGAACAGTCAGCTAACAATACTGCTTTCTTGAAGTTAGGATCAATGAACCCTCTTCCAAGAGATGCTGTTTCATGGGTACACCAAGACAAAATTGCATTTTAGAGTCAAATATCGAAAGGTGTAAAGTAATACTCATTTCAATTTCAGTCTGTTCTTTGTATCACTCAGCCAACTGTATTCTCTGTGCCTAGAGGTGCTTCCACTTTTATGGAGATCAGTGCTAAACATAATGACAATCCACACCTAGGGAGTCCTGGAGGAACCCTCAGTCCTGGGTGCAACCCAGGAAAGCCTCCTATTCTGCATCTAATTTAAATAGCCAGAATTTTCTGGCTCCCAATTTCATTGCTGAGAATTCTCCTATTGCCTTGCCTCCATCCTGGCATTCGGGGAAAAGTCCAACTGCCTGTGCCAACAAGAAAAAGATGGCATGGCCTTGAAGATGGAGCCACGTTCCTAAAATGAAGTTGGTCTGCCTCTGCCTCACAGAGTTCGATGGTGACGGGAAAACCAGAAGCTATGAAATAAATAAACCACAGAGAAGGTGTTTCTTTTTAAGGCATCATTGTACACACTCAAAATACAACCCATCCTTGGACTGCACATTATTTGTAGAGAACTTGTATCTCCATCTTGTGAGCAGCTTCACCAATGGATACTTAACAGAATAAAACAGTTGGAAATTGGAGGTCTTTGCTCAAGCAGGACACCAAATAGCACTTCACACAAATGGTTCTCCATTCTCTTCTTAAAAACGTCCAGTGCTGGACCACCCACAATTTTTAGAGGCAACTCATTTCACTGATTGATTAGTCTAACCGTTAGGAAATTTTTCCTTAGTTCTATGTTGCTTCTCTTATTTGAAGTCTGTAGAGATTCTCAGTCATCCAGGTCATGGGTGTCTCAAAGATGCTTTTTCAGGAGGCAACTGGACCTTCTTGGGGTTTTTTTGAAGACGTTTCACTTCTCATCCAAAAAGCTTCTTCAGCTCTGACAGGATGGTGTGGAATGGAAGGATTTGTACTCCTTGCAGACCGCTGGTCATTTGCATCCTTTTAGAGGGTCGTTGAAGCACTTGGAGGTTTTTCTGTGTCCTGGTTCCTGCGGTCTGCAGTTTTTTCCTCTGGAAATCCATTCCTACTCCCACACCATTCAAGATTTCTCATGTTTGGTTTCTACCCATTGCTTCTTGTCTTGCCTTCTGATGCCCTGGTGAATAAGTTGTCCCCCTCTTCTTTGTGGGAGCCCCTCAAATATTGGACATAACTATCGTGTCACCCCTCATCCTTCTTTTCATTAAACGAGACATACCCAGTTCCTGCAGCTGTTCTTCAGCTGCCTAATCATCTTCATTGTTGTTCTCTACACTCTTTCCAGAGTCCATTTAGCAACCATTTGATAGTCCAGACAAAGACTGGGTCTCCTAAAGCCACCAAGGTGTTATGAAACCACAGCTCTCAACATCCTCCCACAAGTTAAGGCAGGGGTGTCAAACTCAAGGCCTGCAGGCTGAATCCGGCTCATGGAGTGCTTAGAACTGCCCTGTGGGGCTGGCCTGGAAATAGCAAAGGACTGACCCATGGTGCCTCTACTACCAAAAATGGGGTGGGGGGATGCAGGCAGCCCTCTGTGTCTCGTCTGGGCTTGGATGGCCTCCTGCAGCATTTTGGCAGCCAAAACCGGGCATAGTGGGCCATCTGTAACCCTCCGCACCTCATTTTGGGCCTGGACAGCCTCCTGCAGCACTCTGGCATGCCCCACCGGGCCCTGTTTTGGCTGCCAGAATGCTGCAGGAGGCTGTCCTTGACTCAGAAGGTTATAAAAGGGAGGAAAGTCAAATATTTTACCTTTCAAGCTTGCAGGATTCTGCTATGTCAATAATTTATAGTTCTAGTCTTCCTATGGAGTCAGTTTCTTGATCTGGTCTCTCTCTATAGGGTGATCAAGTAGATAAGTATGCATTAAAAAACAAAATCACAGAAATGTACGCCTGTCTATTTTTATAAGTGTATAAAACCATGTGTGCAGAGGTGCAGTCCCCTGTCATGCCCACCATGGTCACACCCACCCCCTGCCCATGCCCCCACACACACAAACACCACCCTCTGAGGTCAAACACAACCCTGATGTGGCCCTCAATGAAATCGAGTTTGATACCCCTGGGTTAAATAATCATTTCAATTATGGCAGGTGCATTTCAGCGACATTCAGAAAGTAGGATTTCCCGTGGCTTTGCCTATCACTATAGAACCATACATTAACTGTTCCTGAATCTGTTTGAACTAAAGGTGATGATTCCCCAACTGATGAGACAATCAGCTGAAGGGGTCTCCTTCTTCCTCACCTGACAGAAAATCAGAAAATCTCCACTGAATTTACACAGGAGTTTATTGGTTCTAAGTGGGAAATTGTTCAGTTGCTGGAATTCCTGAAACCTATACGGTCCTTCTCAATAAATCTTATTAAAGAGAACTCTGTAATCTTTCTTCCTGATGAGATTTGTGCTCAGAAAAAAATCATGTTTGGTTTAATGAAACTGCCAAAAAGCTTGGCAGGTATTCAGTAGTAACTAAAATGCAAAAAAAAAAAACCCTCTCTCCCCCTCTCCTCTCCCTTTCCCTCCCCCTCCCTCTTTCTCTCTCTCTCCCCTCTCTCTCTTCCCTCTCTCTCTTTCCTTTCCATTCTCTTTGATTTTTACCACAGTTTGCTCTGAAACCAATCTTGGACTGACTGTTGCAAACCACAGTTTCTAATGAAACTGAAAGCTGCCAACACACGTGCGTTTGCCAGACAAAACCAGAAAACCTTGATGCTGTTTATTTATTAATTACTTTCCACATCAGCCTAAAGAAGTTTTAATATAAAGTAACTCTACATCCTTCAGAGATGTATAGATTTGATTGATTTAATACAGAAATCAACATCTAAACATACAGTGAGGAAAGAGCCAGTTTTAACTTGAAATCCAGCTGTGATTTCACAAATGGACTGAAAGGCAAAACAAGGAAGCCATTTTGGAAAGAGGAGCAGTAGCAGAACCCCCTGGCTGATTTTCTCTGTGGGAAGACCAAATGGGATGGGAACACAGCTGCCCTTTGCTCCCTGCAGATGTGAGGAAGATGGCTTCCTAATGACAGCATCTGGCAACATTTGCTGAACACCTTCAGCCCCAATCCAAGACCCAAGAGACCTTACTACTGGTAGGATAATTGGTGGTGGGGCAAAGTAATTGTGTCCCCCTTCCATTTCAGCCCTTCTTTGCTTGGTGGTAAACATCTACTTTATTTATTTTATTCATATTTATATCCCGCCCTTCTCCGGAGACTCAGGATGGCTTATAATTTTTTTTTTGGAGCACAACCCAATGCGCTCAGCAATAACCTTCATTCCATTGTATATGCCTGCTTATTACTAAGCAGCATTTTTACAAAGTCAGCTTATTGCCCCCAACAATCTTGGGTCCCCACTTTACTACCCTGAGACGATGGAAGGCTGAGTCAACCTTGAGCCTGGTGGGATTCGAGCCTGCATTAATTGCAGGCAGCTGGAGCTAAGTGCTAGGCGTTTAACAGCCTGCACCACCAAGGCTCTTTTTAACTTGATGGTAGGCTACTGGCATATGAGCAGCCATAGCAAATCATCTCACTTAAATTGTTTCCCAGGGTGCAAACTTGACTGAAATTTACAAACCTAAACCTTGAATCAATTAGAGGCATTGACAGACTGCAAGAAACAACTTTTCCCAAACCTGGACATTATTATTATTATTATTATTATCATTATTATGGTTGTTCGCACAATCAGCCAGTTATTTAGATTGGATTTGTCGTTTCTATCCACATCTCATGTCCTCCTCAAGGACATGGGATAGACACATATTGTTGTTTGATGGTGTTTATAGCTATCATCACAGAATGTAAGCTGTTCCAAGTAAAGCTGCCTTTTGCAATTGACTGGTGGTGATTTTGTCTTTGTTTCCCATCTTTGTATATTTGCGACCGGTAAACAACTTTTCTTCCAGTAGTCCTGCAGCTGCTCTCCCCTGTTGTTCTGCCAATAGTTCTGTAGCCCATTTATCACCAAATGTCCCAATTTAAATCCTAAGGCTGTTGACCCAGGTAATAACCAATCCGGTGTGAGTTGAACCTCTGGTGTTCTTATTATGTATGGGTTACGGTCTGAGATGGGTGAAAACCTAATCATTTAGGTCCTAACCAAAGAATTATTAAGGCAGCATATAAAAATATAGACAGTTCCAAAGAAAGTGATTTTTTTTTTGTAACATTAGGGTTAAATTCAATATTTCTAAATATCAATGAAGTCTTTTAGATATCTTTGTTTACAGATTAAAGATTAACAGAGTTGGAAGAGGCCTTGTAGGTCACTTAGTTTAACCCTCTGCCCAAGCAGGAGACCCTACACCATTTCTGACAGATTGTAGTCTAATCTCTTCATGAAAGCCTCCAGTGATGAAGCTCCCACAACTTCTGAAGGCAAGCTGTTCCATTGGTTAATTGTTCTCACCATCAGAAAATTTCTCCTTATTTCCAGGTTGAATCTCTCCTTGATCAGTTTCTATCCATTGTTCCTTGTCTGGCTTTCAAGTGTTTTGGAAAATAACTTGACCCCTTCCTCTCTGTGGAAGCCCCTCAAATATTGGAACACTGCTATCCTGTCTCCCCTGGTCCTTCTCTTCACTAGACTAGCCAAGCCCAGTTCCTGCAACCATTCATCGTATGTTTTAGCCTCCAGTCCCCTAATCATCCTGATTGCTCTTCTCTGCACTCTTTCTAGAGTCTCAACATCTTTTTTATAGTGTGTGACCAAAACTGGATGCAGTACTCTAGGTGTGGTCTTAGTAAGGCCTTATAGAATGGTATTAGTACCTCCCTTGATCTTGACTGTATCCCTCTGTTAATGCAATTTAGGATTGCATCTCTCTAAGAATTATTCTTTTTATTATTCACTCAGTTGAGGGATTTGCAGCCCAATGTACCTAGATTGCATCAGATTAGGGGATGCTGAAATAAAATGTTTTGGAAGCAAAGAAGTATTGTTTGGAGAAAAGAAAGAGGTGTCTTTGCTCTGTCATGTCCAGATCATTATATTGGAAGCAAACCAATTCTGATCCATCACTACTTTTCGCCTTTATTACATTCCATTTGTTCCTCTGTATATTTTAAATGTTTTCTGCTTGAAGTGAATTTGTCTTGTTTTTTTTTTAAATCAGTAAAACTCTTAAGTCAGGCCACAGTGAGAGAAACTGGCATGATTCAGTGTCCCACTACAACACTTCCCTACAGTGTGTAACTTTCTTATATACAGGTGTATTTCATAGAAAGCTGGATAGCAACAATCCTCCTGAGATGAGGGCTGTTTCAAGTCAGCTGGAAGAGATTGCCAGAGATCTGATGGAGAATCACGGGCCAACCATTTCAATCTAATATGACTTAGAGGGTTGTTGGGTTTTTTTTGCTATAACCAGATTATAGTGTTCTTCATCTTTCCTGGAGTGGGTCTGAACACGGTCAAGCAGGAAATTAGGAGCCCAGGCAGTACAAATAAATATAGATTTAGAATATAATAAACAGAGTTGGAAGGGACCTTGGAGGTCTTCTAGTCCAACCCCCTGCAGGACACCGTACACCACTTCAGACAAATAGTTATCCAATCCCTTGTTAAAAACTTCCGGTGTTGGAGCATTTATAACTTCTGGAGGCAAGTTGTTCCACTGATTAAGTGTTCTAACTATCAGGAAATTTCTCTTTAATTCTAAGTTGCTTCTCTCCTTGATTAGTTTCTACCCATTGCTTCTTGTCCTGGCCCCAGGTGCTTTGGAGAAAAGCTTGATTCCCTCTTCTTTGTGGCAGCCCCACAGGTTTAGTGTACACAAAAGCTCTCAAGAAGAATCTGAACTACTAACGGTCAAAGCAAATTGGCGGTAGATAAGAGTCAATGGAATTTAAGGTGGGCTGGACTTAAACCTCTTGTGGGCATGAAGGGACTCATGACTGATGATGTATCTGACCCCTCCTTCAGGCTGAGCCTGGTCATCTCCTACAAAACCTCTTCCCATGGCTCATGGCTCTCCTCCCTCTTTTACCTCAGTTACTGCCAGTCCTCCAGCTCAGAGGTACCCAACCCTTGGGCCATGGCCTAGTACCAGGCTGTGGCTCATTAGGAGCTAGGCTGTGCAAGTAATGGGTAAGCATAGTGAGTAAAACTCCATTTGCACAAGACGCAAACGTGCACGCTTGTACATGAAGCTCCATTTGTGCTGAATCATCCCCTCTCTCCCCCTACCACCATTTCCACAGCTGGTCCACAGAGTGGGAAAGGTTGGGGACCACTGTTCCAGCTTCTCTACAAGAATGGGTAATAGCACCCAACAGCTTTTGTACGATGGGCCTTGTATGGTGCTTCAACCACAGCACAGTCGAAGATGACTGAAGCGAGTGCCACTCCTGAGCTGTGGACTGAACAAAAGCAAAAATGAGATGGCCAGACCCTGGTTGAGGCAAGCTGGAATCAGTGGTGGTTAGCAACTGGTTTGACATGGTTCGACCGAACCAGTAGTAAAAATCACTACCAGTTCAGCCAAACCGGTAGTTAAAAAAAAAGCCTCCAATCAGCTGAGGGGAGGGGGGGAAAACCTCCCACAATCAACTGAAAAGTGCATGTGAGGCTGAGAGGGTCGCTCCTACCTTTCTGTTTCTTCATCCTCTCAGCTGATTGGCTTGTTAGGGGCGTGCGTGATCACCCACTGAACTGGTAGCGAATAAGGTAAGACCCCACTACTGGCTGGAGTGCATATGGGGACATAGCCTTGGAAGAGGTCTCCATCTTTGCTGCTGAATTTCACCTCAGCGGGAAATGCTGAAACCCCACAAGCACCCTACCCATGTTTTTTCTGATCTGTACTACCAAACAAGGAGGCGATTTTTCCCCAATCGGGTTAGAAGGTTTATAGCAACTGCATAGCTCTAAAGTACAAAGTATTCATTAAAAACATCAAAAAAAATTAATGTTTTAAAGATGTCCACACGTTACGGTAGTTGTTTACGTTAGCTCTCCACTTTGCATTCAGCTTCCAAAACAGCCATGAAAATCAAAGAAACCCCACAGGATGCCTCATGTTAAATATTTTTTGCATAAACAAAACAGAAGATTTAATTGTAAGCATCGTTTTCCAAGATATACAACTGTAGAATGGGAGATGATTTCCTCTTAGAATAGTTTCCATAATTCTGTTTTATTAATGTTATTGGGGCAAAGGGGGAGACAAATTCTGACCTGAACAGTACAATTTTGCTTTTCAACAAAATTGTACGTGTATTCATTAAAAAAAATATTCCATTTCCATATACTGTATAATATGCTTTTTTGAGGAAGGAAGGAAGGAAGGAAGGAAGGAAGGAAGGAAGGAAGGAAGGAAGGAAGGAAGGAAGGAAGGAAGGAAGGAAGGAAGACATTATAGAGGCTGAATAGACATTTCTAAAATAATACAATCTGAATTTCTATTCACTTGTTCACCATCTAGGAATATCCAAATAGTAATCATTGCTGCTGAATGGAAATCCAATATAGGAGGCAGAAGAACAAAACCCAGATTTTATTTCAATGGTCTCTAAAGTCTTATAATCAAACAGAATTGCTATTCCCACCATCTTTTTCTCCCCACTGTTGCATATCAGAGCTTCTTGAATGGAAACAGTAGAGGAGCATTTTGCCTCTTGCAAATGTATGCCAGTGTTTCTCAACCTTAGCAACTATGAGTCTTGTGGACTTCAAGTCATGGCTGGAGAATTCTGGGAGTTGAAGTCCACACAGTTTAAAGTTGATGAGGCTGATAAACATTAATGTATGCAATTATGTCAGTTGTTGATGGTTATAAACTTTGCTGAGGCACATAATAAAACAACCAAAACTTTGAAAACATAATAATAAAGGCAAACACTTTTCTGAGGCTCCATCCTTGACTTTGATCTGGACTAAGTTAGTCGTGAACGAACAATGAGCCAGTCCTTCCATTGCTCTGAGCTCAACTGACCTGGGAAACTACTCAGTGCACATAACAAGGATGGAAACTGGAGGCCCCGAGACTTTGCCCATTGCCAATTCCACATCCCTGGAGTTTGACTTTCAGGAGTTGTGATGTGGCATTTGACAGAAAAAGCTGTACCATTGATCCCTCCTTGTCTGCTTGCCTTTCAACCTCAGAATGAATCAAGGACACTGAAAAGCAAAATAATAAGCATACTTGCTGAGCACTCCCTAAATGTGATGGTATGTACAGATCACCAGAAGCCATTCTAAGCCTGTCTGTGCTATGAGATTCCCCAAGACCATTTTCACAGGAGACCTCAAACGTTGCTCCTGCTGGGTTCACAATGGATGGAAACATCTCAAGAGGTTACATTTAAGCTTTGCTCTGCATGGATGAAGATGCAGTGAATGGGAACATGACATGAATGGGACACGGTAGCTTAGTGGCTAAGACACTGAGCTTGTCGATCAGAAAGGTCAGCAGTTCAGTGGTTCAAATCCCTAGCGCCACATAATGGAGTGAGCTCCTATTCCTTGTCCCAGCTTCTTTCTTTTTTTATTCACATTTATATGCCGCCCTTCCCCAGAGACTCAGTGCGGCTTACAATCTTTGGAGCACAACCCAATGTGCTCAGCAATAGCCTTCATTCTATTGTATATGCCTGCTTATTACTAGAGCTTTTTGGCCCCCCACAAGCGGCATTTTTACAAAGTCAGCTTATTGCCCCCAACAATCTTGGGTCCTCAATTCTGACAACCTAGCAGTTCGAAAGCATGTAAAAATGCAAGCAGACGAATAGGGACCATTCTGATAGGGAAGGTAATAGCATTCTATGCACCTTCGGCATTTAGTCATGCTGTCAACATGATCATGGAGACGTCTTCGGACAGCGCTGGCTCTTCAGCTTAGAAAAGGAGATGAGCACTGCCCCCTAGAACTGGAAATGACTAATACATATGTATGAGGGGAACCTTTACCTTTACCTGCATGGAGGAGGCCTCACTGGGGAAGAGCTACTCCATTTCCTCCCTTGTAAAAGGGGACATCTCTTCTGAGATAGCTTCAACCTCAGGCAGTTTTCTTTAAAAAAGAAATTAAACATCTGCTCTATAATTGATGAAGCATTGTTTATATCTACAGTTTTGTAATTGTCAATCTAATGGATTAATCAATTCTAAATGGAAAGATGGAATCTTTTCCATTTCCTTCTGATGAGGTCAGCAAAGAGTTCCCTCTCTCTCCAACTCACACACCAATGCAGCCCCATCTGAACTATCACCATCCATGGGTTCATTTCCTCTCTTCTTCCTTCTCTTTCTCCCTCCTCTTCCTGTTGATTTCTCCTCCAGATGGCAGCCCCCAAAAAACAGTGCAAACACCAGCTAATATTTTAAAATGCCAGCCTGCTCCCATCAGGAGTATATCAAATCTTTAAAACTCCAAGGAGAATCCCAAAGGTGCTTTTTCAGGAGGCAACTGGACTTCCTTGTTTTTTCTTTTGAAAGACATTTCACTTCTCATCCAAGAAGTTACTTCAGCTCTGACAGGATGGTGAGGAAGGGAAGGATTTATACTCCTTGCAGACAGCTGGTCATTTGCATCCTTTTAGTGGATCATTGAAGCTCTTGGATGTTTCTCTGTGTCCTCAGGGTCACCTGAGTAGTGCTAACAGTTCCTGTAGTCTGCCATTTTTCCTCTGGAAATCCATTCCTACTCCCACACCATTCCAAGGGTGTTCATCCCAAATTGCACAGCTAAAAGTCTGTAGAGATTCTCAGTCATCCAGGTCATGGTTGTCCCAAAGGGGCTTTTTCAGGAGGCAACTGAACTTTCTTGTTTTTTCTTTTCTCCATTGAATGACTATGCATTGCTGTCAATCTCTCTGAAAGGTACCAGTTTCATCTTGGTGATGATCTTCTTTTTGACAACTTTCATAATTGTTTTTTTTTTCTTCTGCCTAGTGATCCTTCTTGATTGTAAAGTTAGAAAGTTGATTTGTCAATATGGGTAATAATAAAGTATGATTTTTTTTCAACTTTCAGCATATTCAAGGTTTTAACTTTAACATACAAAGTCCTACATGACATGGGTCCTTATTACTTAAGGGAGCAACTGCTGCCGACATCGAATACTAACCCCTGCGAAGTCACAGACAGGGACTCCTTGTCCCATCAGCCGGGCAATGGCGGTCCCGACGACGGCCTACTCTGTCGGTCCCTGAACTCTGGAACCAACTTCCCCTGGGGCTCCACTTGGCCCCCGACCTCTGTACCTTCCGCCATGACCTGAAGACCTGGTTATTCGACCAATCCGGGCTGTGACCCATGGGTGGGGTGTTTTAGATTTTGGTGGTTTTTAAGTTTTGTATTAATTGGGACCATTAGTTTAATTCTTTTTTAAATATTTATTGTGTTTGTTTTTATTGTAAGTCTTCGGAGATGGGGCGGCATATAAGTCCCATAAATAAATAAATAAATAAATATTCACTTATTAGAATAAAGAACCAGGGTGTTACAGTGCAATCCTATAGACCACTTCTCAAGAAAAAGGACCAATTCTTGGGTAGGGAAGGGGAAGAGCTCAGCTTATTTGTGTGGGATAAATTTAAGAACACACATTTGCATTTCTAGGGCTCAATGGTTGGCACTGAATATTAGACTGTTAAAGGCCTACAGCTCAATGGTTCGAGACCGAGTGCCATGAGACGGAGTGAGCTCCCATCACTTGTTCCAACTCCTATCAAACTAGCAGTTTGAAAGCATGCAAATAGAAGTAGATGAATACGTGCTGCATATAAGCATGCAGGAAGTTAACAATGTTCCATGTGCACTTTGTGCTGTGGCATGATGTCATGCCAGTTGCAAGACCACAGAAATGTCTCTGGACAATGCTGGCTCTTTGGCTTAGGGAACGGAGATGATGACTGCCCCCTAACGTCACTCATGACTAGTGGGACATCCACTGCATTTTACAAGTTTGTGTAGCAGGCACCCACAAATAGAGACAAATCCTTATGAGGTGAATTCCTTTAATAAAATCAACTCTGTTTTTCAGTCCTGCTAAACCATGTACGAGACTCACAGAAGCCAAAAAAGCATGCTTGTCACACTCCATCCATGCAATTATGTCTGCAATCACACTGACAGAAGGTCAACCGCCGTGACGCACCATGATACAATAAACTTTGCATACAATGTCGACTCTGCCATGTCCTTTCCTCTCTATTTTAACTCTTGCTTTTCTTTCTTTAGGTGGCATCTTGCCAACACTTGTTGCCTTCAGTTCAAAGGCCAGTTTCCTTCATCTCTTGCTCAAACCAGCTCGTAGTTACTGGATCCAATCCAAGATAGGGCTGGCCCCACAACCTGGATAGCAGAAAAGTAGACAGCCCGATCTTAAAAGTTGGCATCATACAGGTCAGATTTTCTTGGATGCCTCCCCTGAGTAGCCGAAGAAGAGGATTCAGAACTAGGCTGTGCATCTCCTCTCTTGCACCTCAGTGATCAGATGTTGGTTTGAGTCTCATGCAATTATATGGGTTTGTATGTATGTGTATTTCCAAAGCAAATATGGAATGAAAAGCAAATTTGGCATGATTAACTCTCCAGTGGTTTAACAGTGGCAGCACTAGCCTCTCTCAAGATTGATTACCCCTGGCTTCTCCTTGGATGAGATACCACTAGGAAGCTTCAGGGCTAATGACAAGCCTGTATCCTAGAAAATAACATTATCAAACAAGATAGCAGTAACCCTTTGCCAAGAAGTCAATGATATATGGATAGAGTCACCTGGAGTCAAGCTGGTCTGGAGGAGGTATTTACTTCTATTGCATTCTGTTTCGAAGGTCACATCATTGGGATATATTTCTGCAAAGTAGGGTGCATGTATTTTAAAAAGAAAAAGGTTCTCTTTCCTTGCTATTTTAAGATCTTGTTCAGCTGCTGCAGGACATTATCTTGGACATTGACCAGGCTGGTTGCAAAGAGGATTGATGAGTCCCCCAAAGCTGGAGAATAGCATGTTCCTCACTTCTGCAAAAATGGAGCCATGCTTTGCATACTTCTGAAGCTACCATGTTTCCCCTAAAATAAGACCCACCCCGAAAAGAAGTCCTATCATGTTTTTGAATGCATCTGCTCAAATTAAGCCCTCCCCCCCCCAAAATTAGCCCTAATTAAGACCCCACCAATCCCAGGGTGCAGGGGATGGGGTGAGGTAAAAATTAAGCTAGGGTGGGGATGTGGGGGAGCTGCCCTACTTACCAGGCCTCGCACACCCCGACACCTGCCTTGCCTTCTTCTGTGGCCCACTTCTCCAGCCGCTTGCCACCACTTGCACATGTCACCCCCAGCCTCCATTTCATCATCAGAGTCTTCCTTAAAGCCCGCTGCAGCCAATAACAGAGCTCCGGATTGATCCGGAGCTCTGTTATCAACTGCAGAGGGCTTTTTGGAAGGCATCTGAAGACAAAATGGAAGCCAGGGGGTGCCATGCACATCAATTTGGAGCCCATTTCTCAGCTGCAGAGGGCTTTCTGGAAGGCTCTGATGGCAAACTGGAGGCCGAGGTCAACGCGCATGAGTGGCAGCAAGCAGCTGTAGAAGAAGTGGGCTGGCATTGGGCTCCTGCTCGGCAGGGCTGTTGGTGCTGCCACCATGAGGTGAGTCAATAATTAGAGCCAACCGAAAAAAAGCCCTAGCCATTTTCTCAGGGCTCAAAAGAAAATAAGACCCGGTCTTATTTTCGGGGAAACACAGATATCTGTCTGAGGTTATGGCCTAAGCTAGCTACCGCTTTGCTTTCTGGTTTCTCCTCTGTCTCTTTGTGGTTCTACCTGTTTCAAGAGCAGAGAGCTTGGAACAGGATTTCTGTTTTGTTCCTAGCTTCCATCTGATCTGGGCATCAGTTACTAGTGGTTTGCCTCGCTGAAAGATTCATTGTGTGAAAAATCCTCACATTACAGCATGCCTTGATTTATAGCTAATTGTGCCTGGGCTGCCTAGGGTCAACCTTAATTCTTATATTCACAGTTCCTCTGGCTTCCCAACATTGTGCAGAAAGGCTAGCAGCGTTTGTAAAAAAAGAACTGGTTTGCTTGAGAAACCAATCTTACCAACAGTCATAATTCTTTTTTTTCTTTTTTTTTTAATGCTGGAGAGCAATTTTGGGAGGGATGTCCAAGTGTTAAAGACTTTGTTCTCAATCAAAATTTAAACAAATAGCTTTCCCCCCATGCTCTCCCTCCCAAATTCCTCAGTAAAGAGCTCTAATAAAAATAAAAGTTCAAAGTAAGTTCAGACGTTGTTAAAATAACCACCTTACTGTTTGTGTATTCTCCAAGTAGATAACACCGAAGGGGGAAAAATTAAAGAGACTTATTTCAATAAAGGAAGCACTGATAACATCCACAATCATCAATAACCCTTTTCTGCATGATGTATAGAGTCATTACAGAAAGCTTGAAGATAGCTGAAGGCTGAAATATTGATTCTGAGAAATATCACCCGGTTGCTTTTCTTCACCGTTCTTCAGATTCGATTTTGAAACATATGAATTCCAGCAGAATCATGCAAAAATGATAGAATCTTCCCCCAAATCCATTGCAATCACCTTCTGTGCTTCCCCCTCAGTGTACACTCCACGAAGTTGGAAAGTACAGAAGCAAAAGATGTGGAATGACTTCTACTCCTGATCCTACCAACATTTGTAGCAAACTACCATGCATGCTAGTCAAATTTATTATTTATTTGTTTATATTGGGATTTATATGCCGCCCTCTCACCCGAAGGACTCAGGGCGGCTCACAACAATAAAAACATACAATACAAAATTCAAAATTTAAAAAAATATCAAATAGAAATCCCAATAATTCAATTAAAACTGACACCAGCTAATACAAGCCAATAAAAGCCAAATTGTGGGTTTCACTGAAGTTCTGTGTGGACAGAATCAGGCATCCTTCCTGCAAATGTGAAACCATCCTTATTATCAATGTGTAAAGGTGAAGGTTCCCCTCGCACATAAGTGCTAGCCATTTCTGCCTCTAGGGGGTGGTGCTCATCTCCATTACAAAACTGAAGAGCCAGCACTGCCCGAAGACATCTCCGCGGTCATGTGGACAGCATGATTCACCAAAGTGGTCCCTATTTTTCTACTTGCATTTTTACATGCTTTCGAACTCTAGGTTGGCAGAAACTGGGAGAAGTAATGGAAGTTCACTCCATTACGTGGTGCTAGGGATTCGAACTGTTGAACTGCCAACCTTTCTGATCAACAAGCTCAGTGTCTTAGCCACTGAGCCACCACATCCCGCAAGGCAACAGTTAATATGGCAGGTGGATCATTGCTCTCAACTAAGCAGAACAATGACTGACATGTCTCTCTACTACTTATTCTTGTTCTTTTGTGGGCATCTCAACTCTGTGACAATTTAGGTCTTTGCTAGGGTGTCCATGGAGGAAAAAATGAGAAACCAGAAACCAAAATGCAATTCAAAAAGTCTTGGGGAGGTGAGAGGTGAGACAATCTTCTTCTAAATCCCCCTTTCTTTGCTTTCTCCACCAGCTCCTGTTTCTCTGATCAGAGTCCCATTGGTCACATCGAAGGCTCAAATGTCTTCTTTCCAGAGCATTCTGCCAAGTCTACCAGAAGTCAAGGAGAAGGCATCTAGATGAAATAACCCTCCTATGAATGGTTCCAATCTCTGAGATCTAGAAAGAGAATTTCAGGGCTAACAGTTGTCAACACATTTGTCTCAACTTTTTCAAAACTACTTAAAACAATGACTACACACTTCTTCTTGTTGTTCTATATTTCTGGATCTTGACAAACCATCAACTTCCTATCTTAGGCTTGGATTTCCAAGCAGGCTGCAAAAACAGGCATCACTTATCATTCTGAAACATCTGGTGGTTATAAATTACTCTGTCAATCTGAAATGTTTCTTTAAAATTATCTCATAACTGTAGAGATGTCTTCTGCAATGGGACCTAGAAGAGCAGAAGGCAAATACAAAGTAGGCTTTTATGAGGACAGCTTGATATAGTTTTCCCCAAGTTTTGTGCACCACTCCAAATTGCATCTAACAATGTAGGGTGGGAATTCTGAGCACCATTTTGCAACCAACATTTTAGGACTTGGGGGACTTTTATCTAAGAGCATAATCTTACCAAAGTCTACTCAAAACTAAGGTCACTGATATTCCCATGAGAGGTGGAAACTTTCTGGAGAACATCAACCTCCATTGATGATGGGGCAAAGCTATCAGCTCTGGGATTTACCTCTTTTGGTGCTTGACAAGGGGAAAGTTTGCTCTGAAAGAGCAGGTATATAAAAGCTGAAAAGAAAATTGCTCCTGGTTGACTTTAATTGTGCTTGAAATGTAACAAGAGTTAGACATGGCTAGTTCTTGGATGACAATCCCAAGGCCAAGCATTAGACTGAAAAGAAAAACATCCTTAGACTTAGAGGAAGCCAGTGAAAAATCAGTACCTGTAAAATCTCAGATGTTCAGGTTGATCTCAGGCCCTCCTTGCCTTCTCACCCTGAAAGCACAAGGCGTCCATCAGCCAAAGCATTGGCTTTTCAAGATGGACATCCCCAACAGAAGAAAACTCAAAAAGAACATAGGAAGCTTGAAGATCAAGCAACTTAGCCTTTCAGTAATTTAGCAAGGTTGTGTTTCATCCCATTCCCTCAACTATAAATGAAACAGAAGATTTTATTTTTTTGGAAACAGACCTTTGTTTCCAGCAACAACAATTTTGGGCAAAATATTTGGATAAGCTAAGTTAGAAGAGCATCGTTCCTTTCGGGATCCACACCCAGGAGAAGTTGAAAGACGAAACAAGAGGACAAATATTATGATCCAATCTTCTTTGTTATGAAGAAAGCTTTCTTTTCCGATGAACGTTCTTTTGGCGTTCACTTGGTCCTCCCCAGGAGGTTTTCTGAACTGCAGAACCATCCATCTGCCTACTTCCTTTCTTCCCTTAAGTGGGAAGGTCTCCCTCACCTGGGCAATTTCAAAAGAAGCTCCCCCCCCTTTGGTCAGTACTTAAGAGAATGAGGAGATTTAAAAGGATGGAGCAGAACATGTAAATGCACATTGCAGTGAGGGATATATTGGTTGAGATTCCAGCACATTTTAAAGTGCATTTTCTTCTCTAACATTTGTTTTGCTAATTTGTCCATATCTCTGCAGACTATATTTACTGTTCCAGGGCTAATGCATTTCCAGCCCTTTAAAGCTTTTAACCTTTAATCTCCTCTCATTCAAGTGCGGTTAAGTAATTTTTTTTTCTTTCTTTCTTTCCTTGTGGCCAAAAATAGGTTTTCAATCAAAGTCTCCCCTGAAAAGACAACACTCCGTGCAAAGGTTTCCTCTTAAAAACCGGACACTTTGCCTAACCAGAATGCCGAGAAATGCAGTTATGTAAAATCAGGTTGGTCATTATAGCCCACATACTGTACAGGGCGGCTTCGACTTACGAACCACAATTGGCTCCCAAAATTTCTGTTGCTGAGTAAGACATTTGTTAAGCGAGTTTTGCCCCATTTCATGTCCCTTCTTCCTGCCATTGTTAAGTGAATCACTGCAGTTGCTCAGTTAGGAACAGGATTGCTAAGTGAAGCTGGCTTCCCTCTTGACTTGCCTTGTCAGAAGGTCGCAAAAGGAGATCATGTGACCCTGGGACACTGCGGCCATCATAAGTATGAACCAATTTAAGGCATCTGAATTTTGATCATGGGACCATGCTGCAACAGTCCTAAGTGTGAAAAACAGTTGTAAGCCACTTTTTTCAGTGCCGTTGTAACTTTGAACAGTCACTAAATGAATGGTTGTTAAGTCAAGGACTACCTGTACAGCAGGGCCCAGCTTACATCTCATGGAATGGTAGGTTTCCTCCAAGACAGATTAATTGTGGATCCAGACCTTCCTTATTTATTCATTTGCAACAGTGGTTCCCAAACTTTTTCAGTCCGCCGCCCCCTTGGTGCTACAAACTCATCCTCAGTGCCCACCACCCAGGGGTGGGATTCAAATTTCTTAACAACTAGTTCTGTGGGCATGGCTTGGTGGTCATATGACTGGCTGGGCGAGGCTTGCTGGGTGGCTTGGTGGTCATGTGACTGGCTGGGCGAGGCTTGCTGGGTGGGCGTGGCTTGGTGGTCATGTGACTGGCTGGGCGAGGCTTGCTGGGTGGGCGTGGCTTGGTGGTCATGTGACTGGCTGGGCAAGGCTTGCTGGGTGGGTGTGGCTTGGTGGTCATGTGACTGGCTGGGCGTGGCCAGGTGGCCATGTGACTGACAAACCAAATATAAGCAGTCCTTGCTTAATAACCGGTTGCTTAGTAAGTGTTCTAATTTATGACTGACCTCCCCAGAGCTACTTGACTTGTTTTTGGAGTTTTGACAGTCATGCACACACACACACACACACAGAGACACTTCCTTCTAACCCTGCTGGAGCAGGTGATTGGACTAGAAGGTAAAGAATATCTTGTCAAATCAGTTTGGATGTATGGTCCAGTGGTGGGATTAAAAAACTTTTACTACTGGTTCTGTGGGCGTGGCTTGGTAGGCATGGTGTGGCTTGGTGGGCGTGGCAGGGAAAGGATACTGCAAAATCCCCATTCCTCCCCATCCCACTAACCTGCTTTCCAGCTCTGTTCTCCTGTGCAGGGCAACAAAAGAAGACCCAGCCGATCAGCAGGGACTCAGGAGGCAGAGAATAGATGGGGGCGGGGCCAGTCAGAGGTGGAATTTGTCCTTTCTCCAAACTACTCATAATTTCCGCTACCGGTTCTCCAAAACTGGTCAGAACCTGATGAATACCACCTCTGGTATGGTCCTGTCTGAATTCTTGAGTGAAAAAGCCATTAAAATTTTATCTACACCATTTACAGGATTTTCAGAATGGTGCAGCAGAACCCAATTTGATTTGTCACACAATCACATTCATCATTTGAATTTTTGTTTTTTACTGCGGGGAGAAGTAAATAGATACCGTAGAATCTCTGAACTGAAGTTTTGTACAACTTTATGAGTAACGTGGATGAAAGTCAACATTCACATTAATTTACAGTCTGATGCATTCACCACAATAGCGGTGGACAGCAAAGAGAGATGGAAATCACTTGATGTCCAGGAATGTTGAGTTGGAATTCTACTCTCACCCACTTGAAAATAATGCTTATGTAACACCTCTGCTATGTGAAATGCTCTGGCTACCAGTTTTCTTCCAGGTGTAAATCAAAGTGTTGGTTATTGCCTTTAAAGTCCTACACAACACAGGACTAACTCACTTGGAGAACCATGTGTCTCCAGTGGTTCACCATATCTGTTTTGAAAATAAACTTAAGTGCTTCAATTTATCAAGAAAATATTGACTGTTTCCTAGTATAATTTGATTGCTTATTGTACCCTGACTATATTAACTGTTGTACCTTATGATTCTTGATGAATGTATCTTTTCTTTTCATGTACACTGAGAGCATATGCACCAAGACAAATTCATTGTGTGTCATTCATTCATTCATTCATTCATTCATAATAATAGAATTGGAAGGGACCTCTTATTCTATTACTCTATTGCAGTGGTGGCTAACCTTTTTGGGCTCCTGTGCCAAAAATTTGCACACACACTTGCATGCATGCACTTGTGTGCCAGCACCCAGAAGGCAATGTGTGCAGAACCCCCACGGCCCCTGCATATGCACGTGGGATTCCCCACCACCACTTCCCCCTTACTTGCACTGCACCTCCCAGCTGATTTTTGTCCCATTTGAGGCCTTTTTCAGCCTGCCACAGGCTTGAGGGATGTCTCTGCAGGCTTTGCAGGCTGAAAAATGGGCCCGTTTCATCACTTCTGCTATTTCCAGAAATACAGGAAGTGACAAAACACACCTATTTTTTGGCCTCAAAGCCTGCGGAGTCTTTCCTCAAACCTCTGGCAGGCCAAAAAAAGGCCTGAAAATCACCTGGGAGGCGCGCACATGTGCAGTGAGGTAAGTTTGCCTGGGGCTCGCATGCCCACATAAATGACTCTGTGTGTCACCTGTGGCATACGTGCCATAGGTTCGCCATCACGGCTCTATTGGAATAATAGAGCTGAAGGTCTTCTAGTTCAACCCCCTGCTTTAGCAGGAGATCCTATGCCTTTCAGACAAATGGTTGTCCAATCTCTTTTTGAAAGCCCCCAAGGGTGGAGCACCCACAACTTCTGGAGGCAAGCTATTCTCTTGGTTTATTGCTCTCACCATTAGGAAATTTCTCCTTAGTTCTAGGTTGCTTCTCTCCTTGGTTAGTTTCCATCCATTGTTTCTTATTTATTTTTATTTTATTTATTTTTAATTACATTTATATGCCGCCCTTCTCCGGAGACTCAGGGCGGCTTACAATTTTTGGGATGCAACCCAGTGTGCTCAGCAATAGCCTTCATTCCATTGTATATGCCTGCTTATTACTAAGCGGCATTTTTACAAGGTCAGCTAATTGCCCCCAACAATCTTGGGTCCTCAATTTACCTACCCCGAGAGGATGGAAGGCTGAGTCAACCTTGAGCCTGGTGGGATTCGAGCCTACAGTAATTGTAGACAGCTGGATCTTAAGTGCAGGCATTTAACAGCCTGAGCCACCAAGGCTCTTGCCTTGCCTTCTGGTGCTTTGGGAAGTAGTTTGACCCCTTTGTCTTTGTAGGAGCCCCACAAATATTAGAACAGTGTTATCATGTCATCACTAGTCCTTCTTTTCATTAGACTAGACATACCCAATTCTTGTAACCATTGTTTGTATAAGGTAGGCAGGGTTAGAGGTATGTTTTCAACCCCTTGGAAAGCCTTGCTGGACTCAGGAAATGTGGGTAATAGCCCAAGCCTGCTAGCCTTTGAGAAAACTGGGAAAACCTGGCTTTTCCCACAGAAATGCAGGTCAGGTTATGGTGGTGCCTGATATTGCTGAATACATCAAATCAGGATTATGTCAGCATTCCTTGTTACCTCAGCTTTTAAAAAAAAGATCCACATTCTCTGTTTATTATATTTCTTTGCATTTCTGTTTCTGTTTTTTTTATTTCACTGGATCATGAACCATCTAGAATTATTTGCTCAAGCTGGCCAGGCACCTTACAGTAAGTTTGCTAAACAATAAATATTGCTTTGCAGTTATGTGTTGATGACTTTATATTGTCTCTGTGCCCTGGTTTGACAACATTTCTTGGAAAATGGTACCGCCACCCTTCAGAAAATGATTAAACAAAGAAGACTTCTGCCCTCCAAATAGATCGGCAATCTTTGCCTTGTCAGCCTCATTGACCTCAATTGGGATCTGCTTAAGATTGACTCTTGATCTATTTCAGACCAGGAAGTACTTGCAATCTAACAGACAAACTCAACACGATGGGGGAAGAATTCATTTCCAAGGCGTTGCAACTGCTCTGTTCCATTGGATATTCATCTGATTTGCATGGCTGTTTGAATCATAATGGAATTCTAATTAGATCAATACAGCGGCTTAATTTTAATGTTCCATCATGTAGGAAGCATAAATCAATGAGTTTCCCTGATGAGGTAACATTCCTAGTGACAGTGTAAATTCTACAAATATTTGTCTGGGGCCTGATCAATTTAAAAAAAAAATATCAAAAACTTTCAAAAGAATTCTGCTACAAGGGTTTTAAAAATAAACACACAGATATATATTTGTTGTTGTTTGGGGTGTAATTATAGAAGGTGTTTTATTCAAGGAAGTCTGAGGTAAGAGATTGCCTATTCTATTCATGCACTACACTGTTAATTCCCATCATGGTTCACTTACTACTTTATTTTTAGGGCGATGGTTTTAGTAAGCTGCCGTATCACATGTGCCAAGATATTTGACATATCTCCAGCTGCTTACATTGCAAGCAATCCAGAGGGCATTCCTATCAGGAATCATAGGTTGGTAAGGGGGGCACAACATGTTTGGAGTGGGAACGAGAGAGAGAAATTAGCAACACCTATAAAAATCAAATGGATCTACCATTGAACCATCGCTGCCAACACCTTGAGTTTTTTAATCCCATCCTTTAGACATTCCTCCCTCTTGCCTTTCTTATTGGCGTAGGATGGATGGGTGGAAGGGACAGCAGATCTGTCTACCATATGTTTATTGGGAAAAGAAGTATTTTCATGTGAGTCCCAAAGGTGCTTTTTCAAAAGGCAACTGGGCTTTGTTTTTCCTTGAAGAGGTTTCGCTTCTCATCCAAGAAGCTTCTTCAGTTCTGACTCAGAACTGGCTCAGACCAGAACTTCGAAGCTTCTTGGATGAGAAGCGAAACCTCTTCAAGGAAAAACAAAGCCCAGTTGCCTTTTGAAAAAGCACTTTTGGGACAACCAGGACCTGGATGCCTGAGCCTCTCCATACAGTAGATATTTTCACGTGAGGGAGTACGAGCTGTAAGCAATATGGCAAGCAAAGAATTTGCCAGAGTCTTCAAGAATTTGACATCTGTTTGGTTTGGCTTCCTTTATCATGGCACACTGACTTTGGTGTCTTTCTTGGACAATTATTGTTGATGCTTCCTTTGCTTCAGGGTAGCTACACTACATACCAGGAATGGTCCTTGGGCTTCTGCCAAGTTCTCACAGAGTTTTGATGGCTCTCCGACATGGCCTAATAGAGTTTGGTGGCAGATCTAATATTTCAATATTGATGGTTAGCTTTCTAGCAGGTTCTTTCTCCTTAAGCTGGGCTTAAAAGCAAGTATTGTGAGGAAGAGGGAAGTAGGAAGGGCAAGGCTGGTTGAGAAAGAGAGGGGTGGGAGAGGGGGAGAGAGAGGGAGATGAAGAGATGTTAATTCTGCCTTGAGATCCTGAAACAAGGAGACCAAAAAATGTGGCTAAATAATCAAAGTGGTTTTGCAGCAGATAGCATAGCATACATTGCTAGGGTTTGGACACCAAATTGCTTGGAGCAGTCTCCTGTTTCTTTCTTATCTTCTCACATGCTCAGGCAGGCCAGATGTTTCTCAGAAATGATGAGGAACAAAGTTGGGAGCTGATGCATGGAGGTCTTGAAAACCACTGCTCCACTTCCTTCTCCAGCAGGAAGCTTCTACCAGATCCCAGTTCCCCTCCAAGGCAGAAGCCCTTGCATTTAGGGCAATCCAGAAGACAGTCTAGGATTAAGGAGTATGTTCTCATGAGTTACTTCATTAAGCCAACAGGGCTATCAACTCAAGCAGATGTCAAGCCAATTAGTTTCTCACACCTCGTTTAAAAATGATGCCAGACTGGAAGGGGCACCCTTGCATTTTAGGTGCATGTTTTCCTGTGCTGCACCTTGACTCTCCCCAGGTTTTAGTAAAAAGAGAACCTGCCTCAGGTTGCTTAGTTGCAGGGCCTTTTTAAAGAGTTAAACTGAAGCTTCTCATATATAAACAGTAGAAGCATGGACCTTACAGAGCATTTCAATATCTAAATAAGGAGTCTCTTCCTTGTGGAAACTGTATTAGAGCTGCAATCCAAGTAGTTCTTCCTGAACTTGTAGGAATCTTTCCTAGGGCTTAATTCCAAGAATTATCTCCAATCCTGAAGTCATCAGAGAACACTCCATTGAGTGTGTCTGTTTTCATGTTACAGATTTACAATAGTTTACAACATCGTGAAGCTTTTGCTATGACAATGATGAAAATAGGTGTTCTGTTGATATTGATGATGGACTAAGACTCAATAAATCACTTTTATGGCCTGTCAAGATTCAAGAATACAGTCTTAATTACAGTCCATCGTTTGATTGTATAATGATCCCAGATTTGAGGCATTTCACACTTCATGTTGGAAATACAAGTTAAGATTTTGATATAACATGCAATGTATGAGTTGTTTATGGATAATCAGTAGACAGAGATTCAAATGGTGTTTTTTTTTAAATATTGCATTTATACCCTAACAGAATATAACAAGAATATTTGTAGAATTTTTTTTTTGTATGGATTTCTACTGGCACCATTAACTTTGGTCATTTGTGGAGATTCTCACTCATCCAGGCCATGGTTGTCCCAAAGACGCTTTTTCAAAAGGCAACTGGACTTTCTTTTTTCCTTGAAGATATTTCACTTCTCATCCAAGAAGCTTCTTCAGGTGAGAAGCAAAACATCTTCAAGGAAAAACAAAGCCCAGTTGCCATTTGAAAAAGCATCTTTGATATTAACTTTAGTTGGAGGGAAAGTTTGATGTTGAATACATAATGGCATGTACCAGGAGTTTGAAAGCAATCGTGGAATTTTGAGAAGTACAAATGCATGAATCTTAATTTCATTGGAATTATTTCTCTCAAGTGATTGGAGAAGCTGCCCCTCTTGAAAAACTGCCTGGACAGGTCAGTAGATTTTAGTAGATCCATTCAGATTTTGTACCACAGAGTGTACCAATGACAGTCAAACATAATCTCCATGATTGATGTTGCACAGTTTGTTAGATTTTTCAGTTAATATTCCATTTCCTTTTTTTAAGCAACTGATGTAGCTTTTCAATTATTTTTGTATGGATTTTTTTGGTAGATAGTTCTGCCCAATGGATTTTAGAGCCCCCTTGTAAAGCAGATGGGCGGCATAAAAATTAATCAGTAAATAAAATGAATGAGTGAATACCGTGGATGCTATTGCCTTTTGGGATGAGTAACGTTGTGCAAGAGAAGAAAAGGAAAAAGAAGATCATTAAGGATTCAAAAAGGAAGGAGAAGATTTAAAAGCTGAGATAAAAGAAAAGAAAAGAAAATCTGGTGTACCAGCTAAAACATGCATTTCTGCAATCCATTCTATTCTTGGGAACCATCTCTGCTTCCTCTGAATCCATACATGGTTGCATACAAGTTCTTCTTTTTTCAGGATCACAGCCACTCCATCCATTTCTCAGCCTTCCCTTTCCTCTTGACTCATCTGCTCTCCTTTCATGCATTCCTTCTATGACTCAGCACTGACTCATTCTCTGTGACCAAGTCATCTGAAAGTCTTTCTTTCTGTTCCATCCACATGCCAACATCACCCATTCACTCTTCACCCATCTTTTCTTCTTTCATCATACACATTTCTTAAATCCCACCCACCCCCATCCCCATCATATTCCAGTTCTCAGTATGTCAATTCATTGTTGTATGCTGATAACTCCAGAGCATAGACAAAGTGGAGAGCATGCTCCATTTCCTTGTTGGGACAAGCTGCATACTGAGTATTATGGGAAACCTCAGATATGGCCCAAGAGGCTGTTATTTACCTGAGATTTCAAGTTTTTCCTGCACAAATTTAGCATTTTCTACAGTAACAGAGTTGGAAGGGACCTTGTAGGTTATTTTGTCCAATCCCCTGCTCAAGAAGGAGATCCTATATCATTTAGGAGCCATGGTGGTGCAGTGGTTAGACTGCAGTACTGCAGGCTACTTCTGCCGACTGCCAGATGCCTGCAATTTGGCAGTTCAAATCTCACCAGGCTCAAGGTTGACTCATCCTTCCAAGGTCAGTAAAATGAGGACCCAAATTGTTGGGGGCAATAGGCAGACTCTCTAAACTGCTTAGAGAGGGCTGTAAAGTGGTATATAAGTCTAAGTGCTATTGCTATTTCTGACAGATGGCCGCCCAGTCTCTTCTTGAAAGCTTCCAGTGATGAAGCTCCCACAACTTCTGAAGGTAAGCTATTCCATTGGTTGATTGTTCTTACTGTGAGAAAATTGCTCCTTACTCCTAGGTTGAATCTCTCCTTGATCAGTTTCCATCCATTATTCCTTGTCTGGCCTTCAGGTGCTTTGGGAAATAGGTTGAGCCCCTCCTCTCTGTGACTGCCCCTTGGGTATTGGAACAGTGCTATCTTGTCTCCCCTTCACTAAAATTCACTAGTTTAATTTTTATGTTTCTCAGAACAAACCCAATTCTTACTTCCAGACAGCCCAGTGAGGAGAAACACACTTGTCTACAAGGTTCTTTCCATTCCCCATAATGGACCCATCACATACTAACTTTTGGCCAGGATTTGCATGACTTAAAATCTCTCCAACCTTTTTCCTATCTTTACTAACCATTCTGCCAATATACACAAGTTCATCTAGTTTAGTTTGGTCTAGTTTTCTCTCAATTAGTTACAACCTGTTGTGGTTGACTCCATTTTCCACGTGAAATAAATCTTGGGACTTTTAAACATTATCTTTCAGCCCTGTCTTCCTTGCCCTATTAAAATTTGATGCAAGTCATTCCGATTCTCAGCCAAGAACCCACTCTGCATGCTTAAATAGATACACATTCACACGCTCAACCAAGATATCTCTGTGATATTTCTAACCGCATCACCCATCCTTGTCTGATCACATTCTGAACTATTTCTACAGTCCATCTATTTGCACATATGCTTTACTTCCATTGTTTCAGAGTCTACTGGAGTTGACAATTATAAAATAAAATAAACAATTGTCATATTCACAACTGTTAATTCCCTATTTGCATAACAATTTCATAATTCAAGTCTATCCAGTTGATCATGCCTCCTTTGCTCAATGTTCAGCCAAACTGTGTTTCCCAAATCTTACTGACTGTCATCTCTTCTACCCTTTAAATCATAATTCTGCCAACCCCTTCTCTAGGTACAAACCAGCAAGCTAATCCCTTGAAGGGCTTCACATTTACTCTTTCTAACTTTCCCTTTGTAGACAGGAACACAAAATGGTATTCTCAGTGCCCCAAATGGAGAACTTTCTGAAAGTATAAAAATGTTAAATTTGGTGACTGGACACCCATATTGGTCAATGCAGAAAATTATGAGCATTGAGCAGATTGTGCATGTCAGTTCCTGTTCTGTATTTCAGAGAGGTCTCTTGCCTGCTATTGTCACTAGAGTAACTAATGCAAAAAATAGATGTGAAGTATTTTGTCTATTCTGCTTTGTTTGTAAGAATTTTCCCATGGAACTGGATGTTATCCATGCCAATATTTTTTACAATGTGAGAATTTAACAGAATTATGTATTTAAGATGCAAATATTGTTAAGATGTGGTTGTAAGTTTATTCTGCAGTCTTTAGATTAAACAATGTTCTGTTCAAGAGAACCCAACTGTTTCACAAGCCAGAGCTGTCTGCCTCTCAATTTTTCTCTGTTTATTAACATCCCTCAATTTTGCCTTGCTGTCCTATTCAAAAGTTCCATCTCAGTTCAGGCCGAAACAGGAAGATGCCCAAGTAGGCAGATTTCTATTCAAAAGTAAAGCTTACCATATATCCATCTTCAATCTAAGAAACAGTGTTATGTAAAATGTGTTACATAATGATTTGGTAAGAATGTATGATATAATATATTCATAATTAGCACACCCACAAAAAAACAAAGGGACATTTTTTTAAAAAAAGGCTCACTTTAGGGCAGGAACATGTTATAGGCACCTGAGGCACCTGGAAAATTGCTCAAAGGTTTCTAGAAATATTTAAAAGATGTTCCAAGCCTGAAATGTTTAATACCATTTCCCCCCGAAAATAAGACCTGGTCTTACATTAATTTTTGCTCCAAAAGTCGCATTAGGGCTAATTTTCTGGTTGGGTCTTATTTTTGGTGAAATACTGTACTAAATGTGTTCCATCAGGCTGACGACCTTAACTGGGGCTTATTTTGAAGGTACAGCTTATATTACAAGCATCCTGAAAAATCATGCTAGGGATTATTTTCAGGGAAACATGGTATGATGGAACAAGAAAATAATTAGAGGTATGATTAGTGTGCAATAACTTAACTACATTAATTCAGGTTAAATAGCAATAGCATTTAGACTTATATACTGCTTCACAGTGCTTTATAGCCCTCTCTAAGTGGTTTACAGAGTCAGTATATTGTCCCCAATACTCTTGGTCCTCATTTTACTGAACTTGGAAGGATGGAAGGCTGAGTCAATAAAATATAATGAATATAAAATCAATACCTACAATTTGCTTCTGTTTTTTTCACAGATATTTGTAGTCCCAATGGGTAAAGAAAATTTTTCTCTCAACATGGTGGTGCAGTGGTTAGAATGCAGCATTGCAGGCTAACTCCGCCCACAGCCTAGAGTTTGATCATCCCGACAGGGCTGAAGGTTGACTCAGCCTTCCATCCTTCCGAGGTCAGTAAAATGAGGACCCAGATTGTTGGGGGCAACATGCTGACCTTGTAAACCACCCAGAGAGTGCTGTAAAGGACTGTAGAGCATCTATATACATCTAAACTCTATTGCTTGGGCTACGCTCCACATATGGACAACTCCCTGCATGCCAAGTAGCAGTCACGGAGAATCAGAAAAGAATATTTGGGAGAAGTTGAGGATATTCAGATGGAGTGCAGTCATGTGTAATGCAGCACAGCACTCAGAGCACAAATCTCAGTGAAAATGGTGGTTGCCTGGCCCTTGAAATGGCATTACAAGAGAGAAAAATGAAGTCAATATGTTTCTTTAACCCTTTACCCTAGACTTTTTCCTTTTCCCTTTTTCCTCCCCATCTTCCCATTATTTTCATATGCTTCATATTCATGTTCATATTTCTGTATTTTATATTTTGATAAACTAATAAAATATTGCCTTAAAAAAGAAGAAAGCAAAATTAAAGCCTTATTCCATTTGGGAGACTTTGCTGTAGATTCTGAGATGTTGGACACCTGAGTTCACCATCTTCTAACAGAAGAACCATCTTGAGATTCTCCAGCCTTAAGAGCCTGGATTCTTCAGAGGAAGATGCCAACCCTGGAAAAGTCCAGCTACCTCACATTCTGCAGCCCAACAGATTAAGAGCTCATCACAATAAGCAAGAGCCACGGTATTCCTTCTGGCATTCTCAATTTGGGGTGGTGAGGGGAAGACTGCCTCATTTGTTAGATGTTGATGTGTCACTAATACTCTTATACTATAATCTGCTACCTCATGTTTTTACTACAGAATATTTTGGTCCAATGATGAGTCCTCCTCTCCCACATGCCACTATCTTGTGCATATTTGTTTTGGTTTGAAGTTTTAAGATGTAAACAATGAGGGCTTGTTTTGAAGGCATAGGGAAGTTCATTGAACTAAAGTAGAAGTAAAACCCAGAAAAATGCAAAGAAGGAATCTGCAGGAAAGCACCTGAAAGCAGAACAAGAAGCAATGGATGGAAACTCATCAAGGAGAGAACCAAACTTGATTGCAGGAAATACGACTTCAGCAACAGAGTGGTCAATGTCTGGAATACTCTACCTGACTCTGTGGTTTCTTCCCCAAACCCCAAAAACTTTAACCTTAGACTTTATACTATTGACCTCACCCCTTTCCTAAGAGGTCTGTAGGCGTGCATAAGCTCACCAATGTGCCTACCATCCCTGTCCTATTGTTTCTTTTATTGTTTCTTCTATTTTTCTTATATGTATTCATTTCATGTATTCATAACTATGTTTACCCTTATACTTATTATCTTGTAAGCGATTGAGAAATCAAATAAATAAATAAAATAAATAAACCTAGAACTAAGGAGACATATCCTGACATTTAAGAACAATTAATCAGTGAAACAGCTTGTCTTCAGAAGTTGTGAGTGATCCATCACTGGAGGTTTTTAAGAAAAAAAATTGGACAGCCATGTATCCAGAATGGTACAGAGACATGATGGTGAACCTATGGCATAAAGCCATTTGTGCCAGCACGTGAGCTTCAGGCAAACTTACCTCACTGTGCATGTGCACGCCTCACAGCTGATTTTTGGGTGGTTTGAGGCCTTTTTTGGCCTCCCAAAGGCCTGAGGAAGGCTTCTTCAGGCTTCTACAAGCTTTGTAGGCTGAAATCTAGCCCCATTTCATCATTTTTGGTATTTTCAGAAAAACAGGAAGTGTGAAACGGGCTAGATTTCAGCCTACAAAGCTTGTAGAAGCCTGAAGAAGCCCTCAGGCCGAAAAAGGCCTCAAACCACCCAAAAATCACTGTGAGTCACAGTGCAGGTAAGGGGGCAGCGGGAGGCGGGGGTGGGGAGATTGCACGCGCATGTGTAGGGGGCATGGGGGGGGCATGCATTGCCTTCTGGGTGCTGGCACGTGAGCACGAGCATGCAAGCACAGGAGCCCAAAAAGGTTAGCCATTACCGGTATAGAGTCTCCTGCTTCAATAGGGAGGTGGACTAGAAGACCTCCAAGATCCCTTTCAGTTCTGTTGTTCTGTTTATTCTGTTCTGTTTATTCCTGTCAGACTCCTGGATTTGTAGAAAACAGCAGTTAGTCTCCTTCTGGAGACCTTGGCCAAAAGAGAAGGAAGGAGATTCAACATAAGGCATCAAATTGGGAAGACGGATTGCTTTCCTTGGAAGATTGCTTAACATTTCATGGTCACCTTTCTTACTTTATAAAAGTCACCATGTCTGGGACAGGGTGGAGAATAAGTCACTTTATTCAAAAAACACTTGGGAGAAGGAAAATATGCTATTTCCTTTCATTACCACTTTATTCTAGTTCCTTTTCTCTTATTGCTTGTATTTCCTAGTTTGATGCAGATGGATAGAATTTCAAAAGATTCTCTTACATCTCCTTTTAATTAGTACTTCTCCTAACTTTATATTATATTATCTTGCAAAGTCCGCAGGGGTCAGGAAGAAGAAACACTCCAAACAAAAGCATACAAGCTGAAGTTAATAAAACAAAAATTTGGAACCAACTAAAATGGCAGTTTCTCTCTTTGAGTCCCTAAAATGAATATTAAGAATGGCCCTCAAAAGAACTATAATTAAATTGCATTCTAACGTTATCAATTACAGAAGTAATGGTATTATTTTCAGCCATTGACCAGCCAGATATAACAGGCACGAATACAAGGAAAACAGAACAGTGCATTAAAAATAATAGCAGAAAATAAAACATCAGAATCACTGAAAGGAAAGAGAAAAACAACACTAACTTTATAATGTCCTGTAGATTAAATAAATTAATATAGGCTGTGTGAGTTTTGCATCTGGGTGCCGGAGCAATTATATGTAAATAAATATTTGTATCATAATAGAGGTATATCTTTTAATGCCATGCCAAAGCCCTTCGGCATTAGGGAAGAACTAATCCTGCATAGAATACAACAGGGCCTTTTTTGACTATTTCCCTTCTAGTCTTTCTCATAGCAAGACTCCACCAGCACACCTGTGCTGTATATTAGCTGGCTTTTGTCATCATTGCCACCCTTGAATGAAATCCCACCCAAAAGGATTAAATATATTTGTCTCTTCATTAATTTCCCTGAGGCAAGGCCAATTTATTTATTTATTTTTATTTATTAATTGGATTTCTAAGCCACCCCATCTCCCTGAGGACTCGGGGCGGCGTACAATCATAAAAAAACAGTACAGAATATACAATTAAAGAGAAATTAAATAAGAAACCCAATTTGCAGTCTAAAACAATAAAAACAATCATTTAAAACTCCCATCCCCCCCCCTCAGTCCAGGTCAACAAATTGGAACAACCATGTTTTTAAGCCCCGATGGAAAGAACGGAGGTCAGGGGCCACCCGAAGCTCCAGGGGCAGTCGGTTTCATAGGGTTGGTGCTCCCACAGGGAAGGCCCTACCCCTAGGGGTCGCCAGCTGACATTGTCTGGCTAACGGAACCCCAAGGAGGCCCTGTCTGTGGGAGCACATGGGACGATGGGAAACAGTTGCTGGCAGCAGGGTCTCCCATAAGTATCCCGATCCTAAGCCATGACAGGCTTTATAGGTCAACACCAGTTCTGCCTTTGGGGAAAGGGATTTTCAGAGATTATGCCCAGGGAAGAGCCATTGTAGAAGAGATGACATTGTCAGAGAGTGCCATTATGCGTGACTCCATTATGACACAATTATGAGATACAGGTAGTTCTTTACTTATGAGCACAACCCAGCTCGAAATTTCTGTTGCTAAACAAGTCAGCTATTAAGTGAATTTTGCCCCTATTTTACATCTTTTCTTGCCAAAGTAGTTAAGTGAATCTGTCAAGCCTGAAATTGACACATGTGTAGCCATTTTAAATATTAAATACCTGGACAACCCCTAAAATGGACTCTAGAATGCCAAAAAGCTTTTGAATTGTTAAAAAGGCATTTCACACAGGAACCCATTCTAAAACACCCTTACCCAGCATTGCCTTTTGTAGTGCAAGCCGACGCTAGCAATGTAGTAATGGCAGCTGTCCTACTCCAGAAAAATGAAAATGGAGATCTGCAACCCTGTGCATATACATCCAAAAAACTCTACACTTGGTCAAACGCCAGTTTTTGGTGGCCAAGAATGAAGCAAGACATTGAGGATTATGTAAAGAGTTGTGCCACTTGTGCCACAAGGAAAACCAGACCAGAAAAACCTCCGGGATTATTACAATCTGTAGCAGAGCCCGAAACCCTTCCCCCACATGTCTGCCACAGAGAAAGTAGGAAAAAGAATATATACTAAGCCTAACTAAAACAGCTACACATATGTCAATTTCGGGCTTGACAGGATCACTGCCGTTGTTAAATTAGTAACACGGCGGTTCAAATCAGTTGCCAAGCATCCAAATTTTGATCAAGTGACCACGGGCATGCTCTTTTCATAAGTGTGAAAAATGGTTATAAGTCACTTTTTTCAGTACCAATGTAACTTCAACACTAAACCTGTGGTGGGATTCAGCCGGTTCACACTGGTTCTAGTGAACTGGTTGTATAAATTACCCACCCACCCCACTATCAAAGTGGATCCTGGACACTGCACTGCAATGGAGAAATAGCCAATGGAGCAGGCAACGTGAGGGAAGGAGAGCACTGCTTTTCCTCTTTCTTCTTATTGCCCCTCCTCTTTTCCTTGCACCAGCTGCTCCATTGCCCATTTCTCCATTGCAGCACAGTGCCCAGGATTCACTTCGATAGAGGGTGTGTCTCTCTCCCTGAGAGAGCCGGTTGTTAAATTATTTGAATCTCACCACTGCATTAAACAAATGCTTGTGCAGCAAGTCACTCAGCTCTGCTCCAACCCTCCTGACCTTCTGTAAGAGCCTTAAGACCGGGCTCTGCCAATTGGTTCCAGAGAAGGGTCTTCATGTTGGGATGGTTGATACATTAATATCAGATCCCCCCCTCCCCTCTGTTCATCCTACTCACTCACTCCCCATATTTTAATTATTGTATTTTGCATTTTTATATTTTTGTAGTATTTTGTTTATATAGTTTTATCTTGTTAATATTGTAAGCCATTTAGAGGGACTTTATAGCAAGATGGGTGGCCAATAAATTAGAGACAGATAGATGGGTGGGTGGGTGGATGGATGGATGGATGGATGGATGGATGGATAGATAGATAGATAGTAGATAGATGCGTGGGTGGATGGATGGATGGATAGATAGATGATAGATAGATAGATAGATAGATAGATAGATAGATGGTAGATAGATAATAGGTAGATGATAGGTAGATAGATAGTAGATGGGTGGGTGGATAGATAGATAAATAGATAGATAGATAGATAGATAGATAGATAGATAGATAGATAGAGACTATCTGTAATGGAGGAAAACCAGAATGAAAAAAAACTGGTAAATGAAGAGCCATGGTTTTTCACTGCTGAAAAATACTGCTGAGTCTTTTCTATGCTATCAAAAACCTTACCTCCCTCCCAGTTGTACTCTTGAACCAAAAGCCTTTGTATTGCTTCCTATTTAAGTCTACCTTGCTTGCACAATCAGCAGTTAATCAATCTTGAGGTTTGTTTCAATCTAGAGACTTGGGCCAGTTAAGCCAAATATTTAACCACCCTTTCGATTTCTAGTGTCTACTTGAAGTCTTTATCAGTCCACTTCAATTCAGGCTTGTCAGATCATAAATCCGTTGGCTGCAGACCCCTTATTCTTCCTCTAGGTATCAAAAAAAATTATATTGTTGTAATTTATAAAGCACAAGATGACAAAATCCCCATTAGGACTATTGTGAGTCGGTGCCAAAAGGTAATCTTGTTAAAAATATCACCACCTTCTCATCTCTGGGATTTTCCGGGTGGTCTGAAAAGTGGATCCAAAAAATAATGCCACAAACAGCAACGCAGAGTTACCGGGGCCAAGAAAGCAGATGTGTCAATAATTATTGCAAACTGGAAACAGATGTCAACCCATCTTGAATAATAAATATAATGAAAATATTTCCTTTGGTCTCTCGGGTCTTCAACAGACTCCAAAAAAAAAAAATAACAATGATTTTTAAAAATATCCTGAAATCTTAAAAATACATCTCATTGAGTCTACATCTGATCTTATTGCGCGGAAAAGATTCCATCCCAATCCCCATGGATGATGAGGTAGGGTGCTTGTCATACCAAATATGATCGCTGATCAGGTGAACTCTTTCATTATTCCAGTTTTCTTGAATTGGGATCTCATCCAGATATCTCCTTTGGATTTTATCTCTCTAAACTCCTAGCCCTTGTATACCCTTGGATTTTGTATGGTCTCCATAGTGAAAGGTGAGCCAGGTGAGGGAAAACTAGTTTATACTTGGCACTATCTCAAATAAAAGTGTGATCCCTGAATGGAGGATGAATGACTTCTTGGTCCACTGTTGCTGATAAACTACAAGGAGAGAAAACATTGAATGCATCAATTATAAGGATTCAGATGCATAGTTTTGAACCAAGTGTGCCTGCCCCAATGGTGATTTGGTTAATAGTTTCTCTCTCTCTCTTTATCTATCTATCTATCTATCTATCTATCTATCTATCTATCTATCTATATCTATCTACTAACCATCATCTATCTATCATCTATCAATCTATCATCTATCTACTATCTATCTATTATCTATCTACTATCTACTATCATCTATCTATCATCTATCTGTCTATCTCTCTATCTCTCATCTATCTATCTATCTATCTATCATCTATCTATCATCATCTATCTATCATCTATCTATCATCTGCCTGCCTGCCTTGCCTGCCTGCCTATCTATCTATCTATCTATCTATCTATCTATCTATCTATCTATCTATCTTTATTGGTCGTCCATCTTACTATAGGGTCACTCTAAGTGGCTTACAATGTTAACAAGATAAAACTATATAAATAAAATACTACAAAAGTAGAAAAATGCAAAATATAACAGATCTCTCCTCTCTATCTCCTCTCTATCATATCTATCTGTCTGTCTGTCTATCATCTATCTATCTACAGAATTTTTCAATATGATAATATACAGTGTTCAAAACAAAGAACAAATATAAGAAATAAGAAATTCTGTTGAGAAACAAGAAAGAAATTTGAAAAAGAGGGGGAAATAAAAATGGGCCTTCCATCCTATTGAATCATTGTCATGTTAAACTTTTCCCATTTTTGTCTCATTTTTAACCCACAAATCCTGAAATTATCAATTCAGGGTTTTTCTTTTTCTTTTAAAATTTCCAGTCTTTTTTTTTTTAAGGTCACTATTTCTTTGGACAAACAGACCATTTTTTCAAAAGCTTCCCCCCACCCTTTCACTCATTTCCCTCATGGTTGTTCATATCTTCTCAGACTTTCTTTGTCTGTTGTTACTTATTTTTGTCTGCTTGACTGTGTTGGACCTGGAAGTAAACAGTGGTGGGATTCATTTTTTTTACTACCGGTTCTGTGGGTGTGGCTTGGTGGGTGTGGCAGGGGAAGGATACTGTTGAATCTCCAGTCAGAGGTGGTATTTGCTGGTTCTCTGAACTACTCAAACTTTTCTGATACCTGTTCTCCAGAACTGGTCAGAACCTGCTGAATACCATCTCTGGAAGTAACCCTCTTGTGTGCTGTGCTGTAAATGTAATGGAAAGCCAAGGAAGAAAATATAGATGTCAAAGGGGACAATCAGAGATTAGCCTTTCCATCCCCAGTCACTTTTAATTCCAGTTTTGCAATCCCACTACCCTAGTAGAGTTTTCTGTTCTTCTGAAAGTGTGTTCCAATCTGGTCATTAATAAAATATTTCTCTCTAACTCAAAGTACAGGTGGTCCTCAACTAATGACCACAATTGATCCCAAAATTCATGTTGCTAAATCAGACCTTCATTAAGTGAATTCCCCCCCCCCGTTTTATGACTTTTCTCACCACATTCGTTAAGTGAATCCTTGCAGTTCTTAAATTAGCAACTTGGTTGTTGAGTGAATCTGGCTTTCCACGTTGACTTGGCTTGTTGGAAAGGTTGCAAAAGAGGATCATGTGACCCCGGGATTCTCCAACTGTCGTAAATATGAGTCAGCTGCCAAGTGCCTGAATTTTGGTCACGTGACTGCGGGGATCCTGCAATGGTCACAAGATTGAAAAATGGTCATGTCACTTTTATTGGTGCCATTGTAACTTTGAATGGTCACTAAATGAACTTTTGGACTACCTGTATATCACCCTGAAATATTCACAAGGACCAGATTTAGAAGTCTCTATACATCCTGGGCAGTGGTGGTATTCTACTGGTTCGGCCCGGCTCGGCTGAACTGGTAGCAACGATGAGCAGCAGAGAGCAAACCGGTTCTCTCCGCCGCTCTGCTGTTGGGCCCACCCGCTCCCATGCTCACTTTTATCCTCTGAATTTGAAGTTCAGCTGCTTTGCGCGGCACAGAAGAGGATAAAAGTGAGTAGAATACCAAGCCACGCCCACTGAACCGGTGGTAAAGATATTTGAATCCCACTGATCCTGAGGGTCTCAAATCAAAGCAGGTAAAAAAAAAGAAATGGCTGAGTCTTCATTGCCAAATCTTTGGTAAAAAATTTAAGTGGGATAGAAGAAGTTGCATTCAGTTGACCCATGGCCAAAGAGTAGAAGAATGATATGAACAATGCTTCTGACACTTGTCTCCCACAATTTCTGATGCGCCTATATTAATCCATTACCATCCCAACTGATGTAATGTACAGAGTCCACATTATCAGTCACCTTGTTCATTTTGTCCATTGCAAAGTTCTCCTTTGTTTACTAATGCCAACATTTGGGAATCCAACTTTTATCTTCCACCTCCCTGCAAACTCAGTTGGCTTTCTTCCATCTCTCCTCCCCTGAGACTGTTTGCTACCCTCATCAAATTTCACAGGGTGTCTTCTTCCAGTTTCTCTCCCCAGAAAAGATCAACAGAATTATTCCCTTCCACCATCCATCTTCGTACTAGCACTCCTTCCAAAATTAGGCTCATTATAATTCTCTACCTGCCAGTTATGCCAGAAGATATCTTTAAAGCAACAGCTAAACCATCCATGACCTTCTCTTTCGAGTTCTCACTAACTGGAGATTGGTGATAATGGCTGGTAGGGCAAGTAAGCCTGGCTGGGGAAGTTCAAAGCTGATGTAAAAGAAAAGTTTTTGCCCTGAGATACGTGTCTTAAATTGCTGTGTTTGCCCCAGTGTGCTGAAGACTGCAATCTTGTCAACCCCAAACAAAATACACTTCTCAACAGCTTCTTCCAGGTGTTTGTAGTTGGCCTACCTTCTGGGCCTATTATGGGCCTCCTGAAATATGTGTCAAAGAATTATGAGCATCATTTGACTTTGTTTTATTTATAAATGAGTTGAAAATTATATTCCCACATACTAAGGAATGAGCTGGTCGATCAGAAAGGTCGGCAGTTCAGCAGTTCGAATCCTTAGTTCCGTGTAATGGAATGAGTTCCCGTTCCTTTCCCAGCTTCTGCCAACCTAGCAGTTCGAAAGCATGTAAAAAAATGCAAGTAGAAAAATAGGGACCACCTTTGGTGGGAAGGTAACAGTGTTCTGTGCACTTTCGGCATTTAGTCATGCTGGCCACATGACCACAGAGACGTCTTTGGACAGCACTGGCTCTTCAGCTTTGAAATGGAGTTGAGCACCACCCCCTAGAGTCGGGAACGACTAGCACATATGTGCAAGGGGAATCTTTACCTTTTTAAGGAATGAGAATGAGCTCCACAAAGTGCTGGGATACCTTAGATAGGTTGACAGGACAGTTTCTGTGGCTGTTTCATGGTTGCCTCTTGGGAAACAAAGGCAACCTAGTCAATTCCAATTTCAGTAGAACTGGACAATCTTTTAGAGAACCTTATCTGGCATTATTCACATCTTCCATGCAAGACCCTTGGTTTTCTTGATAAGAACAGCAATATTTATCTTTCTGCACTGAATCTCTGAAAACAGCACCATCTAAAACAAGAGCTTGTTAAGCAAAATATTGTGGAAACCAACCAGAAACAAATTCCAGGTCTTTAAATATTTATAATGCCCAACTTTGATCCTTATTTTGACAGAAGAATACAACGCTTTCTTCCATTGCCCTATCTTTTTCTTCTGCAAAGAATTGGGACATAAACTGGAGCCATATAGATGGAGGTCAACACATTCTACTTCGTGAAGCCCCAGCCTTAGTTGGAAAGCTATCAGAGAATATCTTCTGGAGATAGATGACTTCAGGAGGTTGTTCTGACTAAGCCCTGTTCAAAGAAAAAGAAACATGAGGAGATTGCTTATCAACCATCTGGCAAAGATCATTCGGCTTCTGCGAAAATAAGTATTAGATCCCCATTAACTTTTTTTTTTTTTTGCGATTCATTTTTAAATCAACACTAATACAAAAGCAAACACACGCTGTATGGAAATTTATGTTTCAAGGTGTGGAGGTGATTGCTAGCTTAGAGCCAGATGAATGGAGCATTTCCCCTGTGTGCTTTAGACTTGCTTGTAGTTTTCACATGAGGACAAAGAGAAAGGCTGTTCAAGGGCTGCCAAACCACTGCATGACCAGACCTTCAGGTCTGAGAAGAGATCAACCCCCTGTTGGAAGAAATATCCTTCTGGGTTCAGTTCCAAATGGGGAAAAAGAGACTGGAAACATGGAGGCTGTTTGGAAAGATGGTTTAACGGTGGACAGGATCACATGCCTTGGGAGCTCATGGGTGAAGAAAAAGGGAGGAGATGCTGAGAGTCCCTGGGTTTTATGTCCTCTCTGGCCTTGAACTTCCTGGGGCACAGGAAGATTATCCTGATTGGTTGCTGTCAGAGGTCATAGTTAGCTTTGTAGGCTGTCTGTGTGCTAAGTTTGGTTGAAACTTGGTGGGTGGTGCAATGAAGGGCAATGAAATGGCTCTGCCTGAAAAAGGTACATCTTGGTTAAGTAGAATAGACTGGCCCAGGCCTTAATGGCCCATTAACAAAGGTGGGAGGGCTGAGTTTCTGCCTCTCTGAGTTTCTACTTCTCTTTTAGGGGAAATATTCTGCCTTTTTAGTGTATCCCAAAATATTTCACATCTCTAGGAGAGGGGTGGGTTTTGACCTCCAACACCCCTTCAGGGTCAGCTCGGGGGGCAGAGAACAGCCCAACCCAATTTCTTCAAATTCTGGACCATCAACTGGAAAAAGATGATCCCAAAGGATTGTTATTTTTTGCTTTTTTAAGAACTGTACTTGGAAAAAGATCCACAGGTGAATTCACTCTGTTTACAAATGTTTCCTCTTTCTGGTTACGCCAACAATTACTCCAGTGCTGCCTGAATAGAATGAAGAAATAAAAGGGAAATGTTTCAGCTTGTTTGAAATATGAGCTTTAAAAACTAGGATATGTTTGCTTCTCCTGGAAGTTTGAGTACTGCAACCTGAAGTTCAGGTGGCAAAAGGTGGCTCTCCCCAGACAAAGACAAAAGAAGGCACAGATTGGCACAAAGTGTATACTGTATGCCAGTTTGTACTTTTAGATGAATAGAATTGGGAAGTCATTGCTCATGGGAAATACCAAGGTAAATGATGACCCAGGACATGGCACAAAGGCAACACAGTCAAATAATCAAGAAGAGTCCCTTCATTATCTACAATTTGCCCCCAATGTCCAGGTTACCTTCAGCTGGAGAAAAACTCTCCCAGGAACAGCCTTTAACTGTAGAAAATTCAGTCCAAAACAAGGTATACAAAAACTGTAACTTAAAATCCAAGCAAACCAAACTGAAGTAATTAGCTTGACAGGGCAGGAGAAGGAATTTCAGACTTGAAAGCACAGCAAAACTCACATGGTTGGGAAGATGGCAGGAACACAGATAAAGCACAATGATACAAGATAAATTTGAGTTTGCTCCCAACAGCTTGCTGCATGCAGCTTCCTTTTTTATACACTGTGTTCCCATCTGCAGCTAATGAAGGGAATCAGGGCCCTTTCCTCCCCCATAAGCCATGCAACCCATGTTGCTCTCTTCTCCGTTCCTTCCTGCATGCCCTAAGATGAAGAGGGGGTGGGACTGGGTCTTCCTCTGAATTCCCTATCCCTTGCTCTACCTCTCCCCTGCTCTGCCCAGCTGGACTTTGCCCTTCCCCAGTTTCTTCCACAGCCACACTCCCACTCCCTGTCAGTTGTTTGGCTTCCTCCTCTGAGTCAGATTCCGATAGGGGCATGACAGTAGGTATCACCTCAGTGCAGCAGTGGAATCCTACCTGTTCCACTACCGGTCCGGTGATCGTGCATGTGCATGTACCTAATGTGCATGCAGCTTTCCACACACCAGCTGAGGCCTGCAGTGCCAATCAGCTGAGAGGAGAAAGAAGAGAAATGTGCAGGGGCAGGTGGGAGGGCTGATTCTGTGCTTTTCTCTTCTTTCTCTCAGCTGATCTCGGAGGCTTTTTCACTACAGGTTTGGCTGAACCAGGCCAAACTGGTAGCATACCACCACTGCCTCAGCAACTCTGAGATCCCCAGTCTTATTTCCTTGGCTCCTACTTCTGAAATTGGATTTGGACATGCTACTTTTCAGATTGTAAAATTGAATACAACTTTTCTGGCTATGAAAATGACAATTCTCTGTGCAGCAAAAAAATTTTTGGCCATGCAAAATAACAAGTGTTTCTGGGTGTTCTCCCAATTGTCAGGTTTTTTTAAAAAATTTCAGTCCATGTAAGATTTTTCCCCACTGGTCACATTAAATGGACTCTTAAGATAAAATCTTTTCCATTTTTTCCCATGTTTAAGAATTTGAATACATCTTTTTGTTCTCCCATTTCCTTTCTCCCAGACAATGGTTCCTCATCCATTTAAAAAAAATTATTATTAACTTGTTGATCCTCTGGATCATTTTTAGTGGGTTCCATCGGTGAAATTGTGAGGAATAATCCTGGCAGAAAGCCAGTAAGCCATCTAGAAAGTCTACTTTAAAGGGTAGTGGGATCTTCCCCAGTGTTGGAAGAAATAATCCAACTGGTTCAGTTCCCAGTGGGGAGAAACTCAATGGAAACATGTAGGTTGTTTGGAAAGATGGTTTATTGATGGACAGGACCACAGGGGTTTGAGGTTCTGGGCAGCTGACCACACGGACAGTGAGAGTTGTTTATACCCTCACTTGGGCATTGCCCTTGAGCTTCCTGTTCCTGTGCAAGAAATGTATTCTATTGGTTGCTATCAGACTCCCATGGGGCTATGTAGGGGTCATAGCTAACTTTGTCTGAACTCCCAGGTTTGGTTGAAACTTGGAGGGTGATGAAATGTGTCCAAGTGGTTGTGCCATGTGGTGAGCTCTGCTGATAAATAAACCTATTATGTCCTGGAGGGTCATGTCTTAATCCCATCACCCTGTAGCTGAAGGTCTTTTGTCTTGTAGATAGGCTGGCCCAGTCCTTCTAAATAGGTACCAAATATCTGCTGGGGGCAGGGAGCTGCAGGGAGCTGCTCTTTGTCTTTAAAAACATGTTTCTCCTTTTCTCATCCAGGGAAATGTAATATTCTGCGTTTTGAATATTTCCTAGAATATTTCATTCTTCTAGGAGAGGGATGGGTGCTAACTTTCTACACCAGATAAAGTACTTGTGTTGGGGCCCAGATGATAGAAAAAGGTTGAGCTCAACTCATGGAGACTTTGAAGACACCTCCATGCAATTTTCTTGACAACAATATGACCTTTTTTCAGGATCTCTTTTCAAGTTGCTGGGTGAATTCCATATTTGCTTGAAATTCTCCAGTAAACACAATTTCAGTCATGATCCTACTTAGCATTTTGAGGCCACTACATTTGACCAGGTACTTCCACTTAGTTGGGCAAAGTAAAGAAAATGCAAGAAAATAAATTCCCATGATGTAAGGGCATTTCTGGTCACGGGGTATGGATTTTGGTTTATGGTTTTCCAGAACTCATATCTGGTTCATTGTGGTTAGCTTCAGAGCAGGATTTGGGTCCTTTGAAGCTAGTTTTCAAATTACAGCTAAAGGAAAAGAGGGAAACATTTTTGAGTGAGAGGAAATGTTCAGCCTCTATCTAGAAATATTATGTCAACATCAACCCATTTAAATCCAAAATAGTGGAAAGTAATAGGTCCATTGCCTTTTTTTTTAATCAAGGGAGGGAGCAAGTGAATTGAAGTTGAGCCCTTTAAAGTATTGTTGGTTTCAATAAAAAAAAATTAAAGTATTTATTTAAATTCTATCCAGCAAGGTCAAAGAGATTGAAGGTGCACAAATTTGGTGGAATGTGTCCCTAACACATATAATAATGGACTGTCACCAAATGTGTATTGTTAGTATTTGCATGAGTCCACATTGGGGTGGGGGGTCTCCTATCTTGGCAACTTTAGGACTTATGGACTTCAACTCTCAGAATTCCTCAGCCTGCTGGCTGGGGAATTCTGGGAGTTGAAGTCCACAAGACTTAAAGACTTGAAAAAAACCAATTTGCCAATCTACCAAAGAAAAGTTTACTTTTGAATTTTCCCATTTAATTATATGCTTTTCCAATGTCGGTTAGTACTAACAAATATATTTTATTCATATCAACTTTCACTCACACTGTTAAGAGGAGATAATTATGTTTTATGTTTTATTTACATGCAGTGACATGTATTTTTCTCCGACTCCTGTGGCACATGCCAACATGAAGGGAAAATTTGTCTTATTAGAATATGTTAATGAACTTGCATAATTTTTTAATTAGCAGGAACGGGGACTAGAAAAATAACATTGCATTTCATCTTTTTCGTGTTATTTGGTAATTATTGTCTCTGTAATAACAAAAAAAAAGGTTTCTAAGCAACTTGCAGGTTTATCCTTTCCAGCTGCAAAGTACACTATTAAAACCAATGTTTAATTAAACTTACATTGCTTGAAGCAGTTGTTTAATCATAAGACAATCAATGTGTGTTTCCAAAAATCTTCATAAACAAGAATCCTTTTAAGTAGATGGCATGTTGACACATTATCCCATGCATAAATCATACCGTGTATTAATTTTTAGCCCTTAAGAAATGTTTACTCTTACTCTGCAGAAACGGACTTGGTCACTGAAATGGTGTCTCACATAAACTATGACTTTCCCTTAATAAATGCTGACCAGTTTAAGGTTGTGGAACCTTTAGAAAAGAAACCCACAGTTTTATAGCAACTAGAGAGAAAGAGCATTTGTCTAGTTGTTTAATCAGATTTAAGCAGAAGAAAGATCTCCAGAGCTATATATAAATATCATGGTTCACAACAAAGTGTCCTGTTAACTTTTCTTTCTTTCCTTTTTCAGGGAAATCCAGAGTTGGAGGTGTTGACCATGAAAATGAAATGTGTACAGCAGTGGTGGGATTCCCAAAAAAATTACTATCGGTTCTGTGGGCATGGTGTAGCTTGGTGGACATGGCTTGGTAGGCGTGACAGGGGAAGGATACTGTAAAATCCCCATTCCTCCCCATCCCACTAACCTGGTTTCCAGCTCCGTTCTCCTGTGCAGGGCAACAAAAGAAGACCCAGCCGATCAGCTGGGACTCAAGAGGCAGAGAATAGATGGGAGCAAGGCCAGTCAGGGGTGGTATTTGCCGGTTCTCCGAACTACTCAAAATTTCCACTACCGGTTCTCCAGAACTGGTCAGAACCTGCTGAAGACCATCTCTGCTGTAGAGGTATTATCTTTACTGGACCAGTTGAAATTGGATGACTTCATTATAAGTTTTCAGATTTCAAGGACTAGTCATTCACCAAGTTGGTCTGGGGAAAAAAGGTAAAGGCATTGCCCAAGATTTAGTAGTCTAGGAAGCCCAAGAAACTCTTGTGCCTATATCTTAATAGATATGTTGTACTGCCTTGAATGAGAAATATTCTCCATCATATCCTTTCAGATTATAAATTGTAGTTTGAAGGGAAGTAAACAATCTCTTGGTGTTCCTCATTTCTCTTGAGTCTTCATTTTCTTGAGGTCTTCTCAGAAGGTGTCTTGGAGGACAAGAATGATCTACAGAATAGTTACAGTTAAGGAAAACCAGAATCAGAACTGCCTCACCACCTTCCTTACCCCTTTCATACAGTATAGGAAACCTCCTATCCCTTCATCATGTTATACTCCACCAAAGAGAATAGAAGGACTAAGGGGGACATGATAGCAGTATTATAGTATTTCAGAGACTGTCACAAATAAGAGGGGGTCAATTTTCCAGATCACCAGAGGACAGGGCAAGAAGCAATGAATGGAAACTAATCAAGGAAAGAAGGAATCTATAGTTAAGAAGAAACTTCCTAACAGTGAAAACAATTAATCAGGGGAATGGCTTGCCTTCATGGTGGGTGGATGAATGGATGGATGGATGGATGGATTAAATTGCTCTCTTCTGGTCTGTCCTACAACCTGTCTTTCTATTAGACAAATGTTAAGACCCATGAAGTCTGTCTGCAATTGGAGATGCCCAATTCTCATTACATTTGCCACTTCATTTGCTTCATCGCTTGCCACAAAGATTGCAAAACCTTTGTGTTCATGCAAACTGTAGTTGCAAGAACATGTTCATTGGTGAGGTAAGGAAAAGTCATAAGTATGAAGCATCTGGATTTTGAACACGTGACCATGGGAATGCCACAAAGGTCGTAAGTGTGAAAAATGGTCATAATTCACTGTTTTCAGTTCCAATGTAACTTTGAATGGTCACTAGATGAACTCTTGCAAGTTGAAGACTACCTTTATTCCAGGGTATCTCTTTAAGTAATTATAATGTTTTGAATGTCATTAATGCCCTGTTGCCTATTTAGCAGTAGCTCATTGAATAAGTATCAGTTCCACTTATCCAGCTTGAGGGACAACTATTTTGCTTGAAGTCTATTGATGCTGATCATCCGGTCTGCACTAAATAAGCTATTCTGGAGCTGGGTGCCTTTCTATCCAGAGCAACATCCTCTCCTTTGCACAATCAGGTGTCATCTCTCCCCTTAAGATCCCGACAGCCAAAATTTCCTACGAAGGTGGATTCGTCATGCCACCCATGAAATCCTTACTCCTCGGTTATGAAAGTGTCTTTGGTTGCAAAACTATCTCCCTGTCTGCCCATGGCGAGACTATGAGGAAATGCTGGGGGTGGATGAAGTTCTTAGCAACCTCCAAAAAGATGAATGTAGGTGGAATAGAAATCAGGAGTAACTTTATGGGGAAAAGAATCAAGTTCGGTGAATGCCATTTTGAATGTGGTGTATAGAATTTAATTACCCTCGAGCCCAATGTAGAGAAAAGAAAGGTTTTACAACATAGAGAAGAGTAATGTTTTAGCTGGAGGCTAAAACATATGAAGAATGGATGCAGGAATTGGGTTTGTCTAGTCTACTGAAAAGGACTAGGGAGACATGATAGCAGTTTTCCAATATTTGAGAGGTTATACAAAGAAGAGTGGAGGGTCAACCTATTTTCCAAAGCACCAGTAGGCAAGACAAGAAGCACTGGGTGGAAACTAATCAAGGAGAGAAGCAACCTGCAGAAACTTCCTAACAGGGAGAGCAATTAACCAGTGGAAGAGCTTGCTTTCAGACTTTGCGGGTGCTTCATCACTGGAGGTTTTTAAGAAGAGACTGGACAGCCACTTGTCAGGGATGGTTTAGGATCTTCTGCTTGAGCAGGGGATGGATAAGAAGGCCTCCTAGATCCCTTCCAGCTCTGCTCTGACTCTAAGGAGAAATTTCCTGACAGTGAGAACAATTATCCAGTGGAAAGGCTTGCCCTTAGTAGTTGTGAGTGGTCCATCTCTGGAGGCTTTTAAGGAGAGACTGGACAGCCACTTGTTTGGAATGGTATAGGGCCATGAGGGCAAACCTATGGCACGCATGGCAGAGGTGGTCCACAGAGCCCTTTCAGTGGGCATGGATGCTGTCACCAGCTACTCTTCTGATTTCTGGTGTGCACATGCATGCCAACCAGCTGGTCTTGGTTTCAGGCCATTTTGAAGCTGTTTTTGCCTGAAAAATGGCTGGAATACAGCCTGAAAATGGCCCAAAAATGGCATGAAAATGGCCTGAAAAATGGCCTGAAAACAGCCTGAAAGCAGCCTGAAAAATGGCCTGAAATGCCCTGAAAAATGGCCAGAATACAGCCTGAAACTGGCCTGAAAATGGCCCCCAAAATGGCTGAAAATGGCCCCCAAAATGGCCAGAATACAGCCTGAAAACAGCCCAGAAAATGGCCTGAACATAACCCCCAAAATGGCCTTAAAATAGCCCCAAAATGGCCTGTTTTCAGGGGATTTTTCAGGCATTTTCCGGGTATTTTTCAGCTGTTTTTCAGGCCATTTTCAAGCCATTTTTGGCCCAAAAATGGCCAGAATACAGCCTGAAAATGGCTCCAAAGTGGCCCCAAAACAGGCATGCATGCACCAGCTGTCTGGTCTTCAGTTTTCCAATGCTCCCACAGGCACACACAGGCACGCGTGTTCCGGTTTGGGCACTCGGTGCCGAAAAGGCTCGCCATCACTAGTCTAGGGTCTCTTGCTTGTTCAGGGGGTTGACTAAAACACTTCCAACTCTGTTATTTTGTTCTGTTCAGTTGTAGCACAACTGCTGAGATGGCTTCCTATTTTTACTGCTCTCTAGCTTTTCAAAAGAGAACTTCCACCACCTCCCTGCAGCCCGACAGGGTGCAAACCAAAACATTATTCAGGATGTTAGAAAGGTCTGTCCTGTAACCTATACGCTCCCTTCTGTGGGTGCTACTTGTGCCAATTGTAACTTGACGGTACAGTTGCCCAAAAATGAAGACGTCGTTTTAAATCAGCCTTCGGGTGAATGCAAAAATTGTTAAATTAAATTCAGCTCCCCTCGTCTGATTTTTTTTTAATTATTCATGCGTTATAGCTGCGACATGTATAATTCAACTGGGAGTGGCAGTAAAAAGAGAGATGGCTATATAAATTAAAGCTGTCTCCAAATGCTGTTTTTCAAAATGAATCACTGTTCAAAATTCATTGCAAAGTTGAAGCTTGCGGGGCGGGGAGGAGTTCTCTGTTCTTTATGAAGCAAAGGACGAGAACGACTCGCGTCCCTTTTAGAGCAAATATTTCTGGGATAAGAATTTAAATGAAATTACGGGCCATGCTACGAAAGAAGCAGAGAGTGTTACTTGTTGACAGGGAAGTGAGCAAGCAGTTTACAGCTGTTCAGGAGGAGGACTTGGGGTGGGGGGGGAGAAATTCTTCTGCCTGGATGTTGAATTCCTAGATGCCAAATATGGACTTGACTGAATGGAGTAGATAGATTGACGATGACATGGATAGTACAGCATATTTAGATCACTTCTGAGTTAGTACAGCTGATCAAAATGTTAAATATGTCTCATCCAAGGATCAAGTGGTAAATAAGCAATAAGCAGTAGAAAATGATGAGAAGCTTCGGGAATGGGCACAAGGCAGATCGAGATTTTGTTTTTGATATTTTGTTGAATGACTGACTTAGCGACAATCCCAGCGATTGTCACCTTTAGCTCCAAATCAGATTAGTGGTGCAGATGCTCCCTATGATTGTCCCAAAGGTGCTTTTTTCAAAAGGCAACTGGACTTTCTGTTTTTTCTTTGAAGACGTTTCACTTCTCATCCAAGAAACTTCTTCAGCTCATGAAGAAGCTTTTTGGATGACAAGCAAAATGTCTTCAAAGAAAAACCAGAAAGTCCAGTTGCCTCTTGAAAAAGCACTTTTTGGGGACAACCATGACCTGGATGACTGAGAATCTCCATAGACATTGAGGCTTCCTATGGATTAACCAGGTGCATGGGGATAAAAGTTGGCTCAGTGTCCATGGAGATTTTCAATCATTCATGTCATGGTTGTCCCACAGATGCTTTTCCAAAAGGCAACTGGGTTTTCTTAGGGTTTTTTTTTTCTCTCATCCACTTTAGTTTAGTTTAGTTTAGTTTAGTTTAGTTTAGTTCATTGTCATTGCACCTCGTACAATGAAATCAAACACCATCTTCAGTGCACATCATGACCATGAAAATAAACACAAACACACATCCTTCACACTCCACACATTGAACCGAAAACCCCCAACACCACACCAACACTGCACTATACAGCAGAATTCAACAGAGCGACTTGTCCTGGGATAGAAGCTGTTTTTCAGCCTATTTGTCCTTGTTTTTATTATCCTGTACCATCTGCCAGATGGTAATTGTTCAAAAAAAAGGGTGCCCAGGACGAGATGGATCTTTGAGAATGTTTTGGGCTTTCTTAAGGCATTGGGAGCTATAAAGCTCTTCCAAAGAGGGGAGAGGGCAACCAATGATCTTTTGAGCAATGACATTAACCCTCTGGAGTGCTGTCCTATCTGCCACTGTGCAATTGGCAAACCATACCCAGGTTAAGATTGATCTTGGATGAAATATACTTAACATTTTGATCAGCTGTACTAACTCAGATGTGATTTGAAATATGCTGTAGTATCCATGAAAATGTTTTGCTTCTCTTCCGAGAAGCCTTAGAACTGGAGTCAGAACCAAAGAAACTTCTTGGATGAGAAGTAAAGCATTTTCAAGGGGGAAAAAATCAAGAAAGTCCAGTTGTCTTTCAGAAAAGCATCTTTGAGGCAACAGGTTGGATCTTTAAGGTCTGCAAGTCTGAAGTCTTGCACTGAACTAAACCACAAAAAGTTCCATTGTCTTGACCTTGACATCAAAGGCAACCTCTAGAAGAATGCAGGATTGAGAAAGCTGGGACATATGAAGATGACATTGAAGATTAAAAATATGTATTATCAATGATAAATTTATCCATTCTAGCATCTTTCTGTTTTCAGAGTTTTGCACTTGTGCCATCTCGATATCTCTCTCTGAGCATGCCGACAATTTGCTCTGATTCCTTGCTGACTCTGTTCCTATTGTCACTGAGGCATTGACCACGCACAGAAAAATGTCATAGAATATTTGTTCATGGTTCCCATTGTTAGCTTCCAGCTCATACTCCAAGGTATGAATTAAGCACAGATGGAACAAAACAGCACCAGTTTAGAGATATTTGCAAGACTGACAGCCAATTCCTGCAAAACCCAGAGTAACTCATATAAACTTGTCCGAGAACACCCTGCAGGGACAGGGTTGAGGTGGTTCTAGTTCTAGCCAATTTGCTTTAAGAAGAATTTGCCTTACGTCTACAAAACATGACAATCACTTTGATTCTGAACATGAAAGCAAGCGATAATCTTGTCCTTCTTCCAGTAAACGTGGAGACAATGCATCATTAATGTTTTTAATTGTGTATCTTACTTCCAGTCTCTCTCAATTGCTTCCAAGAAGCATGTACCCCAACTGATTAGAGTCTAGCAATCTACCTTGGCCAAACCCAGAAAGCTACAGGGACACCGTTGGATCTGATGGGTACTTGCCTAAGAATGGACCACCTGGACATCAGAAAAGCCCAGGGTAAATGAGAAAGGAGGTCTCCACCTTCACACACCAAGGCCACAGCAAGATCCTGACACAGGGTTACCAAGAAACCTAGGAGTTTGGCTCTACTGAAAGAATTGTTTACCTTTACAATACATGTAACCAACCCATGGAGCTAATTCCTTTACTCTCACTCTGTTCCTCTAGGCAGAATGGTCTAGAATTTCATTCTTCTGATGCTTGGCAATGTTCTGATATTTACTATAAACTTACTCGCTGACAGTTCAGGCTCATTTATTCTAATACCCAAGTTCTAAAAAAACACAAAACACTTAATTGTTCAATTATCTCTTTTATGCTTAGTTCAAAAGAACTGAATGTACTCATACTAAAGGTGTAGGGAAGAGGGGGGGAATTGCCATGGAGAAGCTGCTAAGTCCCCAGCTCCTTCTTGTGAAACAGGAAAAGCAGGAAAGGTTGCATCAAAATAATGCCGAGCTGGAGTGCTTTGGACAAGTACGCAAACAGGGTAGGCTCCAGATAAATAAACTGAGTCTACAGCTAAGTTGTTTAGAACTTTTTCTACAAGATTTCCCTAACCTGTTCCTCTCTGGATCACTTGGGACCAGAAAGGGGGAATTTGGGGATCTTAGAAACAGGAACCACACCACTCCAGGAGTACAGTGGAACCTGGGGGAGTAACTCTTGAATTATGTACTGAGACATGAAGTAATCGTCATTTCCAGTCATAACAGAATTACAGAAGAGTTGGAAGGGATCTTGAAGGTCTTTTAGTCTAACCTCTTGCTTAAGCAGAAGACCTTATTCCATTCCAGACAAATGGTTGTTTAATCTCTTCTTAAAAGCCTCCAGTGATGAAGCACCCACAATTTCTGAAGGCAAGTCGTTCCGCTGATTAAGTGTTCTAATTATCAAGACATTTCTCCTTAGTTCTAAGTTGCTTCTCTCCTTGGATTAGTTACCATCCATAGTTTCTTCTCTTGCCTTTAGGTGCTATGGAGAATAGGTTGAACCCCCCCCCCTCTTTTTTGTGGCAGCCCTTCAAATATCAGAACACTGCTATCATGTCAGTGTGCTGAGGGGTCATGCTCACTTCATTGATGCATTTTTTTTTTTGCAATAATATAAGGGTCCTTGCCTTTTTCCAAACTTCCCAGTTTTGTTACAGAACCTGGATCTCCTGGTACATGTATGGATTTATGACCACAATTGGGATTGGAATTTCCATTGCAAGTCAGCGTGGCCATATGGTAAGTCAACATCTCAAGCTTTACAGTGATCGTTAAGCAAATTACCATGGTTAAGCACAACACATTATTGTTAAGTGTATCCACTTCCCCAATTGATTTTGCTCGTTAGAAGCTGGATGCAAATCATGGTCATGTGATTACAAGATGCCGTAACTGTCATAGATACAAGCCAGTTGCCAAGCACCACAATTGCCATCACATGACTTCAGGGAGGGTACAGCAGTCATATATTGAAGGGTGGGTTATAAGCAGAGGTGGTATTCAGCAGGTTCTGACCAGTTCTGGAGAACCGGTAGCAGAAATTTTGAGTAGTTCAGAGAACTGGCAAATACCACCTCTGACTGGAGATTGTACAGTAACCTTCCCCTGCCACACCCACCAAGCCAAGCCATGCCCACCAAGCCACACCCACAGAACCGGTAGTAAAAAATTTGAATCCCACCACTGGTTATAAGGTGCTTTTTCCAAGACTGTCACAACTTCAAACCACTGTTAAATGAATTACTGTAAGTCAAGGACTACCTGTAGTCTCATTCAAGCACTAACAAGGTGTGAGTTTTCCAAATTCTATGAAGATTTTTGTGCTATTGGTTTGGCTGGTTCTTCATGTTGAGCTTTGGAGGAAAGGCCCCAACTGAAGCAGACCAGAATCACATGGTGTTGGGAAGAATGGTTGTGCTCTGCAGAGGTAACCGTATAAAACCTGACTCAGGCTCATTCTTCTTGGAAAGCAGAGGCAGGACAGGAGGTAGAAGCACCTATTTCTCCTTCTGTCCTGGCCACTTTTTATATAGGCATGATTGAAACAAATTGTATTACTGTTTGGTTTGGTGGCAGCAGTGCCTCAGATAGAAAGTCCATACAGAGAGTGGTGAGGACAGCCAAGAAGATTATAGGAAGCACGCTTCCCAATATTCAGGGATACTGCTTATAAGCGCTATGTGCTTAGGGCTCAAAGCATTGTTAGGGAGCCCACACATCCACTTTCCAGTCTGTTTCTGTTGCTCTCCTCTAAGAGGAGATTTCAAAGTATTTCTAGCAGGACTACCAGATTCTGGAACAGCTTTGTTCCCTATGCCATCTGTCTGGTAAACTCTCGAGATTCATTTTTCTCACCATGTACATCTATAGATCCGAACTAGACTGGGGTGTTTCTCTGTCATATAATAAATGTTGGTATATGCATAACTTTGTATTCATTTATTTATTTGTCATTTGTATGTAGTGTATATTGGAGGGAGTGACCCTTTGAAAGTTGTACGCTAAGAAATTTTATTTTAATGTATGCCCATTAGTGTACATTCAAAGTGACAATAATGTTACTCTAATAGTAATAATAAGGCTTATCTCTGAAAGTACCAAAACATAAACACTGGTGTCAGTACTTTTGTCTACTAGAACTCCATAACCAGCCTCATCTTCTATCTTGGTCTCCATTATCGCCCTGTAATCAGATAGGCAAATAATCAAGCTCTTCTCAGCTGAAACATGGAACATAGAATAAGTGCCTTGGGTGTCTCTGCCCTTGGAGTTGGACAACTTGCTGCAACCAATTCACCATGATCAACCTACCATGGCCAACTCACCATGGCCAAACTTGCCTCGACCAATTCACCAGAGGACAATTCACCATGGCCAGCTCACCACAGAATTGATGTGGTTCACCAGCTGCCAGTGGAGCTGGTGGCAGACTCAGACAATGAGGAGGTTTGGGAGGAACTTGGGCCAGTCCTGGAGTCTGGGGAAGGCTCTAATGGATGCTCTGCATCAGAAGCAGAGATAGGGCCAGGGCCATCCAACATTCCTTTGGAGTTGGAGATAAGTAGGGAGGAAGAAAAGCTGGGGCCTGTTCCAAGTGTGCGTATGCACACAGCTGTCAGGAGAGCAGAACAACTGAGCAATAGGGGCCGACTCGGGAAGAAAGGCACACGTGGATGCTGAATAGGCCTCCCTGGGGAATAAATAGAAGCAGAAGGGGAGTGGTGGTTGCAGGAGACAATAGTTTGTATTTCTTTTGGAAGATTTGCTTATCATAGTTCGTGCCTTGCAAAGACTCCTTGCCAGGAATTAATTTACAGCTTTGCAACTGGAAATTCTCAGCCCGGCAATTATCCAAGGACTGATAAGGTCTGTTCTTGCAATTAACCCATGGAAGGATTATTGCCTGGACATTTCTGTGCGTGAATGTCATAAATTCACAGTAACTTAATAAAGAGGTGGGGTTCGGTACAAGGGAGTCTGTTTCTTGGTTCTGCTAAGGCTGGGTCAGAACAAGAATAGCTCACCCTGGGACAATTCAATTTAATGATTTAAAATAATTTAAATATTATTTTTTGTCATTCACCTTTCATTTTGTCCCTCCTGTTGCATCCTTTCTTTAATGATTTTACTCCACCATTTTTTATATATATTAGTGTAACTCTTGTTCCGTGGCGAGTTGGCCACAGTGAGTTGACCGTGGTGATATCCTGATCATTCAGCTTGACAGGGCTTCCTCCTTCCCCTCCTGCTCTTCTGAAAGCACATTCAGACATACAAGATTGCAACAGTGTTTTTTTGGGGGGGGGAGGGAGTCCTCAGGCAGCCCCTCCCAACTGCATGTCCTCCAGAAGGATTAATCTTCGTTGCAATCCCAAGAGATGTGAATGAGGAAAGACTGCTCCTGTCACATTTGCAACTGTTGATTTAGGAACATTTAATAATACACAGGAACCATTCTTGGGTGTCAAAAACAAAGCCATTTTGGATTACCTGCCGCAATACCAGGAAAGAAAGAATAGAGGATTACTGGAGAATGTCTTTCTCCTCTTCTGCTATTACATATCAAATCTCTGTGTATTGCATCGGCCTGCGAAGACCTACAAGCTTTGTTATTTTAGCTGTCATCTTTTTTTTTTAAAAAAAAAGCGTTTATCATTTAGTGCTTTATTTCTTTATGTTAGAGCCTCATGATTCATTCCTGCTTGGCTACTGCACCATTTTTCCACCCACATAGAAAAACATGCCAAACCTCTGAGGTTTTGCAATATTCTTTTGTAGCATAGCTTTTATCAGGCAATCAAGGCAATATTAATGTAATTTTTTTTTCTTTAATGCAAAAGCAGCCTTAGCTGCCAAAGGCACACAACAGCTCGCTGGGTGATAAAAATAAAGTATCAACAGATAGTTTCCCCCTCTGAAAATTCAGCTGAGATATTCCCAACGATCTGTGGGGTTTAATTTGTTCGTGCTAATCTGGGCTGTGCTAAATGGAGACATTCAGAAGGATTTCGTCCTAAGGATCCAGTCTTAAAATTCACTTATTCATGTGAAAATTCCATCAGATATCATGAGAATGATGCATAAATAGGCAGGATTTTATTTATTTTATTTATTTGATTTGTCAATCGCTTACAAGATAAGAGGTATTAGTATAAACATAGTTATGAATACATGAAATGGATACATATAAGAAAAATAAAAAGAAACAATAGGACAGGGGCGGTAGGCACGTTAGTGCACTTATGCATGCCCCTTAAAGACTTCTTAGGAAAGGGGTGAGGTCAATAGCAGACAGTCTAAGGTTAAAGTTTTTGGGGTTTGGGGAAGAATCTGCAGAGCCAGGTAGAGTATTCCAGACATTGACCACTCTGTTGCTGAAGTCGTGTTTCCTGCAATCAAGTTTGGCGCGGTTTACCTTGAGCTTGTATCTATTGTGTGCTCTTGTATTGCTATGGTTGAAGCTGAAGTATTCGTTGACAGGTAGGACATTGCAATGTATGATTTTATGTACTATAGTTAGATCGCCTTTTTCTTGGGAAGATCATTCTCAAACTATAAAGAAGCAGAAAGAAGAGGGGCTCAACCTATTTGCCAAAGCACTTGAAGGCAAGACAAGAAGCAATGGAGGGAAACCAATCAAGGAGAGAAGCAACCTAGAACTAAGGAGAAATTTCCCAACAGTTAGAACAATTAAGCAGTGGAACAACTTGCCTCCGGATGTTGTGGATGCTCCTCCAACACTGGAAGTTTTTAAGAAGAGATTGGACAACCATTTGTCTGAAGTGGTATATGATTTCCTGCTTAAGCTGGGAGTTGGACTAGAAGACCTCCAAGGTCCCTTTAAACCAAGGCCCTTCAAACTTGGCAGGTTTAAGACTTGTGGACTTCAACTCCCAGAATTCCTGAGCTAACATGACCGGAGGAGGAATTGTGGGGCTTGAAGTCCACAAGTCTTTAAGCTGTCAAGTTTGAAGACCCCTGCTTTAAACTCTATTATTCCGTTTTGAGATAAAGGACAATCAGTTAAGGCAGGGAAACTCCTTCTTGCACTTCATATCTTTTATTTTTGGTACAAGCAGGATGCTTTAGGGGAGACTTTCTCTGCAGATCCTCTGCCCTTTTGTTCAAAGAAGCCTGCCCCTTTGCTTCCCCCCACTTTCTTTTTTACCACAGGAAAACCATTGAGAAGAGCTCCAAGATGGAGGACTTTGCTGAGAATTGTGGTTGGTGGTGTTATGACCAGGGGTGGGTTTCTACCGGTCCTCTCCAGTTCTGTAGAACCGATAGCTCTGAAGAGCAGCAGACATAGAACCGGTTCTATGTCTGCTGATGTTTTTGCCCACTCGCCCACCTGGGCTCTTACCTGACCTTTATTTCCTGCTTTTTCAACTTCAGCTGCCATGTGAGGCACAGCTGAGTTAAAGAAGCAGGAAAAAAGTGCTTTTTCAAAGGCTGCTTCTCTGCATGCAGCGCTGCTCAGCTGTCCAGGCACCAAGCTGATGATGATTTACAGGGGCACGCGCAGCATGCAGGGAAGCACATCGTAAATCGCCAAACCTCGTAAATCACCGAACCAGTAGTTAACCCTGTCAGATCCCACCCTTGGTTATGACTATCCAAGAAAGGCTACCAGATGTCTTGTCTGACATTCTTTTACTGAGTAGCAGTGGAGCCATTCCACTCTTATGGTTCTATGATGGAAGGAGTATATTGAAGCATTACAAGGGTCTTCAAACTTGGCAAGTTTAAGACTTGTGGACCAACTCCCAGAATTCCTGAGCTAAACATGACTGGAGGAGGAATTATGGGAGTTGAAGCCCACAAGTCTTAAACTTGCCAAATTTGAAGACCTCTACATTACACAGAAGGATGTCAACATTCAAGATACTTCAGAAAATACATTTCTTGTAAGAACCTTTAATCCAAGAAGATAGAGTTCAATCAGCACTCTGATCAATATCAAGTCAGAAGGCTAAATGAACTTATGGAATACCCATCAAGGTTCTAACCAAGCTATGCCAGCAAATCTGGAGAATGACACAAGGATCAATCAAATGGAAGAGGTCCATCTATGTTCCACTACCAAAAAAGGAGACTTTAACAGATTGTACAAACTGCCCTAGAATATCCTTAATTTCACATGCTAAGAATGCAATGCTTGGGATGGTGAAATTATAGCCCTACATGGAAAAAGAGATGCCAGATGTTCAAGCTGGCTTCCCAAAAGGATAAGGGACATGAAACATTATTGTTGATGTATATTTAATAATTAAGAAAGCCAAAGAATATCAAAAAGAAGTCAGTATGTGTGCTTCATCAATTATGAAAAGTCTTTGATTATGTTGATCATTTCAAGCTGTGGAATGTGCTTAGAAAAATGGTTAATTCCCAGAACATCTCATTGTCCTCTTGAGAAACTTATATACAGGTCAGAAAGCTACAGAACATGGTGGAACAGGCTGACTCTAGATTGGCAAAAGAGTATAGCAAGGCTATATACTCTCCCCTTATTTATTTAACTTAGGTGCTGAGTATATATTAAGGGAAGCTGGATTGGAAGAAGATAAGAGTGGTTTCAAAATCAAAGTAAGAAATCCAATCATCTGTGCTATGTGGATGACACTACCCTGAAAGCCAAAAATGAAAAAGATCTGGAAAGAGCATAGCAAAAAAAAAACGGGGCTAAAATTAAATATAAAGAAGGCTAAATTAATGACAGCAAGTAGAACAACCAGTCTTTGAACTGACAGTGAAGATTATGTAGTGATGGATGACTTTTGCCTTTCAGGATTAACCCTCAACAGCCAAGAAACAAGCATCAAGAAATGCGTCGCAGACTTGCACTTGGTAGAGCGGCCAAGAAGACTTCGGAAAAGAGATCCGTATGTTGTGATGTGTCTGTGCCTACAAAAAACAGAATTGTGCAAACTATGGTTTTTCTCATGACACTTTTTGGAAGCAAACATTGGACTTTATAGAATCAGGATAAGAAGATTGTTGATGCTTTTGAATGTGGCTGTTGCAGAAGACTCTTGAGAATATTGTGGACAGCCAAGAAAAGAAACCAATGGATCATCAACAAATTAATTCTCACATGATGCCCAATGCACAAATGACCCCAGGATCAAATTATCTTACTTCGGACACATTAGGTGAAGACCCAGCTCTTTGGATTAGGGTCTAAAACAACTTACCATGGCTAACTTGCCACCATCAACTCTCGTAGCAAGTTGTCCTGCAGTGAGTTGGCAGGAGCGATCCTGCCAACTCACTGCAGGACAACTTGCTACGAGATAACTCAATGCGAGATAACTGTACTCTAGACCTGTTCCTCCCTTAACATTTTAATAATATGATTAATATTATTTTAATTAATACCATTATTATTAATACAATCCCAAATTAATACAATCCCAATAAACCTAATAAAACTAAGAAAGGATGAAGAAGAGGACAGAGGGCTAATAATATTAAGAGAGGAATGGGTTTAGAATATAATTATTCTGCATTTTCTCATGATGAGTGTCCCACAGCAAGTTGACTATAGTGAATGATGAGTTAGCTGTGAATTGATCATGATGAGTTGGTCACAGCGAGTTGCCCCATTCCACTGGAAAAGCCTCTAGTCCTGGGGAACATGGAAGGAAAGAGAAGACAAGGCTGGCCACAACCAAGACTTGAAAGTGCAGGTTAGGGATAAATCATTATGGAAATAATCAAGCTATGTGGTCACTAGGACTCCAAAGCAACTCGATGGCACACAATCAATCAACCATGATTTTAAGTTCAATGTTCTCTTGGGTTGTGGACAGCAATGAAAGCAGTGACAAAGAAGGTCATGTCTCCAATCTTCTGGTTGCTATCTCCTTGAAGGCATCTCATTGGCTGCTGCAAGAAACAAAATGGTGGGACTTTCCTAGAATCTAATGCTGTGATTTTAATTAGTCCTTGTGATTCTTGGCCATATTCTTTGATCAGCTACAACTATACCGTTATTACATAGAAGTTGCTAAGTCAGAGCATGTTAAATAATATTGATTGAGTTTGGCCTGGATCTTTAAACCTATATCTATTTCACAGAGTCATTCAATAAATTGCAATGCCAAGTTGTGTCAGATCAAAACAGATTTATTTATAACAGAACAATCAATAAATATATTATTCTTAAATATATACAGAGTCTTTTCTTCTTTCGTTCCTCTTAAACAGTCCTTCAAGGAACTAGAAGTTACTATGAGAGATTCACAGTTCTTCCTCTCATAACCTCTTCTTAGATATAGCTAACCTCTTTAGAAAGTCCCTTTCTCTTTAGGTTATAGATCTTCTCTCAGATCTCTTGGCTATATCTTCTCATACACAGACCTCAGTCTGTCAGATCCTAATATCTCCTCAGAGTCTTGGATCTTCTCAGTATCTCCGATCTCCTCAGACAAAAATGAGCCTCCGCAGAATCTCCTTAGAGAAAATGACAGTTGACAGCCCCTTTTATACTCAGGGGCGTGTCCTACAGTATCACAGTGGGGTGCTCAATGCCACCCTGTCATTGGTAGGTTTGATCACCCTATCAAACTCTACTAATTTGTAAACTGCATAGTAACTCCAGAAAGTTCTACTTTCTGACAGAGAAGATAAACAGATGCTACCTTTTCCACTGGATTAAAATGTTACTATGGAAATAGAACCCAAGAACAGTAAAGGCAAAGGTGAAGGAAGATGCCCAAGTCAAAGGGAATACATTTGTACAATTCAGGTGTTGGCACGGTGGGTGTTTGTTTTTTTAATTAATTTATTTCACTGTACAAAACCTATTAATATCAAAGTAAATAACAAGCAACATAACATAGTCCAACTAATTAAGTAATAGTGGAATTTCTAATGCAACATTGAACATTAAACATATAATCTTATTAAAATTGAGAGTACTGTTAAGCCTGGATGAAATACAGATGGAGCTCTGAATTTCACTAAGTAAGTTTAAATCTGGGTATGAAATTTTGCAAATTGTCTAGGAAACTTTAAAACCCTTCAGAAATATTTATGTTAGTTTCAGCATACAAAATTACAAAACCACCTTACTCAGGCCTATTGAAAAATATAAAAGACGACAGCACAGAGATTTTTTTATAATCTCTACCTGCCCACATTAAAGATAATGGTTTCCCAAACTGGCTACTGCCAATTGTGTGGACTTCAGATCCCAGAATCCTCAGCAAGGACCTTTCTTTCTGAAGAAGTCACCCTAACTTGATTCTGCAATGTGAAACCATTACGCAAATTGCTAGGAGAAAATGATTACCTAAATCCACCTTTCGAGTTCCATATATCTGAGTAGTATTGATGTAAGAGATGACCAGGATGAGCCTGAGGGATGAATCAAATGCATAATAAGTCATGAGTCCCTGCACACCCAAAAGAGATCTAAGTCTAGCCCATCTTGAATGCCTTTTTATTCCCGTTCATTTCCCTTGACTTTTAGTAGATCAGATTCTTGTAGAGAGCTTAAGCTTGCAATAAATCTTTGTGCTCATTTGAACTGCCTGAATCTCCTGATTTCCCTGGTGCTTGACAATCAATGTGTGAACATTTGTTTACCTACAGAGAAAGAAATAGTGCTGGGGAAAAATATTTCCTCTAAGAAAAAACATGCTGTGAGGTATACCCTTAGGTTAAATGAATCACAACAGCAGGTGCATTCTGGAAACATATATAAAGTATGACTAAATTCAGCAACCAAGATAGGACATAAGGAACCTGGAAATGGAGCGAGGGTTATTCACGGAAAAGGCAGTCCTGAACACACTGGAACAACCAAACCAAGATCACATCATTTATGGAGAGAACTTAAGAGCTGTGGTGGCGCAATGGTTTGAATGCAGTACTGCAGGCTATTTCTGCTGACTGCCAGCTGCCAGCAGTTAGGCAGTTTGATTTTCAGCAGCTCAAGGTTGACTCATCCTTTCATCCTTCCAAAGTCAAATGAGGAGCCATGAGGGTGATATGCTGATTCTGTAAACCGCTTAGAGAGGGCTGTAAAGCACTGTGAAGCAGTATATAAGTCTAAGTGCTATTGCTACCTGTTGGGATCAGAGAAGCACCAGCAACCTAGGAATATAGGTCAGAAAGATGCCCTTGGTCACTGCTGACAAACACCAACCTATCCCTGTTGGTTTTACTTCATTCACTAATGTTATGGGTTTTTGAACAATCCACAAAGCTTTCTCTCTACCTAAAGAGACTCACTTCACTTCAGTCTAGCCAAAAGGTCCCTTGCTTGGCTGGAATTTTTGGTCCGAAAGCTTCGAACGGTTGACTATTTGTACAGTAGCCAAAGCTTAATTGCTTTACAGCAATTTGTAGTGAATGCCCCACCCTGATACCGATGATTAGTTTTCTCACTCATGACATAACCTTTCTTTGGTAATGTTCTCTGGAAGTCCTGCCAAATCTATTCTAAGAGGGCATATATTCATGAATATTTCACATTAACACTTGACATCAAGTGGAGTCACCAAGAAAGCCCCCACAGCAGAGTCATCTTAGTAGGCTACTTCCTTTGTGCACCAGAAATATGTGGACTGAAACCAAGACTCTTCATGCATTGGAAAGGTTTACTTGGAAGGATTGCTGAATTAGTGATTGGGTTGATGAGATTTTTCAAAATGATACAATGTTCTCTCTGAGAGCAGCATAATTATCGAAGTTGAGGTGGGAAAGACTTGCAGGAACCAACTTGCACTGGTCTCTCTGGAGGAGGAACATTTCCAGTTCTCATGCTTATGTCACTGATTCTTATCTCTCAGTGAGTAAACATCACTATTTTGTTCTTCTCCAAATACTTAGGATTCTGTCTTACAGCCACATATTCAGGAGTGGACCCAACTTCTGAACCTGATCTCAGACAGTTATAGATCCATCATGGCTTAAATAAGCACCACATTGAAGAGACAAGGCCAGTAAGATAATGTCATCTCATGAATGGAGGCCCTTTAATTAATCCCCTCGCACATATGTGCTAGTTGTTTCTGGCTCTAGGGGGCAGTGCTCATCTCCATTACAAAGTCAAAGAGCCAGCATTGTCCGAAGGCATCTCAGTGGTCATGTGGCCGGCATGACTAAATGCCAAAGGTGCACGGAACACTGTTACCTTCCCACCAAAAGTGGTCCCTATTTTTCTACTTGCATTTTTTACATGCTTTTGAACTGCTAGGTTGGCAGAAGCTGGGACAAGTAACGGGAGCTCACTCCATTATGCAGAGCTAGGGATTTGAACCACCGAACTGCCGACCTTTTTGATCGACAAGCTTAGCATCTTAGCCACTGAGCCACCATGTCCCTTAAATAACCATAGCAATAGCAGTAACAGTAATTGAAGCTAACTTGCTAAAACATTATTTTTAAAAAATGAATATAATCAAACCATAGGGGTTTTTTTTAAGATAAGGTAACCATTTGATCCAAAAGAGCATTACTTTTCTTTTTCCTTTCTTTGCTCATCAAAGTCCAAGATTTTTCAAGACTTATTCTTTGGTGGGAGTAACGTTGGAACACAGAAAATTATGAATTGTTTTCAGTTTTATTGCAGCCTGCTTAAAAGAGGTATGTAATAAACATGTGGCACAAAGTAGTCAAATAACTAACTACTTTTGAAGTTTTTACAACTTTTTACAACTGCTAATTGAGTAACTTTTCTGAAGCTATAAATGTCTAATAAGTAAAGTAAACTGGATGGTCTGAATATATGATTATTGAAAAAATAAGTTACGGTACATAAATCACTATTGCGGTATCATCAAAAACTTTTAAAGTACATTTAATGCTTCCATTAAGATTGGAAAATCAGTGGATAGTCTAATCTCCTCTCCAGACTGAGAATTAAATTTAGTTTGTATAGTGGTGGGGAAAGCTTCAAACACTCACAATATTTCTTCCTTTTCAAGTAAATGTTCTATCATTATACGAGTCCAAAAGAAAATCTTGTGTAATCTGATATACATGCATGGAATTTTCCAGAACCATCTGCTGCGTCAGATTGATCATTTCCCAATCACAAGAACTCTTATACTTCCATGGAGTAGGATATGGATGTTTCTTTTCACACTCTATAAAGAAGCATCTCCACTAAGTCATTGATCTGTGGACTATCACATGAAGAAATAATGGGAACATCTCAAGTACTACAAAGTAGTTTTAGTGTAAATTTTAAGGCATTTTGGCAACCATTACTTCACTGAATAAACTAGAAAAGACTAAGGCAGGAAGGCAGGAGAGGAGGAGGAGGAGGAGGAGGAGGCAGAGGTAAGGGAGGAGGTGAATTAAAATGTTGGTTCTGAACCTTCTCACCTTCCCATATTTTCTTCTGTCTCTTCTGCTTATCTTCTGGTTTGTCACCTTGCAAGCCTGTAAAGGCCACATGTAAACATTTCAAATATGTCAATGAGTAAGTATAACCATTGTATCTCACCCTCCTTTTTTCCAAGAAGTTTCCCTTCTTACCCTTACAACAATTTAACACAGAATAAAGTTAGTTGAGATAAATCGAATGACTCAAGGAGCAATTTTCCTGTCTTCAAAAAAGGAAGAAGAAGAAGAAGAAGAAGAAGAAGAAGAAGAAGAAGAAGAAGAAGAAGAAGAAGAAGAAGAAGAAGAAGAAGAAGAAAGCATCAGATCCTTGCAAACCATCTTTGTCCAAAGTATCTGAAAGAAGGACCAGGACCAAACTTCTCTGTGTGTCTTCCTACATTTACCCTTTTCAACATAAAATTAAAGGGCTAGAGACCTGAGACGACAGCTATTCTTTGGCTGTCAGAAGAAGACAATTATTGAAAGCCAGATTGGAATTGGGAATAGCTGTTTGACCTTCTGAGAGGAACACACACACACAAACACACAAGCACACAATACACACAACACACACACACACACTGTTTGCATACTTCAAAGACTCAGGAATGAAAATGAAGCAAAGGATGTTGTAAGAGAATTGTTTTGCAGGCTGGATTGTGAATACTATGACTCATTTGTAGACATACATGTGGAGAATAGGAAGGGAAAGTTCATTCACAGAGCTGGTTTCGAGAAGGGCAAACATGTTAGCTGCCTTATCATTTCCTAGTTTGTCTACTCTCGTTAGATAATGGCCTGAACCGATAAGAAAGGTGTGATAAATGAGAATTATATGTGAATGGCCGGAGCCCGATTAAAACTAGCTCCTTACCTTGAGACAATCAAGCAGTCCTCATCACCTCAGGACAAAAACTGGTTCAAGGCCTTAGATTCTTAATTGCTCACCCCTCCCCCTTCACACAACTGAGTGGGACTCCAGGCATCCCACTGTGCCATTCAAAGAGCCCACCTGCCCTACCCTAATACGTTGCTGTCCTGCTTTTCAGAGATTAGTCAATGTTAGTTAGATGCTATCATTGCTGTGGTAGTGATTGATTTTGAACACGTGTATTAAAACAGTTATGAATAGAATAGAATAAAATGAATAGAATAGAATAGAATAGAATAGAATAGAATAGAATAGGAAAGTATGGAATGGAATGGAATAAAGAGAAGAGGAGAAGAGAAGAGAAGAGAAGAGAAGAGAAGAGAAGAGAAGAGAAGAGAACAGAACAGAACAGAACAGAACAGAACAGAACAGAACAGAATTCTTTATTGGCCAAGTGTGAATGGACACACAAGGAATTTGTCTTCGGTGCATAAGCTCTCAGTGTACATAAAAACTACAAGTGATAAATCATGATCATAGTCATCATAAAAATACATTCATCATAAATCATAGGATACAACACTTAGTGATAGTCACTTAGTCACAGTGATAGGAAGGAAGGAAGGAAGGAAGGAAGGAAGGAAGGCAGGAAGGAAGGAAGGAAGGAAGGAAGGAAGCAAGCAAGCAAGCAAGCAAGCAAGCAAGCAAGTGGATTTTGCCACAAAGTATCATGCAACTGGAATCAGGCAAGATCAGGATCAAGAACTAGTCTCTTTTCAAACTAGGAAACACTTCAAAAGTTGTGTTTCAGGAGCTGCAGGGCTGAGGACTAAACAGAGCACCAAAATTTTCAAAATGTCACAAATGTTGGATCGATGGGGAGCAAAACCCTTCATCCTGCAATTCCCCCTTGAGTTCACAAAGTTTTAACTTCGATACCATTCTGGGCAGAATGAGGGTGATAAGAAAAAAAGACTCCAATCCTAAAATTAAACGGCAATCCTAACTGCTAAGTTTGCATGAAGAGACAGACGCGAAGTGCTTCAAGCTCTTTGTTTATTAGTGACTACAGCTCAGAACGAACCCACTTTGGCTGGGCTGCGGCTGCTACTTATAGCCAGCAGCCGCAGTTGCCAGCCAATCAGAGTGCAGGGTTTTCCCGCACTTTTTAAACCAATCATTTCTTACATTATACAAGAACAGTTCAAACTAAACCAATGTCTTTAAACCTGCATACATAACAGTAACCATATTTGCAAACTGGAAGCTCCTTTGAGGCTGCCGAGCCTCTCTTAGGAATAAACCTGCAACGAATTGATCTGTGGGAGTCATAATATTTGTACAGGTTTTTATTATCATAGACTTCATTAAAGAATGTTGTTACAAAACAGTACCTCTCGTAACATAAAATGATCCCTATAAAAACACAGAATAAATAATGTCTTATTTATTGTCTCTTGAATTCTTCATTCTGTGACTTGCTGCTCTTTTCATTCTTTCCAAAATATCAGGCACAAAGCATATTCTAGGAACACGCCTGAAAAGTAACCAAGAGCCGGTTGGTTATAATAAGTTGCTTTTAACTCCTGGTAGGCTTTTAGTTGAGTGAAGGATCCTTTGAGGGCCTATAAACATTTCCTTCTTCTTCTTCTCAGCAGCCTCCAAAGATAAATTGAGTCGCCAGATGTGAAGACAGAGACCATGTGAGACAGGAACAGTGTTCACAGCACATTGTGACTTATCTCATTTGCCAGCAGATCAGAGATTAATAATCATCACTGTTTTTTTCTCTTGTTCTTCAACCTTCATTCCCCTGTTTAAATCAGTGTAGAATTAAGTTAAAGGCTTCCCCTGTCTGGTCATTTCTGACTCTAGGGAAGTGTGTTCATCTCCTTTTCTTAGCCAATCGAGCCAGCATTGTCCAAAGACACTTCCATGATCATATAGCTGACATGACTATATGCTGAGGCACACGGAATTCTGATACCTTCCCACCGAAGTGGTACCTATTTATCTATTTGCATTTGCTTGCTTTTGAATTGTTAGATGGGTAGGAGCAGGGGTGGACTGCTTGGGGTTCGCAGGGGTTCGTGAGAGCCCCTAGCTAAGGTTCTGTGCAGAGAACCCCCAAATCCCACTCCTGGCTGGCCCCGCCCACCCCAGGAGTCCCCACGTAATCCATTTTGGATGCAGGAAAGTGCAGGGCATGCACAGAGGCTCAGGGAGGGCAAAACCGGGCCTCCTGGAAGTTCAGAAAGGCCAGAAATGGGCCCATTTCTGGCTTCCAGAGAGCCTCTGGAGCCCAGGGAAGCCTTCCCGGAGGCCCGAGGAAAATTCTGGAGCCCAGGGAGGGCAAAAATGCCCCCCTGCCACGGTGCAGAAGGCCGACTAGGCCATGCCCAGCATGGCTATGCCCACCCAGCAACCTGGCAGAGAACCATTGCTAAAATTTTTGAAGCCCACCCCTGGGTAGGAGTTGGGATAGGAAGGGTGGCTCACCCCATTGCAAGGCTCCTGGGTCTTAAACCTAGACTGTCAGCTTTCCAACTGACAAGCTCAGTGTCTCTAACCACTGAGCTATCGTGCATCCCTCAGTATAAAATAGGGGTTCCGCATTCATTTTTCCCAATTGTTTTTCATCCTCTTTCTCTCTTCTTTGTCAATTACAGGCAAGAGCGTGATAATAAACTTCGAAGCAGAATGAGGGCTTGTTTGTTGGTCACACTACAAAGCTATCTCTCCACCGTTCACCAGCCCAAGTTAGTTGAGGAAAAAGACAAGTCTGACGAACCCAGCCAGGTCATTGCAAACTGGCTTGTTACAGAGAACTTCAGTCATCTTCAGTCCTCAGCAGCATGAAGGAAAGGAGCTGGAAGGTTAATGCTAAAGGCTCTCATAAGACTGAAGAAACCACTTTCTGGTCTTTCTAACAGAGAAGCTATTCTGGAAAATCAGCTATTCTGCACCATTTGGCCAGACTAGAAATTAGCCAGGCAGAATGCAAATCTCTTTTTTTTTGCATAATTACTTCAAAAGTGTAATCGTACCAACGGGGAAAACTTCAAGCCAATGGCATGCATAGCAAATCGATTTCACTCTGGGTCTCCCAGGACGGTTGTACCTGTTTTGCTCTTCCTTGCAACCACCATCAGCTTTCCCAGACCGACTCAACAGTCTTAGACATGTTTTGCTATGTTTAGGCTCTTTCATGTACAACCCTCTTGGTACAACTTGGCCTGGCTTCAAACCACCCACACACTAAAAGGATGAAAAGATCGAATTAGGGGAAAATTTCTACCTATTTACCCTCACGAAGGAGGGGGGCGAAAATGACAAACAAATACCAAGCATTGAGTTGCACAGGTAGACACACCCAACTCTTTTGTGTCTGTCAACTGACTAAAATGCTTAACAATTTTGCCACAGAATGCAATGGATGGCAGCTTGACATTGTAAAGGTAAAAAAAATAAAGGTTTTCCTTGTCTAGTTGTGTCTGAGTCTAATGTCTTCTCTCAGATGTTATCATTATTTCCCCATGCTGGGTCTCAGCCACCAAGCGGATAGATGGAATGAAATATCAAGCAAAACCATGATAGATGACAATCATTTCAGTCATCTACATGAATATTGTTATCTTGTGGTCCTGGCTATGCAATCACTCTGAATATTTATCACTGGATGAAAAGACACTGAAGCAATATAACCCGCTGGGAATGAGCAGAATTTTTCAGAGGTGGACTGAGATCCATTATCTAAAATGATAATACAGGTAAAACTCAAAAAATTAGAATATCGTGCAAAAGTTCATTTATTTCAGTAATGCAACTTAAAAGGTGAAACTAATATATGAGATAGACTCATTACATGCAAAGCAAGATAGTTCAAGCTGTGATTTGCCATAATTGTGATGATTATGGCTTACAGCTCATGAAAACCCCAAATCCACAATCTCAGAAAATTAGAATATTGTGAAAAGGTGCAATATTCTAGGCTCAAAGTGTCCAACTCTAATCAGCTAATTAAGCCATAACACCTGCAAAGGGTTCCTGAGCTTTTAAATGGTCTCTCAGTCTGGTTCAGTAGGAATCACAATCATGGGAAAGACTGCTGACCTGACAGTTGCGCAGAAAACCATCATTGACACCCTCCATAAGGAGGGAAAGCCTCAAAAGGCAATTGCAAAAGAAATTGGATGTTCCCAAAGTGCTGTATCAAAGCACATTAATAGAAAGTTATGTGGAAGGGAAAATGTGGAAGAAAAAGGTGCACAAGCAGCAGGGATGACCGCAGCCTGGAGAGGATTGTCAGGAAAAGACCATTCAAAAGTGTTGGGGCCTTTCACAAGGAGTGGACTGAGGCTGGAATCAGTGCATCAAGAGCCACCACACACAGACGGATCCTGGACATGGGCTTCAAATGTCATCAGAAGTGTCTTACCTGGGCTAAAGAAAAACAGACCTGGCCTGTTGCTCAGTGGTCCAAAGTCCTCTTTTCTGATGAGAGCAACCTTTGCATCTCATTTGGAACCAAAGACCCAGAGTCTGGAGGAAGAATGGAGACGCACACACTGCAAGATTTTTTTTTTTTTTTTTAATTACATTTATATGCTGCCCTTCTCCAAGACTCAGGCGGCTTACAATTTTTGGGATACAACCCAGTGTGCTCAGCAATAGCCTTCATTCCATTGTATATGCCTGCTTATTACTAAGCGGCATTTTTACAAGGTCAGCTAATTGCCCCCAACAGTCTTGGGTCCTCAATTTACCTACCCAGAGAGGATGGAAGACTGAGTCAACCTTGAGCCTGGTGGGATTCGAGCCTACAGTAATTGTAGACAGCTGGATCTTAACAGCAGGCATCTAACAGCCTGAGCCACCAAGGCTCATAAGATGCTTGAAGTCCAGTGTGAAGTTTCCACAGTCTGTGTTGATTTGGGGAGCCATGTCATCTGCTGGTGTTGGTCCACTGTGCTTCATTAAGTCCAGGGTCAATGCAGCCATCTACCAGGAGATTTTGGAGCACTTCATGCTTCCTTCCGCAGACAAGCTTTATGGGGATGCTGACTTCATTTTCCAGCAGGACTTAGCACCTGCCCACACTGCCAAAAGCACCAAAACCTGGTTCAGTGACTGGATTACTGTGCTTGATTGGCCAGCAAACTCGCCTGACCTGAACCCCATAGAGAATCTATGGGGCATTGCCAAGAGAAAGATGAGAGACATGAGACCAAACATTGCAGAAGAGTTGAAGGCTGCTATTGAAGCATCCTGGTCTTCCATAACACCTCAGCAATGCCACAGGCTGATAGCTTCCATGCCCTGCCAGATTGAGGCAGTAATTGCTGCAAAAGGGGCCCAAACCAAGTACTGAGTGCATATGCATGCTTATACTTTTCAGAGGTCCGATATTGTTCTAAGTACAATCCTTGTTTTATTGATTGCATGTCATATTCTAATTTTCTGAGATTGTTGATTTGGGGTTTTCATGTAAGCCATAATCATCACAATTATGGCAAATCACAGCTTGAACTATCTTGCTTTGCATGTAATGAGTCTATCTCATATATTAGTTTCACCTTTTAAGTTGCATTACTGAAATAAATGAACTTTTGCACGATATTCTAATTTTTTGAGTTTCACCTGTAGATTAGAGTCTGTGCATTGTGAAATGTTTGCTTAAAGCCTTGATAACTTTTGTACATGCACTGTGCATCTCTTTTCCCATCTTCAGTATTATCTGTTAGTTACTCATACTGTGTAATGATTCAATCAGGTTTTTATATTGTATTGAGCCAACTGCATATATTAACATACTCTGCAATCTCTTCAAATAAAGAACCGCTTCAGAGCCAATTCTGTCATCACCTCTTATGAATTTGCATTCCTTTTCATATTTTTTAGGGGAAAAAAAATCTACTCAAGGCATTTTTATCTAAATCTAAAATTATCACCTGCGTTACTTACTTCTACAGATATTTTCAACCTGTGTCTTATTTTATTATTTATGGTTGTTTTTTTTAAAAAAAACCTTTGATCTTTGTGCCAATCATGATAAAGGCAGAATTTTTAATGAATGCGTGGAACAAGATAGGTAGTTTAACAGCCAGTTTGTCTAGTTTGGGTATGTGTTTTTGTGTTTTAAATGGGCGTTGGCATTTATTTTTTTACTTGTGTAAGATCTAGCTCATAATACTGTATCTGTTTCGATAGTTTAATCGCTAGCAAGCTTTAGAGTAGCACTGATACGTTACAGAAAAGCATCAGAACTAACCAAAGCATAGATAATTTGGTATGTTGAATAATTTATTCAAAGCTCAGATGCATTTATTAAAACATAGAATCAATCTATTGAAAACATCAAGAATTCCTTTCTGATGAGACTGCTTAATCCTGCATTTTGCTACAAGAAGAGAGTATTTGTAGCTCAGGATTGAATTGCAGGGTCCATGGTGCTCTCTGAACTTGGTTGTTTTCTTGTAGACATTTCATTACCAAACGAGGTAACATCATCAGTGCATTTTGCTGTTGCTTCTGCTAAGATCAGTCTGGCAACTCAGGAATCTTGTAACCAATCTTTGATAGCAGTGGTGTACCAGAGCTCTTAAACTGGGGGGCTTCCTTTACAACAGGTGGCAGACTTCTCCCAATGGAGGTTCAAATAAGGGGTAATGAAGCTTCTACCTAGCATTGATTGAGATCACTAGTCCAACTCGTTCTGGACTGTCTCTTCTGCCTCCACCAATTTGGGAGCTCAGACTCTGGAAAGAACAACAAAGATGATTAGGGGACTGGAGGCTCAAACATATGAAGAACGGTCGTAGGAATTGGGTATGACTAAGCTGGTAAAAAGAAGGAACAGGTATGACATGATAGCAGAGTTTCAAGATTTGAGGGACTACCACAAAGAAGAGGGGGGTACATATACTCCAATGCACCTGAGGGCAGAACAAGAGGCAATGGGTGGAAACTAATCAAGGAGAGAAGCAACCTAGAACTAAAGAGAAATTTCCTGACAGTTGGAACAATTAACCATTGCCTCCAGAAGTTGTGAATGCTCCAACACTGAAAGTTTTTAAGAAAGGATTCGATAACCATTTGTCTGAAATGGTATAGGGCGGTGGTGTCAAACGCAAGGCCCATGGTCTGAATTCAGCCAATGGGGTGCTTAAATCTGGCCCACAGGGCCAGCCTGGAAATAGCAAAGGACTGGCCCACAGTGCCTCTGGTGGCCAAAACTGGGCATGGGGGGCCATGTGCAGTCTCCCCCATGCCCCATTTAGGTCAGCAAAGCAGTGGTGGTATTCTACCAGTTTGGCCCGGTTCTACCAAGCCAGTAGCGCCGATGAACAGTGAAGACCAAACTGGATCTCTCCGCTGCTCTGCTGTTAGACCCACCCGCCCATCCGGGCTCCCATACTCACCTTTATCCTCTGCTTTTGAAGTGCAGCTGCTTTGTGCGGCACAGCAGAGTGCTGTGCGGCAGCTGCTGAAGAGTCCGGGAGAGTGCAGGCTTGCAGGAGGTGAGTTGGAACGCCTCTGCACCTGCACAAATGCCTCTGTGCCTGTGCAAAATGCATGCTTGGCGTGTGCGTGCATGCAAAGTGTGTGCATGCGCGCAAAGCGTGCCCACCAAGCCACACTCAGTGTACATAAAAGAAAAGATACATTCATCAAGAGTCAAGAATCATCAGGTACAACACTTAATGATAGTCATAGGGAACAATAAGCAATCGAATCATACTAGGAGACAGTCAATAAAAATTGTAAGGATACAAGAGACAAAGTTACAGTCATACAGTCACAAGTGGGAGGGGATGGGTGATAAGGAGTGATGAGAAGATTAACAGTAATAGTAGTGCAGACTTTGTAAATAGTTGGACAGTGTTGAGGGAATTGTTTAGCAGAGTGATGACATTCAGGAAAAAACTGTCCTTGTGTCTAGTTGTTCTGATGTGCAGTGCTCTATAGCATCGTTTTGAGGGAAGGAGTTGAAACAGTTTATGTCTGGGATGTGAGGGGTCTGTAAATATTTTCACAGCCCTCTTTTTGACTCATGCAGTATACAGGTCCTTGACTGAAGGGAGGTTGATAGTAATTGTTTTTTCTGCAGTCCTAACTATCCTCTGAAGTCTATGTCGGTCCTTTTGGGTTGCAGAACCAAACCAGACAGTTATAGAGGTGCAGATGACAGACTCAATAATTCCTCTTGTAGAACTGCATCAGCAGCTCCTTGGGCAGTTTGAGCTTTCTGAGTTGGCGCAAGAAAGAACATTCTTTGTTGTGCTTTTTTGATGACGTTTTTGATGTTAGGTGTCCATTTTAGGTCATGTGATATAGTAGAACCTAGAAATTGTCACACATCTGGCAGTGCTCCTACGTTGCCCGGTTTTTTCCTGCCCCATAACTCTTCACAATCTAGCAATGGGCAGGGTGCCACTGACAATATAGAATGACTCACCCAGGCTTAGTCCCATCAACACTGGCTGAAGACTGTTTATATTCGAGCACTATTTAATAGTAACAAAATGCGTGGATGTGTTCCTTATTAGTACATTGACTAAAGCATTGTTCGGTTAACAGTTTATTTCACTTTTGGTCTGGTTCAGGAGTTCTGTTGGTCTTGTTCAGGAGTACCTGCTCTCCACTTGCAAATTCGTAGAGGCGATGGACACAGAAGTGACATCCTCATCCTGTCCCTTTAGAAACATGCAGCAGGAAAGATGTGAGACCTGGTGTGTGTTTTTTTTTTAACTTTTACAAGCTGTTGTATGGTGTTTTTTATAAGCCAACCTACTCTAGGGAGGAAAAACCCTTCAATCTACTTCCTTCTGATAGTTTTTTTTTTAAATCCAGATCATAACTTGATTCAGAGTATATCACTATCACCAGATGATGATTATTACATTGATCAACTTGGCTTCCCTTTTATCAATTTCTGGCATAATTTATTATTATTTTTTTATTACATTTATATGCCGCCCTTCTCCGAAGACTCAGGGTGGCTTACAATTTTTTTGGGATACAACCCAATGCACTCAGCAATAGCCTTCATTCCATTGTATATGCCTGCTTATTACTAAGCGGCATTTTTACAAAGTCAGCTTATTGCCCCCAACAATCTTGGGTCCTCAATTTACCTACCCCGAGAGGATGGAAGGCTGAGTCAACCTTGAGCCTGGTGGGATTTGAGCCTGCAGTAATTGCAGGCAGCTGGAACTTAAGTGCTAGGCATTTAACACCCTGCACCACCATTAGATGCATCTCTGTCCAGTGCTTCACAGGTTTGAGATGGTATTTTAATGCTCCTTCCTCTAATTTTATCTACCTAAAATTAATGCTGCAAAATTAATGCTGTTGGAATAGAAGATCAATAGAAGTCCAAATCATGCATTGAGGACCCATGAGTGGGTAGGTGGGTTTTTTCCTTCTTCAATATATTGGGGAGAGATTTGAACTTTTTTCATTTTCTCCAAATAGCTGGGAAGTGCCACCGTCCCTGGTAAACTCCATTCAACTGCTTAAACATTCTTAACAATCCATCTCATCCTGGGCACCCTTTTTTTTGAACTATTACCATCTGGCAGACAGTGCAGGATAATAAAAACAAGGATAAATAGGTTGAAAAACAGCCTCTATCCCAGGGCAGTAATTATATTGAATTATACTGTATAGTGCAATATTAGTGCAGTATCAGGGGTTTTCAATTCAATTGGATAGAATGCAAAGGGTGTGTGTTTGTGCTTTATTTTTATAGCTATAATGTATACTGAAAGGCCACAGTGGCTTAGTGGCTAAGACGCTAAACTTGTCAATCAGAAAGGTCAGCAGTTTGGCGGTTCGAATCCCTAGCACCGTGTAACAGAGTGAGTTCCCATTACCTGTCCCAGCTTCTGCCAACCTAGCAGTTCAAAAGCATGTAAAAAATGCCAGTAGAAAAATAGGAACCATTTTGGTGGGAAGATAACAGTGTTCCGTGCGCCTTTGGCATTTAGTCATGCCAGCCACATGACCACGAAGACGTCTTTGGACAGCGCTGGTTCTTCAGCTGTGTAACGGAGATGAGCACCGCCCACTAGAGCCGGCAATGACTAGCACGTATGTGCAAGGGGAACCTTTACCTTTTCATGTACGCTGAAGATGGCATTTAATTTCATTGTATGAGGCACAATGACAATAAAGTAAACTAAACTAAACTACCATGCCGAGAGAGAGATGTACCACCATAAAGCAAGTTGACACAGGTAGAAAGGGGAGGAGGGAGGGAGGAGGTGCTGCCAGTACCCTCATTTGATCTCCTTTTATGACTAAAAACAAACAAAAACAGGATGAAAGATGTATTAAGGCCCTTAGTAACAGTACACAGAAATAGATTTCCTGTGGCACAAGTCCAACTGGTAAGCCGTGAGATATGCTCCTAAGGTTCAATCAGACCTGAACCTCCAACTAAGTCTCTTTTGGTGAGATTCAGGCCAAGCATTGATTAGTGTTGATAACAAAGTCTGTAAGCAGTTTTGGAAAGCTTCTTGTTTCCACCTTGAGACAGAAGCTTCTGCTCAGAAGGAAGCCCCTCCAAATTGCTTTCAGCCAGATGAGCGTTATTCGTGCTTGGGGTTTTAGCAGTACTTTGCGAATCATATCTCCTGCTAAAAAAAAAAGTATCTGGTGGAAATCCTTTTGGCTCTTTAATGCATCCAGTCTCACTGCCTGGTTTATTATTTACTGGTCTTGCTACTAGCAATAACAGCAAAAGTTCTGCGCAAGTTCATCAATTCCATATCACGATGGTTCAAAACAAATGATCCACCTTTGTCTTTGTAGTGTAAACTTAGAGTTACTGTCAAAATGGAGCAGTCCTTGGTGCTCTCTGAGCTTGGTTGTTGTCTTGCAGCTGCTTCATTACTCAAACTAGGTAACATCATCAGTGCCAGTTCTGATGATACATGGATGATGTTACCTAGTTGGGTAATGAAACATCTGCAAGAAAACAACCAAGCTCAGAGAAACCTGAGCTACAAATATTCTCCTTTACTGCCAAATTATTATTGTTGTTGTTGTTGTTGTTGTTATCATTACAATTGCAATTTCCTTTGTTATATATAAAATTTCCATATCCACAATGGTAGTGTACTGTCTGGGTACAATCTCTTTTAAATACATATAATAAGCCTTATACACACAATAGTTGTAACCATTATTCCCAATGTCTACTCACCATGATCTTCATTTATCCTTGTTAAACATTTTCATTATTTAATTAAACACTCTGTTCAGTTTTGTCTATAATTAGTTAATATCAAACCTTATAAACATCACATTTGTAACCATTTATCCTCCAAGTCTATTAATCATAATGTTTACTCATCCTAATTATTCAATATTCATTATTTAATTACACACTTACTTCATTTTTATTTACATATCCTCCTTGATTTTAAATTTCTAACTTCTGCTTCTATTTTCTAATCATTGATAAAATAATTTCCAAGTAGAAAAATATTCTGTTTCCTCCTTATCCTTAATTTTTAATGTTCATCTATCCGTTACAGCACTGTCAAATTTTTTCTAATTATTGGCCGTCTGTCTTAGATAAGAGGGTCTACCCAAGAAAAAAAACAACCCAATTGGCCATGTGCAACTCACAGGACCTCCTCTTTGCTTTGAGGGTATATCACCTTCACTAAGGAATACCAGCTCATGATTGTCCTCCTTGTCCAGCTCTCTCATGTCACCCTTTCTTCAAGCCTCCAATCCAGAGGCCTCCATTTTAATCATGGAATTCTTTCTTTCTTAGAAGAATACCTAAAGTCCTTTAATTTGGCTTTTTCTTATTTGAACATCACACCTTCATTAGAAATCTTGTATGCTGCAAGAGGCAATAGATGTCAACTCAAAGGTGGTATTCAGCAGGTTCTGACCAGTTCTGGAGAACCGGTAGCAGAAATTTTGAGTAGTTTGGAGAACCGTCAAATACCACTTCTGACTGGCCTCGTCTCCATCTATTCTCTGCCTCCCATTGAGTCCCAGTTGATCTGCTGGGTCTTCTTTGGTTGCCCTACACAGAACAGAGCTAGAAAGCAGGTTAGTGGGATGGGGAGGGAATGGAGATTTTGCAGTATCCTTCCCCTGCCACACCCACCAAGCCATGCCACACCCACAGAACCAGTAGTAAAAAATTTGGAATCCCACTCAACTCCTGCACTATGGTATAACAAGTGTCATCCTGGCAGTGCACTCATGGGTTCCAACTTACAATGTACTCTCCAAAAAAGGGAGTAAACATTAAGACTTCAAGAGACCCATGGACAGTCACATCTCCCTCCCTAGTTTCTTCTCATATTTCTCCTTCATTTTATTTTATCCACTGAAGTTAACAGGCCAATGTCTGCAGAGGATCTTAGAAATAGTAAGAATAACTCTTGCCATTCTACTTCAGTGAGTCCGCTTTGAATAAAAACCTTCTTCCATCTAACCCAGGGGTGTCAAACTCAAGGCCCATGAGGTCAGATCTGGCCCATGGGGCCCAGTCTCCATGTGTTGCTTTGGCCTGGTCTACCCAATGCAAAGAGGAAACATGCCAGCAGTTTGGAGAGTGGTGTCAAGCATGCCAAGCCCACCCAATTGGCCATGCCACCCAGTCGGCCATGCCCTCACCCCAGCCTCCCTGAAGTCAACCACAGCCCTGATGTGGCCCTCAATGAAATTGAGTTTGACACCCCTGAACTAATCCATGCAAATACTGAATTATAGCAGGGTCCTACATGTGTGGGGCTTCCCCCTTTTAAAAAAGACATTGATTGAATAAATATCAATTATATAGGCATCCCATTTGCCTTCTGGGTTCTTATGAGAGCATATTCAATGGCCCTGGAGACTCTGAACAAATTTGCATGGAAAGAAATTAAAATAAAAGCATTTAATTGCTCATCAAAAGGATTGTTCTCCATTTTCTTCAAAAGGTAAAAAAAACGGAGACAAGGCCATCATCTTTGAAACACCATAATCAGCAGCTCTGAAATGAAAAACAGAGTTTTGCGGAAATACCTGTTTCAGGAGAAACAAGTATGTCACCCCTATTATCTGTTTATAGAACATTTATGATGAATTAAAGCTTTAATGACCCATAAACAACCAGCTCTGTGATTAAAAGAAAGACAGACTAGAACACCACCTTCATCTAAGTTACTATGCAACTAGAAAATAATAATAATAATAATAATGTAAGATCAAGGCTCAGTCTGAGAAGTCTAGGTTTATATTTCTGGGATGAGGCCAGCAAAATTTGAAAGATTATTTTTTTTACCTCTCAATGAAAGGGAAAAATACAACCCACTGCTTAACAAACAATCCTGGCTTTGCAACTTATTAGATTCTGAATTGTCTGGAGAGACAATTTAGAAGAAGTTCAAATGCAAACACAACTACTGGGTTGGTTGCCCAGACTAAGCGACTGAAAAATGGAACCCTAATTGGAGTGGAGTGGAATGGAATGGAATGGAATGGAATGGAATAGAATAGAATAGAATAGAATAGAATAGAATAGAATAGAATAGAATAGAATAGAATAGAATAACAGAGTTGGAAGGGACCTTGGAGGTCTTCTAGTCTAACAGCCCCTGCTCAGGCAGGAAACCCTATACCATTTCAGACAAATGGCTGTCCAACCTCTTCTTAAAAACTTACAGTGTTGGAGCATCCACTGATTAATTGTTCTCACTGTCAAGAAATTTCTCCTTAGTTCTAGGTTGCTTCTTTCCTTGATTAGTTTCCACCCATTGCTTCTTGTCCTGCCCTCAGGTGCTTTGGAGAATAGCTTGACTCCCTCTTCTCTGCAGCAGCCCCTGAGATATCAGAATACTGCTATCATGTCACCCCTGGTCCTTCTTTTCATTAATCTAGACATACCCAATTCTAGCAACCGTTCTTTATTGTTTCCCCTAAACATATTTGTTACTCTACTCTGCACTCTTTCTAGAGTCTCAATGTCTTTTTTTACATTGTGGTGCCCAAAATATGGGGTTGCCAAGCTTAGTTTCTGGGCTTTGATGAAACTTCTGGAACCTCCTGGAAGTTCTGGATGACTTCGGAGCAGCTTGTGGACCACAATTCATGTGAAGCTCTGTGGGGTAGACAGAAGAAGGCAGGATTACTTTTTTCAGTGTTGGCCCAGGCTCCATGGAAGTGTAGTTAGTTCTCATATTAGTTAGCTTTCTGCAAGCTTTGAACACCTAGTTATTTCCAAGTAGATTCTAAGGACCTGGCTGCCTAGTCATTTTTCATTTGTAGCTGTGAACCTTGGTGGCTCAGGCTGTTAAATGCCTGCTCTTAAGATCCAGCTGTCTACAATTACTGTAGGCTCGAATCCCACCAGGCTCAAGGTTGACTCAGCCTTCCATCCTCTCGGGGTAGGTAAATTGAGGACCCAAGATTGTTGGGGGCAATTAGCTGACCTTGTAAAAATGCCGCTTAGTAATAAGCAGGCATATACAATGGAATGAAGGCTATTGCTGAGCACACTGGGTTGTATCCCAAAAATTGTAAGCCGCCCTGAGTCTTCGGAGAAGGGCGGCATATAAATGTAATTAAAAAAAAAAATTCAGGTTTTGTGCTATGAGGGTTGCATTCTTCTGATATTAATAGTGAGCTATTCTGAGAAGGCTTTTGGTTGTAAGAAGCCAAAAGTGATGTATCTCCGGCTGAATAAATGCAAAATGCACAATTCTTTAGTTGCATTCAATGACTGCATCTAAATGACTGCGTTGCCAGGTCCTTGAAATCTACTTGGAAATAAAGGATGTTCAAAGCGTGTTGCCGAAAGCTAACTTCTATGCCTCACTTCAAGGGACTGAAAGTTTCATCTCTGTGATCATTGAGGGAAAAAACGGAATTTAGGATTGCAAAAGGTCTTGATTACTTTTCCAGATGTACAGATGCTTAAGAAAAGGCATCTCCTGGGGGGAAAATAGCTTGTATGATCGTGAACGAGTATGCCTAGTTTAATGAAAAGAAGGACTAGGGATACAGGATAGTAGTGTGCCAATATCTAAGGCACTGTCACAAAGAAGAGGAGGCCAATGTGTTCTCCAAAGTACCTGAAGAAAGAAGAAACAGCACTGAATGGAAACTAAGGAGCGAAGCAAACTAGAACTAAGGAGAAATTTTCTGACAGCAAGAACAATTAATTAGTGGAACAGTTTGCCTCTAGAAGTTGTAGATGCTCAATCATTGGAGGTTTTTAAGGGCAGCAATTTGCCTCAAATGGTATTGGAGCTTCCTGCTTGAGCAGGGGTTGGATTAGAAGACCTCCAAGGTCTCTTCCAACTCTGTTATTCTGTTAATAACCTCAGGAGCAGGGGTAGGATTTTACTGGTTTGGACCAGTTCGAGTGAACTGGATGTTAAAGTTACAGCTGGTTCGCCCGAACTGGTATTTCAAACGACCGGCTGGCCCTTCCCTTCCCTCCCCTCCCTTCCCCTCCCAGGAGTCTCCACGTGGTCTGTTTTCAGTGGAGGTAAATGCAGAGTCCGCGTGGAGGCTCTGGGCAGGGGAAATGGGCCTGCTGGAAGTCTGAAAATGGGCCTGTTTCCAGCTTCCGGAGGGCCTCTAGAGGCCGGGGAAGGCTGTTTTTGCCCTCCCAGAGGCCATGGGGAGGCCTCTGGACCCTTGGGAGGATGAAAAACAGTCTTCCCTGAAAAATCAGAAGTGACAAAAGGGGCCTATTTCCGACTTCTTGTGGGCCTCCAGAGGCTGAGGGAGGCTGTTTTTGCCCTCCCAGAGGTCCGGGGAAAGCCTCTGGACCAGAGGTGGGCAACTATGGCCCCTTTAAGATCTGCGGACTTCAACTCCCAGAATTCCTGAACCAGCATAGCTGGCTTAGGAATTCTGGAAGTTGAAGTCTACAGATAATAAAGGGGCCATAGTTGCCCACCGCTGCTCTGGACCCTTGGGAGGCCCCCCTGCCTCTGGAGGCCATCCAGAAGCCGGAAACAGGAAGTTCCAGTAGGCCCCAACCACCATGACCCCGTCCACTCAGCAACCGGGCAGTGAACCAGTTACTGGGATTTTTGAGTCCTGCCCAGGAGCCCCTGTTTTGGACTTGCAATCCCTGTTTACACAATTTCTAATGGGATGTTTTTGTTGACAGGGATGTAAAAATTAAGCAGCTCACAATCAAACATGAGATTGCTTTAATACCAGCATAGCAAAAACAATCTGTAGAAGATAAATATTTCCTCTCCGATGACCGAGACTGAAGTGAATCACAAACCTTAAATGTCTCTTAGAAGTAATCCACAACACCTATAATTTATTACGTGCTGCTGTACTTTGTCAAGCTGGCAAAACTGTTTGTAAATGAAAACAGCTGCATGTTTATCCAAAACTATTTTGATCTAATTTTAGGCAGGACGGTGACATCATGCTCAAAGAGAGGCCAAGCTGATAACTCAACTCACCACTTGGTTGCTTATCTATTGATTGAGTTATGGCTTTTTAGGTCTTGCCTGCTAATTAGAGTTTTGAGAAGGCTTGTTGTACAGTTTCAATATAACATAATGGGCAAGAATTAGTAGGATACACACATTATTTCCCCAGATGTTTTAGCTGCTGCCCTGCTTCTGAATCCCTGTGTCTTTTATAGATGTAAGGTGGGAGTCATGTTAACCTTAAGTGGATTGTGAAGCCATCACATAGGGCAGGGGTGTCAAATGCAAGACCCATGGGCTGGATGCAGCCCATGGGTGTTTAGATCTGGTTCGTGGGGCCAGCTGGAAATAGCAAAGGTCCAGCCCGCGGTGCCTCTGGTGGCAAAAATGAAGCTCAGGAGAGCTGTGTGTAGACCTCCATTTTTGCTGGCAGAGGGCTGTAGGAGGCTGTCATGGCTGAAAATGGGGCACAGGGCTCTCCGGACTCCATTTTCACTGGCAGAAGCTATCAAAACAAACAAAAAACAAAACAAAATGATAAATGTTTTCCCTTTTGCATTTGAGCATGCAAGAAGGGACAGGAAAGGAGAAAGGGAAGGAAAGAAAAAGAAAAAGAAGGAAAGAAGAGAAGGAAGAAGAAAGGAGAATGAAGAGGAGGAAGGGAAGGAAGGAAGGAAGGAAGGAAGGAAGGAAGGAAGGAAGGAAGGAAGGAAGGAAGGAAGGAAGGAAGGAGATTATAGTGAGAGTGAGTGAGGGTCTCAGGGAAGTCCTGCCTTAGCACTTGGTTACCACAGGTGCCCCCAATATGAGTCCCATGTCATGCCCAACCCCCGGCCATGCCTACCCTGGCCCTCCAAGGTCAAACTCAACCCTGATGCGTCCCCAATGAAATTGAGTTTGACACCCTGAAATAGGAGGTGTGGATTATGCCACTGGCCTCCATGATGCTATGAGGTATATGGGATCCCTTGTCCCCCATCCCCACCCTTGTCTCCTGCTAAAGAGGCCAGATTTTTAGTCAAATGTCTATGAAGATTTTCCATCATCCAGGTCATGGTTATCCCAAAGGAGCTTTTTCAAGAAGCATCTGGACATGGTTTTTCTTTTGAAGATGTTCACTTCTCATCCAAGAAGCTTCTTCAGCTCTGACTGGATGGTGGGGAATGGAAGGATTTATACTCATTTGCATTCTTTTAGAGAGTTGCTGAGGCTACCTGGAGGTATATCTGTGTCCTCAGGGTCACCTGAGTGGTGCAAATGGGTGTGGCGCTTTCTTGGAACTGCTGAAAGGACTATGTTGTAGACTGGAGATAGATGATGCTGTCGCCCTCTCTCTCTGTTCAGAGAGGGCTGTTCAGTTTTGACATAGATGGCCTCTTTGATCCCCCTTTTCACACCAGTGGTCCTTCCTGTCCAAAATGCGGACTGTTTTTCAGTCCTTTGCAAGCACTACCGAACTGCCACATTAGGAATCCGGGCAACATTTCCCAAGTGACTGTTTAGAAGTGTCTCATTTGGGCTTCATGATTCTTCTTCTTCAAGTATATCCTTGGAGGTAGTGCATGCAGATAAGACAACTTTGCAAACATCGATGCATGGATATGTTGACGCTGGCCCGCCATTTTCCAGCCTCTGCTTCATTTCAGGATATTGCTCACCTCTTAACCTATCTGGTAAAAACCTCATTCATTCCAGTTGCACAGAATGACTTCAGCACCACATGTGTAGAGCCAGTTCTTTGCCACAGTTGTTTGGAGGAATAACAAAGGGTTCCCATGTCTACAGGGGTGGGATTCAAATTTTGTAACAACCGGTTTTGTGGGTGTGGCTAGGTGGGCATGGCCATGTGACTGGGTGGGCGTGGCTTCTTCTTCTTCTTCTTCTTTTTGATGCAAACCCCCCCCCATTTTGGGGGGCTTCTGGGTCTCAGGGAAGCCTCCGGGGGGGGGGTTTCTCCCAAAAAGCCTCCCTGGGGCTCAGGAAGGAAAAAAAACTGAGCATGGGGGTGGGCATGTAGCAACCCCCTGTGCTCCATTTTGGGGCCTCCTGCAACTCAGGGGAATCTCCTGTGGGGGCAGTTTTGCTCCCAGAAGGCTTCCCAGGGGCTCAAAAAGGCAAAAAATGGAGGGGGAGTGCTGCCTTCCTGGGGCTCAGGAAAGCCGCCTGGGCAAAGCAGTAAGTAAGCAAGGGGAATCATGGCACAGCTGATCATAGGAACAGCTGATGGTCAGGAGGGGGAAAAAAGAAATACCTTAGAGCAGCCGTGGGCAAACTATGGCCCGGGGGCCAGATCCAGCCCGTTCGGCTGTTCTATCTGGCCCGCGGAGCTGAAAAAGCAGAGGGTTCTCTTGCTCTCCCAGAAGGCTACGTGAAGTAATCTAACTTTGAATTTATATTAGTTCACACAAACACTCCATCCATGCTTTTGTTCCAGCCCTCCGGTCCAGTTTAAGAACCCATTGTGGCCCTCGAGTCAAAAAGTTTGCCCACCCCTGCCTTAGAGCCTTGGTGGTGCAGGCTGTTAAATGCCTAGCACTTAATTCCAGCTGCCTGCAATTACTGCAGGCTCGAATCCCACCAGGCTCAAGGTTGACTCAGCCTTCCATCCTCTCGGGGTAGGTAAATTGAGGACCCAAGATTGTTGGGGGCAATAAGCTGACTTTGTAAAAATGCCGCTTAGTAATAAGCAGGCATATACAATGGAATGAAGGCTATTACTGAGCGCATTGGGTTGTGCTCCAAAAATTGTAAGCCGCCCTGAGTCTCCGGAGAAGGGCGGCATATAAGTATGGTTTTTTTTTAAAAAAGTGACTGGGTGGGGAAGAACGCAATCAGTGATGTTGGGCACGTGTGCAATGTTGCGCATGCACTATAAGGACTGACTGGGCAGGATGGGGAGGGGTGGGCAGAGAGGGGCAGGGCTAGCCAGGGGCACGATTTGCCAGTTCTCCAAACTGTGCATAATCATAACAACCAGTTCTATAGAGCCAGTCCGAACCAGTAGAATCCTACTCCTCCATGTCTATCTTCTTTCTTGAAGCCCACTGAACCCATCATCCTATCCCAAAGGTGCTTTTCAAAAGGGAACTGGGCTTTCTTGGTTGTTTTCCTTGAAAATGTTTTGCTTCTGATCCAAGATGCTTCTTCCGTTCTTGGATGAGAAGCGAAATATTTTCAAGGAAAAAACCAAGAAAGTCCAGTTCCCTTTTGAAAAGCATCTGTGGGACAACCATAAACTGGATGATTGAGAAGCTCCATGGACTTTGTGAGCCTATCCATGAGGGACATGGACTTCCTTGGTTTAATTTCCACATGGATCAATTTATACAGGGATAAAGCTGATGTGCTAGGGTTCGTGTGAAGGGTAGACTCTTAAAATAATACAATAAATGCAAAATGGGCTAAAATTCTCTTGGACATCTACAGGAAAGGGATCAAAAAGGCCAAGATGGCAACTTGAGAGTGAAGTACATAACAAATACAGGGCTTCAACCATATCATGGTAGCCACCATTAATTTCTTTGATTCTCCTGCAAGTTCCCTGAATCTTCTACAGCAGGAAGCAATGCATATCACAGAGATTTTACCATTTGATTGGGGGAGTTTGCTTTGGATTTTAGCCAAAGGTTGCTGGCTAAATCTTTTGGTAGATTTTTTTTCTAATTATTATTATTATTATTTCCGGGAGTAAAACCTGACTCCCATTTTTTTTCCCCATAAAAAATAAAAAAAATTCTTTTATTTGTTGTCCTGGATAAGTTTCTACAGCAACACGCTGAACTTTCTGCCAGCTTGGTTTTGCTTTGCTTAGTGGTTGTGTCTCTGCTTTAAAAAGTGGAACACAAAAGGCATTTTGAGACAATATCCCCTCTGTAGCAGGAGGAATAGCTGCAGGGGTTTGTGTGTGCTTGTGTGCGTGCGTGCATGCATGCTGAACTCTCCAATGTCAATATAGACTTTCTGAAACCTGTTTCAGTCCTTTAGAAAGCTAAAGAGCAGCTCTTAAGAACTTATGACAAGCAAAACATTTGTTAATCAGAAAAATTACAGCCTATTCATCCTCGGTGTTTGATTTATTTCGGTGCAGGCCCCACTGATTTCCATTGTAAATGGAGCTTGTAATAGGAACGTCTATTGATTCTTTTGCAGCCAGAGCTTAGAAAGGCAGCCCTGCTTATCATCTATGATTTATTGGCACAATAAGGAGCTGTTGAAAGGGGTTGCTAGGTTTGATGAAATGCTCAGAGGGCAATTAGTTACTCTTTATCTGCTAAGACTCCAGACCGAGCTGATAATGAAGAGGGACAAAAGAACCAGATTGCAGAACCCTAACCCAGCACTAGATGGCAGGCAGACACACATCCACAATAGGGAGGGGCTCTTGTCAGCCCTCAAGTGGTCATGCTGAGGTTTGCAGTATGCTTGAACCCAGTCTTAGGAAATGCACGATATTATTTATATCTATTAAATTGTTACCAGCAGAAGCGAATATATCTTTGGGCACATCTCTTGAAGGAACCAATATCCCACTGGAAGCCAACTGGGTACAAAGGAAATAACCTTCTATTTCTCCCCCCCCCCCACAAAAAAAATTGCTGGTGCTTATTTAAATTAAGGTTCTTGAAGAAAAGGATTTCAGGATTGTTTGTACAAAATCCAGTGTTCAATGTAATAAAAACCACGCAAACTGCACGCATAATGCTATAGAAACCGAGAGAAGGAAAGTGTTTTTATGCTGCCAGTCCTAGAAAGAAAAGGTCAAAAATGAAAGTGGTGGCTACACCACGGTTATGGCTGTGATGTTGACTGTTTTGACTCATTCCCTGGGACACTTCTGATAGAGCCCTATGTTTTGTTTGAGTACTAGCAATATCATTCTAAACTGGTAATGATTAAGCAATACAGCCAATGCCTCAATCAAAGTACAGAGAAGAGCAACCAGGATGATGAGGGGATTGGAGATTAAAACATATGAAGAACAGTTACAGGAACTGGGCCTGGCTACTCTAGGGAAGAGAAGGACCAGGGGAGACATGATAGCAGTCTTCCAATATTTGAGGGGCTGCCACAGAGAGGAGGAGGGGGTCAAGCTACTTTCTAAAGCACCTGAAGAGCAGACAAGGAATAATGGATGGAAACTGAACAAGGAGAGATTCAACCTAGAAATAAGGAAGAACTTTCTGACAGTGAGAACAGTCAACCAAGGGAACAGAACTTGCCTTCAGGAGTTGTGAGAGCTTCATCACTTGAGACTTTCAAGAAGAGATTGGGCTTCCATTTGTCAGAAATGGTGTAGGGTCTCCCGCTGGGGTGGGGGGGGAGGTTTGAACTAGATGACCTACAAGGTCCCTTCCAACTCTGATTATCTGTTAAATCATTGCAATGCTGTTTATTTAAATCCCAAAGGTGCTTTTTCAAGAGGCAACTGGACTTTCCTTTGTTTCAGCTCAGAACTGAAGAAGCTTCTTGGATGAGAAGCTAAACATCTTCAAGGAAAATGAAGAAAGTCCAGCTGTCTCTTGAAAAAACACCTTTGGGACAACCCTGACCTGGATGACTGAGAATCTCCATAGGCATTCTACTTATTTAAAGTATTTATTGTCTACCTTCTGTAAACACAAGCTCATGTCTGGTCCCCTGTAGTTAAAAATACCAGCATATCCTCCAGAAATGTAGAGATGCTTTGAACTGACCTTTTGAGGACAAGACATATCTCAGCAACTCTATGATTCCTCAAAGATTAGAAATGACTCTCCTGTTTTCAGGAAGACATCTTTCAACAGGGATCCCATCTGACCTTCTCGTCAGACTTTTACTACGTTCGGAAAATCCCACTTCCAAAAAACCTTTCAAGAAGACAAGATGGTTGGAAGTGAGCAAAATGGAAGGAGGGCATTGTATTGTGTCACCATCCTGCTCATTCAGCTGTAAAACCCCATGATACCCACATTCACCATCTTGCTTAAACAGGTTTGGTTGTAGGGAAAAATATCCTATTTTTTTTAAAGAAAATCACATTACAGCATTGTTAAGACTATCAAAGGTGAATACTCTCAGTTGCATGATGATACTTTAAAAGAAATAATACATTGGGACATGTGTTAAATGCTCATAAGGTAAAGGTAAAGGTTCCCCTCGAACATACGTGCTAGTCATTTCTGGCTCTAGGGGGCGGTGTTCATCTGTTACAAAGCCGAAGAGTCAGGGCTGTCCGAAGACATCTCTGTGGTCATGTGGCCGGCATGACTAAACACCGAAGGCGCACAGAATGCTGTTACCGTCCCACCAAAGTGGCCCCTATTTTTCTACTTGCATTTTTACATGCTTTCGAACTGCTAGGTTAGCAGAAGCTGGGACAAGTAATGGGAGCTCACTCCTCCATTAGGGATTCAAACCTCTGGACTGCCGACCTTTCTGATCAACAAGCTCAGCATCTTAGCCACTGAGCCACCACGTCCCTTAAATGCTCCTGGCTGATAGTTAAAAAGATAATAAAAATAGGAGTCCTTAAAAACCAAATTTGCTTTTAATGGAAGAAAGTTAGCTATAGCATTGAGGACAGAAATGGAGAAGATCTCTTGATGCTAAACTTGGGGCAACTTTTCGTGTTCTCTGACTCAACTCTTGGGATGTGATGAGTGGTCCAGTACAGGACACCCCAGGGGTGCTTTTCAAAAGGCAACTGGTCTTACCAAGAATGTCCAGTTGCCATTTGAAAAGCACCTTTGGGACAGCCATGACACGGATGATTGAGAATCTCCATAGATATTCAGTCCAGGGCACAGCAAGAGAATCGAGGTCTGATCCTGGCCCACCAGCTCAAGGAGCCAGAGGTGAGATTCCTCCTTCCAGAGGCATTTTCTGTGTTTTGTGTTTCTCCAAGGAAGTAAGTCATGAAATCAGAGGTTTATTGTAGTACTGGAGAGGCAGAAAAGGAGGAACCTCCAGATATTCAAGCTGTCCTATTAATATCATCCTGTTTAACTATAAAAGGACCCAAATCATCCTATGGTAAATAATCTTCACGGTGACAAGTAAAGCTCAAGTCACACATTGCCTTTGATGTTTTAACGGCCACTCCAGCTTCATGATAAGTCTCCTCCGCCTTTCATTGGTAATAATTTTGCAAAGCCTGAAGCGGCTCGAGTCATCTTTACTGTTCAGTTCCCAAGGACGAAGATGTCATAAAACCGTGGGCTTCAAAGAAACTGCTGCTTTTCTTCTCCTTCTTAAAAGGAAATGTCTTCTATGTTCTATGGGGAGGTGATACAATTCGGTGCCCTCCTCCCATTTTCCACCTGCTCTTCAAGTCATCGCAAACCTCAGCCGCCATCTAACTAGACCTCGTGTTAGCAATTAAAACAGTTTCCATTGTCTGTCTCCTGCCTGACCAAGGTCCAACTTTGATACCCTTTTGGCACATGCAGACTGAAACAGTCAGGGTTCCACAAAAGATGCATGTTGGCCATTAGGTCTACCTTCCCATTATCCACAAACAGAGAAGACAGTGATGAGCTACAGATGATCAGTGTTGTAACCACAGTGGCATTCTTTGAGATGAAGATGTTTGCAGGGTTGGAGGCAGGAAGACCAGGGCCTGGTTCTTCTGTGATTCAGAGTAGGGTCAGCATCTCATCATGGAATCCTGGCCAGTGGTGATCAGTTGACTTGCTCCATCTTTTACAAGCAGGGAGGACACCTCCCTTCTGCAGGTTGTCTCTTTGGCCAAGTGGCTGGTGTTCCTAGGTTCACTCCTAGAACAACTGTGAACCTGAATCCTCACACATTCACTAAACCCCTTGCTTCTCGAGGTTTAGCCCCAGCTGATCCTCCATGAGTCAAGTTTCTCATTCAGTGATATGAATAAGACAAAAGTACTGGAGCCAAAGAAGGACAATGCCAGATATGAGAGCTCTTCTTGGTTTCAGCAAACTACATTAACCCCTCCAAATGCAGGGATAGCAATGGCAATTGCACTTAGACTTGTATACTGCTTCATAGTGCGGTTTACAGAGTCAGCATTTTGTCCCCAGCAATCTGGGTCCTCATTTTACCAACCTCAGAAGGCTGAGTCAACCTTGAGCTGGTGAGAGTCAAACTGCCAAACTGCTGGCAGCTGACAGTCAGCTGAAGTAGCCTGCAGTACTGCATTCTAACCACTGCACCACCATGGCTCATGGCTAAATGATCACGGGATCATGGCTAAATGACCCAAAATGGACCAACAAAATAACAACAGATTTATACCCTGCTCCACCGGTGCTTTACAGCATTCTCTGTGCAGTTTACAATGTCAGCCTATTGCCCCCAACAGTCTGCGTCCTCATTTTACTGACTTCAGAAGGATGGAAAGCTGAGTCAACCTTGAGCCCGTCAGGATCGAATTCTTGGCAGTGGGCAGAGTTAGCCTGCAATATTGTATTCTAACCACTGCACCACCATGGCTTTGTACATGTCTTGTGTTTGCTCTGTTTCTGCACAACACTCCTTATTGTCTTTGTCAGTCTTACACATGGCTTTGTGTGATCTTTCCTCACCAGGCTGATTACAACTCCCAGAATTCCCAGTCATCCTTGTTTGCAAGCACATCCAAAAGGCATTGAGTTACAAAAGGCTGGTTAGATATAAATATTATGATAGATATCCATAAAGTACATGTGTGTATGAGAAAGAAATTAATCTGGTTATGGTTAGATACATGTAACACAGGAAGTTTCTTGATCTTCACATGATCATTGGTTCTCATCACCCACTCTGTCCACTCAGAATGAGCTTCCAAGTATTTCAGATATGAATATCTCTAAGTTGCCATGTCAAAATGCCAAATCTTTTGCAGGCACCTTAGCACTAGACTATAGCTCTTCCCCTTGGCTACTGTATCTGTCATGGCTAAGGTTGGCACAGTTCCCTCTTAATGTGGTTGTGAACTTGTGTCAAATACTGGTTTCAAAATCAAGCCAAGACAGAGTCTGGCTTCATGCCATAGTAGAAAATAATTTGCAGTGAGAAAGAGATAGAGTTATTCCATATTGCACATACAGGATGTATATTGTGAGAAGGACTGTCATGGGGGGCACAATGCCTAAGGAAATGCCCTTAAGCAATAAAATGGGCCAGTATTGACACTGATTGGCCTCACTGATTGAAGGGGCACCGGCACACAGTCCAGATTTTCATTAATGAACATATTGCCTTTTCTCTGGAATATCTGTAACTCCTTTCTTCTCAAATGTCAGCTGGGGGTTGTTACATTAGTGGGCAAAAGCATCTGGAATAACCTGTCCAGTTTTGGCTTGAGTCAAGAGCCGTGGTGGCACAGTGGTTAAAATGCAGTACTACAGGCTACTTCTGCTGACTGCCGGCTGCCAGCAGTTTGGCAGTTCGAATTTCACCAGGCTCAAGGTTGACTCAGCCTTCCATCCTGCCGAGGTCAATAAAATGATGACCCAGATTGTTGGGGGCAAGATGCTGACTCTGTAAACCACTTAGAGAAGTCTGTAAAAGTACTGTGAAGTGGTATATAAGTCTAAGTGCTATTGCTATTTACTTTGCCAAGGTCTTTCTGCTTCTCAATATGACCATCTTCCACAAGATGCACATCCATGAAGCTCAGTTATTTGCCCTCATTGACAACAGGAATGGACTGAGGCCTCCACCAGCCTTGGGGATGTGCCCATTCAGAAATGAGTCCCACTGAACTGGGTGAGATTTTCCTCCGTGTGGATGGGTGGTGGGCTCAGTTGTTTGCCTTTGGGGGTCCAGCTCCTGCCTGCAGATACTTAAGTAGTACATTGAGAGGATCTCCTTCTTGCAGAAGGAATAAGCATCCGACCTTAAGGTGGCTTGGGATGCCTCTTGGACTGGGACTTCACAAAGTCTCAGGTACAATTCACCATGGCCAACTCACCACAGCTAACTCACCACGGCCAACTTACCACAGGGAAACTTGCTGCAGGACAAGAGTTGCACGAATATCAAAGAAATGGTGCAATAGAATCATTAAAGAAAGGGGTTGCAAAAGGAGGGACAGAACGAAATGTGAGTGGCAAAAATTAAAATCAAAAGAGCCTTGGTAGCTCAGGCTGTTAAATGCCTGCTCTTAAGATCCAGCTGCCTTATTGTAGGCTCAATCCCACCAGGCTCAAGGTTGACTCAGCCTTCCATCCTCTGGGTAGGTAATTGAGGACCCAAGATTGTTGGGGGCAATTAGCTGACCTTGTAAAAATGCAGCTTAGTAATAAGCAGGCATATACAATGGAATGAAGGCTATTGCTGACACTGGGTTGCATCCCAAAATTGTAAAGCCTGAGTCTTGAGAAGGCAGCATATAAATGTAATTAACAAAAATAATAATAATTTTTGTTTATTTTAAATAATGAAATAGAATTGTTGAATTGTCCCACAGCGATTTGTCCCATGCCAAGTTAGACATGGCGAGATGTCCTGCAGCAAGTTGGCCATGATGAATTGGCTACAATGAGTTAGCCATGGGGAGTTGGCCATGGGGAGTTGGCTGCAGCAAGTTGGCCATGGTGAGTTAACTGTGGCGAGTTGTCCTGCAGCGAGTTGGCCACAGCAAGTTGTCACATTGCCCCTTAAAGCCCGGATGCAAGAGCTTGTTTCAGGCCTTTGCAGCAGGCAGGTTAATGGACAGCCTCTGCCTTTCATTTTAGGCAAAATAACATTTGCCATCACCGTGACGGATGTATTTACAGATGGCCCTGGCTAACATCATTTGATAATCAAGTTTCTCTCCTCTTTGCGAGGACTGGCTTCTTTGAGACGGCTGAAAAGCCCTTTTATATCACAGAAATTAGCTGAAACATCCGGAGGCATGCTGTGTCCTCTTGAAATGCTCACATTTCATTTGATTGCGGCTGTTAATATTTCAAAGATGAAGCAAGGCCCTTCCCCTTCTGGGGGGGGCTTTAGCATTTTGTGTGAACTCCCCACCCCCAGCAAAATTGAGTGGATCCAAGTTTTTTTTTTTTAAATAGAAAAGGAGGGCTGGGTGAATCTCAGGATACTCAACCAAGTTTGGAAAAATGAGATTTGTGCGGAGAAAAACCTATTATTCAGTGTGGAAAATCATATTAAGTCTCTGCCAAGGCTCAAGTAGACCTTGGCTAAGATTCAATTTTGCACTAACCTCCACCTCCTTCTCCTCCTCAGTGGTGGGATTCACTGGCTTGGTAGGCGTGGCAGGGGAAGGCTACTGCAAAATCTCCATTCCCACCCCACTCCACTAACCTGCTTTCCAGGTCTGTTCTCCTGTGCAGGGCAACCAAAGAAGATCAGCCAATCAGCTGGGACTTGGGAGGCAGAGAATAGATGGGGGCGGGGCCAGTCAGAGATGGTATTTGCCGGTTCTCTGAACTATTCAATATTTCCACTTCTGGTTCTCCAGATCTGGTCAGATCTGCTGAATACCATCTCACTCCTCCTCCTCCTCCTCCTCCTCCTCCTCCTCCTCCTCCTCCTCCTCCTCCTCTTCTTCTTCTTCTTCTTCCCTTCACCTCCTCCTTCCCCTTCTCCTCCTCCCTCCCTCCTCCTCCTCTTCCTCCTCCTCTCTCTCTCTGCAGACCTTGACTGAAATGGCAGCAACCTTTCTTCCTCGGTAGAGACCTAATCAAGTTCCATTTTTAAAGCTGTTTTCTGTACGTAGAATTACACATGAACACCAAACAAACAGCAAGGTGAAACTTTTCCCCACCTGTTGATCACATACCTAGCAAATAGGTCCTATCTTTTTAATAGGCCTTTCAGGAGAGGCCTATTCTATCTTTGTGGATTGGGTCAGACTAGCATCCACCAAGAATCCTAGCAAGTCTTTCATCAATGTGACCAAAATGTGGTTGGCTAGTCTGAGGGCCAATGTGTGCTCATATCCAGGAAATTTTAATTCCATTATTGCCTGGTGTTATTATCTTTTTAAAAGGGGTTATTGATAAATTGGGTTCACAGATAACCCTTGTGTTTCAAGAGGTTTCTTTTGTTCTTTCAGTGGAAATCTGCTTCTCTGTTTATGCACCTTATTTTACCTGGGGAGTAATAAACAACAGAGAACAGAAGACACCTAAGGAAGACTTGCTATGCTATGACACCTTTGAATGGTGTTTACAACTACAGCTTAGCAGGATCACTCTGGTGAGGGTTTGCATGCTATACAGTAGGAAATAATTAATTAATTACCAAATAGCAATAGCAACAGCACTTAGACTGCTTCGTAGTGCTTTACAGCCCTCTCTAAGCAGTTTATAGAGTCAGCATATTGCCCTCAACAATCTGGGAAGTTATTTGACCTGTTTCAGAAGGATGGAAGTAAATCTTGAGCCAGTCAGGATCAAACTCCAGGCTGTGGGCATCCTAAACACTGTGCTGCCACCAATATCTCAGTAGAAGGCAGAAGCCAAACACTTCTGGGGGAGGTTTTGCCAGAAAAAGCTACAGGAACATATCAGAAGTCAATGTCTGGACCATACAGCTCAAGGATTGCCTGTCCTATCAAACAATCTAATTCCCTTCCTTTGGAGGTAAGTTCTACCATGTGTAGGTTTATAGTGTTAATTGGAATGCTGAAAGGTAATCGGTGCAGGCTTTTGATGTCTGTCAGGTAGGCATGGTTTATAATGTTACAATGATAAACCCAGTTCCCATGTTCATGTTTTTGTGTTAAATTTATGTTTGACCAAAAGCGACTTCCTGCGAAGGCTCCTGGATTGGGGCTGAAAGGCAAAAGCAGAAGCAGTATGCTCCAACCCATAATTGGGTAGACCAGGTTGCCCCGATGAAAAAAAACCACTTATGTGCATGTTTTCTTCAGCCTGAGTCTGCCTTGTCGTGAAACTATCCTGCCACAGCCATCGTACGGGGAGTTGACTGGTTCCTGTAATTTTTGAATTCAGAAAATCAGGATAAATCAGGATAAATCAGGATAGATAAGGCATGGGGCCAAATTATGTTTTGGGACCCAGCTATCTTCGGCGGTGGCGCTCCGACCCTATGACCTCCTCCCTTGGGGGCAGGGAACTGGGCCTCCTGGGCTCAACTGGTGTATTTTAATGCCAGGGTGGCTAATAAATCCTCCTCCTCCGTGAGCTGATCGAGGAGGAGGCTGCGGACCTGGCCTGTATCACCGAGACCTGGTTGGGGCCAGAGGGAGGGTCCCTCTTGTTGACTTATGCCCCCAGGTTTTGGATTTTGCAGCTCTCGAGCCCAGGGAGGGGGTGGTGGAGTGGCCGTAGTGTCGGAGACCTTGATTCCAAGGGAGGTCGCCGTTCCTGAAGATAGGCGGTGGTGAGACTCTCCTCTTGAGGTGGGGGCCTAATGGTCGGGTGGGCTTGCTGCTGACATACCTTTCCCCAGCTGTGTAGCAGCAGCCCTGCCTGGGCTTCTCGGCGTCCTCTCGGGGTGGCGGTGGATCTCCCAGGGCTTATGGTCCTGGGGATTTTAACCTGCCTTCCCTGGGGGGAGTGTCTGGTGTGGTCCAGGAGTTCATGGCCTCCATGGGGCCATGGGCCTGACCCAGTTGGTTCAGGGCCCAACTCATGAGGGAAACACCCTCGACCTAGTTTTGTCACCAGGCGGTGGCGGAGTGATATAGGGCAGGCTAACTGCATGCGACCCTGCCCGTCCCATGGTCTGATCACTATCTCCTTGGCTGGTCTTCCAACAGGGCGCTCCCCACGCTGGGATGAGGAACCACTGAGATGGTTTTTTTTAAACAAATTTTATTCAATTTTTAACAATTTTTTAAAACAACTCTTTTCAGTAGACAGCATGTTCCCGGGTCATCACTTTTACATGCAAATATGACAGTAGATCTATATTCATTTTAAACATTTGACTTCACTTCTATTCCATTTTAGCGGACAAGGGTGAAAGAAATTAATCCTAATCTCAAATCTTAATCTCAATCTGTATATCCCCCCAGTTCATTTCAAGTTAATTGCAAATATACATATATATTTTAAAACTTCATGTATAAATCTTACAAATAACAATATATTTGCCCATCATATTAAAAATAAAGTTCATCCATATCTATCCTTTAATTGTCTTCACATTGTTAATACTCTTTTATCATTTACAGAATTCTTTTATCCGTCAGATTTGCCCTTTCATCACATATTCTCTCCATAATTCTAAATCCGTACCAATGTTAACACTAAAAGAATGAGAAAAAAACCTAGACTTGCCCCCTTTTACTACTTTGAAAGTGACACCTCAGTGGTTAATATAGTAGCATAATCATAATCATTCTCTTTAAAAGCGAAGATAGAAAAAGAAAAAGAAAAAGGAGAAAAGCTCCCTTACAATATATCTCTAATCGTCGGGTTCTGCAACACATATCCCCTAAGATTAATTATAGTTCCAAAATAATAATAAAATAGCTAATCTTGGTTATTGACAAGTCTCATTTTTAGGTATTTTCTAAGATCATTTCAATTAATTCAATTCATCTAATCATCATTTAGCTTTCTTTTGTGAATAAGAAATGAAAAATGTGACCTTTACCAGTAAAATTGTCAGTAACCCCTATTGTTTTACACTTTTATAATTACAATATGGTTCGCCCAGGCGCCTGATGGACCCTGAGAGGTTCCAGGCGGAACTGAGATCTTTTCCACTTCCCTTGCCCACACTCTGCCGAGGACCTGGCGGCAGCGGCAGGCTGCTGGGGCTGCCTTGACAGAGTTGTCCCATCGTCCCCTCAGGCCGTGGATCCCGGGTGGCTCCCTGGTATACAGAGGAACTCCAGAGATGAAAGCCCGTCGGAGGGTTTAGAGACAGTGGAGGGCCACCCGCTCCCAATCTGATGAATCCAGTTAAGAGCCCATATTAGGACTTACCTGGTAGCTATGAGGGCGAGAAGGTCCTATCTCTCCACCCTCATAGCGTAATAACTGCCCAGCCGCCCTGTTTAGGGCCACCCGCTCCCTCTATATCCGGGGAGGTGGTGGACCCTCTCGAGGAAGAGCTGAGGAATTTGGTCAATATCTGTTGGATAAAATTTGGCATTCGGGAGGTTGTGCTCCACCTTGCAGTGGTCTGAGGATCGTGGTGCAAACAGTCTGGCTGATGTGATCTGGACTGAGTTCGATCCTGTTTCGAGGATGAAATGGACAGGATTATGCACGGCCTGAGTTCCACCACATGTTTGTTGGACCCGTGCCCTTCTTGGTTGGCTTATACCACCAGGGAGGTCACCTGCGGTTGGTTCCGAGCAGTGGTCAACGCTTCATTAAGAGAGGGTGTCCTTCCCTGCCCTGAAAGAGGTGGTGAGGCCCTCCTGAAGAAGCCTGCCCTGGACTCGACCGTGTTAGACAACTTTCGTCCAGTCTCCAACCTTGTTTTTGGCGAAGGTTGTGGAGATGTGGTGGCTCAGCAGTTCCCACTTTTCCTGGATGAAGTGGACTACCTAGATCCGTACCAATCGGGCTTCCGGCCTGGTTTCAGCACGGAGGCGGCATTGGTCGCACTGATGGATGATCTCTGGAGGCCGGGACAGGGGATTTTCCTCTGTCCTGGTCCTATTAGACCTCTCAGCGGCTTTGATACCATCGACCATGGTATCCTTTGCGGCCCTCGGGGGCTTGGGAGTGGGGGCACTGTACGGTGGTTCTCCTCCTACCTCTGGGGTGCATGTCGGTGTTGGCGAGGGGGCAGAGGTCGGCCAGTACTCACCTGTGGGGTCCCTCGGGGTCAGTCCTCTCCCCCTCTTATTCAATATCTACATGAAACGCTGGGTGAGATCATCCGTGGTTTTGGGGTAGATACCATCAGTATGCTGATGATACTCAGCTATACATCTCCACCCCAGGCCAGATCAGTGATGCCCTCTCCGTGATGACTGGCTGTCTGGAGGCGGTCGGACCTGGATGGGCGGAAACATGCTTGTCAACCCAGCCAAGACTGAGTGGCTGTACATACGGCATCTCGGACCAGTCAGGAATGTCCATCGTTGACCATAGGGAGTGGTGTTGCCCCTGTGGATAGGGCGGAACCTGGGGGTCCTCCTGGATACACGGCTCCAGCTAGAGAGGATCAGGTGGGGGCCGTCGCCAGGGGGGCTTTGCCCAGGTCCGGCTGGTTCGCCAGCTCGCCCTTTCTGGACCAGGATGCCCTGCGTACAGTCACTCATGCCCTTGTCACCTCACGACTCGACTACTGCAATGCTCTCTATTTAGGACTGCCCTTGCATACCATCCGGAGGTTGCAGCTGGTGCAGAATCGGCCGCTGGTGGTGATGGGAGTTACCGATTCTCATATTACCCCCCCTCCTCGGCGGCCTACATTGGTTGCGGTTGCGCTCGGGTGAGATTCAAGGTTCTGACTTTAACATTCAAAGTCCTACACAACATGGGTCCACAATATTTAAGGGCGGCTCCTGCGATGTCGGCGCCACCCGTCCGTCGCGGACATAGGCAAGGACTCCTCGGGGTCCGTCGACAAGTCAATGTCGGCTGGCGGTCCCCGGCGGCGAGCCTATTCTGTAGCGGTCCCTGACCTATGGAATGCACTGCCTCTGGACCTCCGTCTGGCCA
>CM019153.1:41120986-41165276 GCA_009733165.1 Naja naja
TGCAGTACTGCATTCTAACCACTGCACCACCATGGCTCATGGCTAAATGATCACGGGATCATGGCTAAATGACCCAAAATGGACCAACAAAATAACAACAGATTTATACCCTGCTCCACGGTGCTTTAGCATTCTCTGTGCAGTTTACAATGTCAGCCTATTGCCCCCAACAGTCTGCGTCCTCATTTTACTGACTTCAGAAGGATGGAAAGCTGAGTCAACCTTGAGCCAGTCAGGATCGAATTCTTGGCAGTGGGCAGAGTTAGCCTGCAATATTGTATTCTAACCACTGCACCACCATGGCTTTGTACATGTCTTGTGTTTGCTCTGTTTCTGCACAACACTCCTTATTGTCTTTGTCAGTCTTACACATGGCTTTGTGTGATCTTTCCTCACCAGGCTGATTACAACTCCCAGAATTCCCAGTCATCCTTGCAATTGTCCATGTTTGCAAGCACATCCAAAAGGCATTGAGTTACAAAAGGCTGGTTAGATATAAATATTATGATAGATATCCATAAAGTACATGTGTGTATGAGAAAGAAATTAATCTGGTTATGGTTAGATACATGTAACACAGGAAGTTTCTTGATCTTCACATGATCATTGGTTCTCATCACCCACTCTGTCCACTCAGAATGAGCTTCCAAGTATTTCAGATATGAATATCTCTAAGTTGCCATGTCAAAATGCCAAATCTTTTGCAGGCACCTTAGCACTAGACTATAGCTCTTCCCTTGGCTACTGTATCTGTCATGGCTAAGGTTGGCACAGTTCCCTCTTAATGTGGTTGTGAACTTGTGTCAAATACTGGTTTCAAAATCAAGCCAAGACAGAGTCTGGCTTCATGCCATAGTAGAAAATAATTTGCAGTGAGAAAGAGATAGAGTTATTCCATATTGCACATACAGGATGTATATTGTGAGAAGGACTGTCATGGGGGGGGGGCACAATGCCTAAGGAAATGCCCTTAAGCAATAAAATGGGCCAGTATTGACACTGATTGGCCTCACTGATTGAAGGGGCACCGGCACACAGTCCAGATTTTCATTAATGAACATATTGCCTTTTCTCTGGAATATCTGTAACTCCTTTCTTCTCAAATGTCAGCTGGGGGTTGTTACATTAGTGGGCAAAAGCATCTGGAATAACCTGTCCAGTTTTGGCTTGAGTCAAGAGCCGTGGTGGCACAGTGGTTAAAATGCAGTACTACAGGCTACTTCTGCTGACTGCCGGCTGCCAGCAGTTTGGCAGTTCGAATTTCACCAGGCTCAAGGTTGACTCAGCCTTCCATCCTGCCGAGGTCAATAAAATGATGACCCAGATTGTTGGGGGCAAGATGCTGACTCTGTAAACCACTTAGAGAGTCTGTAAAAGTACTGTGAAGTGGTATATAAGTCTAAGTGCTATTGCTATTTACTTTGCCAAGGTCTTTCTGCTTCTCAATATGACCATCTTCCACAAGATGCACATCCATGAAGCTCAGTTATTTGCCCTCATTGACAACAGGAATGGACTGAGGCCTCCACCAGCCTTGGGGATGTGCCCATTCAGAAATGAGTCCCACTGAACTGGGTGAGATTTTCCTCCGTGTGGATGGGTGGTGGGCTCAGTTGTTTGCCTTTGGGGTCCAGCTCCTGCCTGCAGATACTTAAGTAGTACATTGAGAGGATCTCCTTCTTGCAGAAGGAATAAGCACCCGACCTTAAGGTGGCTTGGGATGCCTCTTGGACTGGGACTTCACAAAGTCTCAGGTACAATTCACCATGGCCAACTCACCACAGCTAACTCACCACGGCCAACTTACCACAGGGAAACTTGCTGCAGGACAAGAGTTGCACGAATATCAAAGAAATGGTGCAATAGAATCATTAAAGAAAGGGGTTGCAAAAGGAGGGACAGAATGAAATGTGAGTGGCAAAAATTAAAATAATTTTTGTTTATTTTAAATAATGAAATAGAATTGTTAAATTGTCCCACAGCGAGTTGTCCCATGCCAAGTTAGACATGGCGAGATGTCCTGCAGCAAGTTGGCCATGATGAATTGGCTACAATGAGTTAGCCATGGGGAGTTGGCCATGGGGAGTTGGCTACAGCAAGTTGGCCATGGTGAGTTAACTGTGGCGAGTTGTCCTGCAGCGAGTTGGCCACAGCAAGTTGTCACATTGCCCCTTAAAGCCAGGATGGAAGAGCTTGATTCAGGCCTTTGCAGCAGGCAGGTTAATGGACAGCCTCTGCCTTTCATTTTAGGCAAAATAACATTTGCCATCACCGTGACGGATGTATTTACAGATGGCCCTGGCTAACATCATTTGATAATCAAGTTTCTCTCCTCTTTGCGAGGACTGGCTTCTTTGAGACGGCTGAAAAGCCCTTTTATATCACAGAAATTAGCTGAAACATCCGGAGGCATGCTGTGTCCTCTTGAAATGCTCACATTTCATTTGATTGCGGCTGTTAATATTTCAAAGATGAAGCAAGGCCCTTCCCTTCTGGGGGCTTTAGCATTTTGTGTGAACTCCCGCCCCCAGCAAAATTGAGTGGATCCAAGTTTTTTTTTTTAAATAGAAAAGGAGGGCTGGGTGAATCTCAGGATACTCAACCAAGTTTGGAAAAATGAGATTTGTGCGGAGAAAAACCTATTATTCAGTGTGGAAAATCATATTAAGTCTCTGCCGAGGCTCAAGTAGACCTTGGCTAAGATTCAATTTTGCACTAACCTCCACCTCCTTCTCCTCCTCAGTGGTGGGATTCACTGGCTTGGTAGGCGTGGCAGGGGAAGGCTACTGCAAAATCTCCATTCCCACCCCACTCCACTAACCTGCTTTCCAGGTCTGTTCTTCTGTGCAGGGCAACCAAAGAAGATCAGCCAACCAGCTGGGACTCGGGAGGCAGAGAATAGATGGGGGCGGGGCCAGTCAGAGATGGTATTTGCTGGTTCTCTGAACTATTCAATATTTCCACTTCTGGTTCTCCAGATCTGGTCAGAACCTGCTGAATACCATCTCTCTCCTCCTCCTCCTCCTCCTCCTCCTCCTCCTCCTCCTCCTCCTCCTCCTCCTCCTCCTCCTCCTCCTCCTCCTCCTCCTCCTCCTCCTCCTCTTCTTCTTCTTCTTCTTCTTCTTCTTCTTCTTCTTCTTCTTCTTCTTCTTCCTTCTCCTCCTTCCCTTCTCCTCCTCCTCCTCCTCCTCCTCTCCTCTCTCCCTCTCCTCCTCCTCCTCCTCCTCCTCTTCTCTTCTTCTTCTTCTTCTTCTTCTTCTTCTTCTTCTTCTTCTTCCCTTCTCCTCCTTCTTCTCCTCCTTCTTCCTCCTCCTCCTCCTCCTCCTCCTCCTCCTCCTCCTCCTCCTCCTCCTCCTCCTCCTCCTCCTCCTCCTCCTCCTTCTTCTTCTTCTTCTTCTTCTTCTTCTTCTTCTTCTTCTTCTTCTTCTTCTTCTTCTTCTTCTTCTTCTCTCTCCCTCCTCCTCCCTCTCCTCCTCCTCTCCTCTCTCTACTGAAATGGCAGCAACCTTTTTCGTAGAGACCTAATCAAGTTCCATTTTAAAGCTGTTTTCTGTACAGAATTACACATGAACACCAAACAAACAGCAAGGTGAAACTTTTCCCCACCTGTTGATCACATACCTAGCAAATATGTCCTATCTTTTTAATAGGCCTTTCGGAGAGGCCTATTCTATCTTTAGGATTGGGTCAGACTAGCATCCACCAAGAATCCTAGCAAGTCTTTCATCAATGTGACCAAAATGTGGTTGGCTAGTCTGAGGGCCAATGTGTGCTCATATCCAGGAAATTTTAATTCCATTATTGCCTGGTGTTATTATCTTTTAAAAGGGTTATTGATAAATTGGGTTCACAGATAACCCTTGTGTTTCAAGAGGTTTCTTTTGTTCTTTCAGTGGAAATCTGCTTCTCTGTTTATGCACCTTATTTTATCTGGGGAGTAATAAACAACAGAGAACAGAAGACACCTAAGGAAGACTTGCTATGCTATGACACCTTTGAATGGTGTTTACAACTACAGCTTAGCAGGATCACTCTGGTGAGGGTTTGCATGCTATACAGTGGGAAATAGCAATAGCAACAGCACTTAGACTTACATACTGCTTCGTAGTGCTTTACAGCCCTCTCTAAGCAGTTTATAGAGTCAGCATATTGCCCTCAACAATCTGGGAAGTTATTTGACCTGTTTCAGAAGGATGGAAGTAAATCTTGAGCCAGTCAGGATCAAACTCCAGGCTGTGGGCATCCTAAACACTGTGCTGCCACCAATATCTCAGTAGAAGGCAGAAGCCAAACACTTCTGGGGGGGAGGTTTTTGCCAGAAAAAGCTACAGGAACATATCAGAAGTCAATGTCTGGACCATACAGCTCAAGGATTGCCTGTCCTATCAAACAATCTAATTCCCTTCCTTTGGAGGTAAGTTCTACCATGTGTAGGTTTATAGTGTTAATTGGAATGCTGAAAGGTAATCGGTGCAGGCTTTTTATGTCTGTCAGGTAGGCATGGTTTATAATGTTAAAATGATAAACCCAGTTCCCATGTTCATGTTTTTGTGTTAAATTTATGTTTGACCAAAAGCGACTTCCTGCGAAGGCTCCTGGATTGGGGCTAAAAGGCAAAAGCAGAAGCAGTATGCTCCATCCCATAATTGGGTAGACCAGGTTGCCCCGATGAAAAAAAACCACTTATGTGCATGTTTTCTTCAGCCTGAGGCTGCCTTGTCGTGAAACTATCCTGCCACAGCCATCATACGGGGAGTTGACTGGTTCCTGTAATTTTTGAATTCAGAAAATCAGGATAAATCAGGATAAATCAGGATAGATAAGTCATGATTAAGGTAATGTGTGTCATGTGAGCACAGGCCAATACATGAGGATCAGTGAAATTCTTGAGCACTCAGTTCCAACTGGATCTCTAATAAAGACATAAACTAGCAGTCTTGAAGTCCATCTGCTACTGTCCGAAGGAAGCTGACCAGTTTCCTTGCATGGAAGGGGCATGAGTGCTAAATTGATAGGCCTACTCTGTTGTAGCATAGTTGTGCAGGAGATCCTGTCTTCAGATCTCACTTGGTGTGCTTCAAGTACATCTTTATTCCTGGCCAGGATAATTTTTGGTTAAAAGAACAAAACCAAAGGGCCTGCTCCAATAGATACCCTCAATTTCCTGGCTGTTCTGACTTAGCTCAGTGGCAAGAGGCCCCCATAAGGACTCTTCCTGCAAAAAGATATTGGACTAAAATCCACATGTGATTGGAAAAAATGATAAAACAACATATAGACTTTAAGCCAGATATATTTTTATTGGGAATGACACCGGAAATGTACAATAAAGAATTGAAATATTTATTATTTATTTATTTATTTATTTATTTATTTATTTATTTATTTTATTTATTTATTGGGCTTGTATTCCGCCCCCTCTCCAGAAGGACTTGGGGCGGCTCACAACTAAAAACCAACAATAAATTAATTACTTAAAAATATTAAATACTAACAAGCCCAGTTACTCTAAAACCCCAATGTACATTATAAACTTTAAAAATTCCAACCCCCCCCCCAAGAGGTCAGCATAGCCCAGCCTGTTCGAATAACCAAGTTTTCAAGTCGTGACGGAAGGTGTCAGGGGCCAAATGAAGTCCCAGGGGTAGCTGATTCCATAAGGTGGGAACCACCACAGAGTAGGCCTGTCCCTGGGGCACCACCAGCCGACATTGGCTCACAGATGGCACCCCGAGAAGCCCCTGCCTGTGAGCTTGTACAGGGCGGTTGGCACTCGATATTGATATTTGATTGTAAATGTTTTGACAGCAGCTAGGATTATATTTGCTAAGAATTGGAAAAATGAAAAAATATCTATGCAGGAGGAAGTTATTAAGAAAATTATGGACTGTGCTGAAATGAGTAAATTGACATTTGAAATCAGAGAACAAGAAGATAAACAATTTTATATGATATGGGATTTGTTTTATCAATGGTTGGATAAAAAGACATTGATAAACAATTGTTGGGTGGACTGGTTAACAAAACAGCTAAAATCCCAAAACTCCTAAAAAGACTTCATTTATATTATTTATAATATCTATCATATTTATTTATATTTTATTAGAACCGGTTGGGTCTAGTGTTTAAGGTATCAGGCTAGAAAGCAGGAGATTGGGAATTCTAGTCCCAATTTAGGCATGAAAGCCAGCTGGGTGACCTTGGGCCAGTCAATCTGTCTCAGCCAACTCACCGGGTTGTTGTTGTGGGGGAAATAAGAGGAGGAATGTTGGATATGTTTGCTGCCTTGAGCTATTTGTAAAAATAATAATGGTGGAATACAAATAAAATAAATAAATAAAATACTGTGAGATGAGGGGATTCAGAAACTTGGAATCTACAGCTGAAGTTTTTGCTACCAGTTTTGGACACGCAGCCAAGAAAAGGTTCTATCGCTAAACTGACTTCACACAACACAGAATGTCTTCACAACCAAGCAAGCAAATTGAATAGCATTTTGTTTAGTACCAGGGCTCTCGTTTAGAACCAGGAAGTTGAAGAAATGTTCTGGAAGCTAGCAAGTAGGAAATCACTTCCATTCTCTTGCTTCAGAAACCTCAGAGTTGTGTCTCTGAACTTATTGGGAATCTAATTAAATTTGAAGAAGAAAAATAATAGCAATAGCACTTAGCACTGCTTTATAGTGCTTTACAGCCCTCTCTAAGCAGTTTACAGAATCAGCCTATTGCCCCCAACAATCTGGGTCCTTTTAATGTGCCTATAAGTCCAGAAAGAGCCTTGGTGGTGCAGGCTATTAAACGCCTAGCACTTAGTTCCAGCTGCCTGCAATTAGTGCAGCCTCAAAACCCACCAGGCTCAAGGTTGACTCAGCCTTCCATCCTCCCGGGGTAGGTAAATTGAGGGGCAATAAGCTGACTTTGTAAAAATGCCACTTAGTAATAAGCAGGTATATACAATGGAATGAAGGCTATTGCTGAGTGCATTGGGTTGTGCGCCAAAGATTGTAAGCTGCCCTGAGTCTCCGGAGAAGGGCGGCATATAAATATGATTTTTTAAAAAAATTACTCTTCTTTACAGTCCAGTTAAATGTCTATGGAGGTTCTCAGCCATCCAGGTCATGGTTGTCCCAAAGAATCTTTTCCAAAAGGCAACTGGTCTTTCTTGGTTTTTCTTTTTCCTTTGAAAACTTTTCGTTTCTCATCCAAGAAGCTTCTGGAGTTCATTTCATTTCACTTCACTGAAGAAGTTTCTTGAATGAGAAGCAGGAAAAAAAAGGGGGGGGGACCCCAAGAAAGCCCAATTGCTTTTTGGAAAAATGCCAGTGGTGGCATGCTACCGGTTCGGACCGGTTCGATTGGACTTGTAGTAAAAATAACCACCGGTATGGCGGAACCAATTCCTTCGATGATCAGCTGAGAGGATAAAAGGAGCGACAAGTGCATGGGTGGGTGGGAGGGTCGATCCTAGGTTTTCATTTCTTCATCCTCTCAGCTGATTGGTGCATTAGGGGCATGCGCGCAATCATTCACTGAACCAGTAGTGACCAAGGTAGGAACCCACCACTGAAAAGCACACTTGGGATAAGAGTTGTGTTCTTCTTTAGAAGAATGGCTCTCACCTGATGAACCATGTTCACCTGATGAATATGGCTTAGGCCCGGGGTATTTGCGGGAACATCTACTGCCAGCAATGACTGCCCAGTGTCCTGTACGCTCCCACAGACAGGGCCTCCTCAGGGTGCCATCGGCCAGACAGTGTCAGCTGGTGACCCCCAGGGGGAGAGCCTTCTCTGTGGGAGCGCCCACCCTGTGGAATTAGCTGCCCTTGGAGCTGCGGATGGCCCCTGACCTTTGATCCTTCCGTCGCGACCTGAAGACATGGCTCTTTCAACAGGCCAACCTGGACTGGGGTGGGGGGGTTATTGGTTTTTATTGGTGTATATTGGCTGTTGTCAGTTTTAATTAGTATTTTGGGGATTTCTATTTAATATATTTTTTTAAAATTTTAAATTTTTGTATTATATATTTTACTGTTGTGAGCCGCCCTGAGTCCTTCGGGAGATAGGGTGGCATATAAATCCCAATATAAATAAAATAAAATAAATATATAAACCAAGTTCTTTCAAAATCTTTAAACACAACATATATTCATACACACACACACATACACACAGAGAATTTTTCTCACATTGGGTACAAAAGAGTTCCACACCACATTTTTAGGCACTTTTTATTGTCAAAAATTGTTTGTCTTTTCATATATAAACCATTTCAATATCTTTCAACAATAATATCGCTGTTTGCTTGATCATTTGCATAGGATATGTCAACATACAAAAAAAAAAAAACAGAGGGAAGGAAAAAAAGAGGTCTGAAGGGAAGCAGCAAAACAGCAACCAATACGCTCGAGTTTCCGTAGGTATTTTTTTCCCAAGATTAAACATTTGAAGCCTTACAAAAAAAATATGTACATCATCTATTTACAATTTAGAGGAACACTTAAAAAACCTATAACAAACCTTTTGTTTTTTTTAATTTATCAAGTCTATGGAAAATTGTTTCCTAAAAAATTTCTACCATATACCACAAAAATAAATAAAAAGATGCAAACACTAGTTTTGAACAAAGTTTTGCTGTGAGCTTTTTCCTTTTTTGGCATGTCAGTTATTTTAATTTTTTTTTTACCCTTTGGTTTGACAGCGTGGTATTACAGTTTTAATAGCTGTGATCCAAAAAGTCCCACCTACACCCATGTGATGACTTTTGAGAACTGTACAACCTGCTCCCTCCCCGCTCCCTGTGCCAAAGCCATGCCTAAAAGAAGGAAACTCATTCCTTAGACTGAACTTGGGATCAAAGAGTGGATCAGTTCTCAAAATCTTTCAATCCTATGAGATTATAGCTGCAATTCTATGTCACCCAAGTGGGAATGTCCAACCCAAGAAAACTTGAATCAAGAGAGACAAGATATGCAATAGCACTTAGACTTATGTACCGCTTCACAGTGCTTCACAGCCCTCTCTAAGGGGTTTACAGAGTCAGCCTCTTGCCCCCAACAATCCTCATTTTACCGACCTCGGAAGGATGAAAGGCTGAGTCAACCATGAGCCAGTGAGAATCGAACTGCTGGCAGTCAGCAGAATTAGCCTGCAATGCTGAATTCTAATCACTGCGCCACCACGGATAGAAAGATTGGGTTACCCCGGAGTTTACAAATTAGCAGACTGAAGCCATGTTCACTACTGTTCATAGGAGAGGCTAAACCAAAACCAAAAGAGCCACATTCACACAACCCATGTAATCTATTTGGTTTTGGCTCAGCCATTCTGTTTTATCATATGGTTGGGAATGTACCACCAACATGAGGCTGAGTGTTCTATCGTCTTCTGATCTGGAACAGCTTGTTCCAGCTTGAACATCAGGAAGAAGAATTAGTTTAAAAGCAGCCTCACTCCTAAGGATCCTTTCACAAGATCCACCTGAATTGCTTATTTATGATCAAAACCCTTTAACTATATTGTGCAGTCAGGCTTTCTCCCTTTCCACTCTTCATCCTACACTAAGGAACCAAACCAAACATTTGGGCCAACAAAGATTTGATTTGAGGATTTCTCACTCTTTCTGAAGAAAGTTGAACAAAATATCAAACCATTATCAAAACGATGCAAAAGTCATGCAGATGAGTGCTAACTTTTTCCTAACTTTTTCCATAGGATTTTTGGCTCTTCTTCGGGAAGGTTCAGCAATGTAACTCAACAGGGTTGGACAATACTCCATGTCAAATAACTTTTAACCTCAAAATATCTTCTACAATGAAATTTGGGCATTGAGGTTTTTTTAAGAGATGAACAAGGTTTCCTCAGTAGAAGCAGAGGGGTGTGTGAAAAATGCAAAACATCCTCTCTACCTTGTGGACTTGGTCCACAGAAAAGAGCTTCAATGCTCCACTCAAAATGTTCAATGTTGCCAGAAGTGCAACTCAAAATTTAGAAAGCAGACACCCTGATTGCCCTCTCTCAAAACTTGCCTTACTGTTTTTAGGCGCGCATGGGCCTATCTGGTGAACCTCAAAAAGAGTTGATAGGACTGAACTAAGATTCCTTACATCTTTGGGGAGTGAGTCTTCAAGACAAAGAATGACACATTTTCCTGCTTTTTTTTATTTAAAAAAATGCCTTGCTCCTTTGAAGGCTACTCTGTTATGCACAGGGTCCACAGATAATACTCACTGGCCAAATAATTGACTTGGGCTGAATGGTAAAAACATAATTTTTAAAAGACAACAACAAAAACAGCCAAGAGGGGATTTGTTATCCTATCGGAGGGAAGGCTAATTAGTTCACAGCTCTGGATCATAGTGTCAGTTGTTGTTGGCTTAATATAATAACAAAACCCCAAAACTAATTACAGAAAATACTGCTTGCCACGGTTGGTGGCTGGCTTACAAATCCTAGCTTGTTATGTCAGGATAGCTTATTCCTGGACTGTTTTAGTGTTTCACTTCTGTATATCAACAAAGAAAAAGAAACTAGGCTACGTCCCATTAAGTCAATATTACTTTTGCTGGACTACAGGATGGAGGCTTGCTCCTAGCTTGTTCAACAAAACCACAATTAGAACAAATCCTAAACCTTATGCAATAGACGAACATAGTCAATGTAAGGAATCTCAGTAAGAATCCATTCGAATTTTGGTTTTGTAAATCCAGGCTGCAAAATAATTCTGTTTGCTATTATTGGTTCATATAAAATTAAGTTTGGCTGGGAAATAGGACTGTGAACTAGGAACTCCATTGAACTTTAAGTTCTGAGTCATCAGCACATATTGGATTCTGTCCCTCTGAAGTCCAAAGGACCAAGAAGTGCTAGATGAGCCAAACCTGTTCACTCCTTCTCCACAAAGAAATGAACAGATTTATTTCCCAATAAATACATTGATTTGATTCTCTCACCTAATTGGTAACTTGCATCTTAAGAACAAGGATTGAGATTAAATCTCCAGGCAGTTCTTTGCTGGCAGCTGTTTCCTTTTCTGCCTCTGAAAAAAAGTTAGCAATAGTCTGTGAATCTAATGCTGTATTTAAATTAGCATGAAGGGTACCATTTCACTTTTGTTTTAAATCAACAGATTGTTTTGAAGCAAGAGAACAGGGTAATTTCATTACCCTTGAAGATAACTAGTCAAACGGTACAGGACTTTCATTCCCTATGTTCCAATGCTGGCATTGTTTCGTACTAAATGTGGTTTGTCTCACCATCTTGGGGCCATTCCTGGTCCACAGTTGGGTGTCTCTGCAGGCATTTTCTCCAGCTTTCATAAGTGTTATGGTAACAGTAAGGGGGGCATCTAAACAGGAGCATCTCCACAGAATGAAATGAAGATGCTTCAAAGCAAGAATAATGGTTGAGCTATCCAGGGCTCCCAGGTATAACCTGCGCAAAGCTGGCAGAGCAGGGGTGTCAAACTCCTCAATTTCATTGAGGGACGCACCAGGGTTGTGTTTGACCTCGGGGGGCCTGGCCAGAGTGGGCATGCCCAGCTTGACATCACTCATGTCGGGGGCGCCTGTGGTGGCCCAAGCTCTCTGCCAGCAAAAACAGACTCCCGAGCTCTGTTTTCAGCTGTGATGGCCTCCTACAACCCTCTGCCAGTGAAAACAGAGCCCGGGAGGGCCACTAAGCACCCTGCGGGCTGGATCTGGGCCTCGGGCCTTGAGTTTGACACCCCTGCTCTAGAGGGCAACTGAGAGTCGGGGTTCTCCGCCACCTAGTGGTCACCTGGATTTCTGGAAGCCAGATTTGGCCACCTTGTAGTTCAGAGGTCTCCAAACTTGACAACTTTAAGTCTTATGGACTTCAACTCCCAGAATTCTCCAGCTGGCTGGAGAATTCTGGGAGTTGAAGTCCACAAGTCTTAAAGTTGCCAAGTTTGGGGACCCCTGCTGTAGTTGGATCCCTTGGCCCATTTTTAGCTAAAATCTATTTTGCCATGTCAGGTCTTCCCTTTGGTGTTACAACGCATTTGCACAGCAGTGTTGTTTTCATTTTAATTATACCTTCTTCCTCTAAAAATTACAGTACTTTTGAACTTGTGAAAAGCTGAGTCTCCCAGATCCAGCTATGTACCTTACAGAGACAAAACGCCCAGACAATTTTGACATTTGTCTGACTGGACATTTGGGGGTATACTTCCTTTTGTTAACAAGATGCAGCAAGGTCTTATCCCTATTAGCTGGCCCAGTTCAAGCTGATTGGTTTTCTTTTTCTATTTTCCCAAGCCTCAGTGCAATCTGAAGTACTTTCAGAGGTCTCTGGCTCTCACTGAATTGGGGTGAGCAAAATTCACAAGCGTTTCACCAGCTTAGAGTTCTGATATTCTAAAAATCATGTTCTAAATCCTTCTTTTTAAAGCAGGACTAAGTTTAGCTTATAGTAAAAGGTTTAACATTAGTCTTAGAGCCTCTTGTTATTTAAAGCTTTCTGACAGATGCTGAATAGCTTGCGTTGTGGAAAATGGTTGTCCCTTTACACAACCAGTGGGAAGTATGGATTCTAAACTTTAAAACACTCAGCAGATCAGATCTGTCTGAACGCATATGCTGCATATTAGATGTGCCAGACTGAACTATCCCTAGTCCAGATGCTTGGCACTTATTATCCGAACCGATTTGTAGAAAATTCCTTTTGTGATAAAACATTAAGAGCTGATTTGCATATTTACAAAATCTTTGTCATGATAGACATGCAAACATATGGAACATTTTTGTTCTATGGCTATTTATGAATTTCATCTCTATATATTTAATCTCCACAGAAAAAATAATAATAAAATATAACAAGTATTTTAAAAAAAACATCCAATACAGTTTTGACAGAAAATAAATTGCAGGTTGTTTTCTGGATTCATTTGGCTGTCAGTTCATATTAAATTAATTTTTTTAAAAAAACACCATCTGATTAAAGAGTGTGTTGGTCAGGCTTCTAAAAATTACAGATAACGCAGATTTTCAAATATAATACTTAGATTTAGGGACCTGCTTCTGGTGTTGTATTTTGGAAATAATGAGTGAAGCATATTTATGCAATATAGTTTTAACTGCCTTACATCAATTAACTGCCAGATTATAATTACATAATTTGTGCAAAACTAGTGCACAAAATTCCCAGGGAAATCAGAATCTCTTGGTCCAAAGGGATGAATCTTCCGTTGTCCCTTTGGGTTTCGTGGACAAAAAGAGCAGATGGCCATACTCCCATGTCACCCCATGGTTTCCAGGATCAGAAGGTGGAGACCCAGCGAGCCAGTGACCCAGTGAGGCCATCTACTCTTCCTTCCTTCTCCCTTTGTGCAGATTAGCACAAGAGCAGGAATGAGAGTCCTTCAACCAGAATTTAGAGCAAAGGTCTTCAAACTTGGCAAGTTTAAGACTTGTGGGCTTCAACTCCCAGAATTCCTGAGCTAACATGACTGGAGGAGGAATTGTGGGAGTTGAAGTCCACAAGTCTTAAAGCTGTCAAGTTTGAAGACCCCTGATTTAGAGCATCTTATGGCTGAAGAAACCAAGATCTGAAAGCTATCCACTAAAAGTGTTTTAAAGCTGGTTGACAGTCCTGGTTTCTGTGGCCGTACCAAACCCCGGCTGCTGGGACAAATGGTCTCCTTTTCTCTTTCTTTCTACTCTCCCAAAGCAAGAGGGACAAGGAGAGAGAAAGAAGCAGTGAAGCACTGCCACTTATTCTTTTGATTCAATTTTATTCTGGCAACACATTTATGGTTGACATGGATGTACAGGCTGCACAGCCGTTGTGCAGAAAAACTGCAACTTGAAGACCCATGGTGCTGCTCCGTCGTGGAGCGGCCTAGGGCCACAGGATCAAATTGTAGAGCCCCTTTTTGCCTACCCAGAACCACCCAACCCCAATCTGCAAAATGTCATGACAGGCAGCCCTGAGATGAAACCTGTAGGACTAGGTCCAAGATACAAAGAGTAAAGTCACAGGGCATTAAAGCAGTAAAACAATCCGTGTCTCTCTGGACAGTGTCTTCCCTGTTTCCTCATAAATATACAAAATATACATTTCCAGTTTCTTCTAGCCTCGTTATTATTATTTTTTTTCCTGCTTCTAAAAAGGAAGAGTTCATACGCAGGCAAACCCTTAGCTATTTCTAGTGGAAGGCGGGTGGGTATACTTGGGTCGCCCGCATGTTGCATAGGTGCCCACTGCCTCGTGAAGACGCAGCTCAGTTCTGGTGGCGCTTCATGTGCAGGGCCAGGTGATCAGAGCGAGAGAAGCTGCGGCTGCAGACGGCGCACTGGAAGGGCTTGGCACCCGTGTGCTTCCGGTAGTGGCGGGTCAACTCATCCGAGCGAGCAAATCTCCAGTCACATCCTTCCCAAGTGCATTTGTATGGCTTCTCTCCTGAAAACACCCAAAAGGCAGAAACATTAGTCAATAGTCCTTCGTAAAATTCAAAGCCAACTCACGCTTTCATAGGTTTCTTTGGGTTAAATCATTGCTCCCTAGGAACATAGTGGCTCACAGTTAGGACGCTGGGTTGGAGGTTAGCAAGTCTGCATTCAAGACCCAAGGTTGAGTTCCCTTCCTTTGCTCCAGCTCCTTGTGGGGGACAAGAAAGGAGCTCCCAACTGGGCATTCCCTGGGCAATGGTGATATCAGTGGCTAATACTTTCAACCTGGAAGTGCCTTGGTGCTTCTGACACAAGTACTATGCTATTATTCCCATATATCCTTTTCGTCTCACTGCAAGAAAGATCTTATGTGGCACAACATTCAAAAATGCAATACCCAACAAGGGCTGTGTAAAACTAAGCCACAATTGATTAGGTTCCCATAAAACATGAAACCAATAACCAAGATTTATAAACTTTGGAGCCATATTGTGTCAAGCCAAACTACACTGTGGTTGAACACATTCTGCAAAGCAGTCTCATTGTATGTATCACGTAGGGCTGCCCAAAATCCCTTCTAATGGTTTTCCCCAAAACAGGAGATACAGTAGCAGTTTCTACCTACAGTTTTTAGGAAGGCACCACCAACTTCCAGACCACCATATTAATTGCAATGAGGAGCTGTCCCACATGTTCTTCCTACACAGCCTGAAATCTTTGACATTCAATATGAGAAACCAGGATAAAGAAGACCTGGACCACTTAAGGACCTGAAGAACCTTCTTCAACATTTCTGCTCACTTTCAGAGCTTCAGCTACTATTATGGACACATTAGTTCAGGTAACAGATTCATGAGCAAATGTAGACACCAGCAAATGTCTCTTAGAAGACCAGAAATACTGAGGTGGCTCTCTCAGGTTTTTTTGTTTACACACAACTTCTTGTGAGAACACAACTGACCAGTTTGGGTACTCTTGGGGCATTAGTTTTTACTTGGTAGCTTTTAGATTAATCAACAAATCCTATAGAAATTTGTCTCTATAGCCAATGGCCAAACACAATGGGTTTTTATCATTAAATCAATAAAACATGGATCAATAAAACATGGCACAGCAGAAAGAAATCACACTTATGTACTTAGTTAAAGCTGAACTACATGTTCCCCCAGCAGATGCAGACTCCAGCTTCACTTTGGTACAACACATGTAGTAGCAGCCATTTTAGAAGATGCCTCAAAGTCTAACCAAAGATTTACTCTCCATGTTGAACGTTAGAACCAAAGTATATTTTACCCTTTCCATCCCAGATTTTCTTCAATGCTACAAACATCAAGGCAACCTTTTGATCAACTAAGATCAAAAGATCTAGGGAGGCAGGACTCAAAGAGTGAACAGACACAGAATCTCAAGTAATATTAAAAAGAAAGGATATCCAGCAAAGGAGAGCATATAAACACAACAGGTCACAACCTCACTAAAACCGGTTGTGACTAAGTCCCCAAGTTAAACAAATTAAAACAGAGGAAACGTCAAGTCCATACAAAGCAGCAGGGCTTCAATCAGTTATAATGTTAGTTTATCTCATTGGTTCTCATAGGACAGTGATGGTTAACCTTTTTGGCACCAAGTGCCGAATTGGGGCGTGGCGGGAACCGAAGAGCAGCTGGCCGGTGCACATGCGTGCACCAGCCAGCTGCTCTCTTCCAGGTTCCATTGCACACATGTGCACTGGCCAGTTGGTCTTCAGCAGGCATGTGCCTGATGGAACCCAGAAGAGCAGCTGGCGATGACATGCGTGCCCACAGAGAGGACTCTGCGTGTCACCTCTGGCATGCGTGCCATAGATTCGCCATCACGGTCATAGGATTTCCCATCAATAATGGGATCAGGATGAGGGCTCCTGGGTCTGCCATCTTCTGCCAGCTGCATCCCTCTTTGCACCTGATCAAGGAAGCAAAGGAACCATGGATGCAACAGGGGACCATGAGTTACAGGTGAAGGTCTATCTATCGCATCCCATCTTCAGGATCTTTGTGCAACCTCAACCTGGTCAATACCTGGATGAAACCAGCACAAAACACTACCATGCCTCCTCAAAAACCCAGGATAAAAGACAGATCCTTCCACCATGTTTGTCTAAGGAGAGTCTCAGTCATCCAGGTCATGGAAGCCTCAAAGATACTTTTTCAAAAGGCAATTGGATTCATACAGTCATTCCATGATTCTGCCATGATTCATAGTCTTTTCCCATACAACCAAGCCAGGAATACGTGGGGGCACTTTGCAATCCCAGCCCCCACAGGAAAAAAAAAAGAACAATTTATTCTTATTCCTCAAAGATAGGAGCGAACAACTAAGGGCTCCTTTACAACCTGCAGACTTCAATTCTCAGAATTCTGAGAGTTGAAGTCCACAAGCTACAAAGGGCCAATAGTTGCCCCCTCTCTGCTCTAAGGCTTAGGCAAGCTTTTCAAATTCTTATTATTTTCTCCACACGCACAAGATCCTTTGCATTTAAAGCCAGCATTTCTGGAAATGTGGAAACCACTAATTTATCAAGCATTAGGTTCATTTGCAAAAATTAGGCCCCCAATTGTATCACGCTGCTAGCACGTTTCTACAGTCCAACTGGGCCCAAGGCAGAGGTGGGCTGCTGGGGGTTTGCAGGGATTCGGGAACACCTAGCTAAGAATCTGTGCAGTTCGAGAACCCTCAAATCCCACTCCTGGGTGGTCCTGCCCGCTCCGCCCCGCCTCGCCCCTCCCAGGAGTCCCCATGTGGCCCATTTTGGATGCAGGTAAGTGCAGGGCACGTGCGGAGGCTCAGGGAGGGGGAGAAACAGGCCTCCCATAAGTTCAGGAAGGCTGGAAATGAGCCCATTTCCGGCTTCCAGAGAGCTTCCGGAATCCAGGGAGGCCATTTTTGTCCTCCCGGAGGCTCAAGGAAAGCTTCCAGAGCCTGCCATAGTGCAGGAGGCTGACTAGGCCACGCCCACCATAGCCACATTCACCCAGCAACCAGATAAGAACACTTAGCTACAATTTTTGAAGCCCACCCCTGGCCCAAGGTGTGATCAACACCTGAAATTATCTGTGGCTTCAAATGGCGCACGAGATACTTAACACCTTGGAAATATTGACCACGGATTTATGTAACTGCCCAATATAGATTTAATTGCATGGCTTTACACAGTGTGTTTGGAACATACTGTCACAGATAGCTAAATATATGGGTATTTAATTTAGCAGCCTAAGTGGGATATTTTTAAACATACCTATAAAATTCATAACTATGTTTGTTGAGATGATGGAAGGGTATTCATAGAAACCAGAGGCAGGGAATAAAATGTCTCTTCTGAAGACCGAAGGGCACTGTTCAGTGTGACTCGAAAAAATGTTATTTATGTGGCCAAACTTCATTCACGTAAATCTATGCTCGCAGGTCATTTCCACAGTTTACGAAGAGCATTATCATAAAACCTGAACACACCCAAAACGCTTTTATCAGTTGTAACTGTCAACTGGAGCTATTAGAGGGCTCTGAACTTGGACTTAGTTCTCAGGAAAAAAAAAAGCATGAGGTGGTAAATCTTTCTAAGCTACGCCACCATGTAGGAAATTTGCAGGTACAATTCCCTTGAAACTGAGGAACTCATAAAGAAAAAAAAGGCTAAATAGGATCTTAGGGCATCCTGCTTGCTTTCTAAGCACAGGACTGCTGGTCACCTCACAACTTACAAGTATTCCAGTATTTGAGGGGCTCCTACGAAGATGAGGGGGTCAACTTATTTCCCAAAGCACCAAAAGGCAAGGCAAGAAACAATGGAAGGAAATTAATCAAGGAGAGAAGCAAACCTGGAATTAAGGAGAAACTTCCTAACAAGTGAGGACAATTCACCAGTGGAACAACTAGCCTTCAGAAGTTGTGGGTTGCTTCATCACTTGAGGTTTTTAAGGAAAGACTGGACAGTCATTTGTCTGCCATGGCACAGGGGGGGTTGGACTAGAAGACCTCCAAGGTCCCTTCCAGCTGTATTCTGATTGAAAGTCTACATCCACAAATTAAAACTGCAGACACAGGCCAGGATTAATGCCCCCACCACGGAGTTCAACGCACACAAAACCTTTTGTAACACACCCACATCATTCATAGTATTACGTAGCGCAAACAGAAAAACAAGCTTTCTGTATACAGGCAGGATTTCTCCAGACGGTTAATTTCCGAGCAGGAACAGCCAATGCAGTGAATTCCTGCCTTACAGAGTTTACAAAAGGAGAAAAGGCAAAGAAGAAAGTGGGTGAGTTCAAGGAATGGCCCAAAGGTGCTTTTCCAACAGGCATCTGGGTTGGTTTTTTTTTTTCCTTCCCCTTTTGAAAATGTTTCACTTCTCATCCAAGAAGCTTCTTCCGTTCTGAATTGAAAAAGCATCTTGGATGAAAAGCAAAATGTTTCAAAGGAGGGGGGACCCCAAAGAAAACTCCATTTGCTTTTGGGAAAAGCATCTTTGGGACAACCATGACCTGGATGACTGACAATCTCTATAGGTGCTTCAGGGAATGAAAATGGATAAATGCAGTGATATTATAACCAGACACAACCTGGCGTTCTCTCAATAGTAAAGCCCATTTCTCTGTCTACATCCCCATAAGCCAAATAGGTAAGAGAACAGTTCTGGAGAACATAGACTAACAGAGGTGGAAGGGACCTTCGAGGTCTTCTCATCCAACCCCGGCTCAAGCAGGAGACGCTATACAGATAACAGATGATCAGAGTTGGAAGGGACCTTGGAGGTCATCTAGTCCAACTCCCTGCCCAAGCAGGAGACCCTACACCTGTGATGGCGAACCTATGGCATGGGTGCCACAGGTAGCACACAGAGCTATTTGTGCTGGCACGCGAGCCGCAGGCAAACTTACCTCACTGTGCATGCGCGCACCTCCCAGCTGATTTTCGGCTTGTTTGAGGCCTTTTTCGGCCACCTAGAGGCTTGAGGGAAACCCTTTGCAGTCCGAAAAATAAGCCCGTTTCATCACTTCCTGTATTTCAGGAAATACCGGAAGCGACTAAACAGGCCCATTTTTTCAGCCTGCAAAGGTCGCAGAAGCTTTCCTCAAGCCTCTGAGAGGCTGAAAAAGGCCTCAAACGGGCCAAAAATCAGCTGGGAGGTGCAGTGCAGGTAAGGGGGCATGGGGGGATTGCGTGCGCATGTGCAGGGGTAGTGGGGGGGCACACACATTGCCTTCTGAGTGCTGGCACGCGAGCACTCGCAGACAAGTGCGCACATGATTTTTGGCACAGGAGCCCAAAAAGTTTAGCCACCACTGCCCTACACCATTTCTGACAGATGGGAATCCAAACTCTTCTTGAAAGCCTCAAGTGATGGCACTCCCACAACTTCCGAGGGCAAGTTGTTCCATTGGTTGATTGTTCTCACTGTCAGAAAGTTTATCCTTATTTCCAGGTTGAATCTCTCCTTGTTCAGTTTCTATCCATTATTCCTTGTCTGGCCTTCAGGTGCTTTAGAAAATAGTTTGACCCCCTCCTCTCTGTGGCAGCCCCTCAAATATTGGAAGACTGCTTTCATGTCTCCCCTGGTCCTTCTCTTCAGTAGACTAGCCAAGCCCAGTTCCTGTAACCGTTCTTCATATGTTTTAGTCTCCAGTCCCCTAATCATCCTGGTTGGTCTTCTCTGTACCTTTTCTAGAGTCTCAACATCTTTTTTTATATACCATTTCAGACAAGTGACTGTCCAGTCTCTTCTTAAAAGACACTGGTGATGGAGCAACTAAAACTTCTGAAGTCAAGCCGTTCTTTTAGAAACTAGTGTTTCTAAAACAAGCTGTGCAACCCTTGTTGAAAAAGGTCTGGCACGGTATGGCCAACTCAAACCACCTCTCTAGGGTCACAACTCATCCTGGTTCCCCAAAGCTTTGGAAGAAGGTGTGGTGGGATCAGCCACAGAGCAAAAAGCCACCAGCATCTCAATCACATCCACTTGGAACACAAGCAGCCACCTTTAGCTCTGCATCTAAAAGGAATTTTATATTTTTCCGTGAAAGGGAGTTGTTGGCCGATGCCCAAAACCCTGCCCATTTGAATGGGTTTTTTTAAAATTCAGTGGCGGATGCATGCCAGAAAAAAAAGCCCCACACTACACTTCACCTTCAAGTCAGGAGGATTTACTGTACAACATCTACCTTTCTGGAGTAAACGTTTCCTAAAACTTGGGACAGTAAAATGGAGCTTTTCCATGGAGGGTTAGAAAGAAATCTTCTCTAATTTAGGGCTAAAGAGAATTGTTCTGTCTCCCTGGTTGAGATATCCTCCTGGGGAAATTTCAGCTGAAGTAAGAATTGAGTAGATCCAAGTATTGCGTGCAACCACCCACTAACTGTAAGAATGCCCCTTTATCTTGTTTTCCTCCTGTTTTCAGTTTCTACTCCTTCCTAGCAAAGGTTTCTGGATGAAACCTGCATAATGTTTTTTGGCCGATTGGAGAATAACAGGACTAGTCTGTTGACGTTTCTTTTCTGTAAGAAAGGAGAATAATCCTCAAATATTGAATATTTAAGGGTTTTAATGGGAGGAACTGAAGTAACATGCCTATTTTCTGCACGAATAATGGAATTCTTCTCTCCTTGCTCTTCTGCTCTCCAAATCACCTTCTCACTACCTTGTTTTTTTTTTAATGTCCCGCCCCAACTTTTTATGCAGGTTTTAACATTCTGGCTACAAGATTTGCAATAAAATTTATACATTTTCCCAGAGAGGGAGTGGAAAGGCTTTATAACTTTGTAATAAAACGTCATTTGACCTTTGATACTGAAAACTTTTTTTTTAAAGGCACAGCCCAAAGCTGTAAAAAAAGGACAAAACAATGGACATTTCCCAAGATAGGACTACTAGAACAAGCTGTAGGAACTAAGCTCCCCTTCTCCGAACTTAAGATCTCTACGAATTAGATCCCCAATTCTTAATCAAGCTACCACCACGTTCGGCATAAGAACTAAGCCTTTCAAAGGTTCACTTTACATGAGGAGAATTTTGCTTTAACTTCTGCTCTTATGCCACTGAAACATGGACACTAACCTCACAATCAATACAAAAGCTATGAGTGGCACAAAGAGCCATGGAAAGAAAGAAAGAAAGAAAGAAAGAAAGAAAGAAAGAAAGAAAGAAAGGAAGGAAGGAAGGAAGGAAGGAAGGAAGGAAGGAAGGAAGGAAGGAAGGAAGGAAGAAAGAAATATATATATATATATATATATATATATATATATATGTTTTCATAGATTTTCACGGGTAAAGGTATGTAGGAGAACGAAGCTGAAGACACCAGCCTGAAGATGATGAGATTCTCAAGCGTGCCAAGGTATTCTCAATCTTACACGGACAAGACCATACAAGACATATATATATATATATATATATATATATATATATATATATATATATATACTCAGCATTACAAGACAAGGTAGAAAAACCTGCACATGGATTATGAAAATACACAATGCCATCAAGAGAGTAAAAGAAAGGAAATGGAAATGAGCTGGTGACATAGCAAGAAGAGCTGATGGCAGGTGAATCAAGGCAGTCACAGAATGGATCCCACTTGATCAAAAGCATCCATGATTGAGACCTCATAGAAGATGAATCGATGAGATCAGCAAGTATTATGGGGCCAAACTGGCAAAAGAAAGCTCAGGATTGTATTGATTGGATACCTGCAGAAGAGGCCGTCATCCTGTAGTGGATAAGACAATGGCTTAAATGAGGATGAGGATGGATTTTGCTTGCTCTGCCTTTCATATAAGATCACCTCCGCCTATCTTGGACTACCATTCCCATCATCCCCCTAGTACGAAGTTCCTTTAGGTAAACTGATGAGGATTTTCTTAAAAGGAACTTCTGAATGACGGCTTTTTTTTTTAATTACATTTATATGCCGCCCTTCTCCGAAGACTCAGGGCGGCTTACAATTTTTGGGATACAACCCAGTGTGCTCAACAATAGCCTTCCTTCCATTGTATATGCCTGCTTATTACTAAGCGGCATTTTTACAAGGTCAGCTAATTGCCCCCAACAATCTTGGGTCCTCAATTTACCTACCCCGAGAGGATGGAAGGTTGAGTCAACCTTGAGCCTGGTGGGATTAACTGAAGGGCAGAAACGAAACCTCTTGAGATGAAGCAGAAAACATATCTTGTTTGTATCTTTCTTGCATTTCCACATATTTTTCCTGTCATTTGGTTCAGAAAACTATTTGGCACAAGTTCCAACATAAGAATCTGTTTTAAAGTTATTTTAAAGCTCATTTCCATTGATTCATGATGTCGAGCTTTAAGGGGCAGAGGAACTCCTGATGAAATGACGTTTATTTGCTCAAAAAGCAACAGAGACACTGAATTCTTTATTCTGCTTCTAACAGGCTGCAAGAGTGGCTTAACTTTAACCGTTTGCACGAAATACAGAAGCTGCAAAGTTTTCAGAAAATAGTTGACTTTCCTCCAGAAATGGAAAAATGAGGATTTGAGAGGTCGCGAAACCCAAGAATGCAACTGGCCATTAAATGCAACGTGCTGGAACATGATGTCTTGCATTCAAACAGATACTGCACTGTAAAAGGATTACTGAAAACTTCTGAGGAACACGAGCGGGGCCCTTCGGAGTTTGTTAAAATGTCAACACTGTTCAAATAAAACAGCATGGAGGAAGCTGGTACCAAGTCCTGGCGAAAACAGCAAGACTTCAGTGCTTTCTTCCCGCGCCAGAAATATTATGCACATCACTTCTGGGAAAACAGAAACTGCTTTTCTTTTAAGTTCTGTTTCAACAGAACTTAAGTTTTTTTCATAACATTAATTGGATTTTTGCATCATCTTCGTCCAATCTCACCGATTTCAAATATTTGGTTAGGCTTGAGTCAATCAACGAATGTTATTTCCAAGTCCTTTGACATCGCTCATAACGCATCCCTACTTGCAAGTCGATTTATTTTTATTTTCCAAACGAACGCATGTGGAATACATTTAGGGATAACTTTGGGTAGAAGACCAACATTTTGTTTGGAAGCAGTTTAGAACAAGCCCGAACCGAACAAGATAAGAAAAGGAAACGGGGAGGAAGAAAAAATAAGCTATCTTTAACCATCTTCTACTTATTAAGCAAAATACTGAAGTGACTAATAACATGACTCTTTTCTTTTCTTGAATGTATCTTTGGACGACGAAGAGTGCAGAATGCTTTGCCTTGCATGCAGGTCTTCTTTCGCCAAACATTATCCAGCCCATAAATATCCCCCTGGTGCTGTGATACTCGCCATGCTCGGTTTCAGCTTCTACACCATGCCAAGGGAGACTAAAAATACGTTACATGCTTTGCCCTATAATTACACCATAATTTCAGCTAGGATGTTGTTTTATCAACAATGGGTGTTGTCATGGGAGCTAGAAATCTCCAATTAAAAAAAGAAAAGCGCCTCGCACCGAAATTCCAGCTTGATTATGATTGAGGGGATCTGCATAGTTTTGGCCCCCTGCACAAGGAGTGAGGTGCGTGGGGGAGATGAGAAGGGAGAGATGTTCGTAGGAGTAGCGACTTGTGGGGCCATTTTTTTTTCCACATGAATGAAAACTGGGGCAGCAGAGAACCTGCTTCCACAGTTGGCAAACACTGGATCTCGCTGAGCAGTAAGGAAACAGTCGCTGTAATTGGGGTTTGGGGCATATTCGGGATGTGCAACCCCATCCCAGAAAGAAAATAAATCATGCTTTACCAGGTGTGGAGGGGCTCACATATGGCCAGCCACAAACAAACCACTTTACGGCTTAACGTCATGCATGAATGGGGAACAAGAAAAGCAGAAATCGGCTCCAAGTATGAATAGAACTCCTGGGCAGATTCTGGTCTCAGCCAGGGGGAGGTCAGAGCCTGGCTGGCCCTCCTGAAATTCAGAAGGGAAATGGAGTTGCTTCCTGGAAGAGAGACCATCAAGGAGCACCCACTCAAGACCAGGCCCTTCTACAAAGAAACCTTTTTCCTCCTCTTTGAAATGAGGTCTATTTCACAAAATCCTTCAGCCAGACTTCCTTCCTTCCTTCCTTCCTTCCTTCCTTCCTTCCTTCCTTCCTTCCTTCCTTCCTTCCTTCCTTCCTTCCTTCTGCTTCTTGCCATCAGAGGAACCTGCTTAGCTCAAGGCTGTGAACTCACCAAAGGAGAAAAGAGCCAGAAAGAGCCAGAATTTTCTAACCAATATGCTCCAAAGGACCTGGGACGACCAATATAAGTAATGCTTGGGCACCCTGGGAAGTTTAGCCTGCAGGTCTAGGAACGATCTCATTTTGGTAAAATCTGATAGAGACTGTTACAGAGACAGGAGCTGTTAAATAAAATCTGTTTATCTATTTAAAACATAGAGAGAGAGAGAGAGAGAGAGAGAGAGAGAGAGAGAGATGCTGCAAGTTGCTTCCCTTTGAAAAGTGTGCATGAGTATGTGTGTGCCTGTGTGTGTGAGAGAGATGCAAGTTTGTTTCTTTTTGAAAAGTTGTGTGTGCATGCTAGAGAGGAGAGAAAGGGGGAGGGAGGGACGGAAGGAGAGGGAGAGAGGGGAGGAGAGAGAGAGAGAGATCCCTTTAGACAGAATTAAAACTTGCTGCAAATTCAATCTGACAATTGAATTCGGCCCCAAAATCCCTTGCTTGAACTCCACTCCAGCACCTCAGTCCCTGCTTAAGTGATCAAGAGAACACCCAGTCAGCCTTGCTGAACTGGAGCGAAAAGATTCTGCAAAATTGTGACAGGATTGCCAGCAAAGCAATGCATCCATCTTTGGAAGAGAGACTCTGTTTCTGTGCCATGCAGCCCACCTTGCTCTTGGAAGAGGGAGCATTTCTGCAGCAACTGTGGGCTGCAGAAAATGGGGAGTCCCCTAGCAGGCTGGCACGGGCCTCAGACTGACTGCCCACCATCAACAAGACAGCAAGTCAAACCCTCATTGCCTAACTTTCCTCAGTCCCCTGGGGCATACCTGATCACCCTTGTCTAGGGGTGGGATTCAAAAATCGCAGCGACCAGTTCGCTGCCTGGTTGCTGGGTGGGCATGGCGTATCGGAACTTCAGGGAGGGCCAGTTTTTGCCTTCCCCGGGGTCCGGAGGCTTCCCTCGGGACTCTGGGAGAGCGAAAACAGGGACCCTCCTGGAAGTCAGAAACAGGCCCATTTCCAGACTTATGGAAGGCCCATTTTTCACCCTCCCAGAGCCTCTGCACAGACCCTGCACTTATCTGCATCCAAAACGGGCCGCATGGAGAATCCTGGGAGGGGCAGGGTGGGAGGGGACAGCTGGTTGCTTCAACAACTGGTTAGGCAAACCAGATGTAAACTGAACATCCGGTTTGCCCAAACCGGTCCGAATTGGTAGAATCCCACCCCTGCCTACAGCTAGGCTATGCAGGTGTTTTCTTCCATTACAAGAAAAGATTAAATATCCAGATAATACGATGTTTATTAAGCACTAAGAAATGTAATTAATACAAATAATAATAAAAAAAGAGGGGACAGATTAAAACAGATCCCCCAACGCCGTTGGGTGTGTTTCCTAGGGAGGGGTGGAAGGTTCAAGTTTAAAGCAAACACCCTCAACAGGCGTGGAAGCAAAGCCGGATTTTACAAAGGTTTGTAAAGAGCCATTTAAAAAGCTTATTCACCCGAGGAAGCCCCTACAGGTAGTTCTCAACCACAATAGAGCCCCAATTTTTTTTAATTACATTTATATGTCAGCCCTTCTCCGAAGACTCAGGGCAGCTTACAATTTTTGGAGCGCAACCCAATGTGCTCAGCAATAGCCTTCATTCCATTGTATGTGCCTGCTTATTACTAAGCGGCAATTTTACAAAGTCAGCTTATTGCCCCCAACAATCTTGGGTCCTCAGTTTACCTACCCCGAGAGGATGGAAGGCTGAGTCAACCTTGAGCCTGGTGGGATTCGAGCCTGCACTAATTGCAGGCAGCTGGAACTAAGTGCTAGGCGTTTAACAGCCTGCACCACCAAGGCCCAATTTCCTAAGTGAGACATTTGTTAAGTGATATTTGACCCATTTTATGACCGTTCCTGCCACAGTTGTTAAGTGAATCACTGTAATTGTTAAATGAGCAACACGGTTGTTAAGTGAATCGGGCTTCCCCATGGACTTTGCTTGTCAGAAGGTCACAACAGGGGGTCACGTGATCCCAGGATGCTGCAACCATCATAAATATGAGTTGGTTGCCAAGTGGCCGAAGTTTGATCACGTGACTGTGGGGATGCGGCAACAGTTATAAGGGTGAAAACCAGTCCTAACTCCCTTTTTTTTCAGTGCGGTGGTAGTTTTGAATGGCCGCTAAATGCAAACTGTTATAAGTCAAGGACTGCCAGTACATCACCTCTACGGCTTTGGTGGAGCTTCATCCTGAGTTTCACATTGCATCCTCTACTCTCAGCCTTCCTTTATTACAGCTTTTCCAACCTCTAATTCAGTAGTGGGATCCTACCTTAGCCCCTACTGGTTCGGTGGGTGATCGTGTATGTGTGTGTGTGTGTGTGCGCGTGCACCGCTAATGCGTGCATCCCTAACAAGCCAATCAGCTAAGAGGATGAAGAAACAAAAAGCTAGCAGTGACCCTCCCACCCTCCCATGCACTTTTTCGGTATTTTATCCTCTCAGCTGATTGGAGGCTCTTTTTATTTTTTTACTACCGGTTCAGCTGAACTGATCTGAACCGGTAGCCCTAATTCACTGCCCTAATTCCTATATTTCACTTAGATTTTGTCCAAAACCTCCTGATCTCCAGCACTTTAGGGCATGCAGTGAAGAGCAGGGGCATGGCATGGTCAGCGATGATCCAAGAGAAACTCCTCCAGCGACATTGCTTTGAACACCAGAAGGAAAAAGAGGCCATGATGTGAGCTGGCGCTACCACAGAGATTGGAGGGTGTCTGGGATAGCTTTCCAAAAGGGTAAGAGTTGTAAATTTTCTCCACTGCCCATCATCCTAAGGATCCCTTAACCGTGATGGGGTCAAGTCGACAAGGCTGTGTTCTACTCTTCTTCACAAGAAGGGCCAGGAGACCACGACAGCCCAGGCTCCCCTCTGAAAACTTCCTTTTCTCTCCTTTTGAGAATCTGCAGATCTTTTTAAGTTACCTATCAAGAACGGTCGCTGGAATTGGGTATGTCTAGTATGATGAAAAGGAGGACTAAAGGTGACATGGTGGCAGTGTTCCAGTATCTCAAGGGTTGCCGCAAACAAGAGGGAGTCAAGCTATTCTCCAAAGCACCTGAAGACAGAACAAGAAGTAATGGAAACTAATCAAGGAGAGAAGCAACCGAGAAGGAAGGAGAAATTTCCTGACACTTGGAACAATTAATCAGTGGAAGAACTTGCCTCCAGAAGTTGTAAATGCTCCAACACTGGAAGTTTAAAAAGAGATTTGACAACCATTTATCTGAAATGCTATAGGGTTTCCTTCCTAAGCAGGGGTTAGACTAGAAGACCTCCAAGGTCCATTCCTTCTACTCTACTCTACTCTACTCTTACTCTACTCTACTCTACTCTATTCTATTCTGCAAGATTTGAAGAAATCACTTCAGGATCCAATCTGTGTGGACACATTCAGAAGAGACAGCAGTTTGGGCTCCATTACAAGCCCGAAAGCTTGGAAGAATAAACCTTTGGTCCCGGTGACCGACTCAAGATTGGATCCTGCAACATTATCCTGGGACACGTATATTTGCCCTCATTCGCAAATCACTTCAAGCACCTCAACCACTCAAACCCCCCCAAGATCTCCTTCACAAGGAGAACACAAGTCCAAGTTTACTTGCCATGAACAAGTAAAAAAGAGAAAGAGCTAAGGAAAGTATTTCTGCTCTCCGTGGCTTAGAAATAGAAACCTACATGAGGCGTTGAGCCATTTTCTTTTGATAATGGAGAGCAAATGACCTATTAATCAGGGAAGTTCCTGTCTCCATCACCGGCAAGGCTATTAGAGGCTAGGTGGCCCACAGATACAGGTACTAAGTGAGGGAGAAGGACTTCTCCGAAGCTCCTAGGTGTCAGTCTTGCTCAACCCAGCAGCCAGCCCTGCAGGGGGTTTTGCAACTTTGAAATGGGCTGTCCTTGTGGAGAATGGCCAAGCTGACAAATCCTGGAAGTTATGTGACTCGGAGTTAAAACTGTTTAATAGGCACCAGGCATCAAGAACATAAGGAGGAAGCACTTTTATCAGGACCATCTGGTAAAGCCACTTTCACACCCATAAAAGCAAATGAAAACATTTACTACAGTTATTTGGCAACGGAAAAGGGAAAGGCGAAACATGAGAGGATCAGGGCACTTATTTCCACTTCCTCCTTTCCGCTGGAAGGATTAGGGATGAGGCTGTGAGGGGCGGCGGCATAGGGCCAGATGCAAACGTAGCACAGCAATAGTATCTAGGCTTATATACTGCCCCCATAGCACTTTGCAGCACTCTCTGGGTGGTTTACAATGTAGAAGCATCATTTGTGGGTTGCCCCCAACAATCTGGGTCCTAATTTTACTGACCTTGGAAGGATGGAAGGATCAATCAATCTTGAGCCCCATCAGGATCGAATTCCAGGCTGTGGGCAGAATTTGCTTACAATACTACACCTTAATCCCTGAGCCACCAGGGCTCCAGAACATGAGAAGAGGTCCTCAGACCACCGGGAGATGAGAAGAGGTCTCAAAACCTTCAGGACATGACAGGAAGTCCTCAGGACCTTCAGAACATGAGAAGAGGTCCCAAAAACCTCCAGGACATGACAGGATGTCCTCAGGACCTCCAGGACATGAGAAGAGGTCCCAAAAACCTCCAGGACATGACAGGATGTCCTCAGGACCTCCAGGACATGAGAAGAGGTCGTCAGGACCTTGGTAGAGCAGGCCTTTCAGTTCCAGAAGTACAGGGTATGGATCCTACAAGCCAATGAAAAGTCATTTCCTTCTGTATTTAGCATTGAACCACCCATGACTCCTGGAGAAGTCCCACTGAAAGAGACAGGCTGGGTTTTTTTTTAGGGATCTGTCACAAATCCACACCATCTGGCCTGCCCGTTACAAGCTCAGAATAGAGAGCGAGGTTTTCTTCTATTTGGGAAATGGTTCCACCACATACCACTTTTGGACTTCAGGCTCTAAAGATGGTCTTTCCAGATTGAGAGCTACCCCTGAGCTCCTTTTAGCATTGTGGGCTGCCACAGGGCTTACAAAGTATGCACAGATTGAACAGCCAAGATGCAGTTGTTAAAGACTTGATGCTGTGTCCCAAAGGTGCTTTTCCAAAAGGCAAGTGAACTTCCTTGGTTTTTTTTTTCTTTGAAAATGTTTCACTTCTCATCCAAGAAGCTTCTTCAGTTGTCTTGGATGCAAAACATTTTCAAAGTAAAAAAAAAAAACAACCAAGAAAATCCAGTTGATTTTTGAAAAAGCATTTTGGGGCAACCTTGATCTAGATCAGGGAATGGCAACCTTAAACACTCAAAAAGCCATTTGAACCTGTTTCCTACAGAAAAGAAAACACTGGGAGTCACAAAACCCTTCCTGTGCCTGACTATTTCCTAAGTGGCCACAAAACTAGCATATATAGTTGAATCAAACATTTTCTTTTCTTGCATTTGTCCATGGTTGGCCTATCGGGGGTCAAAAAGCTCAATAAATCGTGTGCCGGTGGGTGTCACACATTGGCGGTTGTGACACATATTTTGAGCAACAGGGAGCCTCAGCACAGGGATGAAAGAGCCACATGAGGCTCCAGAGCCACGGGTTGCTGACCCCTGATCTAGATGATTGAGAATCTCTATCTAGTGCTAAGGTTGAGCTGTGGACTGCAGGCTGCAATCAAGGAAGAAAACACATTTAACAGCAGGTCCACAACATCTCTTATAAAGTGACAATAGCAGTCCATTGGGAGGCATCATTAGCCATGTAATTGGGGTCCTTAATCAGATATGGCTTCAAGTTTAATTTCAGGGGAATATTGCATGCAGTCTAACCAAGAGACTACAAAATAATAACTCAGTTCAGGCTGGGGGAAAATATAATTTAGTTTTACCTGTAAGATCGGTCGTGTTTCTTTTTCATCTCTGTCTAAAGAAGACATACAAGTCAAGCCAGATCAACATTAACCCAATTCTGTCTTTAAAACTCCATCTTTTCCACTTCTTAACTATAACCAAGATTTGAGTCTGGCCAAAGGTACTGAAGTTTAAAGACCCACTGATTATTTCATACCCTTTGGCTGAAATTGCAATGTAACAGCACAAAAAAACATGGAAGGAACACTTGTTTTCAAACAAGAGCTCGGGAAATAAAGTTTCCATTGCCAAAGCAAGCAAACTTTGGAAAAGGTGAGTTACAACCCTTTAGCCAGATGTACACACACCAGCATCTTTCAGAAGTGGCTCTGTTTACAGCTAAGAATTGTCTTCCCTTATCAGACATCAAATATCTCGAACTGAAGCTTACTTTAATCCCTCTGGGGCAGCAAGGGACATTCTTCCAGGAGATATATTGGGCACTTAATTAAAAACCAAAATTTTGTCAGTTGTAAGTACTGAAAAATGTTTCAGAGCTGGCACGATCGCCTCTATGGGAAGCCAACAACAGCAGCAGTTAACTACTGAATTCTTGGAAGCCATTTCATCCCCAAGATAGAAAGGGGTTGGCAACACCTCCTGCTCCTTTGCAAGGCACCCAAGAAATTAATTTAAGTCATCTAGGAGATGGAAGATAGAGAATCCAGATTCTGACACAAGTAACGATACATATGTACAGTTACAGGAGCAACGAACACCCAGGCATGTATATATGGGTTTAAAGAAAAGAAAGAATTTTTGCACTCATTTCAAAAGCATTTCTGGGTTGAAAGGATTAGCTGGTGGCCTCACCATTGCCCTTGGGATGCCCAGTTGGGGGCTCTTTTCATGTCCCCAGCAGGAGCTGGAGTGAAGGATGAGAGCTCAACCCCACCCCACAGCAGCTCCTGGGTCTCAAACATGGGCTTGCTAACTTCCTGCCTGGTGTTCCAACCATTCGAAACACTGTGCTCCTAAGCAAGCATTTACAGGCTGAGATCTCTTGTCCCATGAAAGTGTCAGATTTCCTAAGATCAGAACAGGTTGGCCCCAGGTGCAAGTCAAGAAGCCAAGGGACCTTCAGAGTTGCCCGAATGGGGGAAAGTTCATTTTGCATTCATCTTTTGTGTCCCATCCAGTGCCCTGTCTTGAGTTATGTCCATCCTGACTCAGATCAAAAGAACTCTGTCAAACAAACGTGATCGGCTCAAATGGACACAAGACCTTCTCCACAACACCTCAACACCCACAAGCCAAGCCTGGCATCACCAGAGAAGGGAGGGTGGATCGACACACCTCAAGTGCCTTTAAACGCATCCATCTGCTCTCCCCCAAATATTTATTTTTTTATTTTATTTTGTCAAGCGATTATAAGATAACAGGTATAAGTATAAACATAGTTATGAACACATGAAATGGATACATATAAGAAAAATAAAAAGAAACAATATGTCAGGGATGGTAGGCACATTGGTGTGCTTATGCACACCCCCTACAGACCTCTTAGGAAAGGGGTGAGGTCAATAGTAGACAGTCTGAGGTTAAAGATTTTGGGGTTTGGGGAAGGAACCACAGAGTCAGGTAGAGTATTCCAGACACTGACCACTCTGTTGCTGAAGTCGTATTTCCTGCAATCAAGTTTGGTGCGGTTAACATTGAGTTTGTATCTATTGTGTGCTCTTGTATTGTTATGGTTGAAGCTGAAGTATTCATTGACAGGTGGGACATTGCAATGTATGATTTTATATATATACCTAGATGGGACCGAAGGCGGCGTAGTTCTAGGTTGTCCAGGTCTAGAATTTCAAGTCTGGTGGCATAAGGTATTCTGCAATGAGTAGAGGAGTGGAGAACTCTTCTTGTGAAATATTTCTGGACTTTCTCAACTGTATTAATATCAGATACGTAATGCGGGTTCCAGACTGATGAGCTGTATTCAAGTATTGGTCTAGCAAATGTTTTGTATGCTCTAGTTAGTAGTGTGATATTACCAAAGAAAAAGCTACGCAGGATTAGGTTAACAACTCTTAATGGCTTTTTGGCTATGTAGTTACAGTGGGCTCTAGCACTTAGATCATTAGAGATGAGTACTCCAAGTAAGAAAAACCAGAAGAATATGTTTGAAAAAAGTTATATCTTCTGTTCATGTGATAGCAACCTTTTAAGTTTAACTATTATTTCTGTGGACTGCTTGTTCTGGATTAAAAATAAGTGAGATACATGTGCATTACCATTTTGGCCTGGAAAGTAAGGGATGACCCGTCCACATGCATATTTGTGCAATCCAGAGTGGTTACTGTGCAATAAGGATTTTACATTCTTTAGCTCTCTTTTCTAAAGTTAGCCTCTTTTACTTAATTGTACAGGAGCGCCAAAGTGTCAGAAAACTACCAGGTGGGCCTCCTCCTTCTTCTTCTCTTCCTTTTCTGTATGCTTCCAAAAATAACTTCAAGCAAGTCACTTCTAACTTTTATGGAAGACCTGTTATATCGTAAGATTTGCAATCAAGTGTTGGGACTTTCCCTCATAGGCTCAGTGGGTCTGGCTGCCCCCTTGTTTTTAATAGCCCCCAAATATATCTCAGGGAAAGGAAAGAATTGATAACAAGCAGGGAGAAATAGGTCTGCAACAAGATCCAAACTAATTCATCTGCAACTCCTTTGAACTGAGCCAGGGGACAACCCGCAGATGACCGAGGGCAGGAAGTCAACAATTCATCAAGCATTGTCAAAGAAAGCAGAAGGACCCAGATTTCAAAACCAGGCCCATCAACACCAGTCACTATTTAAATTCACCCCCTGCATTTAGCTCATGGATTCAAGGATTTTACTCATAAAAATCCCCTGTAATAATCTCAGTTCAACCAAGCTATTTAGCAACTAAAGAAGGTATATAAACCACAAACATGGACGAAAAATTAACCATGTTTAACTTAGCTTCGCAGCCCCTGGAACCTTGGTAGTTCAAACTCTGAGGACCAAGAGAAAGAAAAATGGATCTGTTCAAGGGTGCCATTCAACTGGTGTAACAACAGTAAGCATGCACTCTGCACTTTGCGTGTGTGCTTAGCATTTGCATGCACCAGATGCATGCTTTGTGCATGTGCAGAGCATTTGCTACTGACCTTCTCCAACAATCCCTGTGTCTTAAACAGCTGATGCGGCAATCTGCTGTGCCGTGTGAATCAACTGAGCTTGAAAAACAGGATATAAAGCAAAGATTAGAGCCCAGCGAATGGGTTGGCCCAACAGCTGATTGTCAGAGCAAACCAAACCGGTTCGCTCCCAGCTGATCCCCGGAACTACCGGTTCACCTGAACTGGGCCGAACTGGTAGAATCCCACCCCTGGATCTGTTTTAAAATCAAGCTAATAAAGTATGATTCAAACCACATTGTTTTTGCTCCAAATTCACTACAGTTTTCTTGAAAGGGTGCTAGCCACATCCAAAAATCAATACTGGTGCATTGATCAGAGATACTTTACATCGTGCAGCTTAATATAAAACTGCAGGCAATAGCTTTAAAGTGGTTCACATCTCTTTTCAAGAAATGCCACATCTCTTGGAAGTACTCAAGGCTTCGGTTTCCCAACTGAGGTCCACAAAGAGATATCAGAAGAGCTTCTGACTTCAAATGGGTAACTATTAACGGCCAAGCATATTATTAAAAAGACTCTGGAGGGGAAAACCAGTCCCTGGTCCAGAACATCAGGCAAGAATTTAGATGGAGAAAGAAGCAGGAGAAGAAATGAAGAGTGAAGGCAAATATGTGTGATAATGTTGTAGAATCTAATCTGGGCGGGACACCAAGACCAAACATTTAGTCTTCCAAGCTTTCAGACTCAAAGTGGAGCCCATCTTCAGGGAATTTCTCTCTGGTGAAAGAGAAGCTCCCTGAGGATGGGCTCCAGCAGAGTCTGAAAGCTTGGAAGATTAAAACTTTGGTCCTGGTGACCAACCCAGATTGGTTCCTGCAAGAAATGAAGAATTTCAGGAAGCAGCCACTTCCTAACCTGAATTGCTTTGCTTTAAAATTCTTTGTAAAAAGAAGCCTATTTCACAAGTGAGACTAAGATGTTTGGAAAGGCTAAATGGATCATACACGGTGCCATTAAGCATGAGGTGACCTGTTTCAATGTAGTAAACCAGCTACCCTTGACTGTGAACTTAAGTGTCAACTTGCCTGGGCCAAGGTTCCAACCCAGTTTATTTAAATTGCATTGGGGTTGGGGAGAGCAGTGCGTCCCACAACTTACAAGTCCACAGGCAGATTAAAAGCAGCATTCCAAATGGACTATTAGCACGTGTAGGGAACACAACAGAACCCACAACAAGCTTTTCCCCTTTTGCCAATGCATTTGGTTGGGAATTGGGTGGTATAGACATCATCATCATAACAATAACAATAATAAAAAATAATAATAATGCCACATAACACCCTGGACTTAACAGATAAGACAAAAAAGTCTGGACAGCGGATGTGGCAATGCCTGGAGACAGCAGAATAGAAGAGAAAGAACTGGAGAAGATATCAAGATACAAAGACCTACAAATAGAAACAGAACGACTACGGCAAAGGCAAGCAAGAATAATACCAATAGTAATAGGTGCCTTGGGTGCAGTCCCAAAACAACTGGAGCACCCCTTGAACACCATTGGTGGCATTGACAAATTGGCCGTCAGTCAATTGCAGAAGGCAGCTTTACTTGGAACAGCTTCCATCCTGTGGCGATATCGGTAACATCATCAAACATCCAGATTTGCCTATCCCAGGTCCTTGGTAAGGACTCGATAGGTAGACAAAAATGCCAAACCCACTCTGAACATCTAGCTGACTGTGATAATAATAATAATAATAATAATAATAATAATAATAATAATAATAATATGAATTGTAGACACGCAGCAAGAAAAAAATCACAAAGTATCGGGATTTACAAATTGAAGTTGAGTGACTTTGGAAAAAGAAATTGTATGTTATCCCAATTGTAATTAGGGCCCATGGAAACACTTTTCAGAAACTATAAATCCCAAACAGCTCCACTCAAAGACGCTGCCGAAATTCAACTTCCTTCTCGGGTGATCTTATTCCAAAACCCAAATGTCTTCCTCAGCCCTTCCCAGTCTGGAGCCCTTTATCAGAGATGCTGATGGATGCCCATCACCCTCCAACTGGCATCCGCTGGCTGAGGATGAGGGGAGGTGCAATCCTTCTCCTGTTCAGCAGAAAAATCTGACTGAAAGTTGTTCAGAGGCTGAAGATAAGGCTACTCCTGAGATTAAATCTGAGACAGAAATTAGCTGCCAACATCTGCAGAGGCCTGCTGCCTCGAACGCCGGAAGTCCCCATCTCAAAGCCCATCTGTGCCATCACCACCACCAGCACCCAGCCAAGCAAGATTGCAATCTGCTCCCCAACTCCACCCCATATTGCTTGGAAGGAGAGAATTGATTCCCTTGCATTCTAATCTTGTGGGTCGCAGTGGGGATTTGGGTTTTTTTTTTTTTTATTGAAGGCTTCAAGCCCAACAAGTCATGAATTCTGAATTTCTATTCTCTTTCCAACTGATTTTCTTTAAGCAGTTCCAGGCTCTTAACGAAGGGCTATATTGCTTGGAAAGAGAGAAGCTCTCCTAGGGCTTTATCTTAGCATGTTCTAGGAAGTGACTCAAGGGAGTGTGACTTCAAACCACAATCACAATTTGCAGGAAACCCTGCTGCCGATAACAGCTTCCCGACGACCCGTGCGCTCCCACTGGCAGAACCTGCTCAGGGTGCCGTCAGCCAGGCAATGCAGGCTGGAGGCTCCCAGGGGTAGGGCCTTCTCTGTGGGGGCACCCACCCTTTGGAACCAGCTACCCCTGGAGCTCCGGGTGGCCCCTGACCTCCGATCCTTCCGCCGTGACCTAAAAACTTGGGTGTTCCAACTAGCCCACCTGGACTGAAGGGGGGGGGCTTTTTAGTGGTTGTTTTTAAATTTTTAATCGATTTATGAGATTTGGTTTAATTAATTTTTTAATATTTATATTGTATTGTTTTTTAGTATTGTAAGCCGCCCTGAGTCCTTTGGAGATAGGGCGGCATATAAATCTCATAAATAAATAAATAAACTCTGAGTGACTTCTGAATCTGGCTCTTCAGCCTGTTCCATGCAAAAGAATGCCATTGAAGTCCCCGAATGTCTATTCAGGTGGAGACAGGTTCCTAAATCAATACCATGAGAGGGGGCAGGATTTCTTAATACACAAAAGAAAGCAGCACACTTTCCATTTCAACTTCCAAACACGTCTCTCACGGCTGTGGGCTTAATTTTTTTTTCTTAAAAGAGATTGGGGGGGGGAAAGAACCCAAATGACAGATTGCCAAGAAGGGCGGATAGCAATAGGTTTAAGAGGAATTGTGTTCGGAAGACCGAGAACTACTCATGGACCTCCACAGATACTACAGAACAGGTTGAGCCAGATAAACAGGTCTGTGAAAGCCCTCAGGACATTGGAAAGAGTATCACACAAAACTTTTTTAATAACCTGTATTTCATGACCTACATTTATTATAAAAGCTTTCAATTTGCAGGGTTCGTGGCCAACCGAGTTAAGCCAAGCAAATATGCTGGACAAATTGGCATGTGGTACAAACAGTTTAAACCAAGCTTTATTCTGAAAATAATTCGGATTCTCTCCTAGAAAACATCCTTTTTTTCCCTCCTGCATGATGATTTCCCATTTATAATACCGGTCATGGGGACCTGTGGAACAGCAACGCATTTGGGCAAACAGATTTTGAGTGTGGCTGTTTCTTTGCAGATGTTGCATTATCCAAACTAGATAACCTCATCTGCATTAGTACTAACACTGAGGATGTTACCTAGTTTGGTAATGAAATGTCTGCAAGAAAACAACCAAGCTCAGAGAGCACCAGGGATCCCTCATTTCAACCCTGAGCTACAAATATTCTCCTTTATTAATAATCTATTGTGAGAGCGGGACCATGCAAATTATCTTCACTGCAACCACACCCTGAAGACAAAAACTATACAGCAAAGAAGCAGGATTCACTCACATCTAACCTATACTGCAGTTGGATTTGGGTGTAGTGTCTACAGAGCCGTAATAATTTGCAAAATCAAAAATGTTGGCTTATTGTGCTAGATGTAAAAAAAGAAAGAAACAGGGTCTATGGCTTGCTTTTAAAAGCCAGACAAAGTAAATAGTGTTTTACACAAAATATCAGATCAGTTTTACTATAAAATTTGGGGTTTATTTTTATCAATGGTTAGATAGAAAAGTAAGAAATTGAAATGTGATTGAAATAGTTATAATATATTATAATTGACTAACCTTGAATGAAGTAGAGAATGAATACAACTTAGTAAGAATGAGATACGTTTTTAAAAGATAACAATTATAATGTCAATAATAATATAAAATTTGTACAATATGATTGCTGATTAGAATGGTTTATAAAGGTATAACAAGAAATGTATAACATTATTATGCGCACAAGATATATGTATCCAACCGACACACTGTAAAATTGAAAGATGGTTTTATTTGTTGTCTTTGTTGTTAAAAAGAAACTTTTTCAAAAAAACCCAAAATATCAGATCAGTTGTAGCTTTCTTCTGGAGTTGAACATTTCTGTTTTGGGTTACAGAGAGTTCTCGAATTATGACTATTTGTTTAGCCAGCCTTTGAAGTTACGATGGCATGGAGAATTTACAACCAGTCCTTGCAATGGCAACCATCGCAAAATGCTCTTGCTCACTTGACCATGATTCAGGTGGTTGGCAACTGGAATCTTTTTATGATGGTTGCCATATCCGGTGATCATCATTTGCAACCTTCCCAGCCAATCAAAGCGATGTCCTGCTTAACGACCGCAGTGATTTGTTAAAAATCCACACCAAAAAAAGATTGCAAAATCGGGTATGCCTCAAATGATAGCCGTACCGCTCAACAACAAATTTTCCAATCCCTACGGTGGTCGTAACTCAAGGACCATCTGTTCTTTAAAACTAATGCACGATTAAAACGAATTGGGGTAAAACACAGTCGACTTATGCCCACAACAGAGTCAAATTTCGGTGGTTAAGTGAGACATTTGTTAAGGGAGTCTTGCCCCATTTTATGACCTTCCTTGCCTCAGTCATTGAGCGAACCACTGCAGTTGATATGTTCGTAGCCCGGTGGTTAAGTAAATCTGGCTTCCCCATTGATTTTGCTTGTTAGGCGGTTGCAAAAGGGGAACGCATGACACACACACCCCAACACAGCAAGCATCATAAATATGATTTTTTTAAAAATTACATTTATATGCCGCCCTTCTCCGAAGACTCAGGGCGGCTTACAATTTTTGGAGCACAACCCAGTGTGCTCAGCAATAGCCTTCATTCCATTGTATATGCCTGCTTATTACTAAGCGGCATTTTTACAAAGTCAGCTTATTGCCCCCAACAATCTTGGCTCCTCAGTTTACCTACCCCGAGAGGATGCAAGGCTGAGTCAACCTTGAGCCTGGTGGGATTCGAGCCTGCACTAATTGCAGGCAGCTGGAACTTAAGTGCTAGGCATTTTACAGCCTGCACCACCAAGGCCCTTAGTGGTCAAGTGTCTGAATTTTGATCATGTGACGACAGGTATGTTGCAAAGGTTGGAACTGTAAAAAACGGTCATCAGGCAACTTTTTTCCCAGTTCCGTTGTAACTTTGAAGAGTCACTAAATGAACCATTGTAAGTCAAGGACTACCCGTAAGGCACTTTTAACATTCCCACAGTTACAGTTGTTCCCAATAACCCAACACTCTTTGTTTTACTTTTAGCCAACTCTTTTAAAACAAAGTTTTCTGGAGTGCACGACACGACTTTCAAGTTTAGAAAAACGTTACTGCATTTTGCACCCAAATATTTATAGTTGCCACGGCTAAGGAAATGCTTGTAGAAGCTTTTCGTTCAAAGCACGGGTATTATGAGACGGTTCCTGCCCCCAAACATGGGGCTCTGGGGCAGGGATGATGGGATATGCAGTCCTATGCATCAAGGAGAGAAGCAACTTAGAACTAAGGAGAAATTTCCTGACAGTGAGAACAATTAATCAGTGGAACAACTCGCCTCCCGAAGTTGTAAATGTTCCAACTGAAGTGGATACATTCAGAAGTTTGAAGGCTTAGCACAAAGCGGGTTGGACTAGAAGACCTCCAAGGTCCCTTCTGACTTGGTTATTCTAAACCTACAAAAAAGGAGAGATGTACGAGGTTCCCACATGTAATTCTTGGATCAGGGCTAGAGTCAAGATGACAAAAGACTGTAGTTTCAGCCCTGTCGTTGCCGCGGAGGGAGGGGCAAAATCTTGCCCAAATTCTAGAAGCCTCCAGCAGGCAAACAGTAGCTCCGGACTGTCTCCACCCTACTGACCTTCCTCAAAGCAGTTAAAACCTGGCTTTTCCGACAGGCATGGGGCTGTTGATCTCGCGACTGTGAGCTAGCGAGATCCCCCCCTTCTGTTGTTTACTGTTTTTAAATTGTTTTAATTTTTTTTTATAAATGTCATTTTTGTGTTTTTTTTTTACTGTGAGCTGCCCGGAGTCCTTTGGGCGTTGGGCGGCATATAAGTCAAATAAATAAATAAAATAAAAAGCTCCTTGCACAAGGGAGGTTAAACAAGAAGCCACAGTACTTTTCAGCTCTTCCATTTTCGTTCTCAGTCTTCCCGACATAATGACGGAAGTTGTTCGTTTGGGTATAACCGAAAGAGACACAACCTTCTTGGACAACTCATATGGGACAAGAGTGAACGACACCAATCAATGACTTCTAGCCAATATCCTCCAGGGACCTGGGATCACCAGTGTAAGCAGTGACAGATGAGGTATTTTTAACCCTAAGATTGTATGAGTTACCCAATGGTGGCCAATACACTTTACAAATAAATAAACCATGGTTTATCAAACTCAAACCGGCCTCTTCTGCAGGCCATGTTAAGCCCAGGTAAGTAAGATCGTGCCAAGCAACAATGAGACCACATTATGCTGCACTGGGTGTCACCACAAGTCTAGGCCCACCAGGAATCTTCACCCAAGGAAAAATAATCCCAAATTTTCAACAGCAAGCCCCCGAAAACTACCCAGCAAAGAGGAACAAAATGTAGGTGAACAAAATTCACCATCCCAGGACGAAATTGAGCCACGGCAAACCTTTTCCAATCGTTTGGAAAACTTTGTTTTTATGAACTGTTGCTTTTAACCTTTTCTCTGTGCTTTGGTTCCTTTGAGAGAGAATGGGGGGGCTTCATTTATCAAAACTTCATTTCCATAGTAACTCTTTGCCCGGAGATATTTCAATCATTCCACAATGAGCGAATGCTGAATACGGGCCCTTGTTTCACGGATGAAGCCAAACTCAGATCTTTTTCCCCATTGAAAACCCAGATCCAGCTCTTAATAAGGAGGGTGAAGAAGGGAGCCATTTCAACTGCAAACCCAGCATTACTATAAACTGCAGCAACCGAGCCGTTCCGACAATTCCAACCTTGCTTTGCTGCCGAAACAAAGTTAAGTTTCGGGGTTGTCACTCAAAATGTTTTTAAAGCCTTTTTAGATGATTTTAGGGATCTGTGCTGAGTGATTATCTGACAGAGCCTTCTTCTCCTGGTTGATCTGACTTCATATTTCAGAGACCGAATAGGGTTTGTTTTCCCGTGCCAAGGAATGGCTGTCAAAGCACCACCTAACGGCAGTCTATTTTGATAAAAGTGTTTTATCCTAGGGACTGATTCAATAGACCCTGAAAAACCTAGGTGTGCACAATCAACTGGCCACAGTGTGGCTTCAATTTATTCTTCCACCTCCACCAAACACATGTCTCTCGTGAGAAAGCTAAGCTTCCAAATCGTGTTTGGAGCCAGCCAACAATACCTGTTCCACAATCCATGCAATCTCACCACAGTCTTATCAAGTTTATCACAGGCTAAGCATAGTCGGTCATCTTGAGAAAAGAAAAGTCAAGTTTATCGTGGAACGGAACTTAAAGGAATGTTTATTGTTTATTTAATGTGATGTGGGCCTTAATCGTCGAGCAGAAGGCAGTAGGCAGGCTGCTGGGCAGGAAATCAACTTTTTTAAAAATATATTTTTATGAAATGAGTAAGAGCTTTTGAGATTTGCAGCATAACCCTAAGCATGTGCTGCAGTCGTGGTTTTCATGGGAGTTAAACGAAAGTTTCATACACAGAGATTTGATCCACGCATTGACAGCATAATTCAGCTGGAAAGGACTCGGGGGCAGGGTGAATGGAAAATAATAGAGCTTCAAAGAGGGTATTTATACACTGTTCAAATTCAGCCTCTTTATTTTCCGAAGCTGAAAAGTGTCCTTCTTCGTTTTAGTAACCAGCATGGCTGATTTATAACTCTCCATTTCAAGCATGTCAAGTTAAACCTTTTCAAGCAAAGCAGAGAGCAAAACCAGGATGGCTAACTTATACTTATAGAAAAAATGATAACCAGCAAAAAAAATAATAAAAATAAAATCACGTACCAGTGTGAGTTCGCAGGTGTGCTTTTAAGTGGGACGATTTTGTGTACACTTTAGTGCAACCTAAGACAGAAAATCAGAAAAGAGACATTAAGTATCAAATGCGTTGATGTCTAGAAAATGGTAATGCTCCCCATAAAACTGCAACGCTGCTGGTAGTTTTAATGGGTGGCCCTAATATATTTAAGAAATTTATTCTAATTTCTCACTTTTGCCCAGAGCAAAAAAGAGAACTGCTAGCAATACACGGAAATCACAATCAACCATACCTAAATTTTCAGCTCCATATACTTACCGTCCTAAACATGCAAGTTGAATTAATCAATCAAGAATCTTATAATTATGCATCTCACATTTTATCCACTTCTCTCATAAGCTATGTGTTCAACAGCAAAAATCGGTTATTAACACATAACAGAATCTGTTCTCCATTTGGGAAGACACACACCCTTTATTTCAACCTAGTTGAATCTTCTAGTTCTAGTTAAATTGCGTAAAATGCACATCGAGGAGCAGAAACGCAGCCAAATCATGAAGAAAAAGGTGAACACACTTTTCTTCAAGTAGCTATGATGGCTGGTCTTCCCTATCCTAGTGAGCGAACTACATTTCCCATCATTCTGAGCCAACAAGCTCACAGGAATGTTCATATCTGAGATGTGGAAATGTTGTCATATGACATTGGCTTACATTTATGTTCCAACCTTGCATAAGCTTAAGGTGCGTTTATTTTATTAAACATTTTTTTCTTTCAAAACAAGATGCAAAAAATGCTCCATTCGAGCAGATCAGCTGGTACATTGCACAAAAGAAAACACCTGGGAGGGTTTTCTGGAAAGACACTAGCACCGAACGGGCCTGTTTCTCGGAGAGTTCTGCCTCTCCACTTCCCTCAAGCTTACCAGGATAGTCACAGTAATGAATCCGCCTCTTCTCCAAGTCGGGGTTACTCCTCCGATTATATCTGACTGTTGGGATGCTCGGCGAATTCATGGGGATGCTCGCGGTCAAGGTCGGGTTGTGGATGGCCAACTTGGAAGCGATGGTGGCAGCGTAGGACGGAGGCGGGGTTAAATTCTGCATCATTTCCACCTGCCGATCGGGGCTGCCAGGTTCCGAGCTTGGGGGCGAAGGGGGGAAGTAGGTGGCTGGCTGCTGCAGAAACTGGCCAGGCATGGCGTATGTGCAAGGGGGCACCCCATGGAACTGTTTCATGGAGGTCTGGGACATGGCGGGAGACAGGGTGTTGAGGCCCGTCATGGAGGAAGACAGGGAGACGTTGCTAAGGGAGTCCAGGCCCGCGGCATTCGGCAGGTCTAAATCGGGGGAGCTGAGGAGCTGGTACAGCTGGCCCTGCTGGGGCCCAGGCACAGAGAGGCCCAGATCGGAGGCAGACATCTCCTGCTTGATGAAGAGGCTGTTCACATCCGGCGCCTGGTGGGGGCTGAAGATGCTTGTAAACTCGGGGAGAGCCTGGCCAGAGTTGGGGACCACGGGAGCAGTCTCACTCTGGTGGCTGAAGGCACCGACCGGCTCCGTCTTGATGTGGGTCGCGGGGCCTCTGGGGGCTTTGAAGAGGCCCGTCCTCAGCTGAGACAGATCAGGCAGGTAGAGGTTCATGTTGACGCTGTAAGGCACCCCGTCACCATTGGTGAAGAACTGATCCACCACCGAGGCACTGTCCCGCCGGTACTTTTTGTGCTCGGGGATTGGGGGCAAGGGAGGCAGCTGCTGGGTCAAATATTTCTCCATTTCGCATCGGGTCTGGATGAGAAGAAAATCAACCAAAAAGAGAAAGAGAGAGAGAGAGAGAGATAAGCTTACAGACTGCAACCACTATGAATCTCCAACACATTACAAAATTCGAGCCCAGGATGAGATTTCTTACAAATTACACATTCTGGAAAAGCCCTCTCGTAATCCAGAAGTACAAAAAATGGGAGAAATTCACCCAGAAGCTAGTCAAAGAAACTCCAGTCTATTCCTGAATGAGATGCCTTTACCTGGAGAACACAGCAACCTGAGCAGGAACAGAGATTACAATTAAAATTCACCAAGCAGGATTCACTTTCGGGAATTGTTCAGGTCTTGAATTAAGTTTGCAAGAAAGTTCTCCCCCCCCCGCCCCCAAAAAAAGCAGATCCGTCATCCAGTCTAAATGGAAAGTTTTTATTTAGTTGTTTTTAAGAAAAGCAAGCAGAGATAGAAGGATCTCACACTGA
>CM019153.1:41166276-41308774 GCA_009733165.1 Naja naja
TTGAGCTCTTCTGGAGCCGGCGGAGCAAAGATCGAGCCTTCCCGGCCGCCCAACACCGGCTTGAGCTGCGCGAAGACGGGCTCCTCGGGCCCTAGGCGAGCGCTCATGCTCAACACCCGGGTAGCCATGAGGGCAAGGGCAGCTCTGCGGGAAGAAGAAGGCGCCTGGCCCGCCCTTGCGCGGCTCACGCCCTCCGCCTCCGCCTCCGCCCGCTGAAGCTGAAGCTGAAGCTGCTGCTGCTGCTGCTGCCGCCGCCGCCGCCGCCGCGCATCGGGCTCCTCTACCTGGCCGAGACCTCCCTCCCTCCTGGCGGACCCGGCGCGTGCCCGCCCGCCTCTATTTCAGCGCCTCCACCCAGGAGGAGGAGGCCCGCCCGGCGCCCCGCCCTGCCCTGCACTGGGGAAGAGAGGAGGAGGAGGAGGGGAGGGGAGGCTGGCTGGCTGGCAGCAGGAGGGGCCAAGAGCGCCCCCTCTTGCCAGGCGGGCCGCCCCCCGCGCTACCCCCCCTCCAGTGCTGGGCAGCGGCTCCTCCCTTCGGGCCAGCAGTCCGCCTTCTCCGGCTGCCAGGCCGCCCTCCGCGGGGAGAAGAGGAGAGGCAGGCCGCTCGGAGGCAGCCGCAGCCAGCAGCAGCAGCGCCGCGTCCCACTTTCCGCGGGGAGAGCCCGGCGCTGCCAGGCTGCGGGGGGTGGAGCGGGATCGCTGGGTCCCGCTGGCTGGCGTTCTCCTTTGCCCTCCGTCCAGGAGCGCTGGGCTGGGATCCCTCGGGCTAGTTGGGGGTGGTGGCCGGCCTCTAAGGCTGCGCTGTGGGGTCCAAGCGAGAGAGCAGGCGGTGCGCTGGGATGCTGGCCTGTCCCGCGCCGTGTGTGAGTGAGGGACCCGCTCGGCCCTGGCAGGCAGAGGGGAAGCCCCTCGCCCAAGGGACGGAGGGCTCTCCCCGGCGAGATAGGGAAAGAAACGGGAGTGGGAACCCCGCGGGAAACGAGGACCCTCTGCCGTTAAGGAAGTCCCGGGGAGGCTGTTGGATTTTTCCCCGAAGAGGCTCCTCGGTTCACCGAGAGCAGAGCTCCCGGGACCGCAATTCTGCGCTCGGCCGGAGCTTTTGGGAGCCCGCGAAGGGCTTTTAAGCACGATCGATTTAACACGGGACAAGCCAGCCTTCCAAAACGTAGCCCGCTAGCCGCGTTTCGTGGCCTGTTCTTAAGAGGAACTTCGGCATCCTTGCAGTCTGGGAAGACAGCGAGAGACTGTTGACTGTCCATTTGTTGTTCTTGCTGTTGTTGTTTTATATTCTTGCTTTATTGTTTTGTTGCAGTGTTCTCAGAGACAGAACCGGCGGCTATCGATGCAAAAGGATTCACAAAGCCGAAAAGTAATAATTCGCACGTTTCAAAAGCCCATTTCCAAATGGGTGTATAATGGCAGCTCCCTAAACGTTAGAAGCAGAATAATGTGTGTATTCAGTCTAGTCTGGGTTTCCCTTCCAAGCTTTGGCTTTGCCAAACTTATTGTTATTCTGTGAAAGTTATTCTGTTAAAAGTTCACTATCAATCAATACATTCACCAACTGAGGGAAAAGCCAGCAACATTTTCAGCTTCCGATTGCAAGGAACTGCAAGAACCTCCATAGGAGAACAGATTTAAGCTTAAGAAACTTAGTCAGGACACTGGACATTCTGTAAACCTTGGTTATAGAATGGAGAATAGAATAGAATAGAAAAGAATAGAATAGAATAGAATAGAATTCTCTATTGGCCAAGTGTGATTGGATAGGAATGGAATGGAATGGAAAGCAATAGAATAGAATAGAATAGAATAGAATAGAATAGAATAGAATAGAATTCTTTATTGGCCAAGTGTGATTGGACCCACAGGGAATTTGTCTTGGTGCAAATGCTCTCAGTGTACATAAAAGAAAAGATACATTCGGCAAGAGTCAAGAATCATAAAGTACAACACTTATGCAATCAAGACAACAAAATTGCAAGGATCCAACCCCAAAACCATGTGAGGGTATTTTTCCCTGGATCAGAGAAGCTGGATCACCTGATTCTGAGCTGGCAATCTATTTCTAGCCAAAAGGAGTCCCTGAAATTGAGTCTCTGTCTCTCCTATAGAAAGCTGAACTGCTGCTAGCAGTAATTAATTATTAGGGGTTTGTTATGCTAATTTAACAGCTTGCTTTATGATGCTAATGTCCTCTGTTGTTCCTGCAAGGAGAGTCTCCTTCGGCAATGCTGCTCTGCTGTTCTGGCTTTGAACTTTCTTCCTTGAGAAATTGAAGCATGGGGACACGTTGAGATGTTCTGTCTCTCTCTTTTCTCCCCTTTGAATGTTTCCATTTCTGGCACCTGATTGGCACCCAGTTCTGCTTTCATGTTAGAACCAGATCTCTTTGCCCTATCTGGACGCCAGAAAAAAATATTCTTTGTTCCAATAAAAGGGAATATGTGTAGCTCAGGGTTAAAATGAGGGGTCCTTGGTGCTCGCTGAGCTGGGTTGTTTCCTTGCAGATGTTTCATTACCCGAGCTAGTTAACATCATCAGTGCACCGATGCTGTTACCTAGTTTGGGCAATGAAATGTCTACAAGAAAACAACCAAGCTCAGAGAGCACCAAGGACCCCCTGGCTATTCTTTGTATTGGTATATTGTTGAATCTTTCTGTCCAAGGCAAATGAGGGAGAATCCAAACGACATAGATGAACATGAAAAATGAGGGAGAACATAGCAGGAAGCCAGTTGCCTACTGAATTTTTTTAAAAAATTCAATTTAAGTAAATTAAAATTGATCGGTTTAAAATAATTCATGCATAGGGTTAGGCCAGGGGTCTGCAACCTGTGGCTCTGGAGCCACATGCGGCTCTTTTGGCCTCCTGCGGCTCCCTGTTGGCTGATCCCAACCCTGGCTGGCCCCTCCCTGTCACTCTTCGCCTGGCCTGAGAAGGTAAGGGGAATGGCAGGGGACGGAGACTCGCTCCATATTCCAGAGAAGGAGGTGACTGGGTGAGAGTAAGTGACGTAGAGTTGGCCACACCCACCCAGTCACACCGGTTGTTAAATTATTGGCTCCTGGCGTTTTCTTTTCTGTGGGAAATGGGTCCAAATGGCTCTTTGAGTGCTTAAGGTTGCAGACCCCTGGGTTAGGCAAAGACTTCCAAAGGTAGTGCATGACCACATCGGTCTGTGATGCTTGCAGGATACATCCTTGCTAGAGAAAGTCATGGATAGTCATTCCAAAGAGGCCCAAAATAATTACAATACCAGAGAGTGAAGCTGAGATGCCGAGTCTATACAGGTAGTCCTCGACCCACCATCATTCTTTAGGTGGCTGTTCAAAGTTACGACAGCCGTGTGGAAAAGTGAGTTACCACCATTTTTCACACTTGCGACCAATGCAACATGTGATCGAATTTTGGATGCTTGGCAACTGGTTCATATTTGTGATGGGTTCCAATCTCCTGGGGTCATGCGATCCTCTTTTGTGCCTTTCTGACAAGCAAAAGTCAATGGGAAAACCAGATTACTAACTTAACAACTGCAGCAGTGGTGGGAATCAAAAAGTTTTACCACCGGTTCGGTGGGAGTGGTTTGGTGGGTGTGCTTTGGGTGTGTGCACATACTTTGCATGCACATGCGTGCCAAACACGCACTTTGCGCAGGTGCAGAGGTGTTCCAACTCACCTCCTGCAAGCTTTCACTCTTCGGTCGCTTCAGCAGGGAGCCCGGGCGGGCAGGTGGGCCTGACAACAGAGCGGCGGAGAGAACCAATTCGGTCTCCACTGCTCATCGCTGCTACCGGCTCAGTAGAACCGGGCGAACCGGTAGAATACCACCACTGAACTGCAGTGATTCACTTCACAAATGTGGCAGGAAAGGGCATAAAATGGGGCAAAAGTGACTTACCAACTGGCTCATGTTAGAAACAAAAATTTTTGGCATCGATTGTGATTGTAAGTTGAGGATACCCATATTGTGTGGTTTGTAATTTTTCTTACTGACATTCCTCCGTTTGCTTGAATAATAACAGGCAAATTTAGAAGGTGCTGCAATAAGGAACAACAAAAGAATTTTGTTCTATTGAGGATTTTTGGAGTAATATTTTATAATATTGTATGTCAACATTTTAAAAGCGTCCATATTGAGGGTTTGGAAACCTGCCTGAAGATTTAAATTAATGTGCAGACCTTCAATACCACACACACGCATGCGCGCACGCACACACACACACACACACGTAAATATATATATCAGTAATTGTTCAGGCTATGAACATAACAGCCCACCCAACCCAACATTTTGAAGTTCAATTGACATATTAATGTCCTTCTACGGAGATGATTTAACCCCATTGAATGTCTTGGTTCCAAAAGAGTGAAACACAAGTAACTCCCTTTTGCAAAATCAATTATTGGATGTCCCTTGTACTGAACATTTGTGGAGGAGAATGGAAGCAGGGGAGCAAAAAGAAAACAAAAAAACCCGATCCAAAGAGGTTACGGAAAATTGATGGTAGGGATACAGATGTGCTCTAGAGCAACCTTTGTAAGACAGCACTGCTGGGAGACTCTCTCACTCTCCGATCACATGCTTTGAAAAGTCCAAAAGGGACTTGGGGCCAACACAAAAATACATTTCCCTTCAAAAGCTCTTTGCAGTGAAAGTTGAGCGGTTTGAAGAAGACTTGTGGTGGGGGGGGGGCAAGAGATGGAGAATCAGAACCGGACAGCAAACTAGTCGCCATGGGCGAATAGGTGGCAATATAAATTCAATAAATAAATAAACTAACTAACTTTGATTTGGAAGTTTGCAGACCTGGGCTAAGATATCATGGTTTTGATAAAATAAATAAATAAAGCCACACAAATCACCTGAAAAGAAGGGACAAGAAATAAGAGAAATAGAATAACAGAATTGGAAGGGACCTTGGAGGTCCTCTAGTCCAACTCCCTGCTCAAGCAGCAAATCCTATACCAGGGGTCTTCAAACTTGGAAGCTTTAAGACTTGTGGACTTCAACTCCCAGAATTCCTCCTCCAGTCATGTTTGCTCAGGAATTCTGGGAACTGAAATCCACAAGTCTTAAAACTTGCCAAGTTTGAAGACCCTTGGCCTATACCATTTCAGATAAGGGGCTGTCCAGTCTCTTCTTAAGGGGTCAAGCTGTTTTCAAGGGGTCAAGCTATTTTCTAAAGCACCCAAAAGCCAGACAAGGAATAACAGATGGAAACTGAACAAGGAGAGATTCAACCTGGAAATAAGGAGAAACTTTCTGACAGTGAGAACAATCAACCCGTGGAACAGAAGTTGCCCTCAGAAGTTGTGAGAGCACCATCACTTGAGACTTTCAAGAAGAGATTGGACTGCCATCTGTCAGAAATGGTGTAGGGTCTCCTGCTTGGGCAGGGGGTTGGACTAGATGACCTATAAGGTCCCTTCCAACTGATTATCTGTTATCTGTTACCTTCAGTGATAAAGTACCCCCAATTTCTGAAGGCAAGATGTTCCACTGGTTAATTCTTCTCACTGTTAGGAAATTTCTCCTTATTTCAAGGTTTCTTTTCTCCTTAATTAGGAATTCTTAAAGAAGGTACTCTCATAGTCTACAAAAGAAATACATGGGGCCCTGTTTTCTTCCCATTCTTAAAAAGTTTCTCACACATACATGGGTTAGTCTGAACTTTTCTAGCACTAATGATGGTGAACAAAAAGATACTCTGTTCCTGCATAGGATCAGACAGTTCCTTCTATGTTCTGTGATCCACCCTTAATCAGTCCAAATCACTTTTGTCCAAGACTCATCGAACTTGCAACCAGCAAACAGGTGATCTGCACAAACATGTGAGTTGGGTCTGACCAGTTTCGATTTCAAAAGATGCTTTGTTTTCGCTCCTGGGGCCAATCAATTTGTTTTGCATAGACTGTCCTTCCCTGAAGCTCTATCCAAACCCAGCTGGATGCCAGTTATGAAAAGCACAAGAGAAAGTGGCTCTCGTACACAAAGCAACTTCTCAGTCTTCCTTTTCAGCAGGCAGGTAAAAATTGGCCTGACCCGAGCCATAAAAACAAGCAAGGTACAGCTTGCACTGTACTTGACCCAGGTAAGAGACAATTCGCAAAAACTTGTCCTCGCAGAAGTCTGTGCGTGTATTTTCTATCGTAAATTCAAGATGAGTTTGAGAGCACAACCCCCATAATTCTTCCTTATTTTCTGTGACTCCAAAGCAGTCAGTGGGATGATTCCAGCTCAGTTCCAAGTTATTGCAACAGTGCGCCAATATTGAGAACTTGGCACTGGTTCCTGATAAACCAAATTCCATATTTGGGAGGTATAAATAACTTTGGTCAAATTGATAGGAAAATGCATTGTTCTGCTAACCTTCCAGATGGATTGTCTGACTTGGGACTGTTCTTTTAGAGTTCTGGGTTGTAACTTCAATAATTTCCTAACTGGTATTTTTTTGTGGGAGTTTAGGTCTAACCCTTGTTAAGAGGACATCAGCCTGGAGTAGAATTCCTTTCCTGGAAAACATTAAAGAAAAGGAAAAAAAAGGAGGTGGACATTATTCAGCTGTGAATAATGAGAGCATCAAATGGGGATTTTTATGCCTGAAAAAAAAAATGCTACTGTCAGGACAAATATTAAAGGTTGGAAATATATGGACCAGGAAGGACAGCAAATAACTCATTCATGAATACAACCACAATTGAGCCCAAAATGTATATTATTGAGAAATTAAGTTTTGCCCATTTTACGATCCCCCCCGCGTTTATGTGAATCACTGCAGTTGTTAAATTAGTAACAAAATTGTTAACTGTATCTGGTTTCCGCATTGATTTTGTTTGTTGGAAGGGGGCAAAAGGAGATCCCATGACTCTGCAACACTGCAACCGTCATAAATGTAAGTCAGTGGTCATGCATCTGAATGTAAATCATGTGACCATGGGGAATGCTACAACAGTCATAAAAACAGCCATAGGTCACTTTTTTCAGTGCCATTGTAACTTTGGTCACTTAATGAACTGTTGTAAGTTGAGGACTACCTGTACTGACATTGACCAGATTAGAAAATAAAATAAAATATAAAATAACATAAAAATATATTATGTAAAATAAAGTAAAATAAATTAAAGGGATGGGGAAGATAATTTCAATCAGATTTACTTGGCAATTATCCTAAACTTGCATTTTACTGTTTCTTCTAACATGGTTTCTTCAGGTCAAACATGAAACCTGGTGAGGACATTAAAACATCTGGGTGGGTTTCTTGGTTTCAATGTGAACATGGTTTATTGCTGTCCTCTTCTGAAGCTTTTTAAAAGATATAATCATTTCCCATTCTGCTTTGGAAATAACCTGGGCTAACCTTTTTGGCACCAAATGCCCAAAGCACCTGTGTGCATCCTCCATGCATGCACCCTGCCCCCACGCATGCATGTGCATCACTGTGCATGCACGCACATCCCTACGCATGCATGTCCCCCATACATACATACCCACATGGCCCCCGCCATGCGCCCCACCACCCTTGCATGCACACACATCCCCCATGCATGCATCCTGCTGCCTGTGCATGGACCCCCACACACACATGCGCGGCAGAGACCCAAGGACCAGCTGGCCGGTGGGAAGTGTGCACAGCAGTGGTGGGATTCAAAAATTTTTACTACCAGTTCTGTGGGCGTGGCTTGGTGAGCGTGGCAGGGGAAGGATACTGTAAAATCTCCAGTCAGAGGTGGTATTTGCTGCTTCTCTGAAATTTCCGCTACTGGTTCTCCAGAACTGGTCAGAACCTGCTGATTACCACCTCTGGCATGCACGCATGCACGGCACAGCTGAGCTGGGGCGACAGCTCACGTGCCCACAGAGAGGGCTCTGCATGCCACCACCATCACAGTCTTAAGGTTTTCTTCTGCTTTTTCTCTTGTCAAGGGACAGCGTGGGCCACATAACTCATCCCTTTGTAGACTTCCAAAGAACCAAGTAATCCTTGCTCTAAAATGCCGCCTCCGACATTCCAGATGCATTAATCCCCTGGGATTATATCAGCATGGAAGAAGCTAAGGATTAAATTTGGGAGCTGCCTCATTGTCCGTCCACTCGGCAAACCACTTGCCTGTTTCTCACAAAAGGCAAGAGTAGTGCAAGGTTATCGGCTCCACACGGAGCAACGTCCTACTAGCATGTCCATCTGCAAAATCCATTTTTCTCTGGACCACCCTGGCTTTCCTCTGGAGCGAAACTGATTCAACCAGAAGCTCCTTAGGGCTAAAATTAGCTTAATTGCTCTCTCTCTCTCTCCTCCACTGTGAAAGTGAGCCAAGGTGACTCAAAAGGGGGATGAGGAAATAACTGCTTTTTTTGCTAACTAAGCTTCTTGGCCTCTTCTTTGGTCCGAGAGCAGGATAAATAATGTCCGGGTAAACAAGGAGAGGACATGCTTCCAGTTGTCGTTGTTTTGTTTTTTAATTTAAATTTTAATGTTGGCGATGAATTATGGGAGCTAAAGGAAGCAGTTTGTTAGGAACAGTTAGAGCTTCATTTCTGCACTCTTAGAAAAGGAGAAGGTGCTAATAAAATGACTGAGGGATGGGTGAGGAGAAAGGACCTCATCTTCAATGAGGGCAACGTGGTTTCCGCACGAAGATGGCTAAACTGTTATTTTCAAGTAATTTATTTCTAGCAAGACTACCAGATTCGGTAACAGCTTTGTTTCCTCCATCGGGTAAACTTGCAAGATTCATTTTTCTCGCCATGATTACATGTACGCATCCGAACTAGACTGTTTGTTTCTCTGTGTCATATAATAATATATGTGGGTATATACATAATTTTGTATTTTTTGTATTTATTTATTTTGTCATGTTCATGTAGTATATATTGGAGGTGGTGATCTTTTGAGAGCTGTATGCAATGAAATTTCATTTTAAGGTGTGCCGATCAGTCTACATTCAAAGTGACAATCAAGCTATTAATCTATTCTTGTTCTTATTCTGTTATTAAAACAGGCTTGTGGTCAGTTCAAGGAGAGAAAGTGTGTCAGGGAACTGAGAAGCAGGTGTCCAAATGGAGTCGGAGATGCTGACACAAAGTTGTCATTTTATATAAATAAATATATGTTACATTTCTGTATCGGGCAAACAAGACAGGCACATTGTTACATCCTGAGGTAAATCACAGAGTACCCAGAAGAAAAAGGCGGGAAAAAAGGGAAAATCCCCCTCCACGCCGACAGCAACCAATCATAGTGCAGGTTGCCTCAGACTATAATCAGCTATAACTGCATTCTGGCTCCTTACAGCCCTACTTTTCCAGCTACTCAATTTAAATATCTTTAAAAATTGCATTTGGCCTCTGAAGTTTAATGAGAAGAAGAATCAACCCTCCCAAATAAAATAAATCCAGTACAGTTGTCCTCGACTTATAATAGCTTGCTTAGTGACCATTCAAAGTGATAATGGCACTGAAAAAATGATCTTCCCCATCCCTTTAATTTATTTTACTTTATTTTATATGATACTAGCTGGATACCCATGCTTCGCTATAAAACTATGTAGTCGGGCTTAGTTTTGGGGGAGGAAAATAAGGGGGAAAAATTCTGCCTCTGCCTACCAGCATCCATTGGTATTCATCTGGCTAGCATCCTGTCAGTGTGTGAGAGAGTTGAGGGCTGTTTGGAAACTGAAACAGTATTTGCTGTGTGAGCAAGATGGAGACAGCAAGGAGCCTGGGCGTGGCTTAGCTCAACTCTTCTGTACTAAAGCTGCTTCATGCTGTGAAACTAAACCTGAAACTGAAATTCCTCTCCTTTGGTGTGGCCTTTGAACTTCACGTTGAATTCACTTGTTCCAACTACTAGAATCTTGTTCCCTTGGTAGTCTTTAAGAGTCAGTGCTTGCTTCTTGAAATGCTTCTTCTGAATGTTTGGGAGTAGTCTGTGAATAGTGTCCCATGACACCATAGATAAATATGAGCCTGAGTCTACTTCCATTTGGCAAGGCCTTCCTTCAATTAGTACCTTGACATGCACTTTTCTGTTATTGATAGAAGAAGAATGACCAATAGTTACTGTCTGATGAGTTTCATTCTTCCCCTTTGCTTCTGTGCTGCCCCATTTTCTCACTGAGGTTGTTGGGCTTGAATTCTTTGTCAGGAAACTTCCTTCTGTTGGGTGGAGTTCTGGATGATTTGCAGACTCTTGCTAGGTGTCCTCTTTTTTCACATCGGAGGCAGATGGTATCTAGGAACTTGCATTCAGTGCGGGGGTGGCTTCCCCACAACCTCTGCAGTAGAAATCTTGCCTCTTTCTTCCCAGGTCTTTCTTTTCCGCTCCATTCTGAGTCTGTAAATTCCTTCCTCCACCTCACTACAGTCTGACTCAGAATCTATTTGCTCACAATGAGTTGTTGTGGACTTTTCCACATCAGGATGGCTTGTGGCCTTGTTGATTTTCTTCATGGCCGCTGCTGCGGACTTGGTAGCTTCTGCTGAAGAGGCCTCTTCTATTGCTTCCTTCAACGTGATCTTAGGTCTTAGTAATAACTTGCTCTGAAGCACCTTGTCTTTAAGGCCCAGAACAAATCGATCGTGCATGGCCTCTTCTAAATTGTTAAATTCACATGCACCCCCAATGTCTCTTAAACTTGCCACGAAGTCATTTACGTTTTCGCTTTCCCCTTGATCCCGACGGTAAAACTCGTGTCTCTTAATGAGGCACGATACTTGTCGTAATGGGCTCTTAACAACTTTTCTAAGTCAGGCCATTCCATTACCTTCACGTCTGCAGCTCCCACCAATGCCTTCGCCATCTTGAAAACTGCCAGACTGCAGTGCGTGAGAAAGACCGCCCTCTTCTGCTTCTCGGAAATGTCGGCAAGATCGTTTCCTTCCAGATACATTTGGAAACGATCTGCATACGTCTCCCAGTCTTCTGCCGTCGGATCAAACGGGGCTGGGGGGGTGTTCAGTGCAGCCATCTCTCTCTTCTTCTGTTCTGCGTTGCCTTCTCTTCAGGGGAATCCCATCCTCGTCGCCAGTGTTAAGTTTGCATGAAGAGACAGATGCGGAGTGCTTCAAGCTCTTTGTTTATTAGTGACTACAGCTCAGAACGGACCCACTTTGGCTGGGCTGCGGCTGCTACTTATAGCCAGCAGCCGCAGTTGCCAGCCAATCAGAGTGCAGGGTTTTCCCGCACTTTTTAAACCAATCATTTCTTACATTTTACAAGAACAATTCAAACTGAACCAATGACTTTAAACCTGCATACATAACAGGAACAGTGCTACGTATGGGAGTCTGGGCACAACATAAAAATGCCCAGAAACCAATTTTCCTTTGGTCGTGTTCTCATCCTGACATTGCCTTCACTCAGTTTTCAACTCAGAACTGAGGGACCTTTTTAGTCCTCCTCAGATATACCAATGGTGAGGGTCTTCTTTCCTCCAAATTCTGTCTCAATCATTGCTATAAGATGGATGCTCACAAGGCGAGACTTCCCACGGCTTTGTGTCTTTAGATATTCCACAGAATACCTGAAGGATTCATCTTTATCCACCAAACCGTGCAGCAGTTACACCAGTTGCTGAAAAACAAATGGCTCCCTGTGGGTTTGTGTTTTTAATAGCTTCTTTCTCACAAGGAATGGCCTAAATAATGCTGAAATCCACAGGCTGCAGCAGCAACTGTACAGAAAGAAAATACAAGCTTGGCTCAGAAAGGAATATTGCTTTGTGGATAAGGAGAAACAAGGCGTGGGGGAGGGAATTCTTGAGCTTCTCCAACAAGCTTGTTTCTCTACAGGCACGAAGTTATCAAAACGGGGAGTGGATATTGATAATGTTCTCTCTCTTTTAAAAAAAAATCATTTGCTAAAATAATCGCTGCTACTCGCCTAGTGGCAGGGGTTGCCTGTTCCTTCAAGCAGGCCCTTATTTCCTTCTCGTAAACAGTGTCATCTTTGGGCCAAGTTAAAAAAAAAACCATGAAATACGTTTTTGGGATTCATTTTCTCCTCATCTTTTGAACCAAAGGGGGCTGGAAATGTTCTAAGCTTGGGCCCCTGTGGTTTGTCAGCAAGCCATTATTAAACCATCATAATCACGTTCTTTGGAGGATGGATAGAAGTTTGAAGAGTCTTTCTTGTGGTGGATTCCTATCTATGGCCAATCCTCTTCTGATACTCCATTGTCAGACATATGTGTAGTTGCCAAGTCTAATGGGTTGGTTTCTTCTGCTGCTGGAAATCAGTAGATGATCTTGGCTGTTGTTTTGATGTTCTGATCCATTTGCATTTAATATAGTTATGCCTAGAGGTGGCCATTTAAGGGGCAAAATGCTGAATTTGATAATCTTTGGCTTGTCCTGCAAGATCTTTAAAGGTAGCCAATTCTGTGATACTTTTGATAGGGATTTTTGGCCTACGAGTGTCTTTTAACTCTTATGAATTTAACATGCCACATAGCTTACTTGCAGGGGAGAATATGTTGCTGGAAGGAAAACTAAATGGGGTAAAATGATAGCAAGGGGCCGATGGTAGGATTTGAGATGGAGATCTGGTTATAGCTGCAGCCCAGAAGAATTTCAGATGAATTCCTCCTTGCCTAGTACAAGGATAAATGAAAAGCTCTTCCATGAAATATGGTCACAGATACTGTCCCGGACATCTCCTTTGCTGATCCGGTAATCTTGGAGAAAATATATAGTGTTTGATTATTCACACCTAGAATGATTTCTTTGTTTTGAAAATCAAAGCATTGTTCTAACAGGAGCCTTTGTTAGCTCCCATGATGTGGTTCCTCTCTACTGACAGTTTGTGTTCAACATTTGCAGTACATGTTTACATGTTTACTCTGAAGTAAATCCTGCTGAATCCAGTGATCCACAGTGTTCGACAGCTGGATACAGCATTGCAGCCATCCTCGATAGGTTTCTTTTCACCACCCTTGTTTTCGTTTGGAAACATAATGGTTTTAAACTGAGCACTCTTTATCCCTCTTCCTTTGCTGGCCTTCAGTGCTGGTTGGAACATTTGATTCTGGTCATAAGAGCAAAATTAGTTCAGCAACTGAAAGATGCTATGATCTAAAGATCCAAGAAATGGATTTTGTAAGCTCATCTGATCCCGAGACTATTTCCGTGTTGGGTACTGTGGCTCCCTATCCAGGATAGTGGCTATTGATGCTTTCAAAAGGGTTTTGTGATAGGGGAATTCTACTATTTTTTTTAAAAAATCCACTGGTTTAGCCAGGCCAAGAAGAGATTGAGGAGCTATGCAATGGCATACTGCAAATACACAAAACATCTATTCACATAGAACAAGTACTAGAGGGTTTCAAGAACTGATTTCAGCTGAGCATTACAATGTCTTCTACAAACTCAGAGAGTGTTAGGGTTAGAGATGTTTGAAGCCACCTTAACAGATCTTGATGGAATACAGAAAAAACAGCAGATGTGCCTCAGCAAATTTTAACTGTATTCTTCTGGAATAAAGTCAGAGTTTTCTCCAGCTTGAGGAACCCAGCTCTCTTGCCTTAACTCAACCAATGTGTCAGACTCTGGTTTCTATGTTCTGAAGTTCTATTCCTTTCCTCCCTAGAGGATAGGAAGATTAATTTTCAAGGGAAGGGTTGTTTTTTTGTAAACTGACATTATCAAGGGCATTGATGAGTGATACTTGTGGGGGTGGAGAGTTTTCATCTTCTATTGACATTAAAAATGAAGGCACTGAAGCAGACTTCATCAGTGCCTCTCAGTCCCATATTTTGCATATCTACAGTGGCATCAACCCCCGAGATTAGAAAATTTACAACTCTAAGTGGCAATATGATCTTAGAACTAAGAGCATGTTAATAATTAGCCTTGCAATTTTCTGATCCTGCGGCTAATGGCATAACCCATAGCTTTGTTTCCAATCCTATCCTTTCTTCCCAAATGAGTTTTAATGTTTGAGAGATTATTTTTAATGGCCTTAGTGTTGGGTTTATGTTAATTCTATAAATATTCTATTTCTTTTGTGGGGGCTCCTTCGGGGTATTTCTCTTAAAGGTGGCTTGCAAATGGTTTTCAATGAACAACCTCTGAAGAGCACTGGGGATTGTGTTTGTTCTAATCTACAAGCTTGCTCTGTGTTGCCGGGATTCTCTCAGAAAAAGTGAGAAACACCAAATATCACATACTGCATTGCTCTGTAGGTTGTCCCCATGTTCCAAATAAGGATCTGGCTTTATCCATTTTGCAAGAAAGACCCCATCACTTTCTTTTTGCCAAAGAAGGACTTGTCCCTCTTAAAAATTTGGAAGGATAGTAATGAGCTGTGATTCAGGTATGCATTATCAGTACCTTTCTGAGGCTGAGCCTTGAAGATTCCAACAGTTTTGCTATAGAGAGACACTGATCAACATACAGCTTTACAATGTAAATCTGCTGAGCAGATGAAGGTTATGCAAATGGGCTGCTCAAAACAATACAGCCAAGAGTTGGGAGGGAGATGAGGGCTCTCAACAGTGTTTGGTCATGTCTTTTGTTCCCAGGGGAATAGGGAAGTCAAGAAAGGTGCTGGACTACCTTAAATGCTAACAAAATTGTGTGATTTAATCTGGAGAGATCTGCGGCCATTGTCTCATTATTGACACATTCTTCTGCTTTTCAGAACAGGATAGATTACCTATTGGGAAGAAAACTCTGAGGAATTTAGAAATCCTGACATAACTGTGTAAGAAAAAAAAATAATTCAGCTTCAGATTTTATCTACCCAGGGATATAAATCCTTCAGGCTTGACTGCTGGGAACTTCAGTGTCACAATAATAAGCCTAATAGAGAAATTCAATTTAATTTATTCACTTGCGTTCCAAAGAAGGCAATTGCAACCAACCATTAGGAAACATTGACGAAACCATCTGATATGCAGCAAACTTCCTGTGCTGGTCTGTGCTTGAATCAGCCATTCCAAATTCAAATCTGCTGAGCTTTTGTTGTTGGGTTATCAATTGCATTTAAAGATGATTAGGAGCTGATTTCATTGTTTTGAATGACCCTTTCTTTGGATTAGCAGGACAGAAACATTCAAATGTGTTGGTCTTGAAAAATCCATCAATCATTAATGTTATCTATTTGTTTCAACTGACTGAAGTGGACTGGAAGTAATAATATGGCAGCCAACAAAACAGTCCCTGAAAGGTAAGTTTAGAGGTAACTTTTGAGTGAGGGTCTTCTCCCAATGTGAGCATTTCAAGGATCAAAACTTGTTATGTGCATTGTACACTAAATGTTTGCCACTGATGTCTTGTAGCATGAAATTACGAAATGAAAATGGGCCCATCTTAACTTTTCTTTAGAATTATATTCATCTGGATCACATTCATCTTACCCTCAAAGGCTCAAAAGGGATTTTGGAGCACCTGTTTAGATTTTCCTTTGCATCAAAGCAAAGGTTCAAAGTTAACAATCCCTGAAAACTGTTATATCAAGAGAAGCAAAGATCCCAGGACATTTAAATCCCAGTCATTTTCTCCATTCTTAAGAATGATCTCATCTGCAGGCAACTGTAGAAGAGAAAAAGCAGGCAAAATGTGTCCCATTAGAGACGCGTTTTGGTGAGAAATGGCTGCTGCCTTAGGCTGTTGATTTTTTTGGGTGCCAGTCAATGCAGAGAGTTGAATAGACCATTTTATGGGCTGGGGGTGGGGTGAAATCTCTCATGCAAATGGTTGGGCTCTCTTGCCCAACATTCCATTCTATGCATGCTTATTTTGCCTAGAGTTGTCTAGTTGATTGTGCTCCAGTTTTGATGGTGAGAAAATGCCACTTGGATCTCCTGCCTGAGGTCCTGAAGGTCTTGGGATGCCTTTGAAAATGATCAAAAGGAATTGGCTAAGTCTGGTCTGGAGCCTGCTTAGATGGGTCGGGATTACACCTCCCAGAATCCACAGCTTCGTAGAGTCAGCTAATACACCTGGAAGGCAAGCTGCAGCTGGCTGTACTGAGAAGTGTTCTTGGAGCTGACCTGAAGTTGAATGACCCTCAGTTGACTGTCTAGCCCAGATAGTCTTTCTCTCTGCCCTTCACCCAAGAGAAATTGGTTATCCCTTTAGCAAACACGTTTACAACTTTCTTATTGCAATGAGTGAACTTGAAAGAAGATCTAACCGTGGAAAAAAGAAACTTAGAAATATTTTCATATCAAAGGGCCTCTTAATTCCCCATTGCTTTTGAATTTACCATCAACTTGTTGGCTTAATTATTGGAAGGAGGCTATAGCCCAGGGGACTTCAAACTTGACAGCTTTAAGACTTGTGGACTTTAACTCCCAGAATTCCTCCTCCAGTCTTGTTAGCTTAGGAATTCTGGGAGTTGAAATCCACAAGTCTTAAACTTGCCAAGTTTGAAGACCCTTGCTATAGCCAGTCACTAATGAATTGTCAGGGTCTACAAAATATTATCTACATCCTTTGATGGCTGGAATTTTTTTTTCTTTGTCTCTAAATACCATGGTTTTCAGCAAGTGGAAGGGGTGGTCTCCCCCACTCCCAAATCTAGTGCCTTACAATAGATATCAGCAAATTGACTGGGGATGAAACAAGTTGTAGTTTAAAGTTCATATTGTTGGCCAGCACATCAGGATGAAGAAAACTCTGGTTGAAAAAAAAAGTTTTGCTGCAGATTTGTATAGGGCAGCAAATGGAAAGGATGTTTGGAATCAGGGTTACAACATGGCTTATTTCCCTTCCTGGGACACTAAGTGAAACTTCAAATTGTTACAAAGAAGAAAAATTCCAACCCCAATATCTGTGACTTGTATGAAGAATATTAAACCACAAATTAGCCAGAACAGTCCTTCAGCTTGGCCTGACAACCTTAACCATTTTGTAAAAAAAATGATTTAAAAACAATTTCTCAAGTTTCCTCCTCCACTTCTAGCTCTTTTGAACACCACAAATATCAGCACTGATAGAGTTCATCTTCTATCCACCCCTCCTGCAGGATGTCTTAAAGCAGTCTTCAAACTTGACAGCTTTAAGACTTGTGGACTTCAACTCCCAGAATTCCTGAGCTAACATGACCAGAGGAGGAATTCTGGGAGTTGAAGTCCACAAGTCTTAAAGCTGTCAAGTTTGAAGACCCCAGTCTTAAAGCTATCCTGCATGCATAATTGTGTGAGTTTGTGTGTGTTGTGTGTGTGAAGAATTACAACATTAGAGACCTCATCTAAGAAGATAAATGTATGATTGACCCTCAAAGTCCTATCAAGGTAGTCCTTGATTTACAATCATTCATTTAGTGGACTGTTGAAAGTTACAATGGCACTGAAACAAGTGACCGTTTATTCACTTATAACTATTGCAGCATCTCCATGGTCACCTGATCAAAATTCGGACACTTGGCAACAGGAACGTATTTATTGCAGTTGCCATGTCCTGGGGTCATGTGATCACATTTTGGTGACCTTCTGGCAAGCAAGGTCAATGGGGAGCCAGATATATTTTAACAACCTTGTCACAAACTTAACAGCTGCAGTGATTCACTTAACAAGTGTGGCAAGAAAGGTCATCAAGTGAGGCAAAACCCACTTAACAATTGTCTTGCTTAGCCATTTTGAAATTTGGGGGTCAATTGTGGTCATTGTGGACTACACCTGCATTTTGGCCAACTGAAAATGGATCAGATGCCCTCAAAGAGGAGAATCTTGATAAATGCAATTCTGTAATTCACCTGTAACTAATATTTAAGTGGTGACCTCAGCTTTCCACAGACTTGAGTTGTGTATGCTAGGCACCACAAAATAAAAGCAGAATATTGTCCCTGTTAAAGCCCTTGTTATTTTCCAGTTAATCAGAGGACTCAATTCACAACAGTGGAGCTGGGTTTGTCAGGGGTCTGGAGTATGTTACAAAGAGGAAAATTATGTTAATAGGGACAGGGGTGCAAAACTCGTGGAACTGAAATAGAATCTAATTTGCAGTACAACATAAAACAGCCCTATCAAAATTCAACCACAATAAATCTCCTTAATTGGAGAACCCACCAGTATCTTGTCAGCAGCATCAAAGATTCTCAGGATCAAGGCCAAATTACCTGATGCAAATGTTGCCGGTTTTTCTTTGTCTTCATCAGGTGCAGCAGGCTTGCACTCGTTAGTTTAAAGAAATGTTTAGAGTTTTAAAAAGGATGTATACAAAAAAAATATTCTATGAGTGTAACTTGGAGGGAGCGATCTAAATTTAATAGTGTAACTGTAAAGTATGCACCTTAAGAGGAAATTAAAAAGAGATGTCTTAGAAAGTTTTGATTTTAGAAAGTTTTTTGAAGAAAGGTTTAGTGTTTTAAAGTGGATGAAAAAAAAAAGGATTTTTCCCTTTAAGGTTAAAGAATCTGAAAGAATACAGCAAATTTTGTTAATATGAATGGTGATAGTTTATAAAGATTATTAAGTGCAAATAAAACACATATTATTTCCACAGCAAGGAAGATAAATTGATTGTTTTATTCAAAGAGAATATATTTAATTATCTTTTTTTGTTTGGATATCACTTCTGGATTTTGTGCTTGTGATAAAAAAACAACAACCCCGAAACTTTGACTTTGGTTTTGCCGATTAGATTTGTTGCTATAGAAATGGTGAGTTATATACTAATGTGTAAAAGTAAAAAGTTGAGGCCGGAATGTTATCTTGAACTGTGCTAAAAAGAGTCAGAAGTAAACACTTTTTTTTCTTTCCTTGTACCTCATATTTTCTCCCCCCCTTCTTTTCCCTTTCCTTAATTTCCTGTTTTTATTTTTCTTTGTATTTTATATATTGATAAAAGTCATTAAATGAGACAGAAAGCTTCCTCGCAGGGTCTCCTGCTTGAGCAGGGGACTGGACTAGAAGACCTTCAAAGTCCCTTCCAGCTGCATTGTGATTGATTGACTTCTTTCTTACATCCAGTCTGTGCTATGCTTAGTTTGTGTTAAAGGGAATCTGGTATACTGTTACAAAGTGTTTATAAAGTGAGTCTGGGGTCCTAATGCTGTTATTCCTTTCTTCCCAGGTAACCCTGAAATCAGGAACGAATCTCTTGTACTGGAGAACAACTGATGGGATACTGATGGGATCACAGGTTGTAAAGCCCGTCCTTGTGAAAAACATCACAGTCGAAGGTGTGACCATTTTCAGTGTATCCATACGACAATTTTGTTTTGATTGAAAGGAACACCTGTCTTATAGCAGGGGTTTTCAAACTTGACAGCTTTAAGACTTGTGGCCTTCAACTCCCAGAATTCCTCCTCCAGTCATGTTAGCTCAGGAATTCTGGGATTTGAAGTCCACCAGTCTTAAACTTGCCAAGTTTGAAGCCTCTTGGTTTAGATCCAGTCATTTCACTGACCTTTAAAGGATTAAAAATAATGTTGGTGATTATGTTTAGTTCTGGATGTTCCGTTGTTGCTTACTATTTTCTTCAGGTTTAAGGTTATAATTCTTTGAATTTGATTCAGATTCCCAGTTCTCTGGACTGGAGAAGATGACCTGATCTAACTGAGCTTGTGGGGCATCAGCCATGGTTGATGGCTGTCTGAATGAAATGTCTGCTGTTCCTATGGAGTTTTTACTGACAACTCAGCTATAGGGACATGGTGGCTCAGTGGCTCAGATGCTGAGCTTGTCGATGGAAAAGTCGGCAGTTCGAATCCCTAACGCCGCATAATGGAGTGAGCTCCGTGACTTGTCCCAGCTTCTGCCAACCTAGCAGTTCGAAAGCATGTAAAAATGCCAGTAGAAAAATAGAGACCACTTTGGTGGGAAGGTTAACAGCCGGCCCATGACCACAGAGAGGTGTTCTCTCTTCTGCTTTGTAATGGAGATGAGCACCACCCCTAAAGCCGGAAACAACTAGCACGTATGTGTGAGAGGAACCTTTACCACCTTACAGCTATTAAAAATGTTTATGAGAGGTACTCAAAGGTGCTAGTGATTGTTCTTTGCATTTCTTACAACTAGTTCTCCATTCCCATCAGAAGAACCAGAGAGACGCTTGATTGTTGGTACTTCAGAATGAATTTCGCAATAAACACCCATCTCACGCTTAATACCGTCCAATGTTTTTATTAGCAGCACTTAAGCGTGTAGACCAGTGGCACAAATCCTAAGTGATCAGAATGGGTCTCTTTGGAGTCACAATGATATTAAAAGCAAAGGGAGTTAAAATGCAGTTAGGAAAATAGAGGGGGTTAATTAAGAAGTCTTAGAACATGATTGGGATTATCCTTCCCTGGAATAAAACTTTAGGGTGCTTTGGTTGGCTTCCCCTTCTTCCGGCCTTGTGCTGGAGCCTCCTTTGTCTAGAAGAAGAAAAGAAAAGGCATGAACACCGAGCCAGGCCAAGCAACTGGCTCCCTCTTTGCAACCTTTCTGTGGGGACCTGACCCTCTGCTCACAACCATGTCATCCAAACTGCAACATCAACATGATGGAAGTAAACCATCTTGGAAAGGAAACCCCAGATCTGTCCCAGGAAACATACAGTATCCATTATGCAAATATAGCACATTTGAATATACTTATGTAATTATGCTTCTGTCTCATCGACTTTGGAAAGAGCCCAAGAGCTATGCCCAATAATGAGGGCCTTGCTCAGAACCAGATAGAGACATTGCATGTTCCTGTGCCTGTCTTAATAGCAATAGCAATAGCTTTTAGACATATATACTGCTTTACAGCACTCTCTGAATGGGTTTACAAAAGTCAGCATCTTGCCCCCAACAATCTAGGTCCTCATTTAACTGACTTCGGAAGGGTGGAAGGCCGAGTCAACTTTGAGCCGGTCAGGATCAAACTCCTGGCTGTGGGCAGAATTAGCAAGACTGCCCTCTAACCACTGTGCTGCCATGGCTCCTTTACAGTGCTGATAGTGTTCCTGCTCTAATAAAGGAGAATATGTGTAGCTCAGGGTTGAAATGAGGAGGTCCTTGGTGCTCCTTGACTTGGTTGTTTTCTTGCAGACGTTTCATTACCCAAACCAGGTAATGCTATCACTGCTAGCTGTCTAGCACTGATGATGTTACCCAGTTTGGGTAATGAAATGTCTGTTAGAAAACAACCAAGCTCAGACTAAGGACCCCTTGTTTCTGCTCTGCCTGGTAGGAAGTTGGTCCATGGGGTCCAACTGCTGATAATCTAGGAGTCATGGATTTGGAAGGGCAGAGCAGGAGGCATCTCCTCATCTTCTGACCATTAGATGTCCATCTATGCCAACAGGAAAGTGGTCGGTAAGAGAGAGAGTTCAGAACCTTTGCAAGGAGAAGCGATTTTCACTCTCTCTCTCTCCAGAAGTTAAGACTATGCCTTGGTGCAGTGCCATGATTCCTGGGATGGGGTGCCAAAGAAGAATAGAATAGAACAGAATTCTTTATTGGCCAAGTGTGATTGGACACACAAGGAATTTGTCTTGGTGCAAATGCTCTCAGTGTACATAAAAGAAAAGGTACATTTGTCAAGAATCATAAGGTACAATGAGAAGCTGCTCACTGTAAGCATTTCAACCCCTGGGACAATCCAAGAGAATCATCAGTAGGCTTATCCTCCTGTCAGGGTGTCCATTTGGTTTGCTTTTGGACCATTGCTTCAAGCAAGTTTAAGCATAGTATTAATTGTGAGATTCCCTCTCTCTGTAAGGCACTCTTATTACAGATTCATTCCTCCCAAAGCTGTCAAAAACAATCTCAGTCACAGAGGGTCCAGATTAGGGGTGCTGCTTGTGTGATAAGGACATATTCTGTAGGCTGCCGGCTTCTTACTGACAGGCTGAAATCAGTATGTGTGAATCTGAAAATCCCCTCTGCAGGTTACAGGTAGGGTGGTACCCAAGGAAGTGCCAAGTGAGGAAGAGCAAAATACGGCTTTTCTAAGGAGTTGTAGAGATCTGAAGGAGCAAAATGGAAGTCTGGAGCCTTAAAAGATGCCAAAGGCATCTCCAACTGGTTCTTGGCCTGCTCCATACCCTGCTTTGTCAATGCATTTGACATGTCACCTCTAAAGGGTACCCTGCTTAGTATATTAGCATCAGCACAAGCCATCTTCAAAACTACATTTCTGAAACTGTAGGCTTGTGGTAAAATAATATCTGTTTGGATGTATGAGAATGCAACAGACAAGAGGGAGTCCTGGTGGCACAGTGGTTAGAATGCAGTATTGTGGCAAGCTCTGCTCACAATCTGGAGTTCAGTTCTGATGGGCTAAAGCGAGGGTCTTCAAACTTGGCAAGCTTAAGACTTGTGGACTTCAACTCCCAGAATTCCTGAGCTAACATGGCTGGAGAGGAATTCTGGGAGTTGAAGTCCACAAGTCCTAAAGCTGTCAAGTTTGAAGATCCCTGGGCTAAAGGTTGACTCAGCCTTCCCTCTTTCCAAGGTCGGCAAAATGAGGACCCAGATTATTGGGGGCAATATGCTGACATTGTAAACTGCCCAGAGAGCGCTGTAAAGCCCTGTGGAGCAGTACGTAAGTCTAAGCGCTATCGCTAAAAGCAGGATGGCGAAGCTCCTAACTGAGGTGGGACCTGAACTCACACCTCCCCATCCAAAGCTTAGCATTGGCAAGCCACGGTTGAAAGGAGCTGCGTGGCTCTCAAAACATTACTCTACTTACAAAGACGGTTGGCTTGGGTGCAAATGTATTTCCATCCTCGTGCAGCAAATGGAACTGAACCGATGGATTCGTGACAGATTTTTCCGGTGAAGTTTTTCTCTGTTTCTGAGGCAAGCTGTCCCCTTGGGGTTGACCATGAAGAGTAAGCAGCATCTGCTTCATCGCGGCTAGTTCCTGAAGAAAGCAAAGCATAGGATCAAATTGCTGGTTGTGAAATAGAGACATCCTCCTGGTATCACATCTGGACATGTAACCACAAACAATAGAATAACAGAGTTGGAAGGGACCTTGTAGACCATCTAGTTCAACCCCCCCACCCCTCAAGCAGGAGACCCAACACCATTTCTGAAGGATGGCACTCCAGTCTCTTCTTGAAAGCCTCCAGTGATGACACTCCCTCAACTTCCGAGGGCAACTTCTGTTCCATGGGTTGATTGCTGTCACTGTCAGAAAATTTCTCCTTATTTCCAGATTGAATCTCTCCTTGATCAGTTTCCATCTATTATTCCTTATCTGACCTTCAGGTGCCTTGGAAAATAGCTTCACCCCTTCCTCTCTGTGGCAGACCCTCAAATATTGGAAGACTGCTATCATGTCTCCCCGGTCCTTCTTTTAATCAAACTAGACATACCCAATTCCAGCAACCATGTTTTAGCCTCCAGTCCCCTAATTATCTCTGTTGCTTTTTTCTGCACTCAGTATCTTTTTTACATCGTGGCAACCAAAACTGAATGCAGCATATGCAGTATAAGTGTGGCCATACCAAGGCATTATAAAGTGGTATTAACACTTCACGTGAACCAGAAGCACTGTGGTCAATGAGAGCGTGCTACCTTCCTTTTTTGGATCCCTTTATTTACCGTGTTTCCCCGAAAATAAGACCTACCCCGAAAGTAAGACCTAGCACTATTTTCTAAACCTGCCCTAATATAAGACCTACCCTGAAAATAAGACCTAGTGTAAATCTCCAGTTCCAGGAAGACTTTTCAGGGAGCAACCGTGCACCCGCGAAACACCCCCCACACACTCACACCCACTATTTGGCACCATAAATATATAAGACCTACCCTAGCACTATTTCTAAATAATATAAGACCTACCCTGAAAATAAGACCTAGTGTAAATCTCCAGTTCCAGGAAGACTTTTCAGGGCAGCACCAAAACACCCCCACATACACCCACTATTTGGCACCATAAATATATAAGACCTAGACCTGTGTGTTTTGGGAGCCAAAAAATATAAGACAGTGTCTTATTTTCGGGGAAACACGGTATTTAGTTGAAGCCACCTCATCATTAAAGGAAAAAGGAAACGGTGAGGAAGATGTTCATGAATGAAGGCAAACGTATGTGTCCCACGATAATGATTTGAGATTGAATTTGGGTTGGTCACTGGGACTGGAGATGTATTCTTCTGACTTTTCAGATTCGTGCTGGAGCCTATCTTCAGGGAATTTCTCTCTACTGAAATATGTGCTTTGAGCTGTTCTGTGAATTGTGTTTATGTGTTTATTGGCTGATTGGTGTGTTGATGGCTGCCGATTGGGAGGTTTTTCAAGGAAGGATTTTCATCCTTGAAAAAGCAAAATAATTTGTATCTTGGGTCTCCAATACCAGCTCTGGGGGAAAAAAAGTTCTCTCTTCCCAAAACTTCCCTCTCAAATAAAGTTAATCAAACCCTTTAAGATGCAAGAACTCTAGTGGGGGATTATGACCAATTTCCCCCTCTTTTTTTCCTTAATAAAGGTCCACATCAGTCTGGGAGGTCAGGAGGTATTTTCAGTATTGTTGCCTAAACTAACTGTAGAAGTCTGAAGACGGCAAGCCAAGATCTCTCTCTGTTACAGCAAAATATAAATGAAGAACTTAACTTTATTTTTTTAAAACTGCAATATGACTATCACATGATTTGCATCATGCTACGGTTTTAATAATGAACAAGTCCCAGAAGGAGGAAACAACAATTCTTCGTCTTATGTCTGTTTAGAAGCAGTTCCAGGCTTGGAAGGTGATCTGAATTCTCTTGCTTTCCCATAGCAGTATGAAATTGATATTTTTCTGCAGGAATTCTCCTGGGCTGCCTTCCCAATCCTGCAGCGTTCAGCCCTGCGTGCGTCCTTCTCATTGCTCTGCCGTTTAATGAGGCAGCTATATTTGCATAATCCAAGCACGGGCACCGACATGTCAAAACGGTTCTGGGCTGCACAGCAGCTGTTTCCACGAGGGCTGCTGCATAGCTGATACCGACATGTTGCTGGAAGTTGTAAACTCGGCAAAGAGGTTGCCAAAGCAATGCATAGACGGGATTTTCTGGATGGAAATAACTTTGGGAGCCTTTTACACCAAGCACATGCTTCGTCCTTAACAGACCGTCATCGCGGTCCGAGCGTACCTACTATTTGTAAGCCAGGGAAACTGGAGACCCTTTCAAATACCTTTCGGACTGGGATGCGAGCAATGCTTCCCTGCCAGCCAAATATGCCATGAAAATAATTTTGCTGAATCCCCTATTGATCAAAGACGTGGTGACACTGCCCGTCTTCCCTCTCCCCGCCCAACAGCTCTGCAAAACAACATCAGGCAGTTCATGCACATAAAGAGTTGTGTTACAGAGATGTTATTTGGCCCTCCTATCTCTCCTGGAGGGAAGCCAGCCCCAAGGCAGAGACAAAAACAATGGCCTATCGGAAAATCAGGGCAAACTTCCCAACTTCTTTGCAAACCAGTAGAGTCTTGCGTGATGAGAGATATCAAGAACCTGATGATAGAGGAAAGGCTTTTTTCCCCTTCTTCTTTCCTTTCTGGTTTAGGTTCTTTTTATTAAAATATGGAAGCAAGACCGCCATCCAGCCTTGCACCAAACCTTTTCAGGATGTAGAGCCTATGTCTAAGGGTTAATTTTGATTCTAATAAAGAGTTGGGTGTTACTCACAGTGAAGCTGAAAATGAATTGAACTGGGTGAAAACAAGCACTGGTGACTTGTTACATCACAGTGAAAGGTGGTGGTTCTTCAGGATTCTACATGAAATGAATTCAAGAAAGTTGCCAAGAACAAGCCACACCCTGTAAAGACAAAGCAATGACACATCTGACACATCTAAAGAAAGGTTAAGTTTAAAGAATTTAGCTAGTTCAAACTGTTTTTAAAAATTCTCCCTTGATAACTAACAACTTCTCCTTTCATTCACAAGGAGAATGAGTAGTTTTCTTCTGCAGTTTAAAAGCTAAATGCTAAATTTAAATCCTAAAATAAACACTGCAATTTGATAGATCTGTTGTCTCCTTTAATTTTGCCTAGAGATTTACTTAATTACCTCTAACCTTTCTGGACAAAATCTGCATGAACGATCGGATTAAGCTGTAAGATTCTCCACATCCTAACAGGCTTCGCTGAAGCCTGGCCTGGTGTAAATCTTGTGAGGAAGAAATCATTATTGCTCAGGTTTGAAGGATATATTATTGATAAGATGCTGCAATGGGTTTTACTGAGAACTTTAGTTTTTTTTAAAAAAAGGATTTGTCGGTTGATTATTTCTGAGGCTGGGCTTAGGAATCTTATCTTTTTCATCTCATGAAGAAAAAGAGAGAGGATACAAAAGACAAAGGAGAAAGATCTGATCCACAACCATAAAGTAGTTTTGTATGAAGAGAATAAACATGGCAACCTAAGAAAGTCAGTTCAAATGTCCAGAGACAGCCATTGGGGGGGGGGGGGACTTCTCTTATTTGAAAAATAGCTCACATAGCTATGGTTGACAAGTTCACTTGGGAGGAAAACTGCCTTTCAGTCATTACTACTATAAATTGCCAACAATTCATAGGTTTAAAGATCCAAGCCAGCACTTTGACCTGGGCAATGAAAGACCTTAGTTTAGAAGCTCAGGAAACAATTGCAATAATTGAATCCTCAAGTGGTAACATGCTCCCAATGACCTGCCAGAAGTCTTTTTCCTTCTAGAGGTTTTCCCACAGCAATTCATGAAGCTGGTAGAGCAGGAGTCATCCAACTATGATTGAACGGTGGTGTGTGTGTCACCACAGCCATATCTGACATCTTCAGCAATGAATACAGCTTACAAATCAACAAGTGTCAAACCACTCTTGCTTACAGTCATTGTCTCTAGAGTCAGTATCAACTCTGCCTCCTGGTGTGCCAAGCAATCCAAGGTGGGGATGGTGGTGGTTGCAGACTGACCCATATCTGAGACATCTGTCTGAAAAGGTTCCCAGGGGCCACTGACTGCCATAATACTAGGTTCTTTAATTGTCCTCTTGGAAAGGACGACACAAAAACAATAGAACGATATCCAACCGACCACCTTGTTAAGGTCCTTCAAGAGGTTACGACTGATGGGACTGACCTTTGTGGAGAGTTTTGGCAGAACCTGGAGGGATTATGAAGAAATGACACTCTTCAGCCGTCCTGTGATTATTCTGTGTTACAAAATGTTTGGTTTTGTTTAAAAACACAGGAGTCTGTTTGAGCTTAGAGATTGTCAGCCCAGGAATGAAAAAAAAAAGAAAAAAAGAAGAAGAAATGTATTGAGTGCATTCAGTTTGAGGAGCAATGCACCAGTGGGATCAAGCCTCAGAACCCAATGTAGCTGAAAAAAAAATAATTAAGGTATAGAAGAAACACAACTTATGGAATTATGAAACAGCTTCAACAGTAAAAATGACTTTGACCTTCCTTCCTTCCCTCCCTCCCTTCCTTCTGCCCCTTCCTTTCCTTACTTCCTTTTTCCCTCCCTCCCTCTGTTCTACTGACCCTTTCTCTCCTTCCTTCCTTCCTCCCTCCTTCTCTCCCTTCCACTGCCCCTCTCATCCTTCCTCCCGCCCTCCGTTCTACTGCCCCCTCCCTCTCTCACTCCCTACCTCCTTACCTCCCTCCCTACCTATGGTCTCATCAGAATTTCCCAGTACAGCATTATTTTTGGAAGTTCAGCACTCCTTGGACTATGCATTTTATAAGCAAAATTAAGGGCCTTGTTCTGTAGGCTGAAAGCAGGGATCCTACTGTAGCATTTTCAGAAAGAGTAGACAATCTTGGACTGTTCACATAGTAGGCACATTTTAATTGATGGGGTGCTTTAATATTTTTTTTAGTGTTGTTAGATACTAAACCAAAAGACACATAACTAATTTCTTACAGCAACGGAGGCTTATCACACATTTCAAACAAATGCAGCTTGGCTTTCTTCAAAAATGCCGTTCTTATAATGTAATTTCCAGTTCAATCATGCAAGCCAAACAACACAACAAAATTTGCCCATATTTCATAGAGCTTATAAATCAAAATGTGAGGTGCTTGCGATGGTTTTCTATAAATCTGCATTACAATAAACCCTGATTATGATTGTAGCATATGCAAATTGAGTTTCCCCGAAAACAGAATTATATTCAGCGTTGTGTTTATTTTATAGAATACAATAAATGCAAATGTGTGCGGCTGTTTTTGGGGGGGGGAGGGAGAGGGGGATATTTTGAAGGAACCGGAGAGATTATTCAGACCTGCCACTTCCCATCCACAAAATCCCTGCAAGAATGAATCTATTTGCTGAGGGTTCCAGGTGTTAAAAAAAATTCTATTGCTTTCTATACAGCATTTATGTTCAACACTAACCAACATTCTGCAAGATAAGAAACAATGAAACAGGAAAGAATGCTGATTACGCAAGACAGCAGAACACCTAAATGGCTTGCCAATCACCTAATAGGGTAATTGTGCCTTGCTGCAGGTGAGAATAGTCCCTTGAGGCTTACTTGTGGTACAAAATATATGTGCTGTAAGGACAACCCCTATCCCAAGGCTGCAGGGAGATTATATATAGCCTTGGGATAGAGGTTGTCCTCACAGCACATTAATGGTAACCATAAACCTGGAACCTTCACGTACCAAATTAAAAAAAAAAGAAAGATAACTGCATTGTGGCCTGGCTGGACTTTTAAAAGTATTAAGCATTTTGTTTTCACAGGTCTGAAACAGGTTTTTAATACATATGCAAAAAGATGACTTGCTTAAGCACAGAGACACATATACAGAAAGAGAAGGGGGAGGGAAAGGAAGGGAGAGGAGGGGAGGAACTTACTTAGTTTACCTCAGAAGCCCCTTCTCCAAACTCTTCTTCTTTTCCATAGAAATATATGTTCGGTCCAAGCCAAAGCCAATCATAATACTGTAACTGTTTTTGGGAAGAGATGCAAGGAAGCTTACGAGACTTCACGAAGGCAGAATAGGGCATATCCAGGAGGCGGAAAGAAAGACAGAGAAGTTGCCCAAGGTAGAGGATTTAACAGCCAGCCTGGAATTGGAGCGATGAAGTCGAAGTTGGAAAGTTTAGCACTTTGAGGGAAAGGGGAAGATGAAAGAAAGATTTTTTTTTAAAAAAAGGGTGTTCCCTCCTGCCCTTTTTTTTTTACTTCAGTAAGACCGAAGAATTGGAAAGAATAGAATAAATTTTGTAAATAAAAATGGTGACAGTTCACAGAGACTACTAGGTGCAAATAGAAAGACATACTATTTCCATAGCAAGGAAGATGAAAGCAGGGATGGTTAAATTGAATGCTTTATTTAAAGAGGAAAATATGTTCTTATTTGGAGATCACTTCTGGAATTTGTGCTTGCGAAGGAAATAAAATGAAACTTTGATCTTGGCTTTGTTGATTAGAAAGATTTGGTGTTACAGAAATGGCTGGTTATATTTTAATATGTCAAAGCAAAAAAAATTGAGGCTGGAGCATGTTTATCTTGTGCCCTGCTAGGAAGAGTTGCCTCCTTTTCTTTCTTTTTCTCTTCCCACTTGTATTTCACACCTTTTCCCTTCCCTTAATTTCCTATTTTCTTTTCTTGTAATTAAAAGAAACTGTTGAAAAGGCTGAATTTTAAAACAAAGATACAGAAATGGCTGGTTTTTAAATGTTTAAAAAAAAAGAGGCTGGAAGATGTTTATCTTGCCCACTTAGTAAGACCCCTTTTCCCAGTTCACACTTAATTTCCTATTTTCTTTTCTTCTTTTTTGTATTTTATACAATAAAAAAAAATAAAAACGAGTAGGAAAAGGCTGAAGGTGTTTGGTGGAAAACACCGAAAGATACACAGAAAAAGGGCTTCTTTGAAAATGTTTAAAAGAAAAAGGAAGATAAAAGACACAGGGAAGATGGCCATCTGCCAAACACTCATCAGTGAAAGACAGAAAGGGGTTCCAAGGAAACAGTGAATAACGGGACAAGACTGCTGGGTGAAACTACAGACTCTATCTAAATTAGTTCAAAATCGTGGGGTCCTTGGTGCTCTCTGAGCTTGGTGGCTTTCTTGGTTTCATTACCAAACTAGGTAATATCAGTGCAAAATCTCATGTGATCTAATCTCCATCCTCAGTGACTTAAGGGATTTGAGGGCTGGCCTAACCACTAAGCATTTTGTTTGAGAAACTTTGGAGAACAGGAGAGCAATTTCTGCATCTGTCTTCCAAAAGAGGAAAAATAAAGATCAGGGTATTACAGACCAGCCATCCATCATGGGAAGATTCTAGAGTAGATCAGAATGCTACTGGTCTCCAAGCACCCTGAACACAACGTGGATTTTTCAAGAACAAATTTATTTTTTTCTCTTTTTCCGATTGGCTGACTGACTTCTGAAAACGTAAAAAATATAAAAATGCTGAAAATGTATACAATTTATACAGTGTCCCACGATACTCAGTTAAGACCCAACTGCTTTGAAAACTGTACTCTGGTCATATTTCTCAATTAAGTCTTACACAGCAGGAATGAATTAATACGTTGGGTGCCACAAGGTTAAATTCTCTCCATGATTTGCATTCATCATTTGCACAAGGAAGTAGAGAGAATGCTTATCCAATCTGCGGATGACTGGTGAATATGGCCCAGTAGCAAACAGAAGACAGAAATAAAAGTCAAAATGATCCTGATAAAAGTGGAGAAATTGGAATGAGAATAACAGAAATCAACGCAAGATGGAATACACAGAATTTAAGGACAGACTCTGGATGCCTGACCTGGCAAGAGCACGTGTGAAACAGCTTCTGGAGGCATCCGGGGGTACATGTTCCAAAACAGGGGAAGCCACAATGCCAACTTGCTTGTACTGGTCTGACTTTACCTCTAGTCCGATATCGGTTCTGGATGCCGCGGTTTAAGAAAGATTCAAACAAAGTGGGATAGGATTAAGAAGAAGAACAGAAATGCTTAGGCAGATTATTTAGCCTTTGGACAAAGCTGGCTGGAAGGAGCCATAGCATAATCCTTCAACACCTAGATTGGAGAACACACAGAAGAGCTTAATGAACAGGAAATATTTGCCCAGATAGTCATTGAAGGCAGACAGACAGACAGATCTCTTGCATTTCATAGATAGATGTATTTAAACTGAATTGTAATCCGTTCTGGGCAAACAAAATAGAAGGAAGCTGCCAAGTCATTGGGGCCAAGGGATGACTTCCTGCACAGCTAGGTGAGTTTAACAATGGAACAACTCTTATGGGCAGAAGGCCAGAAGGTAGCCAAGGGTTTAGAGCAGGGTTGGGGTCCGACCGGTATAACTACCAGTTCTGTTGCTCTGCGTTGTGCGCACATGCGCGAGTCGCGCGAGTGCAATTGACGATCTGCTGAGCTGTCTGGACAGCTGAGCAGCGCTGCGTGCAAGTGCGCAGCGATTGGAAAAGCCCCTTTTTCCTGCTTTTTTCAACCCGCAGCTGTGTCACGCAAAGCAGCTGCGGTTGAAAACGCAGGACATAAAGGTCAGGTAAGAGCCCGGGCAGGCGGCTGGGCCAAAACAAGCAGCAGACATAGAACCGGTTCCATGCATGCTCTCTGTTTGCTGCTTTTCAGAGCAACCGCTTCTACAGAAGTGGACAGAACTGGTAGAATCCCACCCCTGGTTTAGGGGCAGAGGCAGAAGATAAAGCTTCAAAGATGATTTAATTCGTATTTTTGTGCAAAGACGTATTTATCCACACCGTGCGTCATTTTTTGCTGCTCCAATTCTTGAGCCAGTCTGCCCCGAGGGAATCTCAACTACCCCAAACGGGGGTAGTGTCAATAAAGCCAAGGCTGTCCATCCCAGAATCTGTAGAGATTCTCAGTCGTCCAGGTCATGGTTGTCCCAAATGTGTTATTCCTCCCCTCTCTCAGGAGGCAACAGGACTTCCTTGGTTTTTCTTTTGAAAATGTTTTGCTGCAGTCATCAGCTCCTGAAGGACAAGGAGCGCTACAAAGGCCTGAAATTTTCTCCCCTGAGGCTGGCAAAGAACCAGGGAATACAAGCCCTCAGGGAAGTGGAAAGGACACAGGGAAAGACTTGTCCAATCTGAACTTCTCCATCTGCAGCAGCCCGGGAAACCCAATGAAAGAGGTAAGGACAAGATCTATCATGTGCAGTTTCCTCATCCATCAATGTAAATTGTATCAGAATATATAAAGCATGACCTGCCACTCCTGTGCTAAAGAGCACACATCTAGGATTGAGGTCAAGTTGACCCAAATCAGTTCCAATTTCTTGGGGCTGCTTTCGTTTGTTTGGCAATTACGACATGGCGTCAATGTAAAAAGCCAAAAAGATTGGCTTTTGGCAGTTCAAGGGTTCAGACATACAGCGCACACATCTGGAGTGTCTTAATTCCTTTGAAAAATCCATGGACCTACATACACCTTTTTTTTTTCACTTTTAGCTTTTCCAAGTATACGTAGAAATTTAAAAAAAAAACATATTTAAGGGTTACATTAAAAATCCACAACCTAACTGGTATCAATAAAATTCAGCCGCATTACATGGAACACACAGAATAATATAGTCAGGAAGGACCTTGAGGTGACCTAGTCCATTTAAGCAGGAGACTCTATACAACTTCTGACAATCTTGTCCAATCTCTTCTTAAGAGCCTCCCGTGTTGTAGCACCCACAACTTCTGAAGGCAAGCCATTCCACTGGTTAATTATTCTCACTGTCAGGAAATTTCTCCTTAGTTGTAAGTTGCTTTTCTCCTTGACTAGTTTCCCTCCGTCGTTTCTTGTCCGGCCTTCTGGTGCTTTGGAAAATAGCTTGGCCCCCTCTTCTTTGTGGCAGCCCCTCAAGTATTGCGACATTGCTATCGATTCACTTTAATTGCAGTCTGACTTTAATGCCATTATAACGAAACCCTGAAAGGCCACGAAGGAAGCTGGAGACCAGCTGTCCACCATCAGGGCACCTTTCACCCTTCGAGTGTGGCCAGCATTGGGAATTCTGGGAGTGGACCTCCCCATTTCTGAAGGCCTCCAACTTGAGACTTCCATGGACCAGTGAAAAGGCCAGCCGGCAGAGTCAGGTCTGAACAGTGGAGGATTTTCCCAAGCACTTTGTCAGGGTACAGTATATTCATGAACTGGAGTAGAACTTAGTAACAAGGTCAGCTAATGAGAGCTGAATTGGGGGATGAAACTTAAAGAGAGACTCTGGGCCTGGTTTATCTCTGTTCTGTGCTCAGCTCTAAAGTGAAAGAGAAACTAACTTCCTTGCTTGCTAAAAACTGAGCTCTGCTCCGAACTGGAGCTGTAACATGTCTGCTTCTGTTTGTGTTTGCTTGTAACCTTTCCACATTGGAAGAAACTACTGGTATTGTACATTTACTCATTATGTTTATGAAGAAGTTAATGATCCTGCTGAATCAGTCATCTGTGTGTTTTCTGGACTTGAATTTCTGCTGCAAACTATAACACACTTGGGCTGACCTCACTTCTTGTGAGATTCAAGGTGCTGGTAACAACCAAGCCCTATATGGCTTGGGTCCGGGGTACTTGCAAGAACGTCTCCTGCCATCGACGAATACCAATCGCCCAGTGCGCTCCCACAGATGAGGCCCTCCTGGGGGTACCGTCAGCTAAATGTTGTAGGCTGGTGACCCCTAGGGGGAGGGCCTTCTCTGTGGGAGCGCCCACCCTCTGGAACCAGTTACCCCTGGAATTGCACCTGGCCCCTGATCTCCGCTCTTTCCGCCGTGACCTTAAAACATGGTTATTTTCACAATCCAGCCTGGACTGACAGGGGATCGGGGTTTTAACTTGGAATGTTTATTTGGCTGTAATTTAATATATTTTTAATTGTTTTAATTTTTGTATTGTTTGTTTTTATGTATGCCGCCCTGAGTCCTTCGGGAGAGAGGGCAGCCTATAAGTCCAAATAAACTAAACTAAACTAAACTTCCTGCTCCAGACTTCCTTCTACCTTTCGGCGTGTAAAAAGTGCTTAAGGAAACACTTTTGTGCGTGTGGTGTGGGAGAGGCAGAGTAGCAATAAATGGCAGCCTCAAATCCCTTTCTGTAAATGCAGCAGTGTAGCTTCCAGTCACAGCCAGCAGAAAACCCTGTTAGATGGTTTGGAAGGGAGGTAGACTTGTCTAAACCTTTCAAAGTGCTCTCCAAAGTACAAGAACTGCACTAATAGGGAAACAGATTTGGAGAATCATCTCCTACGTCAAATTAATAAATCAATCATTACAGTGACTTTCTCTTCCTAATACAGGTCCTAAACAAGTAGATGTGGTAAAGGATTTTTCAGGGGGGAAAAATCCATTCAGTAAATGAGGCATATGAAAATCAAGGTTAGTAATGATTCAGAGGCTAAATTTGGAAAACACTTATAGAAGTTACAAATACCCACAATTTTACCTGCACAGAAAATTCGAAACTCTTACATTTATTTTATTAACACAAAGTTAGCTAGCTTTGAAACATTTTGGCTTGAGAAGCAATTAGTTTGCAGAAGTGAACGAGTTTTCTGTTAATGTTATGTGACGCCATATATTAAGGGCATAATATGGAAATATTATCTGTCTATATTAAACTTTAGTGCATATATTATACTAGAGTGCATACGTAACAACATAATCATTGTGCATCCAAGACAATGGCTTCCGATAAATGGATTGGGAGACAGATAGATGGAAATTAAAGTACAAAGAGTTCTTGCCATGAAACTCTTTTGGAATTTAATCGAGCTTTTCAGTTTAGCACCTGAAAATTGCCAACAATCAAAGCTAGAACTTGCCTGGAAACTAGGTTAAAGAGCAACGAAGCATTGTGAAGGAAGAAATAAGCTGTATGTTTTCAAACTCTTGAAACATATTGCACCACAATGTCAAATTCTGACTTTGTAACATAGATGGAACTCATCCCCCTCCAAGTCCTCCCACTCAGACATGATCAAGAAAGAGGAGAAACTGTGGTGAGGGGAACAAGGCATCAGGGAAGGGGGTGGGAATCCTGCATGGTCCTTCCAATGTTCTCACACCACAGCTCCTAACATGCCTCACCGGTGATGGTAAGGATGCCTGGAACAGCTGAAATTGGTATTAAGCAGTCAGAGACACATGGCTCCTTCCTTATCTCTCTACTTCCATCCCTTCCTCCAGAAAACTGGCAAGAGCCTGGTGGCTTTGTGTATTTCCCTTGACGTGATGAAAAGCCTTTTTCCTACTTGGAGAACCTCCAGGTGCTGATATTCAGAAGAGGAAGGAAGTGATTGCACATGAGCTAAGGCTTCCCTGCTCTTTGCTCCTTCTGCTCCTCAGCCAAGAGATCCAGACAGATCTGGAGATGCAGGGGTGGGAAGGAGTGCCATCCATGGAGACTGGTGACCCCAAGTGGTAACCTAGTCATGGGATGATGCTGGGATTAAGGAGGGGCTGAAGCTGGTGGAAGGCTGGTGGCAATGAGATGCACCGAGGGCTTGAGTTTACAATGGAGGGGAAGGTTGGGGTAGAAGTTAACAGTGGCCATTTGAGATAGGAAAGATAGAATAGCACTTAAGACTTATATACCACTCCATGGTGCTTTAAATGGCACTCTCTAAGTTTAGTTTAGTTTAGTTTACTTTATTGTCACTGCACCTTGTACAACGAAATCAAACACCATCTTCAGTCCACATCATAACCATGAAAATAAACACAAACACACATCCTTCACACTCCACACATTGAATTGAAAACCCCCAACACCACACCAACACTGGACTATACAGTAGAATTCAACAGAGCTACTGACCTGGGATAGAAGCTGTTTTTCAGCCTATTTGTCCTTGTTTTTATTATCTGCCAGATGGTAATAGTTAAAAAAAAATGGTGCCCAGGATGAGATGGATCTTTGAGAATGTTTTGAACTTTCTTAAGGCAGCGGGAGCTATAAAGCTCTTCCAAAGAGGGGAGAGGGCAACCCATTGATCCTCTGGCTCATGACGTTAGCCCTCTGGAGCGCTGTCCTATCTGCCACTGTGCAATTGGCAAACCATACACAGGTGCAGTAAGTTAAGATACTCTCTATGGTGCAGCGGTAGAAGGTCACCAGCAGTTTTTCATTCAGTTGTTGTTTTCTGAGAAGTGGTTTACAAAGTCAGCCTATTGCCCCCAACAAGCTGGGTTCTGATTTTACCAACATTGGAAGGACGGAAGGCTGTGTCAACCTTGAGCTGGTCACGATCAAACTCCTGGCAGTGGGCAGAGTTAGCCTGCAATACTGCATTCAAACCACTCTGCAAGCACGGCTCCTAGACGTGCAAGAAGAGGTCTCCCAGGCACTTTAGAAATTATTTTTTAAAAGCTAGAAAGCTGAAATCAAAACATATTATGAGCAGCTCAAAGGGGATGACGAAGGGAACTGGCATATGGTTATAACTGGGGTAAACAAGTCAATTACCTCGCGGTGATTGAGAAGTCTTTCCAGATCTGCCGCCATTTGGTTCTTGACCCTCAGCAAAGTCTTTTTCTCTTCATTTAACTGACTGGTGGGCAGAAAAGAAAACGACTTAGGAACTGTAGTTAATACCATATTCTAGTTGCAATGCTGGTTTAAACATAAGTTGCTGAGTTAATACCATATTCTAGTTGCAATGCTGGTTTTAAGTTGCTGAGAAAAAACAGTGTTTTCTTTGAGCTACCATCCATATAGATAATTTAAAGTAGCACCCAAAGCAAAGACAAACCAAATGACAAAAATTTTGTATGTGTTCGATCCGTTGGCTTTAATAGTTCAGGCCTTGTCATGTTTTCCAAGCGAGAGAGAAAAACCAGTTGGGGCAATGACTTTTAATTTGACTTTATACAGACCAGGTAGGCTGTGTTTCAATCATGGCCCTATTCCAGTCATGCTTCTGGCCAGGGTTGGGCTTCTAAAATTTTAGCAAAGGATTCTCTGCTCGGTTGCTGGGTGCCGTGGTGGGCGTGGCCTAGTTGGCCTCCTGCACCACGATGGGGGGGGTGTTTTTGCCCTCCCCAGGCTCCTGAGACTTTCCTTGAGCCTCCAGGAAGGTGAAAACAGCCTCCCGGGCTCCAGAAGTTCTCTGGAAGCTGGAAACAGGCCCATGTCCGGCCTTCCCGAACTTCTGGGAGGCCTTCCCCCTCCTGAACCTCCGTGGATGCCCTGCACTTACCTGCATCCAAAACGGGCCACGTGGGGACTCCTGAGAGGGGTGGGGTGGGGTGGGCAGGGCCAGCTAGAAGTGGGATTTGGGGGTTCTCCCGAACCCCGTGAACCCCCAGCAGCCCATCCCTGCTTCTGGCCCTTCCGATTCAAAGAGGTGGCCAAAAAAAAAACCCCAAAACAAAACAAAACTGGATAGGATTCCGATTTGAATTACAAGGGTTTAGGAGACTTCCAAGAACATCGGAAATCCTCCATGTTTAATGAAGAATACAGGTTGAACACTAAAATAAGAGGTGACCCCCCACATTTCAAGACTGGAAGGATGGTTCATAAACACAAGAAGTTTTCTCCTGTCCTTCAAATCTCAGAAGTTACAACGGGAAAGCATCCAGGAAGCTATTATTATTATTATTATTATTATTATTATTATTATTATTATTATTATTATTTAGACTTGTATGCTGCCCTCTCTCCCTAAGGACTCAGGGCTCACAGAATAAAAATACAATACAATAAGTTAACTAAAAATAATTAAACAGTACAAGCCTAATATTAAACATTAAAACTATTAAAACCATTAAAATTTTTAAAAGAAACCCCGCTCCCCTCTTGGTTCAGTCCAGGCTGGCCTGCTGAAATAACCAAGTCTTTAGGTCACGGCGGAAGGCGGAGATCCGGAGCCAAACGAAGCTCCAAGGGGAGCTGATTGCACAGGGTGGGTGCCCCCACAGAGAAGGCCCTACCCCTGGGCACCGCCAGCCGACAATGTCTGGCCAAAGGTATCCCAAGGAGGCCCTGTCTGTGGGAGCATACAGGGCGATCGAATGTGATGCCGGCAGGAGACGTTCCCGCAAGTACCCCAGACCCAAGCCCTTTAGGACTTTATATGTTGTTACTAAAACCTTGAATCACTTGAATTAGTGATCCTCTTCTTCCATCTGGCTAAGTCAAAAATCAGGGAAGCAAGATTAACATAACAACATTTCTGGACACTTTTTCTGAATGGATAATTAGGGAAATTTCCTGACAGTGGGAACCATCAGCCAATGGAACAGAAGTTGCTTTTGGACACTGTGGGAGCTTCATCACTGGAGGCTTTCAAGAAGAGACTGGACTGCCATCTGTCAGAAATGGTGTAGGGTCCCCTGCTTGGGCGGGGTGGTGGTGGACTAGATGACCTACAAGGTCCCTTCCAACTCTGTTAATCTGAAGTGGAACCCCAATCAGCAGCCTATTCAACCTTCTAGGCAGTTATAGGAACAGAACTTGATGGGATCAACGAGACACTTAGGCCTCCCCTCCTGACACCTAAGATAACAGGATGGAATTGTCTACAATGGCGAAAGGGAAGTCTTATTGGAGAAAGAGATCAGGCAAATGATTAGCTAAGTTTAAGCTAAGCCACGTAAGTGGGACAGGAGAACCAAGTTAATTAGGTAATCGAAAGAGATTTACAAAGGCTGATGACTGGACTAGGGAGTAAAAGAAAAAATAACCTGGAAGAATAACAGGAAGGGAATTTGGAGGTCCAACCTCCTAGTGAAGCAGGAGACCCTGTATCATTTCAGACAAATGGTTGTCTAATCTCCTCTTAAAAACCTCCAGTGTTGGATCACCCATGACTCCTGAAGGCAAGCTGTTCTAATGATTAATTGCTCCAACTGTCACAACATTTCTCTATATTTCGAGGTTGGATCTCTTCTTGATTAGTTTCTATCCATTGCTATTTTTCCCCTGCCCTCAGGTGCTTTGGTGAACACGTCAACCCTCTCTTTTCTGTGGCAGCCTCTTAAATATTGGAACATTGCTGTTAAGAAAGCACAAAATATTTACTAATACATATATTAGCTGCTGCCAGGATTGCTTTTGCTCAATATTGGAAACAGCCACACATACCTGTAGATGAAATGGTCATACCAAAAATTATGAGCTGTGCCGAAATGGACAAACTATCGTTGAGTTTGAAAGACAAAGAAGGCTCGATATTTTACAAAGTATGGGAACAATGGTACAGTTGGATAGATCGGAGACAGGGTAAAGATAGGTAATTATTAAATATAGAATATGGATAGAATACAAATATATCTATGCACAAGCTAATATCTGTTATTATCGCACATATGATTGTTATATAATTATCACCACAAGTAGTTGTCTTTGAGTGATATACTTTTAATGGTTTTTCAATGTTTTTATGTCTTATGTTTTTTTTTGTCTATATGTTTTTTTTATTATGTTTTATGTTTTTAATGTAATAAAATGTAATAAAGTTTATTTAAAAAAAAGAGAAGGCAGTGACGTCTACACCATTAAGAAAGTAAGTCCAAATAGTTAGGGCTGTGAAATCAGCAGGAGAAACCCTCAATTTTTAATAGACCCAAAACTCCCCATTTTCAGAAAGTTAGCCTGGTGGCTTAGGCTGACTCAGTGCTTCAGCTGCTCTTGTCTAACTGGCTGCTAGATTCTAGATGCCAAAGGAATTGAATGCCAAATTTGGAGTCTTCACCTGATGTCCTTTTCATGCTGAGCAATCCGTTCTTTCTGTGCGAGGATCTGGGAATCTCTCTGTTGCACGGACTCAATGAGGTACTTGTAGGGCTGCTGCACTTGGTCCAACAGAGAATTTGCTTTGTCTCGCTGAAAGAAAAGAAAGAAAAGATTGGATCGAGTTTAAACCGGAATTGTTCTTGTTGGGAATAATTAAAGGAAAATATAGTAAAAAGATTAAATATATTCTACTACATATATTGACAGCAGCGAGGATACCATTTGCACAATGTTGGAAACAAAATAATACGCCGTCAGAGGAATTAATAATTCAAAAAACCTTAGATTGTGCTGAAATGGATAAACTTACGTTAAAATTAAAGGATAAAGAAGAGTCAGAGTATTATGGAGTTTGGGACAATTGGTACAAATGGTTGAACAACAGAAATAAGAATAATAGAGATAGAAAACTGTAGACAAATGTGTATGAATGTATATAAATGTATATATTTATGAGATTGGTATATGCAATAATAATGTCACTGTACCATTATTGTATATAAATGTATATTAATGTATATAAATGTATATATTTATGAGATTGGTATATGCAATAATAATGTCACTGTACCATTATTGTATATAAATGTATATTAATGTATATAAATGTATATATTTATATGAGATTGGTATATGCAATAATAATGTCACTGTACCATTATTGTATATAAATGTATCATTAATGTATTATGTAAAGATTGTACAAAAGAATAATAAAAAAAATTATAAAGAAAAGAAAGAAAAAAAAGAAAAAAAGGACAAACATTAAATGAATGAATGAATTCTTTATTGGCCAAGTGTGATTAGACACACAAGGAATTTGTCTTTGGTGCAAATGCTCTCAGTGTACATAAAAAGAAAAGATACATTCGTCAAGGATCATAAGGTACAACACTTAATGATAGTCATAGGGTACAAATAAGGAATCAAATCATACAAAAGGAAGCTCCATACATGTTTGTTTTGTCTCTCTCTCTTTCCCACACAATGTAATCCTGATACCATATATAAAGATCACTTGGAAAGGTGGAGCTAAGCACCCTTTCTCTATATTATTTGCAAAGGATTGTCAATGTCTGGGATTATTTTCCCCAGTTTATTTGCAGGGCAGCAGGACTTCAAAATTATGTATTATCTACATCACATGACTTCAAAGAAATTGCAAGGAGATGCATATTTGGGGCAACCCAGAATTTTTAAATGCAAGCGCTGCTTTCAAAGAAAGAAAAGAAAGAAAAGAGAGACAGAGAGAGAGAGAGAGAAGAGACAGAGACAGAGAGACACAGAGAGAGAGAGAGAGAGAGAGACAGAGACAGAGAGAGAGAGAGAGAGACAGGGAGAGAGAGAGAAATCTGTTTGTTGAACTGTATTGTTTCCAGAGCAAAGAGCCCAGGCAAATGTTATACTTTTACTGTTTACAAGGCAGCGAAGGACAAGTTCACAAGGAATCAGGGAGAGTCCTTCCTTCATCGCTTTCTGAAAATCCATTCACACTGGCCAGGTGCTGACCTGGATTCTCTGTATCTCTAAAGAGATATGATCAAGGTTTATCTTGGAAAAACCAAGTTGGGATTGCTTTAGCCAGCACTGTATGCAGGGAGAGGTCGAATGGCCAAATGGTTCTCTGTACTCTTTCTCTCCCTGGAACTGAAAATGGGGAACCTCCTTGGCTATGGATGTCCTCCAGTGGTGGTATGCTACCCAGTTCAGACCGGTTCACTTGACCCGGTAGTTAAAAAAGGCTCCCACGATCAGCTGAGAGGAGGAAAAAAAATCCTGGGACAATCAGCTGAGAGGAGAAATAAAAGAAAAGCACAGGATCAGCCCTCCCATCCGCCCCTGCGCTTTTCTCTTGTTTATTCTCTCAGCTGATTGGCACTGCAGGCCTCAGCTGGTGTGGGGAAAGCTGCGGGCGCGCGTTAGGTGCACGCGTGCATGATCACCGAACCGGTAGTGGAACAGGTAGGACCCCACTGCTGATCTCCTCCATTTTCAAATATCCATGACTGAGGAGCATGTCAGAAGACAATTATGAAGGCCTCTGGATGGACCAACTCGCCAGTGGCCTCTGGGTGGACCTTCTGAGAACCAGCCCAGATCCTAACTGAGTTAGAAGGTAGAGCCCATCAGAAAAAAAACAAAACACATGAGTTGAGTTGGGATGAGAGATATGGCCAAGGGTTGTGTGTGTGTGGTGGCTTTAATCCAGGAATGGAGAGAGGTTGTTTTATTTTGCGTGTGTTATTGTTGGTAGGTGCCCAAGGTTATATTGTCTGAGATGGGCAGAGATATTAAATAAATAAATAGGTACTGCATTAAAAAAAAACTTTAAGAAAACTAAACCCGTTTTGCTAGTTTTTCCCTATTCAGAGAAGAGAGGCTTATCTGTCTAGTCTCTGTTTTGTTTAGTCTGCAGAATAATCTGTCTTTTCATCTCTGCTATTAGAGCAACACATATTGCACTGAAAAGGATTAGCAGGGGAGTATTGTCCACAATTGTCCACGTATATAAAAATAATTTATTATTTTACAAATAACTCAAGACGGCGAATATATGCAACACACTTTCTTCGTCCTACTTCCCTCACAATAAGAAACCTGTGAGGCGAATTGGGCTGAGAGAGAGTGACTGGCCCAAAGTCACTCAGCTGGTTTCTATGGCCAAGAAGGGACTTGAACCCATGACCGGCTGCTTTCTACCCTGGTGTCTTAACCACAAACATGCTCTCTTTTCATCCGTATAATTATGCTTTCTTATAATTTACACACACACACACACACACACACACACAAATATATGTATATGTATAGGTGTTTATGTATATATATATATGTGTGTGTGTATAAAAATTATACCTCTTGTGAAATGCGACCAACTTCTTCTTTCTGGCTCCAAATCTCTTGCAAGCAATGTATTTTGCCTCTCTAGCTGTAGCAATCTTCTTGCCAAATGCACACTGTGCCAAGACAAAAATAAAATTAAAAAATAATAATCATAGAATTTTAAACCGGACATCATTTGAAGTAGAATTTCAAATTCTTTTCCTTAGCATACGTTAAAATACACATAGAAGGTTATGAGCTACCATGGGCAGGGGCATTTGATTAAAGTTATTTTGGAGCAGATGCTACACACCCATTCTTTCTTAACTTTCCATCTCTGATCCCCTGTAACAAGATAAACGCTAGTTTTGCAAAATGTATGATTTATCCTGTTTTCAGGGGAGTGGCTTGTAGAAACAGTCAGATTCGAAGACTTCTAATGATTTTGATGGGTTTTCTTTTTTTAAAAAAAATGGTATTGGGATGTTTTTAGCTTTTTGCAACTCCCTGACAAAAGAAAAAAAACATATTTCTGACATCTTTTATACATGCAATTTGGCAAAATATATTATTTGCAGCATATCTTTCATATACTGTATAGTATACAACATATGAACCACACATTCTTCCTAAATGCATAAATGTATGTAACTTATCAATGCAGTTAATTATCTTGGGACCATCTAAAGGAATTAGGATTCTTGGATTCTCCTACAATATGTTTCGGATTCTATTTTTATTTTTTTCCCATTCCTTCTCTTCCTTCCTTCCTGAGCTGCAAAGCACTGTGAAGTAGTATATAAGTCTAAGTGCTATTGCTATATCATTTTCTAACACTACAGTTTGAAGCCCAAAGCCAAAACACAACGTTTTAACTGGATTAGATGAATATTCCCATCATTCTCACACTGTAATTAAACTGCCAGGTTTCTAGTAGCAACTGGCTCTAGAAGATGCATTTTAGATAGCTATCAGGATGCATTCAAGCACCATAAAATTACTTTTAAGTAGGCATTACAGAAAAAAACCATCTTTCTTTCCCTTATCTAAGTTCAATACTTGTAACATCACTGGAGGAACTCTATAAAGCAATTTAATTTAATTTTTTTTGTAAAAAACAACAACAACCTTAAACCAAAACATTCAATGACACAACCTTCACTCAGGGAGATGAGGGCTTTGAGGAAGGAAATAATAAGGGAGTATCCCAAACCAGGTAATCATGGTAAGTACAATCTTTTTGATTTTATCAGGTTTGGAACCTAGACTTCAGTGCACAGGTAGATTTTGGTGTGAGATGGCTTCCTCTTCTCTTCTCAGAGGAAGGCTCTTTGCAAGCTCCAGAGGAAAAGCTCTCCCAGTAAAAGTACCTTCTCCTTCCTGCAAACTGGAACCCAGCCTTAACTGGGAAAATCCCTTTGCGAAGAAGATAGAAAGGAGAAGTGGGGGACCATCAGCCCAGGAGAACCTGGATGGGGCTTGACTCCCTCACAAATTCAGAAAAAGACCTTTGACAAATTGTTTTACATTTTTATTTTTATTTTTTTAAATCACATTTATATGCCGCCCTTCTCCGGAGACTCAGGGCAGCTTACAATCTTTGGGGCGCAACCCAATGTCCTCAGCAATAGCCTTCATTCCATTGTATATGCCTGCTTATTACTAAGCGGCATTTTTACAAAGTCAGCTTACTGCCCGCAACAATCTTGGGTCCTCAATTTACCTACCCCGAGAGGATGGAAGGCTGAGTCAACCTTGAGCCTGGTGGGATTCAAGCCTGCCCTAATTGCAGGCAGCTGGAACTAAGTGCTAGGCGTTTAACAGCCTTCACCACCAAGGCTCTTATTTTGTAAAATGGCTGGTCCTTCTAGAACAGGATTCCCAGTCTTGGCGTCTTTAAGACTCATGGACTTCAAGCCCCAAAAGTTGCCCAGGCTGGGGAATTCTGGGAATTGAAGTCAATTCGTGTTAAAATTATTGAGGTTGGGAAACCCCAGGTCAAGAAATTAAGGTTCGTTTTCATTTTCACAAATGTATTAATTAACGGCAATAAAAAAGGAGAACCTGTAATGACCCAAAATGATTTATTATCCAACAATGCTGTTTTTAAAAGTCATTGACTTATGAAGCTGTCATTCTAGCATGACTGTAAAATCACAGTTTTGCCTTACACGGGATACCCAGAGTGTCCTTTTGAATTTATTCAGTGTGAAGCTCACCAAATCCCTCCACAAAAGATAAACCCAAGAGGGTCCTGAGAAAAACCAGTGCAGGTTTTCCAACATTTTTTCTTGTGCTGATTCAGACCCTGTAAAATCCATTTTAAGTGCAAGCGGATAAGAAGAGGGTGGATTTTTTTCCTTAAAAAAAAAAAATAAAAAAATTCTTTTGCTGAAAGTTACACACAAAACAACCAAAACACACAAAAAATCCCTGCTGTTTTCAGACCGAATTTCATGAAATGAACTCATTATATGCACAGCTTCAGTCAAGCAGGGGTAAATGGTTTTCTGTTTCCAATTCCGTCGCCTGGAATGGGCACAAGACTGGAGTATGTACAGGAAGGGAAGCATTTATGCCACTTTGGGATCTGTTTACTTGTCCTTGGAGCAAGAAAGGCCCAATACATGTAAGCCACAGGCTAGCACTGCAGCACATCCTAAAAATGAAATGTTCTGTGTCAAACATGAAAGAAAAAAAATAGACAACTAACCGTAGATAAACAAGAAGGGAAGTTTGTTACTGGTTTTAGTTCCCCTAGACAAGCAGAGCTTTCAACAGTTTGAAAAATATGATTTGTTAGATGGGAACAGATAGGGTTTTATTATTCAGCACTGAATCTAGTAGAGAGAGAGAGAGAGAGAGAGAGAGAGAGAGAGAGAGACACATCCAGCCAAATAAATCAGCTTACCATATGTCAGATTTATTTCCCATCAAACTTAATTTATTAGGATGACAGGATTGCTTATACTCTTGGGGAATTAAAAGCAAAGATGTCTTTTTTACCCTCTTTCGTTTTTCAACATTAATCCTAAATTAGGTCTTACTGGAATCCTACTTGATAAGATAATGCGAGGGAGTTCAGGCACGCTGGGTGGGAGGTGGGAGGCAAGGCTGTTGGGAGGAGAACATATCCTACAGCTAAAAGCAGCAATTACAAACCAGTTATCGAATTCACCCCGGGACAGGACAGCGTTACATTTTCAAATGGAGAACTTAGGGGAATCTGGACTGTGAGCTAACGCCCCCATGTCCCTCTTAGTTGATGAGAAGTATTTCGTTAGCTTGCTAGTTAGTCCCTAAAGCAGAGATCTTTCTTTATCAAGGATAGTGTGAACACCTTAAGATAAAACTGGTTTGTAACTATGTTTCTGGCATTGTGGCCAAGCCCTGGATGTGGTTCTGATCATTCACAGGGAAAGTGGCATATACCATTGATGTGAAGAAGACTAAAGTCTTATTAAATAGTGTTGTATAGAGGCCTGGGTTGACCCAAGCTATAATAGGCAGGGAAAGTCTGAACAGGCAGAGATAGCCAACACAGCAGAAGATAGGCTCAAGATCCAGATGGATCTCAAAAGTTTGGAACACTGGGCTCTATCTAACAAAATGAAAGAGAAAACTAAAGCTTTACACTTAGGCAAAAAAAAAAAACACCTAAATGTACAGATACAGATTAGGTGAAAGTTAGCTCAATAGCAATAACTGTGAGAGGGATCTTGGAAGTTCTAGTGGACAATCACTTTAATATGAGTCAGCAGTGTGCGGCAGTCACCAAAAAAGCCAATGAAATCCTAGGCTGCATTAACAGAGGGATAGAATCAAGATCGCGTGAAGTGTTAGCACCGCCTTATAAAGCCTTAGTAAGACCACACTTAGAGTACTGCATCCAATTTTGGTCAACATATTGTTAAAAAGGTGTTGAGACTCTGAAAAAAAACGCAGAAAAGAGCAAGAAAGATGATTAAGGGGCTGGAGGCTAAAACATATTTATTATTTATTTATTTTATTTGGACTTGTATGCCGCCCCCTCTCCCGAAGGACTCGGGGCGGCTCACAACTAAAATGCAAACAATAAATAATTTAAAAAAGAATTAAACCAACAAGCCCAACATCTAAAACTCACTTTAACATTTTAAACCCCCCAAGAGTCAGTTGAGCCCGGCCTGCTCAAACAGCCAAGTTTTCAGATCGTGGCAGAAGGAGCGGAGATCAGGAGCCAAACGGAGCTCCAAGGGTAGTTGGTTCCACAAGGCGGGAGCCGCTACAGAGTAGGCCCTCCCCCGGGGCACCGCCAGCCGACACTGTCTTGCGGACGGCACCCTGAGGAGTCCCCGTCTGTGCGCACGCACGGGGCGATCGGCGTTCGATGCCGGCAGGAGACGCTCCCGCAGATACCCCGGACCCAAGCCATGAAGGACTTTGAAGGTTAATACCAATACCTTGAATCTTGAATGAAGAAAGGTTGCAGGAATTGGGTTTGTCTAGTCTAGTGAAAAGAAGGACTAGAGTGACATGAGAGCAGTGTTTCAATACTTGAAAGGCTGCAACAACAAAAGAGGGGTTCAGCCTATTTTCCAAAGCACCTGAAGGTAAAATAAGGAACAATGGATGGGAAGTAATCAGGGAGAGATAAATACGGTTTGTAAGCCTGTAAATATTTGGTTTATGCTGAATGTTAAAACAAATAGGTAATATATGGTAGCAACCTACATAATTGGATAGTATGTCAATGTGAGTGAACACCGATATTGAAACGCTGTATTGAGTGGAAATGTGTTTTTATGATGAAAATATGATTAATAAAATTTATTTTTAAAATTTTTTTAAAAAAGGAGAGAAGCAACCTAGAACTAAGCAGACATTTCCTCACAGTGAGAGGAATAAACCAGTGGAATGGCTTGCCTTCAGAAGTTGTGGGTGCTCCATCACTGGAGGCTTTTAAGAAGAGACTGGACCTCCACTTGTCTGAAATGGAATAAGTTCTCCTTGCTTGAGCATGGGGTTGGACTAGAAGACCTCCAAGGTCCCTTCCAGCTCTGTTATTCTGTCTCTGGGCCTATCTGGTTACCCTAATGGTGTATGCAAGATGATAACTTGGACTATAGGAGTCAGGGGTAAAAGAAGTGGTTTAAAGAATGAAGTGGAAGAAAAACAGGCCCATCGTATGTCTGTAAAATAACAGAAAGGTGGAACACTAAGCCCATCTGAATGAAGGTGAATTGATCTTCTGTGGCACAGCCAATAAATACATCCATGGAAATGAACATTTAGGTTGAACGGTGAATTTTTTAAAAAAAAGTATTCCAGAAAATATAAACCGGGTGGAGATAAGAGATCTGTTTATTTTTTAAGAAGCAACTGGGCTGTTTGGAGACCCACAAATAAATCAAGCTGATGACTGGTAGTGTGTACTTAGAAGAACGTCTGTTTGTTTTCAATCTTGAGTTGATGCCTAAGCCTATTTATGCAGACGTGTTGCAAGCTAAAAAGTGAGACAGATTGGACTGTTTATGATGAAAGGCTGAGATAATTTGTGAAAGATAGAGAGGGTGAAGAGAGGATGTGAGTGTGAGACAGACAACTATTTGTTAGCGTTAACCCCAATCTATCGTGCCCTATTATTTACAATGCACCTGCTGAATTATTATTTTTAATGAAGGTTTTAAACTAAGGTACCAATTTTTGCCATCGATATTTTCTTACATCAACCAGTCATGGCGGTAACATTTGAAAAAAAAAAACCCTGCACACTGACGCTTAACCCATATGGTCGAAACATCAAGCATTCCAGATGAGAAACTGGGAATGAAAACTGAGAATTTGGGATGAAAAATAGTTTGTGAAGTGCTCAGGATGGCTTCACCTGGCTTTTGGCTGCAGTGGAAGATGCCCACTAGCCAGGAAAGCTGTGGGGAGCATGGGAAATTACCACAGATGGCCCTGAATTTTCACTGATGCAAAGAGACCTCAGAGAGAGAAAGACAGTTTAGGAAACATCGCAACCGAAGGAACCATATCTGATTCAAAAACACAGTCCGCCTGAAACTCCTTCTGTGGAGTAGGAACTTCTGAAGAAGGAGGCTTCTTCAGGCCTTCTAAAATCACTGCTGCATTTTACACAGGCTTTTGCAAGTAGTAGCAAAGCCAGCAGACGAGGAAATGCGTTAAATATCTCACCGATCCTGCTCCAAATCGTAAGAGATCAGCAGAATTTTGTGCACGTTTATTTACCTAATTCAGCTTTAGGTTCCCATCATTCTTCCCAAAAGGCAGCAGGGTTAGCTTTCACTGCCAGCAACATTATAATAAACAAATCCGTGGTAGGGTTTTGTAGACCAGACAATCCAGTGCCCAGATCTTCCTAGCAATTAGCAGAAGTCAGCATGGCTAAGTATTAGGCAGACTAAGTTTATCTCCTCTGTCAATCAGCCACCTTCCTTAACAGATTGTTAATGCTGCAGACAAACTACATTATGTCTTCAGCAAAGCATTTGACAAAGTGCCCTATGACATGCTTATTAGCAAGCCAATTAAGTGTGGGTTGGAGGCATGCAAGCACACTCACAACTGGCTTAAAAACTGTGCTCATCCAGGGCTCCTCATGAAACCAGAGAGGGACATCAAGGCGGCCACAAAACTCACTTAAGGGCCACTCGCTCTTCCATTTTGTTTTATCAATATCTTGGATGAAGAGGTGGAAAGAAGAATTATGAGATTTAAGAAGACACCAAACTTAGATAAGACAGCTAATGCTTCAGATTAAGACAGAAGGGGGGGATACCGAATAAGGTAAGAGAAATGGATTGAAATTAACAGAATAACATTTTACTTCTGCATTAAATTGTCTGCAACCTTCCTTTGGCTCTCAAACTAACAGCCACATCTTTCATTTTGATTGAGCAGGGAGATTGGCTTTGGGACTGATGAATTATTGAGGTAGGTGTGGCAGAATATGGAACACAACTTCAGGTATGGATGACAACATGTTTCCTGCATTACTGCTGAAATGTAGATTTTTTTCTTCTTCACACTTGGTTAGTTTTCCACTGGTGGAGACAAGACCACAATGGGGAATGAAAAAAGAATGTTGCTAGTATAGAAACGCAAATCAGACATACTTTCCACCAAATGTATAGAAGTATTTATGTTTCAGTATTTCTGACAACTTATAAAGGATTTAATAAAGGAGGGATATATATTACTGGCTTTTACTGAAAATTGTCTCATATGGATGGCACTGGGTGATATTCTCTCTAGCTTCTCTTAATTTCTCTTACATACCTACTCTATCCTCTTGTTTCTTCCAACCTTGTTATGCCAAAGCCATAACTCGCTAAGCCAGGGTGATTTTGAGAAACAACATGTAGATCTGTAGCTTTGGTTACTTGCCTTGTTGACGTTTTAATTCGAAGGGCGCAGATATTGAGTTCATCTGTTTTAAATGTTGAGATAACTTGGCTTTGGATGGCCAGGATGCAGCTTGATTTCAAGGCAATGGGCATACTTTCTCTCCCTTGTTAAAGCTCCTCAATTCCCTTGGGAAATTTTTTTTGGGGGGGAACTGGTGTGGAAGTTGACATCACTTTTACCTTTGCTTCAACCGTCTTTTGGCTGTCGTAGGGACATTGGCACCGTATCCATAGGAAAACAGAACTCTTTCTGCCTCATCCTCATTCTCAACTAGAAAAATACAAAACAGGCCATCAGAAAAACCACTTTTAAGAAGACGAACGCCAGTAATGTGACAGGGCTTGCGTAGACCAGAGGTCCACAAACTTGGCCACTTTCAGACTTGTGGAGTTGAACTCCCAGAATTCCTCAGCCAGCATAGCCAGCATAGCATGGCCTTAATTTCAGATCAGTGGAACTGATGCTCAATTGGCTTGATTTTAATTTTTTTTTTACCCAAGACTCTATAAACAGCGGCTAAAAAGTGCACTTGAAGAAGATCAGGAGGTCAAAGCGGTAAAAGGAAGTTAGCAAAAGGAGTAAGAACAAATACACCGGTTGAATCAAGATTTACCATTGGCGGCTGATTCATTCACAATCAATAGGAAGCCACGGCAGTATGACTGATTGTTCTCTCTTTATCTCTTAATTATTTCCTTGAGGCCTTTTTTATAAAATAAGCCATCCATCATCTATCCTTCATGGATTTCAGGACGGCTTCGAATAAGTCCAGAGAAAGGCATAAACTCTAAGTTCCTCCTTGCCCATTTCCTTTTGGACCCACTTCACCTGGCTCACCTTCTTTTAGGAATCCTTCAAACTGCAGTTCCGGCTTTGCTCTGGTGCAAGCAAACTGGCACGCTGAACGGTCACACAAGGGCTTCCATGTCAGTGCAAAGCAAGAAAATGCCGTGCCTCTTCCTCTTCCCTTGTTGACTTAGGAACCCACACGCACACCCATGGAGACAGACACACACACACACACACACACACACTCCTAACCACAAACGTGTTACGTGACCCAGTCCCAGAGGCTAGAGCAGGCTGGGAAAGGATCTAATTCTCTTTGTTCTTTCAGGATGGAGAGATGGTTTGGGTGGCATGCAGGGCTCAATTACTTCTCCATTGGCAGCAGCCTCTTTCTTTGAAATAATTTCCTGAAGAGAGGACTCTGCAACTGGCAAAGTGTGTTCTTCAAAGGCAAGGAACATGAGAGAAATCTGACTCCCCCCACAATATATTTACTTATTAAATTTACTGAATGGCCCGTCCTTACCGTGGGGTAACTCTGAGTGGCTATATAAGAACAGAACAGAATAACAGAGTTGGATGGGACCTTGGAGGTCTTCTAGTCTAACCCCTTGTTCAAGAACGAGACTCTATACCATTTCAGACAAAAGTTTGTCCAATCTCTTCTTAAAAACTTTCAATGTTGGAGCATTTACAACTTCTGGAGGCAAGTTGTTGCACTGATTAATTGGTCAAATAATGAGGAAATTTCTCCTTAGTTCCAAGTTGCTTCTCTCCTTGATCAGTTTCCACCCATTGCTTCTTGTCCTGCCCTCAGGTGCTTTGGAGAATAGCTTGACTTCCTCTTCTTTTTTTTTTTAAATTACATTTATATGCCGCCCTTCTCCAAAGACTCAGGGCGGCTTACAATTTTTGGAGCACAACCCAATGTGCTCAGCAATAGCCTTCCTTCCATTGTATATGCCTGCTTATTACTAAGTGGCATTTTTACAAGGTCAGCTTATTGCCCCCAACAATCTTGGGTCCTCAATTTACCTACCCCGAGAGGATGGAAGGCTGAGTCAACCTTGAGCCTGGTGGGATTCGAGCCAGCACTAATTGCAGGCAGCTGGAATTAAGTGCTAAGCATTTAACAGCCTGAGCCACCAAGGCTCTTGGCTCTTCTTTGTGGCAGCCCCTTAGATATTGGAACACTGCTATCATGTCTCCCCAAGTCCTTGTTTTCAACTAGACTAGACATACCCAATTCCTGCAACCGTTCTTCCTAGGTTTTACATGTTTTAGTTTGTATGTTTTAAACATTTTCATGTAAAGTGTGAACTACCAGAATCAGTCTTGATTCAGAGGCATATCGGAAGGAAAGTGTGACTTTGCTTTTCCTGAAAAGTCACCTGAATGAATTGTAACGCAATTATTAATTGACGACCATCTTGGGCTTCTTCCTTCTTTTTGTCATGCAGCGACAAAAACTGTCGCTTCCTTTTGAAAAGCTGTGTATGTGTCTGCATGAGAGAGAGAGAGGCAAGTTGCTTCCCTTTGAAAAGTTGTGTGTGCGAATGTGCGTGTCTGTGTGCATGTATGACAGAGAGAGAGAGAGAGAGAGAGAGAGAGAGAGGAGGGAAGACAGAGAGAGAGAAAAAAGTGAAAGAAAAAAAGAAAAGAGAGATCAATTGTTTCTCGAAAGTTGTGCATGTAAGCGTGTGCGCATGAGAAAGAGAGGAAAGAGAGGGAGAGAGAGGGAGAGGGAGGGAGGGAGGGAGGGAGCGGGAGAGAAAGGGAGAGAGAGAAAGAGAAGTGTTAGAAAAGAGCAACCCAGCACCATTTTGCCCTGGGAGTATGTGTTCTTATTCTTTCTGGCAGCCTGTGCGAGAGCATAATTATACACAGTAAAGAGGATAATCATCCCAAGTACAAAATGTACAGGACAAAATATCTTTTTGGCAGCCATCCCTTTGATTTGAAAACATGCATCGGAAAGATGGGTAGAAGAAGAGCATAAATACACAGCCGATTCTGATAAGCTTCCTGATAAGTAAAAAAGCCAACTGCGTGAAAATCGAACCCACTTATATGATTATTTATGAATGTTTTGAAACTCAAAGGTTAGTTTTTTTCCTCAAGCACTCAGACCCAGGACTCCAAGCTGGCCTCTAAGAACACGAGAAGAAATGACTGTCTCGGCGGAGAGGTTCGGAAGGAAATGGAAACGTTGCCGCTATTAAGGAATCTCTTGGAAGTGGAGCGCCTTCAAACAATTGCCCAAGGAGGTTAATTAGTTGCCCCGTTTTATAAATGAGGGCGGCGGCTGATGAAGTCATTTTTCCCGAAGCCAGACAGTGAAGTCATAGTTTTGTCAGAGAGCCTTAGTTAGCCGTTCTAGGTCCATTCTACTCAGGGATGGGCTGCTACCGGTTCACCCTGGTTCGGGCAACCCCGTAGCTAACCGGTAGCTTATTTTATGGCTGGTTCAGCGAAACGGCAAATCCCGTCCACCCTGCCCCTCCCCTCCCCGGAGTCTCCACGTGGCCTGTTTTGGAGCCCAGGTAAGTGCAGGGCCCGCACGGAGGCTGGGGAAGGGTGAAAAACGGGCCTCCTGGAAGTTTGGAAAGGCTGGAAATAGGCCCGTTTCCAGCCTCCAGAGGGCCTCACTTAACAAACGAAACTCACTTATTATTCCCAGGAATTTTGGGCTCGATTGAGGCTGTAAACCGAGGACCACCTGTCCAGCAATTTCGAAAAGGTTTTCTAAAAAGCCAGTTCCGTGCCCCAAAACTAAGTGCTTGAGAATATAAGAGAGCCTCACAAAGCAAGAATATTGACACGTGTATCGATGTGAGGATTATTTCTTTGTTTGCCAGGCAGAGAGCTGATGAGCTTTTCCCATCAGCTGCCAGCAGAAATGAGAAAAAGAAAGCAAGAAAAAAAAAGAATGGCAACTATGCAATCTGAATTTTTACATTCCGTGAATACCTTTTTCGTGATGTTATTTATTGGTAAGTGAATAATCCCTATGGAGGATCAGGAAGGATTCCCCATGCGGCTGCTAAAGGCTAATAACTAATAATGTTGCCGACATCGAACACTAACCGCCCTGTGCGATCTCACAGACAGGGGCTCCTTGGGGTCCCGTCAGCCGGACAGTGCCGGCTGGCGGTCCCCCGACGACGGGCCTACTCTGTTGCGGCCCCTGACCTCTGGAATCAACTTCCCCTGGAGCTCCGCCTGGCCCCTGACCTCCGCACTTTCCGTCGCGACCTGAAGACCTGGTTGTTTAATCAACCCGGGCTGTGACCCTGGGGTGGGGTGGTTTTTTAAGAGTTTTAATGCTGCGATTTTAGTGTTAATTCGGCTTGATTGTTTAATCTGGTTTTATCTAACTTATTGTTGTGTGGTTTTATTTTGTAAGCCGCCCTTGAGTCCTTTCGGAGAGGGGGCGGCATATAAGTCGAATAAATAAATAAATAATAAGAAGGAGGCCTTTGGCATCAATCAAACGGAACCAGGTAAAGATGTTGCTTTCGATCAACTCTCTCAGGGCCCGGTGAAAAGGAGGACAGGTTGAGTGAAAGACTCGCTCACTTCCTCAGTTTTACAGGCCCGAATGAGAAATCTGAGGAGCTTAGTAACATGCAACCCTTGAAAAGTCTGCAGCGATCCTCAGTCATCCAGGTCGTGGGTTTATTTTTTTTTTTAGCTATGCAGTTTTAGTCTTCTAGCTATGCAGTTTGGGATGAACACCCTTTGAATGGCGTGGGGGTAGGAACAGATTTCCAGAGAAAAAAACTGCAGACTGCAGGAACCATGAGCACTACTCAGGTGATCCTGAGGACACAGAGAAACCTCCAGGTGGCCTCAACGGCCCTCTAAAACAGGGGTGTCAAACTGGATTTCTTCGAGGGCCGGATCAGCATTGTAGTTCTCCTCCGTGGGCCAGTTTGTGGGGGGCGGGGGAGATGGGACGAGCGCCTCCTACAGCACCCCTGCCTGCCAAAATGGGACATACAGAGGATTCGTGACGCCCCCGCGTAGCCCATTTTCGGCCTCCCTGGCCTCCAGGAGCACTCTGTCGGCCAAAAACAGGCAAGGCCCCCGCATGGCCCGTTTTTGGTCTTCCTGGCCTCCAGAAGCAGGTATCTGCGAGGTCTGTTTTTGGCATGCAGAGTGCTGTTGGAGGCTGGGAAGGCTGAAAACGGGGCGGTGTGTGTGTGTGTGTGTCCTTTGATATTTCCAGACTGGCCCCGTGGCCTTGAGTTTGACACCCCTGCTCTAAAAGAATGCAAATGACCAGCTGTCTGCAAGGAATATAAATCCTTCCGTTCCCCGTCATCCAGTCAGAGCTGAAGAAGCTTCTTGGAGGAGAAGCGAAACGTCTTCAGAAGAAAAAAACAACAAGAAAGTCCAGTTGCCTCCTGAAAAAGCACCTTTGGGACATGCAACACTCCACAGACAAATAATAAAACAAGGCAAGCTGAAGTTTTCTGGCCTCCAAACACTGTCTCTGATACCAGTGGTGGGATTCAATGTTTTTTTACTAGCGGTTCTGTGGGTGTGGCTTGGTGGGCGTGGCATGGTGTGGCTGGGTGGGCGTGGCTTGGTGGGCATGGCAGGGGAAGGATACTGCAAAATCCCCATTCCCTCCCCACTCCTGGGGAAAGGTTACTGCAAAATCCCATTCCCTCCCCACCTCATTAACCTGCTTTCCAGCTCCGTTCTCCTGTGCAGGGCAACAAAAGAAGACCCAGCCAATCAGCTGGGACTCAATGGGAGGCAGAGAATAGATGGGGGCGGGGCAAGTCAGAGGTGGTATTAGCTGTTCTCCAAACTACTCAAAATTTCCGCTACCGGTTCTCCAGAACTGGTCAGAACCTGCTGAAGACCACCTCTGTCTAGTACTTAGGGACACCGTGGGTAGCTGGGGAGGATATCAGTGATGGATTGTTCTCCAGCTTGTCGTTCAGTTTCTGAATGTTTCACCACCAGGCTACGTAACATCATCAGGAACTTCGGTTGAAGCTGTCTTGTTTACGGGGTCACATGACCAACTGACTACAGAAAGCAGAAGAGAACTGAAACAAGATATTTCAACCGAAGCTCCGCTGATGGTGTTACCTAGGCTGGTGATGAAATGTTTGGATACTGAACAAGCTCAGAGAAGGAACCACCACCAACATCTACTACCTAAGCTAAAAAAATATTTCCCACCATTTCTAGCTAGGAAGGATCGTATTCCAAGTCCGGTTGGTTGGAATCATTGGGAAACTCAGTAGAGAAGTACAGGTAGTCTCTTGACTTATGACCACAATTGACACACACTCACCTCCCCCCTTGAATTTACATTACTAAGTGAGAAATTTGTTAAGTGAGTTTTGTCTGATTTTACGACCTTCCTTGCCACATTTGTTAAGTCAACCACTGCGGTTGTTAAATTAGTTGCATGCTTGTTAAGGGAATCTGGCTTCCCCCGTGGACTTGGCTTGGCAGAAGGTTACAGATCACAGTCATAAATATGAACCTGTTTGCCAAGCGTCCGAATGTAAATCACGTGGCCGTGGGGGATGTTGCAACGGTCATGAGCCACTTTTTTTCAGTATCGCTGTAATTTCTAGCGGTCACTAAATGAACTGTTGTAAGTCAAGGACTACCTGTAGTTCTCCAACTTAAAATGGTCTGCAAACAGAATCCAAAACTGGAGCTCTTTCAAAACGTCTGGTCAGCAAGACATAACCAAATCACAAAAAAGGGTCAGTGGGGTACAGTACAAAAGTCCACTCATGGGATTTCACTATAACCTCTTTGACCCTGGATAAATAAAACCAGATTTGGGCTTGCCAACACCATCATTTTGAAGGACCCACCCCTGGTCTCCATATCCTTTGGGTATCTTTTTGACATGCCCATAACTCCCTCCCCTTTTCCCCCTCTGCCAAATCTTACTCATGAAAGGTGAACGACATTCATATCAATGACCATATCAAGAAAGAAAGAAAGAAAGAAAGAAAGAAGGAAGGAAGGAAGGAAGGAAGGAAGGAAGGAAGGAAGGAAGGAAGGAAGGAAGAAACCATGTCACCTTATATCTAAACTTTGAAATAACTAAGAAGGATCATTTAATTTTAGGTTGGTAACGAAAATATTCTGCAGACAAACAACCAAATTTGGAGAGCACCGAGGACTAAATGAATGAAATGCTTACTTTTGTCTAATCTTAATGGTATCCATTATAACCCGATTTGAGTTTATGGAATTCATTTGAAAGCATCCTTCCATCCATCCATCCTTCCATCCATCCATCCATTTAATTTTAGGTAGGTAACAAAAATATTCTGCAGACAAACAATCAAACTCGGGGAGCACCAACAATTAAATGAATGAAATGTTTACTTTTGTCTAAACTTCATTATATCCATTATAACCTGATTTGAATTTATGGAATTCATTCAAAAACATCTATCCATCAATCTATCGAACCATCCATCATCCATCCATCCATCCATCCATCCATCCATCCATCTCAATCTCTTGCTACTATTTTAAAACAAACTGAGACTTTAAAATAAATGAGGAGAATCTCCACGTTCTGTTAAGTCCACGAACCAAACAACAGGCGAGAAACGAAGTTGGTGCCTAGACCCAAAGCAAGGATTCCCTACAAGGTATATCTTCCCATCCTATTTATTCGGGGCTATATGCACAAAGGAGAGGAATTCCATGCCTAACGCACACAAATATGCACACATAGCCCGGTCTCAGAAGTGCTGGTACTGCTCACAGCAACAGGCAGTTCTGTTGCTGATAGAGAAAATCCTTTAGTTTAAAATTTACTGCCATTGGAGACACTGCTGTAGACTTCAGCACTTTTTTTTCCTTTTTTTTACTGCAACAACTTTCACAGTAAACTTTCCAAAAGATGCCATGGGGAGAGATAACAAATTGAAAAAGAGAGCAAGATCTGACATGCCTGGGGAATCAGTTTTTTTAAAAAAACAGAGAGAGAGAGAGAGAGAGAGAGAAAGAGAGAGGGGGGGGAGAGAAAGATAGAAAACACAGTAATTTTAGGAGATATTCAAAAGACGATAAGATATTCAAGCTGCTAATTAAGGTGTAATAAAATACATACTTATGCTAATTCATTGTATACAGCTGCATGTTGAATGGGTAGTCAACATTTCTGGATTTATAACGATGCCAATCTCATTAACGGCCATTAGATTGTAAATATATTCCAAGACGGAATCATAAAGGATAATTCGAAAGGACTTACGTTCTGCTGTTTGCATGATTATCTCATCGAGTTCTTTTTCGAGTTTTTCGTACGTGTCAAGCCTTGCCTGGTACTCAGAATTTTGTGCCTGAAGTTCTGAGATCTTTTTCTCACTCAGCCCTTGAAGACTGTAAAATTCTTTCGTTAATACCTAAGAATTTTTTTTTTTTTAAAAGGAAGTTAGTTAAGAGAGTAATAAATCACTGAGGAAACAAAAGAAATGTACGCTCAATTCAAATATTTTCAAGCTTAGGTCGAGTCCTTTTTAATTTTAAACTAGGATTAAGGGTCTCGGGCTGTGTTAAAAAATATGGTTCGGTAAAAAATGGGAACAGAATAAAGTTGTACAAAGAGTTTCAGTTTTTCTTCCACCACCCTGCCCTCCCTGCAATTATTTTCTTAGGGGCTGCAAAAAGCAACATTTGCAAGAAATAGGGAAATGATTGTCCTCGGCATAAGTGCTGGGTGCAAATGAGCCATGAAAACTATCTTATAAAGATCTAGGTAGGCCGAGAGGCAAAAGATTTGATCCAGAAAGATTAACGGCTTTATGAATTGAATTAGCGCCTGAGTGGAGAAATGGAGAGATGTAAACAAGCTTTCTGAGATGGAGGCCGGTTTAACCAAGCCAGGGAAAAGTGACATTTAATAAGGGATGAAATATACTGTTTGGTGTTCAAGTGAAGTACGGGTAGCCCTTGACTTACGACCACAATTGAGGCCAAAAATCCCCAGGGTGCTTTTTTTCCAAAAGGCAACTGGACTTTCTGGTTTTTCTGTGAAGACGTTTCGCTTCTCATGTGAGAAGCTTCTTCAGCTCTGACTGCTCTTCCCCACCATCCACTCAGAGCTGAAGAAGCTTCTCTTGGATGAGAAGCGAAATGTCTTCAAAGAAAAACCGGAAAGTCCAGTTGCCTCTTGAAAAAAAAGCACCTTTGGGACAACCATGACCTGGATGACTGAGAATGTCCACAGACAATTGAGACCAATGTTTCTCTTGGTAAGTTACGACGTGAATTCCCCCCCCCCCATTTTATGAGCTTTCTTGCCACCATTGTTAAGCGAATCACTGCAGCGGTAAACAGTGATTAGCAATAGCACTTAGAGTTATATACCATTTTATAGTGCTTTACAGCCCTCTCTAAGCGGCTTACGGCTTACGGCAGGAACCTCAAGGACCACCAAACTCATAATTTTAAATCCTGCAGACCAGACACTGGGAAAATCCCAAAAAAAGTCCGCAGGAAAATTCCCCACCCTTGTGTTTGCAATGCAAGAGACACAAGCCTTGTGTTCCTGCGGCCCATGTGGGTGGCACAGCCTTGTGTTCCCATGCAGCTTGGATTAATTGCTTTGGGGGGACTGCTTTGGGGGGGTGACATTTCTCTGAGGACCACCAAAATTTTCTCGTGGACCACCAGTGGTCCCCGGCCTACTGGTTGGCGACCACTGGTTTACAGAGTCAGCATATTGCCCCCAACAACCTGAAGTTGGTGACACGTGGTCGTTAAGTGAATCTGGCTTTCCCCCATTAACTTTGCTTGTCGGATGGTCACAAAACATGATCATCATGAACTTGGGACACTGCAGCAGTCCTACAACGAAATCAGTTGCCAAGAATCTGAATTCTTGTTCACTTCACCAACGGGGCATGCTGTGTAAGCATGAAAAATGGGTGATAAGTCACTTCTTCCAGTGCTTGTTGTAACTCTGAACGGTCACTAAATAAACTGGTGTAATTCAAGGATGGGGGATGGCGGCTCTTAAGAACTGCCACTGTGCCGCAATGTAATTGTTTTTGAGTTCTGATGAAAAGAGGGTTCAAACTTTTGCACTGGTCGTATTTACCTTTAAAAAAAAAAACAACAGAAAGTATTCTGCTTCACTTTGTCCCATGCAAAGGGTGTGGCCCTGTAAGTTCACTTAGAAACTCAGTGAAAAATGCACGCAGCTGTGACTTCTTTAAAGTTGTGGTTTGGCGGCCGGTGGCTCCTCCAGCAGCTGAATCAGAGGTAGAGGAAGAGGCGTGGGAGTCAGGATCAGCATCAAGGCGACCTGGGAGCTCGGAGGGGGAAGAAGCAATGGAGCTGGCAGAGAGAGAGAGACAGAGACCACAACCAACTCGCTGAGGAAAAACTCACCATGGCCAACTCGCTGCAGGACAATTTAACAATCCTATTTAATTACTAAATAGAAATGAATGATTTTAATTACTAAATATAAATGAATAATTTTAACTTCTGCCATTCCCATTTCACTCTGTCCCTTCTTTTGCACCATTTCTTTAAGGATTTCATTCCACGATTTCTTTAATATTAGTGTAACTCTTGTCATGCAGTGAGTTGTCCTGTGGTGAGTTGGCCATGGCAAATTGTCATCGACTCCCCCCGGTAGCAGAAATCCAAAAGTTTCAATTCTGTTGTGATCTGTCAGTCGCCAGCCCCTTCAGCAGCCGAATCAGATGAGGAGCCGGCATGGGAGTCAGGGTCAGCCTCAAGGCAACCTGAGAGGTTGAAGAGGGAATGGAGCTGGCAGAGAGACAGCGAGTGAGTCAAGAGGCAAAGCCTGGGCTGTCCATCAGCCCTCAGATGGAGAGTCAACAGCCCCAGGTCTAATGAGGAATGAGGAAGAGGAGGAACAGCTGGGTCCAGTGCCTGACATGCAGATTTGCAGAAGTCAGAGGAGAGGAGAGCAGTGGAAATCTATGGGCTGATCCTTGGGACAGAAGAGCCACCACTGCTAGCGAAGCCCCACCCTAGCTCTGGGGATAAAAGGCAGCGGGCGGAGATGAGTAGGTGTGGCAGACAACTATTCATCTTCTGGACAGATGGACTTGTTAATCTGTGAGATAAACTTTTGGCCGGGGCTGCCAGCATTCCTAATAAAGGAATCTTTTGAATTCACGTCAGAGGGTTTGCCGTGTTTGGGGAGCTGGGTCAGAACATTTAAGCTAATCACTACAAGCACAATTTTAAGAATCTCTGTTAGATTTTTTTTTTCATCTATTACTAATACAAGTAGTCCTCAACTTACTGTTCGTTTAGTGACTGATGTTACGGTGGCACTGGAAAAAGGAACTTATGACCGTTTTCCCACACTTATGTCCATTGCAGCATCCCCGTGGCCATGTGATTTATATTCAGATGCTTGACAATTGGTTCCTAGTTATGATGCTTGCAGTGTTCGGAGATCATGTGGCTGTCAGGATTCCGGGAGTCACCCCCCCTCCCCCATTTAAATCATGAGTCTCCAGCCAAACTTCCAAAACTTCAAAAGGATTTATTGGGAGTTAACATGCTGGCACTGCCTGGGTGTAGCCGACTCTGAGACACATCATTCATTGTCACCCTTGACCCTGGTTTCCCTCCACCCCCTGGGTGTATTGTAATTCATATTCTCCAATGGGACACATCCATAGCTAAGAGTCATCAATCATGCTCTCCAGTTAGAATTTTGCAGTGGCAGAAACTTCAGTCACCTAGTTACCATCTTTAAAAACTTAGCAAACATAAATTCTGGGCTCGATTGTGGTCATAAGTTGAGGACTACCTGTAGCCCTCGACTTACAGTTCGTTCAGTGACTTTTCGAGGTACAGGGCACTGAAAAAAAAGGGGCTTATGACCGTTTTCCACACCGTTGCAACGTCAGCGTAATCAAAATTGGGATGCTTGGGCAACAGATTCACATTTATGATGATTGTGGTGTCCCAGGGTCGTGTGATCTCCCTTTTGCGGCCTACTGGCAAGCCAAATCAACAGGGGAAGCCAGATTCACTTAACAATGGTGCTCCTAACGGAACAACTTGCAGTGATTCGCTTAACGGTGGCAAGAAAGCTCGTAAGGTGGAGCAAAACTGACTTGTCAAATATCTCACTATAAATTTTGGGCTCATTTGTGGTTGTTAAGGGCTACCTGCAATTGCTCTTTGGCATCATGTGATTTAGGAATTTTCTCCCAACATGCCCAGAAGAAAAGGCCCAGCCTTGGTTCTGTCAATTTAATCTCATTATTGACCTGGCTTGAGAGACCACCAAAAAACCGCTTTCTTACATACTTCCAGTTTCCGCTGATATTTCGCACTCCAGCTGACACTGCGAGAGGTTCCTGGAGGTCTCTTCCTGGATTAGCTGCACTCGTTCGCTCTCAAAAGATTTGAGTTTGCTCTGGTGGAGAAGTTCAGCCACTTTGTTTTCAGTGCTCAGCTGCAGCTGCCGGTACCTAAAGCCCAAAGCAAAGCCAAAAATGTGGCCACAGCAAAACCAAAACCAAAACAATCTGTAGAGATTCTCAGTCATCCAGGTCATGGTTGTTCCCAAAGGTGCTTTTTCAGGAAAAAGAAAAAAAAAGCTTTTTCTTCAAAGGAAAAAAAAAAAAGATCCTGAAATGGCACCTTTCAAGGCAACCATGACTTGGGTGACTGAGAATCTCTACAGACTTTTAGCTACGCAATCTGGGATGAACACCAGGGATGTGTTTCAAAAATTGTTACCACTGGTTTGGTGGGGCGTGGCTTGGTGGGTGCGCTTTGCGCGTGTGTACATACTTTGTGCATACGCACCAAACGCACACTTTGCGCAGGCGCAGAGGCATTTTGACTCACCTCCTGCAATCCTGCACTCTCCCTGTTGCTTCAGCAGCTGCCGCGCAGCAATTGCTGTGCCGCGCAAAGCAGCTGCGCTTCAAAGGTAGGACGTAAAGGTTAAGTATGGGAGCCCGGCTGGGCGGCCGGGCCCAACACAGAGCATCGGAGAGAACCGGTTCGGTCTCCGCTGCTCATCGCCGCTACCAGCTCAGCAGAACCAGGCCCAACTGGTACCTTCCAACTCTGTTAATCTGTTAAATTGTTAATCTGTGTACCCCCAAGCAACAGTGATGTCACTGGCTAAGTCTTTCAACCCAGAAGGGCCTTGGCGCTTCTGATATAAGTGCTAATATGTTATTCAGTTATCAAAGTTTCTGAATATTTCTGAACAACATCGCATATGACCAGGTTCCTTGCTGAAGGGCTATAACAAGACATCTTGAGCACCATCCTCACCAGACAAGCAGAGAACGATGTATTATACTTTCTTCAAAGAGCGAAAATAATATATAACTCTCTCTATCTATATCTGTACAGGTAGCTCTTCTCCACACCCCTCCCACCCCTCCAGCAACCATTCCCAGATGAGAGCCAACACTTAATGTCCGCTATTTTCTTTTAAGCAGCACTTTTGCTGGTCAAAACAATGAAAGTGATTCAAGTTCTTTGCTAAATATTTGGTTTTTTTCTGTCTGATAATGAAGCACACGCAGTATTCTGCATTTGGCTTCAGTGAAGTCTCTCTCTCTCATTTTCTTTCTTTTTCTTTTTGAGCGATGAAAGGCTTGCAGCTCTGTTTAAAGCTGTTTATCCCGACTAAGATTTTCCCTCTATATTGTAGTAATATTTTATTCACGGCAATCACTGCTACCTTGGGAGGAAAAAAATAGTCCTTTCTGATGCATTCATCTGAATTTAGCAACCAATATTTAAAACCGAAAGACCAAACAAAGTAGAAACGAACTCATTTGCATCCAAATGGCAACAGAGGAATGTAATTTGAAATCTTATTAACAGAGTCATTCCTAATCTAGCAGTAGCGTAGGTCCCACCGAAAAGACATGCAAATAATTTAGAATGTGCAGAACCGCAGTCATAAACTAAAAGAGTATTGTGGTCTATTAAGTAGAACATTTGTTAAAATCAGCAAAAAAATAAAATTAAAAAAAACCCGATTCTTTACTCATGGTTAACCTTTGGCAGGAGCACAAAATGTGTGTCATCTTTTTCTTAAGAAAAGTCTAGTTTTCTGGAGCACAAATGGATGGGGGTTTAAAATGGGCCAAATATGGTTTTCTTGGAGTAGGGCTGCTGTTTGGTTAAAGGGATGAATTAGTGCATTAAGACACTTTTTGACTTCTTTCCACTCCTGACCTAGGATTGAAGTTAGGTCGAAAAGAAAGGCCAAGCAGCAAGATGAAAGATCCAGGGTGTTAACCAACATGCCAGCTAAATATTACACAGCAAGGTTAATAGCATGTTTCCCTCTAAAATGTAGTAATTTAATAGTAGGTTTCTCTCTAAAAATGCAATATCCCGACAAACAGGTAGTCCTTGACTTACGTCCCAAATTTTCCATTGCTAAATGCTAAGCAAGATCATTGGTAAATTAATTTTTGTCTCATTTTACGACCTGTTTTTTTGCCACAGTTGTTAAGAGAGTCCCTGGTAGTAACACAGTTGTTGGGCTTATCCCACATGGGATGGTGGTGGTGATGGGGTGGAAAGGAAGCGTGTCAAAATGAAGGAAGCTGAATGTTCTTGTGCCCAAATTAAGCACCTCCTTATCACGATTTTCACTGGAACAGCCTTTGGTGAGCTTTGGCTGGGAAACTGAATTGCCGAACGAAGGGAAATTCTGTATTTTGCGGCTCTGGGCTGAAGATATCTCCTCCGCTCAGCAATTCTACTAAAGCCCTGCAGGAATCCCAAATATGCATTTCAAGAAATTCAGTTCGGCTCTCCCATTATTCTAAACAATGGAATGCAACAGCGAGCAATAAAATGGACAGAGGGTATCTCAGCAATTAGTCATTTATTAAGACCAAGGCAAATAAAACCCCAATGCTGCTTTAACAGGGCTATGAGTGGATATATCACTTCGTATATGTTTATGGGCTTCATAACATATATTTAAGCGTTGTAGCTCGCTGTATTTCAGAGGCTGTGTATAGAATTTTTTTTTAAAAAAAGGTTTTGTCACTATTTAGATGAAACCCATCATGATCTTTATCTTCCTCCTAGAGCAGCCCAATTCTCTGTATCGTATATTCCTTCCTTAAAGACATTTATGGTTTCCTTGTGTAAGCTTTCACTTTCTCTCTGATGCTTGGGCCCATAACTCCCTTCATTCTCAAAGAATAATAGAATAGAATATAGAACAGAATATATAGAACAGAATATAGAATAGAATAGAACAGAACAGTATAGAACAGAACAGAACAGTATAGAATAGAACAGAACAGAATAACAGAGTTAAAGGGACCTTTGAGGTCTTCTAGTCCAACCCCCTGCTTAGGCAGGAAATGGGTGGCTCATAGCTGGTCAACAGCCAAACCAAGATTATATTTATGGCTAAGACTTGGAAAAGCTCCATCCCATTTATAACGGATAACAGATAATCAGAGTTGGAAGGGGCCTTGCAGGTCATCTAGTCCAACCCCCTGCCCAAGCAGGAGGCCCTACACGCTTTATAGTCTTTTATCTGACAGAATAGAATTGTTGCTGAGACTTTGAATTCAGGACTGCACAAGGCTGCACAAAACCACAACCTTGTGGTTCCTCGACAGAATGACACTGCTGGACACCCCACATGCCTCTACAACACCCTAATGTGACCCAGAATTGATCTAGCAACCTTCTCATCTGCAAAGGTCTGGCTGAATCTGACAGGCACCAAGATTGGGCATCTTTTCTACTGGAGTTACTTCTTTCGTCATCGAAGGCCCTTGCTCAGAGATGAGATCAAGACCAACTTTGGGTAGCCTTGTAGGAACCTATCTTGGCTTAGGAACCTAAAAGCAAGCCAGGAAGATAAGTGAAAAGACAAACACAAATTATATGCCAGTTCAAGGGTCAGATATAGATAGATATTTACAGGGGATGAATGCTCCTTTACTAACACAGGAACAAAGGGAAGGACTGAACCAATTAATAACATCTGAGGAAATTATCTTAGCAATTAAGCAGTTAAAAGTTGGTAAGGCTCCAGGGACAGATGGCTTGACAGCTATCTACTATAAGACTTTGCAGCTCGAAATGGTAGAACCTTTGAAGGAGGTATTTAGAATAATTCAGACGGGAGGAGAGACGCCTCCATCATGGAGGACAGCTTTCATAACATTGATTCCAAAGGAAGATCAAGACCTTAGTCAACCGAAGAATTATGCACCAATATCTCTGCTGAATACAGATTGTAAGATATTTGCAAAGATATTAGCGAATAGATTAATGCAGGTTATGCAACAGATAATTCACAATGACCAGTCAGGATTTATAATGGGAAGGCAAATGAAAAACAATGTAAGACAGAAAACTAATTTATTGGAATACTTGGAAAGAAATAACCAAGTCCCAGCAGCGCTGATTTTTTTGGATGCAGAGAAAGCATTTGATCAACTGAGCTGGCAGTTTTTGTTTAAAGTGATGGAAAAGATGGAATTTGGGGATTTTTTTCTACAACCTATCAGAGCAATATATCAGAAGCAAACAGCTCAAATTATTGTTAATGGTAGTTTAACAGAAGCGTGTAAAATAGAAAAAGGAACACGACAGGGATGTCCCCTGTCACCATTATTGTTTATTCTAACATTGGAAATATTATTGATTAAAGTACGGGAATCGAATAAAGGGGATTAAAATAAGATATCACGATTATAGACTAAGAGCATTTGCAGACGACTTGGTTATTACTTTAAGTCAACCGAATCAATCAATGATAGAACTAATGGAGATAATTACACAGTATGGACAAGTGTCTGGATTTAAGACAAATAAGCATAAAACGAAAAATAACAAAAAACATGACTATTAAGGAGGTCTTAGATTTGAAACAGTTAAGAAGGTTAAATATTTAGGAGTATATATTACAGCTTCAAATACGAAATTATATAAAAATAATTATGAACCACTATGGCAAAAAATACAAAAAGAAATGGAAAGTTGGAAAAAGCTACAGTTATCTTTGCTGGGAAGAATTGCAGCAGTCAAAATAAATGTTTTGCCAAGGTTTCTTTTTTTGTTTCAAATGATACCAATACTCAAGAAAGACACAAATTTGAATGAGTGGCAGAAAGGTATTAATAAATTTATCTGAGCAGGGAAAAGACCAAGGGGTAAGCTTAAGATAATGCAAGATGTACGGGAAAGAGGTGGTCTTAAAATGCCTAACTTGAGATTATACTATGATGCAGCTGTGTTATCAACAATTAGTGATTGGTTTAACATGACAGAAGAAAGAATATTGAATATGGAGGGACATGATTTATTATATGGATGGCATGCGTATTTATTGTATGATAAAAAGGTGGACAATGTTTTTAAGACTCATATACTAAGGAATGCTCTGTTGCGTGTCTGGAAAAAATATCAATATAAATTAAATTATAAAATACCAATATGGGCAATACCCAGACATGCGATAGAAAATATAAATGTGGAACAGAAGCAAGATGTAACTACCTATAAAGAACTTTTAGTAATGGAAGGGATATACTGCGATTAATAAGTCGATTAACTTATTAAAAGAGGAACAGATAGTTCAGACATGGTTCCAGTATGGACAATTACAAGCGAGGTGGAAAGAAGATCAGAAAATTGGTATCATGAGAACTGATGAAAACTTAGTAAAGCAAATTAAGGATCAAGGTCAATCACTTATTAAAAGGTTATATAATGCATTGATTGAAATTGACTCAGAAACGGAATTAGTTAAAGACTGTATTATAAAATGGGCACAGAATATCCAGGAGCCAATAACAATGGATATGTGGGAAAAAATTTGGGTGAGAAATGTGAAATTTACTCAAGCACAAAACTTAAGAGAGAATTTTTATAAAATGGTTCATAAATGGCACTTAGATCCTAAAAAACTAGCATGTATGTACCCGAATCAAAAACCTAAATGCTGGAGATGCGGTAGTGATGACGCAACATATTTTCATATGTGGTGGACATGTAAAAAAGTCAAGGCTTTTTGGATAAAAATATGGTGGACTACTCAGAAGATTTTTAAGAAAAAGACAAGTTTTAAGCCGCAGCTGTTTTTGTTGGGTATTATTACAGATTGTACTGTTTTAGAAATTAAATTGACGTTACACTTAATAACAGCAGCAAGATTAGTGGCGCAATACTGGAAGAAAGAAGATGTACCTACTATAGAAGATTGGATATTAAAAGTATGGAACTTAGCAGAAATGGCAAAGATATCAGCTTATCTGAAACAACAATCACAAGGAAGATATATTTGGGACTGGAGAAAATGGATTGATTATATTCAAAATAGATATCAGACTAAAAAGTTTCAAATAGCTTATGAATGAAGATTAGAAGCTAAGAAGATATGTTAAGAAGATATGTTATTATTATTATTTTAGTCTGTATTAAGGGAGTTAAAGTGCAGAAGGGGGTATAAGTGTTCATAGTTGGTTAGCATATGTTAGAATAAGATTGTTAGATACAATACCCTGTATTTTACTCTGGGAAGCCGGGGGAGGGGGGGGAGGTGAGGGAGGGGTGGGTGGGGAGGGGGGTTTCAATGTTTGTAAAACTTTTCAATTAAAAAGAAAAGACAAACAAATCAGCCAGCCTCAAGTATTCATATTAACTTGTATCTAAGAGATGCTCCTTTTGCTATTCCAGTGAACAGGAATCTGATTCAGCTCTGAAATATTACTGAATCCAAATAAAGATTCAACTGTATTCAAGTGGTAGCTGTGGTTTATTCCTGTAATAAGTGGGCAGAAAACCTGATGAACTTCCGATGTCTGGACCACAATTCCCTTAATGGGTTATATGGAATGGTTCAAATATCTAGAGGTCACCCTGAGGCCTATTTCTGCTCATAGTTTTGAGATTTTGGGTGCTGATAATATCTGCAGCATGGTGAAGCACATGCTAGAGGACTGAAAGTTATTTAGAAAGTAAATAGAAAGTACTTTTCCTGAAAACCCATTAAACTCACATGAACCGAGTATCAGTAATCAGAAGTGATATTCCCTGGCAATCCCTAATGAAAAGCCAATCGTTGCTTTAAAAATGTTGATGGCACCCAGATGTTGAGAGCACACTGCAGGCAAAACAACAGGAACATCTGGATCATAACTGAATCGACATCAATCAATGGAACAATGCCGAATTCTCAAACTTAAACGGAACGTACAGCACATTTCAGTTTCATAAATCCAACCTTGTAGTTAACGCCAGCAAAATCTGGCCACGTTCGTTTCATTTAGAAATTAAAAAAAAAAATAGTTGTCCTTAATCCTCATCCAATTTTTAAAAGTTTAGCTGCATCTTTTTGAACTGGGTGTGGACTGGAAGGGTAAAAATATATACATACATATATATATAATAATAATTTCCAAAAGCGGTTCTGTGCCACTTAAGGCAGCCGGGACAGAAAGCGTATTACTCAAGTTCTCTCATGTTTTTGCCTGCTGATTGAGATCACTTCCAGTCTTTTACATGAAATGACCATGTTTCTGCATATTCTCCCTCTTCCCTTAAAGCAGTGGCCCCCAACTTTCGGGGCACCAGGGACCGATTCTGTGGAGAAAGGTTCTTCTGTGAATTGATGGGGGGGGCATGGTTTTGCATGCTGCCTGAATCCCACGCTGCAAATGGGGCTTCGCTTGTTTGCGTGGCCAGGTTTCTGGTGCACCAGAGACCATTGGGGGTTCGTGATGTGCCAGAAACTGCTGGTCCACTGCCTGGGAGTTGGGGACCCCCACCTTAAAGAACCACCCCCTGTCAGGGTTCCAAGTAACAACCCCAAAGCAATCAAAACTCTGAGGCCTACAGATTCCTCAAATAATTTTATTTGGGATGTCATATTGGCATAGCTGGTGAACACCCGATTCTGAAGGACCCAGGGTTTTCCCCACCCAAATCAAAACCCTAAGTTCTTGCCCCCAGGTTACATATCCATCACATGGTCCAATCAGCTGGTAGTCCCAATTCCAGCTGGCTTTGGTCCACGCCTTTCTAACACCTGGTCCTTGGCTCCCATGGGGAAAAATGCTATTTTGGCTACACATCCCCCAGCTATCTCTGCCTGGGCACTTACATCTCGTAGGACCTCTCATGGACTATGAATGTTAACATGCTTGTGAAGAAGGCACAGAAGAGGCTGTACTTCCTGAGAATGCTCAGGAAGATAAATCTATCTCAGCATCTACTTCTGTCCTACTACCGCAGCACCATTGATAGTGTCCTGACATATGGCATTCATATGGTTTTTAAATTATCTTAAATTATTGTAAATTTTAGATTTGTAATTTTTTGGGCTTGTGAATTGGTTTAACTCTTTTTAAATTATTTATTGTCGTTGTTTTTAGTTGTGAGCCGCCCCGAGTCTTCAGAGATGGGGCGGCATACAAGTCCAAATAATAAATAAATAAATAATAAATTCTTGTATAGTATGGGAGCAGCTCTGTAGCGGACAAAAAGGCTCTACAGAGAATCATTCAAACTGCCCAGAATATCATTGGGCTCCAACTACCAGCCCTGGATGACATCTTTGCATCTCGCTGTTTAAGGAAGTTGCACAACATTCTCAGAGACTCTTCCCATCCTGCTAACAATCTTTGTGAACTGTTGCCTTCTGGCAGAAGATACAGAACAATTAAAACTCGGACCACACATTTTCTGAATAGTTTTTATCCCAGAGCTATAATTGCACTTAGCAATGAACTTAAGGAGCATCATCAGTGAGCTGTTGGACAGTATTACTTGATCTGTTGTGTGGATGCTGTGAGTTTTTAGGGGGGTGGGGAATTTTGGCGGGTGGAGGGTGAGTTTGAAGATTGGTGTGTGTGTGTGTGTGTGTGTGCGTTTGAGTCTGGTCTGGGTGTTGTGTGAATTTTGTTGGATGTGTATACTGTGTATATACGTACAATGACAATAAAGTATATTTATTTATTTTATTTATTATTTTACCTCCCCACTCATGTTCCCACAGCTCCACCCTGGCCTTGCTGTGGCAACCCTGAAGAGGGTCCCAAAATGGCTTCAGGGCTGACACCCCCATTGCAAGGGCCCTACTGGATAGCTACCTCAATTCTGACCACGACTTTTAAGACAGCCATGAACGCTGCTTCAAGCCTGCCGGAACCCGGCACAAGGTTTAATTAGAGCATGACGTGCTGTGAAGCTAGCCACAGGTTTTGGGGTGTACTGCAGCCCAAGGAAGGTACTTTTGAAGCCTTCCTGGAAGAGTCAACAGCAAGTTGCATGACATAAGGGATTGAAGAGCATGGAAAAAGACGAACGAGCAAAAGAAAGAAAGAAAAAAAAGAAGAGTGAATGTCTACGGAGATTCTGAGTCATCCAGGTCATGATTTTGTCCCAAAGAGGCTTTTCTTTCAAGAGGCCACTGGACTTTCTGGTTTTTCTTTTGAAGACGTCTTGCTTCCCATCCAAGAAGCTGAAGAAGAAAAGCCCAAGAAGCTTCTTGCATGAGAAGCAAAACATCTTCAAAGAAAAACCGGAAAGTCCAGTTGCCTCTTGAAAAAACACCTTTGGGACACGGAGTGAGTATTTTATTGTCTCTTTCAGCATGTTTACACTAGGCTAGCACACATAAAGGAGAAGCCCTGATGTGGTGGGTTGGGTTCCACCTTAGTTGTAGTTGCAATTGGGTTCTCGAACCCGAAAGGGAGGAGAAAGCTGGTTGCACACATCAGGCTCCTCGTGAAAAAAATTGACCTCCTCTCCCATGGCCAGGTCTTCACCCTACCAGCCAAGGAAGGTACTTAACTCTTACATACAGGACAAGCAAACTGGCATGGCTCAGAGTACCAAATTTGGATGCTCCCCACAGCCAGAGAAGAGCAGCTGTCCTTTTCAAAAAAAATATAGTGCAAAGCCAGTAATCAAATAAAAACCACGATAAATGAATCATAATCATTACTGAGCAATGTACAACCTTCCTTCCCTTTCTTGCGTTAAGGAGAAATAACCATGTGCCTATGGGAAATACATCCCTGGGACTGTTAAGCACGGAGCAGGATTCGTGTTGGTTGTACTCCAGTGTGTTGAAAAAGGACAGTATTAGTCAAAAACAACAACAATCATCACTGAATGAAGAGCCATGTGGTAATTATCATTGGCTTTGCCTTAAACCACAGTTAGAATGAACCTGGAAAACCATCTCCTGCCACCTAGTCTTTATTTGTGAATAGCCCTATGGAATCATTTAGTATATTTGAGGAAGGTGAACAGATAAGTATCCTTGATGTCTTTTATTATTATTTATTATATTCATTGGCCGCCCATCTTACCACAGGGCAACTCTGGGTGGGTTAACTTTATGAATTAATAATCTCACTAGCAAAAGTCACCATTGAATTAAGACTTGTGTTAGCAAAGCACTTAACGCTAAATATACGATCCTTTTAATATTCTCTCTACGTAAACTGGAGTAGAAAACAGCAACAGATGCATGTAACATACATTTGTAAATTTCCTTGAGTATGAAGTCCTCATATATGCCATGGCTTCTTTCTTTCTTTCTTTCTTTCTTTCTTTCTTTCTTTCTTTCTTTCTTTCTTTCTTTCTTTCTTTCTTTCTTTCTTTCCTTCCTTCCTTCCTTCCATCCATCCATCCATCCATCCATCTTCCTATCTATCTATCTATCTATCTATCTATCTATCTATCTATCTAATCAATATATAGATATCTATAAAAGCAAAATACCCCTCACGCATCATCACAAAATTTCCAGAACTGTAAAGCCTACAAACTTGAAATTTGGCACGTATGTTCCTCTTGGCTTCTAGGTGCTCACTTGTAAAACACAAGCAGAGGAGAGGAGTTGCAGTTTTAGTTTCACAGCGCCAAGCAGCTTTAGTACAGAACAATTGAGCTAAGCCATGGCCAGGCTCCTTGCTGTCTCCTTCTTGCTCACACAGCAAATACTGTTTCACTTTCCAAACAGCCCTCAACTCTCTCACTAGGTTGCTAGCCAGATGAATACCAATGGATGCTGGTAGGCAGAGGCAGAAGTTTTTCCCCCTTATTTTCCTTCCCCAAAATTGGAGATTTTACAGTATCTTTCCCCTGCCACGCCCACCAAGCATGTGTATGTATGTATGTGTCTGTGTGTGTGTATGTGTGTGTATATATATATATTTGGATTTTTTGGCTTTGCTGGCACAAGCACAAAGCCGAAGACACCAGCCTGAAGATGGCGAGTGGGATCTCGTCGAAACGTCGCCAAGGTATTCTCAATCTTACATGGGATAAGACCCGAATACACCAAGACACACACATATATATATATATATATACACACACACACACACACACACATACACACACACGTGTACATATGTACATATCATACATATATGATATAGAGATAGATAGATAGATAGATAGATAGATAGATAGATAGATAGATAGATAGATAGATATAGATACACACACCACACACATACATTGGGGGGGAGATAAAGTGAAACCTGCAAAAAGATGACTTCTTGTGCCAGCATCCTATAGGATGCAAGAGCTCATTTTGAAATTGGAGGAACATGCTCTCTCGGTTGGCAGTCATTCGCGGAGCTTCTGCTGCAGCGAACATCTTCTTTTAAGGTAATTTGGGAAAATATGCTATTTTTAACGGATGCTTTTATCCACACATCTAAGCTGTCCTTATTCTAAAGCCGATTGGATGGCTTTAACTTTTATTTTGAAGCTTGTCTGAAAAACTGCCAACCCTTGTCATTCGGTGTTTTGGTTTTCTGAACTTTTGATTTAAGATCAAATCAACCTGCAAGAACAGCTTGTCAAAAGTCTGAGGGGCCATATTTCCCCAAGAGAATATAGATTTGGATAAAAAGGAAGGCAAGAACAGCCTTGCATGTTTTCTTTTCAAATTAGCACATCAGTAGTATCTGATTAGGTCTAGATTATTTCTCTGTTAGATGATGAGCCTGGGACTTTTCAACTAGCAGATCCAAACCTTATCTTGGTGAGGTCTCTGATTTTTTTTTCTCTACTCAAAAAAAAACAACAAGCTAATAAAGTCATAGGGCAAAGGGAAAAAATACAGAGGGAGAGGTAGAAGGAAGAGTAACACAGGAGGGGCAAAAAAGGTGGGGGAATCCTGTTCATCCTCCAAAATCTGCTGGAAGGAAATCAAGATTTTAAAACATAATGAGAAACAGAGAAAATGCTATTTGAACATCTTCACTCTTTCCGCCGAAATGAGAAAAGAGGGGCTGCCAAATCTTTCTGCAAAACAGAGAAATCAGCCCTTCCTGGCCTTCTGCTCAGGGCACCCATCCTGAGGAGGGCCGTTTTGATAGAACAACATCACCAGACGCTGCGGAGGCCAAACGAGAATTCACTCGCGGGGTTGTGGCATTGCGAGGCTGTGATTTTTATTAATTGCTCCTTTCTCCCCTCAATAAAATTGTCCCTCATTGTCCTTTGAATGGACACCATTTCTATTCTTCAGGTATCTGTTTCAGCATCCATAAAGAAACCTTTCCACGTGTAACAGTGTTTCTTCTTCTAGCAGCTCTGTGCACACACGCACCGGGAACAGGCTCCCCTTGTTCCTCTGCCTCACTGTTGCCAGATTCCAGAGGCTCTGGAGACAGCACCCCACTCCCAGATGCACCTGGCCCCATCTCTGCATCAGACGCAGGAACCTTGTCTGAGTCCTCTCCAGACTCCAGGACTGGTCCCCGTTCTTCCCCACTGTCCGATTCCGCTGCCGTCTGCACAGGCTGCCGGCGAATCACAACACTGTCATTGGACGTTGGCGATCATGTTGCCGATCCTATTTTCATCAACAGCTACATGAAAAAACGGAATCACTGCCAGAGGCGGTCGACAGTAATTTCTACTATCTGGTGAGAATTATCTTGAGATCTTTCAGGAACTGCGGTGGTTCCTCTGACTTCCATACAGCAAAGTTAGAGGGCAGTTAGGCAATTTAAAACAATATGGCAATATGTTTGCCAAAATAACAAAACAAATTTCAAACAAGGCTTGATATTTAGTTTGGAGGTTCTGGCATGTGTGGTATACATCATATGACGATAAAATAACAGCAACGTGGTCCAATAATTCAATCCTCGGGTTGCGTTTAATTACTTTAGTTTTAAATTCCTTATTTTTCAGCCACATATTTTTAGAGAGAAAAGATAACCTCATTTTATAACTGACTGAAGCTTTCTGTGTGCATTTGTTTTGAGAAAGCTCGACTGTTATGTGGTTGGAAGAATCCTCCTTCCTTATTAGATTTGTATGCTAAACAGCAAATTGAGATGAATTACGAAAGGATAAATCCTAAGGATTTTGATTTGCAGACACTTGTTTTGTAAGGATAGATTCTTACTGGGGGGGGGAAGCCCCCTCCATTTTGCACACAAATCATAACCTTACCTCGTAATCCTAAAAGGGAAACAAATGCTCTCGAGAAATTTATTTCCGTGTGAGAATACATTTGGGATAGTCCCCTCCTTTGTTTTTCTTCTCTTAATTTAATGTGATGAAATCTCTTCTTTATAGCTTATGGGTACAAACCCTAGAGTTGTTTTTCCAAATCTGCCCTTTTATACTAAGCAAGTTTTTTGGGGGGTGGACTTAGATACATTGTACCTTCATGTATGTATATATGTATGTATGTATGTGTGTGTGTGTGTATGTGTGTATGTGTGTGTGCAGGTATGCATGCATGTATATAAATATATATTCACATACACAGAGACATATATTATATATATTTCATATACACACACATATATATACTGTATATACATACATACTGTGTATTTTTGTGTGTATGCACATGTATATATCTGTCGATAAATAGAGACAGACAGACATCTGTCTTAGATGATCGAGAGAGATGATATAGATAGATGATTGATAGATATACAGACAGATAGACAAGACAGACAGATGATAGAGATAAATAGACTGACAATAGATATGATAGAGAGATATGATAGATATGTATATATACACACACATATTTCCTCAATGAATACTTAAATCTAGATAATTAAATCTAGATAATTCAAGGTAGCTCATTTATGTACCTATCTAAATCTGAACCTTTGGGATACTGAGCACTGTGCATTAAAATGCAGGCTTTGCCAATGCAGGGCTAGAGTGGTCTCTTCACATTGCTTCCTCCCTTAGGGACTCACCTGCTCAGAGGGAAGGAGAGCTAACACAGCTACTTGGGCTTCTCTCAACTCGTGGCTCTGAATTTTACGAATGTTCAAGTTGGGTTTCGGGAGCCTTTCAGTTTAGAAGCTCTTTCATGGGTCCAGAGTTCTAAGACTGGAAAGCCAATCGTGGCACAGATCCTAGCCCAAATCCCACTGGAGGTTTGTTGTGAGAAATTTTCTGGGTAAGGGCTTGGTTTCACTTGGAGAGGAAGATGAAATCCTTCGGGAAAGACCTGGAAAATTTCACTCACACTGAAGTTCTCCACCAAGAACTCTTTAAACTGTATGTCCTGTGAGATCCGCAACTCTTACTGGATGGGTTTTTTTTTTTGTGAGAAATTTTCTGGGAAAGGGCTTGGTTTCACTTGGGCAGGAAGATGAAGTCCTTCAAGAGAGATTTGGAATTTCATAGCCACTGAAGGTCTCCACCAAGAACTCTTTAGCCTGTATGTCCTGTGAGATCACAACTCATACTGGTTGTTTCCAACTCCCAAGTGGACATCTCAGTATTTCCGATGGAGGCTTGGGTCTTTTCTTTTTTAGCAACCAGTGTGTGTGCTTGGAAAAAGTAACAAGAATTGCAGAAAAGCTTCAAAGGAAGAATCACTCCAGAGCCAAATGTTCCTCAAGATTAGACATGGAAGAGCTATGTAGGAAATACAGGCCAACAGTCCATAACTATAAGCTAACTTGCCTCGTGGTGTAACCGAACAATCTGGAACTGAACACACAGAAAACCGTAGACTTTAGTGGTAGACTTTAGAAGAAACTCCCATACTACCACCTCTGACAATACTAGACAACACAGTATCAACAGCAGAGACCTTCAAATTTCTAGGTGCTATCATATCACAAGCCCTAAAATGGACACCTAATATCAAAAAAGTCATCAAAAAAGCACAACTAAGAATGTTCTTTCTGCGCCAACTCAGAAAGCTCAAACTGCCCAAGGAGCTGCTGACACAGTTCTACAAGAGGAATTATTGAGTCTGTCATCTGCACCTCTATAACTGTCTGGTTTGGCTCTGCAACCCAACAAGACAGACACAGACTTCAGAGAGTAATTAGGACTGCAGAAAAAACAATTACTACCAACCTGCCTTCCATTGAGGACCTGTATAATGAGTCAAAAAGAGGGCTGTGAAAATATTTACAGACCCCTCACATCCCGGACATAAACTGTTTCAACCCCTACCCTCAAAACGGCGCTATAGAGCACTGCACACCAGAACAACTAGACACAAGGACCTTTTTTTTCCTGAATCCCATCACTTTGCTAAACAAATAATTCCCTCAACACTATCCAACGATGTACAAAGTCTGCACTACTATTACTATTAATCTTCTCATCACTCCTTATCACCCATCCCCTCCCACTTGTGACTGTATGACTGTAACTTTGTCACTTGTATCCTTAGGATTTATACTGTTTCCTAGTATGATTTGATTGCTTATTATACCCTATGACTATTATTAAGTGTTGTACCTGATGATTCTTGACTCTTGACAAATGTATCTTTTATGTACACCGAGAGCATTTGCACCAAGGCAAATTCCTTGTGTGTCCAATCACACTTGGCCAATTCTTGGTCAATTCTATTCTATTCTAAGCTTCTTTAGATAAGGAACACCTTTCATGACGTTCAATGTATCTCCTTTTTTCAAGGTACGTCCACAAAGCAACTATTGTGGGTCAGAAAGGAGCATGAGGAAAAAAAAAACCCAGGACATACAGGTTAAAGACTCCTTGGTGAAGAACTTCAGTGACAATAAAATTTTCCAAATCTCTCCTGAAGGACTTAATCTTCCTCCCCAAGTGGAACCAAGCCCTTATGCAGAAAATTTCTCACAACGCTTTTTCCTTTACTGGCGTCACACGGAGGCATTTTTCCACATTTGTCTCCAAGAGAAAAAAAAAATATTTTCAATCTCCAGGAGCTTCTATCTAGGTTCTGGATTCTGCTTCAAAGGGTCTAGCATGGATAAATTTAAAATCTTTCTGGAGGAGCCACGGATGGAAAACAGACACTATGTGCGGCCAGCCCAGGGTTTTCTATTTTTTTTTCCAAGGGGTGGGGTGTTCCTTGGGAATATGGTTCTTTGGGGTCAAGACTATTTTAGGGCTTATATACCTTTCAAGATGATGGGGGAAAATGTGACACTGGCTTTCATCAACTGGTCTGCCAGGTTTTGGGTGGCTCCAAAAAGGATGTGGGGACTGCCCCACCCCATTCTATCACACACAGAGGAATGAAAATAATTTCGGGTAGCTGTTCTTTCGATCTAAAAGACAGAGTTTCTTTAGGTCAGAATAAAGACAGGTTAGAAGAACAAGCTTGGTTAGCTCTCAGCCATGAAGTCCCTAAATGACAAATAAGCTTAACATAAGGGGACAACTTGCATTGACCAGAAAAAGAGAGATTCTCAGAACTCATCATCTATATAATGATGGCTGCAACTTTACCTTCGGTGCTTTTCTTTCTTTAGCTGCTAGCGATTTGATTCGGTAAAATGAAGACCCAGATTGTTGGGGGCAATAGGCTGACTCTGCAAACTGCTTAGAGAGGCCTGTAAAGCACTGTAAAGTGGCATATAAGTCTAAGTGCTATTGCGAATGAAGGAATGAAGGAAGGAAGGAAGGAAGGAAGGAAGGAAGGAAGGAAGGAAGGAAGGAAGGCGTAGTGGCACAGTGGTTAAAATATAGTATTGCAGGCTGACTCTGCCCATAACCAGCAGTTTGATCATGACCGCCTCAAGGTTGATTCAACCTTCGTCCTTCTGAGGTGGGTAAAATGAGGACCCAGATTGTTGGGGGCAATAGGCTGACTCTGCAAACTGTATAGAGAGGGCTGTAAAGCAGCATATAAGTCTAACTGCTATTGCAAAGGAAGGAAGGAAGGAAGGAAGGAAGGAAGGAAGGAAGGAAGGAAGGAAGGAAGGAAGGAAGGAAGGAAGGCAGGCAGGCAGGCAGGCGTACTGGCAGTGGTTAAAATATAGTATTGCAGGCTGACTCTGCCCATAAGCAGCAGTTTGATCTTGACTGGCTCAAGGTTGACTCAACCTTCCAACCTTCCGAGGTGGGTAAAATGAGGACCCAGATTGTTGGGGGCAATAGGTTGACTCTGTAAACCGCTTAGAGAGGGCTGTAAAAGCACTGTGAAGCAGCATGTAAGTCTAAGGGCTGTTGCTATTTCTCTTTACTGATCTGTGAACTGTAGACGTACAGCAGTTCTCAACGTCCAACTATTTGTTTTGTGACCATTCAATGTCACCAGGGCCCTGAAAAAGTGACTTGTGGCTGTTTTTCACCATTGTAGCATCCTCCATGGTCACGCGATCAAAATTTGGACACTTGGCGAAACTATTTATGACTGGGTCGTATGATAGTCTTTTGGAACCTTCTGACAAGCAAAAGCAAAGTCAACGGGGAAGCCAGATTGGCTTCACGGCCATCTTAGCAGCTGCAGGGATCCACTTAACATCTGCGGACACTTTGGGCTCAGTTTTGATCGTACGTTGAAGACTACCTGTATTGACACGGATCTGATTTGTGTTTTTAAAGGGAGGGACCTTCTCATGATGCCTCTCCTTCTTTCTTGGCTCTGGGTGGGTGTGGGAGATGCCCAGATGGTCACCACACCTATATTTCTGAAGGTCCAGCCTTCCTTGACTATGGCTTCCCTCAAAGACATGGTAGGAACTGTCAAGAGATCCTGTCTAGGCAGATTTGGGGCAAAAGTTGGGTGATCTTGGAGGGCAAGGGACACCAGCAACCTGGAATTTAGGAGAAGCTTCCTGAGGGCAATTGACCAGTGGCACAGCCAGAAATTGTGGGTGCTCCATCACTGGATATTTTTAAGAAAAGTTTAGACAGCCACTTATCTAAATCGATATAGGTTCTCTTGCTTGAGCAGGGGGCTGGACCTTCCAGCTTTATTCTATTCTAACCTAGGAATCTTTACAGCTATAAACATTATTTGTATAAAGGCTAAGCCAAACCCGAGTGTTTCTGAGGTTGGGGTAAATGTACCACCTGGGATCAGACTGCTTCCCAACTGCCCTTCTACTGAGGAACCTGAAGCTCTCCTTTCCTCCTGTGATGCTGGACCATGATTTTGGCCTCAAGTCTAAGGTAGCAGGAGTTATTGCCTATCTCTATCTTGCATCTTTGTAAAGGTTTCTGGGACATGCTCCCCATTTTCAACCACACATTAGGATACTTGTTGGTGTTACATAGAGCCTTGGTTCCTTAGCATATGTTAATATGATATTAACACAGTTGAGAAAGTCCAGAAATATTTCACAAGAAGAGTTCTACACTCCTCTACTCGTTGCAGAATACCTTATGCCACCAGACTTGAAATTCTAGACCTAGACAACCTAAAACCACGCCGCCTTCGGTCCAATCTAAGTATAGTATATCAAATCATACATTGCAATGTCCTTCCAGTCAATGAATACTTCAGCTTCAACCATAACAATACAAGAGCACACAATAGATACAAACTCAAGGTTAACCGCACCAAACTTGATTGCAGGAAATACGACTTCAGCAACCGAGTGGTCAGTGTCTGGAATACTCTACCTGACTCTGTGGTTTCTTCCCCAAACCCCAAAAACTTTAACCTTAGACTGTCTACTATTGACCTCACCCCTTTCTTAAGAGGTCTGTAGGGGGCATGCATAAGCGCACCAATGTGCCTACCATCCCTGTCCTATTGTTTCTTTTTATTTCTCTTATATGTATCCATTTCATGTATTCACAGCTATGTTTATACTTATACCTGTTATCTTATAATCACTTGACAAATAAATTAAATAAATAAAATATGCCAGATTACTCATGGGCTCCATTACATAACGTATTCCAGCCAATGGCTCTGACCCAAGAGGAAAAACCTGGCTGGGGAAAAAAAAAAGAATATTATGTCCAAAGATGCTTTTCTCAAGAGGCAACTGGACTTTCTGATTTTTCTTTGAAGATGTTTCGCTTGTCAATCCAAGAAGCTTCTTCAGCTCTGACTGGATGGTGGGGAATGGAAGGATTTATACTCCTTGCAGACAGCTGGTCATTTGCATCCTTTTAGAGCAGGGGTCTTCAAACTTGGCAAGTTTAATGACTTGTGGACTTCAACTTCCAGAATTCCTGAGCTAACATGACTGGAGGAGGAATTCTGGGAGTTGAAGTCCACCAATCTTAAAGCTGTCAAGTTTGAAGACCCTTGTTTTAGAAGGTCATTGAAGCATTGGAGGTTTATCTGTGTCCTCAAAGTCAGCTGAGTAGTGCTAATGGTTCCTGTATTTTGCAATTTTTTTCTCTGGAAATCCATTCCTACTCCCACACCATTCAAAGGGTGTTCATCCCAAATTGTATAGCTGAAAGTCTGTAGAGATTCTCAGTCATCCAAGTCATGGTTGTTCCCAAATGTGCTTTTTCAGGATCTTGTTTTTTATTTGAAGAAAAAGCACCTTTTCTTTTCCTGAAGAAGAAAAACCCTAGCCCTCTAAAAGGAGGCAACTGATCAACTGTCTGCAAGGGATATAAATCCTTCCATTCCCCCCACCCCCACCCCGTCAGAGCTGAAGAAGCTTCTTGGATGAGAAGGGAAACATCTTCAAAGAAAAACCAGAAAGTCCTGTTGCCTCTTGAAAAAGCACCTTTGCGACAACCATGACCTGGATGGCTGAGAATCTCCATAAAGACTATTCTGATTTTCACTAATGCCCTGCTCCGTCCCCACCTCCCTCAAGACAGCCTCTTGGTAGAGTATCTGAAACTGACAGCAATAACTCTACCAATAGCACTTAAGAGTTTTATACCGCTTCACTTATAGCAGTAATTAAACACAAACTGGTGACTGGATTATTGGATCAGGATGCTGTTGTTTTATCATGTGACGTGTACCAAACACGGCAGAGCCTCCAAACTAACCATCAACCCTTGCTTGAAACACTTTTGTTACTTGGGCAGATGTTAAATTAACCTAACGTTGCCATATTGCTTTAAGTCGAGTTTGTATGTGGGTCTGTTCTCGCGCATTGCTTGTGCAGCCCGGATCTGAATAGGCCACAGCGTGGTAGTGGGCAGTGGCCCATGGGTTGGGGGACTCTGACTTATAACACTCTCTAAGCGGTTTACAAAGTCAGCATATTACCCCCTGTTCTGACCCAAGCCTCGTTCAAATCAAATGAACACAAAGTATATATAAAAGCAAACCTTTTTAATGCGTCTCTGTGAATTCTGTTCATTCACAGCAAAGAGTCATTAAAACTAGTTGTCCCAGATAACAGCAAGCTCTTTCAAGGTTACGAAAGGCTGCCAAAAATACAAGATTAACTGCAGAGAAATATTCCAAACCAAAAATCTCCAAACACGAACCAGAACAGACAGGACTTCCACGAGAACTTGGGAGTTGAAAGAACTTCCTTGCTTCCTGCAAAGAAGCCAACCCCAAAGGCTGGCTTTTATCCCTTATGGGAGGAACCATCACCTTGCAGCCTTACTCCCCAGTCGCCCGTGCTGCTTCAGCTGCTCTTTCCTTCGAGCAGCCCTGAGCGCATGTGCACTGAGCACAGGCACCCCAGGGTCCTCTGCTTCACTGCCGCCAGACTCCACAAGCTCCGAAGGCAGCACCCCACTCTCCGATAGTCCTGGCCCCATCCCTGCATCACACGCAGGCCCCTCATCCGCACCTGCTGCCAGCGAATCACAACAACCCCCAACAATATGGGTCTTAATTAATTTCTTTTTCCACTTTAGGATGCAAGCAGGTTATTGTTATTTTATCTTCCGGTTACAAAGTTGTTGTTGTCTTCGTTGTCATCATCATCATCATCATCATCATCATCATCATCATCACTTTGGGAGGTTCAGTAGACTGGAGGGAGAGACAGACACAGACAACAGACAGATACAAAGACAGACCCCAAACCATCCTAAAACAAACAAAGAACTGGGTATGTCTAGTCTAATGAAAAGAAAGTCCAGGGGTGACCTGATAGCAGTGCTCCAATTTTTGAGGAGCTTCTGCAAAGACAAGGGGGTTCAAACTATTTTCCAAAGCACCGAAAGGCAAGACAAGAAACAATGGCTGGAAACTAACCAAGGAAGGAAGCAACGTAGAACTAAGGAGACATTTTCTATGTTCTATGTTCATTCAGGGAGTTTCTCTGGTTGAAAACAGCCCAGAACCTGAGGTCTCAGCTTGCCCTCGGAAGTCGTGGGAGCGTCATCCCTTGAGACTTTCAAGAAGAGATTGGACTCCCATGTGTCAGAAATGGTGTAGGCTCTCCCGCTTGGGTAGGGAGTTGGACCAGATGACCTACCAGTTGGCCCCTTCCAACTCTGAGTATCTGTTATCCCAGGTTCCAACAACCACATCATAGTTCTTCTTTTCCTTTTTTTGACCACACGTGGTTTTTCAACATACTTCTTCTTCCAGCCAGCATCGATAAGCCACCTTAGGAAATGATTTCTGCAACTGCACACCCAGAGAGCAATGTTTCCAACTGACGTAAGATATTGATTGCTTCGTAGAGAGAAAAAGACCGACCACGTAACTGAAAGCAGACTCTGGGAACCTGCAACAGCCAGGGCTATTATTTTATACTCAACGCAAACCTTTTGTTTGCGTTTAACAGACAAAGAAAGTCACTTCCCAATCACCGTTTGGGAATAAAGTTATAATAATTGCACTTGACTAGAAAATTGGGTGTTAGTTACACTCTTCATCACAAGATTTGCCAGAGGCGAATTCTCCACCATTCAAGCTAGGCAGCATTCCACCGTCTTTGTATAAACAAATATGTTCAAGGGCTGCGGATCCTACCAACGCTGGTAACCAGGGTCTGTGCAACATAATGCGCTTTTTGTCTTGGGGATTCCTTTCGGGCATCACAAACGTGACCTCATGTGGACAAATGTTATTTCTTAATGTGAATGCATTTCTTATGTTATCTCCTTGGTTCAGGATGACTTAAAACAATAATTTTAACGCTCGCTCCTCTTTGTTTCTGCTGCCTTCAGTGACAGCTGAAGTATTTTTTAACACCGGCGATTTGCTCTCTTAAACAGAAAGGGAAATTATTTCCCTAAATATTAGAGCTTGCTAGAAAAAGAAAGTTGAAACCTTAACTGGACAGTGTCAAATTTCTCAGTAAAGCCTGGGGTTGTTTTGTTTTGTGAACTAAAACTGCAACACAGTTTCAACTGGAAAACATACTACTGAAGTGCAATATGTATTAAATAGACCCGTGATGGCGAACCTATTTGTGCCGGCAAGCAAGCCCCAGGCAAACTTACCTAACTGCGCATGTGTGTGCCTCCCAGCTGATTTTTGGTCTGTTTGAGGCCTTTTTTCACTTCCCAGAGACTCGAGGGAAGCCTCTGCAGCCTTTGGAGGCTGAAAAACAGACCTGTTTTGGCACTTCCTGTTTCCGGAAATACCGGAAGTGATGAAACGGGCCCATTTTTCGGCCTCCAAAGGCTGCAGAGGCTTCCCTTGAGCTTCTGGGAGGCTGAAAAAGGCCTCAAACAGGCCAAAAATCAGCTGGGAGGTGCAGTGCAGATAAGGGTGCGGTGGGGAGGGGAATCGTGCGCGCATGTGCAGGGGGCATGGGGGGGTGCACGCATTGCTTTCTGGGTGCTGGCACATGAGCGTGTATGTGCGAGCGCATGCACAATTTTTGGCACAGGCGCCCAAAAAGGTTAGCCACCACTGAAACAGACCAAAACATGGCACTTTCCAAAGTTTGCCAAGTCAAAGGAGATATAAACACAGAACGGTTTCTTTCAGTCAACAAACAAATGAAACGTTTACTCAAGCAAGGACAAAGGAACCTACATTTGTTTTGCCAGCCTAATAACAACTTATCTGAGGACTAAAATAATCAGGAACAGCAACAAAGAATTATTTAAATACATCAGAAGCAGGCACCAGTGAAGGCAGGGGACTGATCACAGTTAAAGGAGTAGGAAAACTTCAAGAAAGTTGAATAATTTATTTGCATCTGTTTTCAGAAGCAGTAAACAAATCCCTATCCTTGACTAGAGATAAATAGAATAATAATGATAATTAAAAAAAAACCAGATGCAAGCAACAACTGATAAAAGAATATTAAAAGATGCATCAGTAGGTAACTTGGCAAAATATCTGTTGTTTTTTTTAAGGAAAGCTCAAAGGTGAAACAGTTGACATATCTATATATCTATACCTAAACTCTGTCTGTCTGTCTGTCTGTCTGTCTGTCTGTCTGTCTATCTATCTATCTATCTATCTATCTATCTATCTATCTATCTATCTATCTACACACACACACACACACACACACACACACAACTCCTTTCTGTGAGATGAGGAGAAATGCAGGAAAGTACAAATCCATTTGGCTTACATTTATTCCATGTTAGGTTGGTGGTAAGTACGATAACATATTAAATGGTAAAGGTAAAGATTCCCCTCACACATACGTCCTAGTCATTTCCGGCTTTAAGGGGCGCTGCTCATCTCTGTTACAAAGCTGAAGAGCCAGCGCTGTCCGAAGACATCTCCGTGGTCATGTGGCCAGCATGACCAAATGCCAAAGGTGCACGGAACACTGTTACCTTCCCACCAAAGTGGTCCCTATTTTTCTACTTGCATTTTTACATGCTTTCAAATTGCTAGGTTGGCAGAAGCTGGAACAAGTAACGGGAGCTCACTCTGTTATGTGGTGCTAGGGATTCAAACCGCCAAACTACCGACCTTTCTGATCGACAAGCTCAGCGTCTTAGCCACTGAGCCACCACGTCCCTATTACTAAACGATAAGGCCCGTGAAACAAACACTATTCTGAAGGACCATTTAGGTGGCCCTGGGAAACTGGTTCACGGGGGCCTCACAAGCTGCCTTCTTGGTGGGAAGTAAACCTGATCAGTTAAGACAGAATCCCAAGAGTTATTTCAATCTTTTGGGTAGGACATTGTCTCACGTTGATTCTACTGGGCCTGTAGCTTCAACCAACAAGAACAACAACAAGGAAATCACAATACAGTACAATGTGCTGTAGCCTGCTGAAAGAGCCTGTGCTGTCTTGGCTAGATCTGAAGATGGCAAGATGACGGCAGGTGATATTTGCACTCTGTTGTGCCCGGATTGGAGCACAGTACTGTGTGCCATTTTGAGTACCAAGATACAAGCAGAACATTGCAGTCATAGAATCAGCATAGATGAAGCTATCAAAGATGGGGAAGGGCTTAGAGTCAACATCCCATAAAGAATGGTGGAAGATCCAGGTCAGTTTCACCTTGAAGGACCCCCGGGGAAGAGAGGGTAGAAGTCTCCAGGATACAATGCCCAAAGAAGAAGGTGAGAAGCAATGATGGAAACTTTAGAGAGGGAAAGGGAGAGAGGGAAAGGGGAGAGAGGATGGGAGAGAGAGAGGCAGAAAGAAAAAGGGGAAAGAGAGAGTGAGTGAGGCAGGCAGGGAGGGAGAGAGAGAGAGGACCTGAATTAGGAGGAAGTCCCTGACCAGGACAGTTCCTCTTGGGAGTCATGGGGGTGGGGGGTGTGGGGCTCATCACTGGACATTTTCAAACAAATAAATGATCTGTCCAACCTCATCTGAGAATTGCCGAGCAGGGGTTTGGACTGAAAAAAACTTCATGGATTCTTTTCATCCTGCACTGGTTATTTGCTGCATACTCAAAAGAAAGCCGAACATTTAACATAGGATCTCTTGGGGAAAGCTAAAAAGATTTTTTGTTTGTTTTTGTTTTAAAGAAAAGTGCATAAAATTTACCGTAGATTCAACACGTCCATACGCCCGTTCAAAACAAACAGAAGATTTCCATGTGGCTTTATGTTCTCACCCAGTGTTGCCAGCCTCTCATAAAAGTTGCCTCACTTTTGTGATGCCACAGATAATCTCATGAAAACCCCATGACATGCGTGAAAAAGATTAACCAACCCTCTTGCCAACTCCTTTCTCAAGGGAGAGTCTTGCTTCATAGCGGGGCCCGTAGTTGCGTCTCCAGAGCTCTGATGTGGCTCTGTTTTTTTTTTTAGCCCTGCTTTTCATGGGAATAATGACACCGTAACCTTCTCGCATCGGGGAGAGAAGAAGGGCACCTGGGGGGACTGAATAGTGTGGGGGAGAGGGAGAGAGTGGGCAGTGCACAACTGGGAGGCTGCGCACAATCCTGGAAAATCCACAGCTGCAATGCCCATCTGGGACCTTCCCCTGGGGGCGGAGCTTAGAACCTCTATGGTTCCAGCAAGGGAGCATGGAAGTTGCTGTCCAATGAATAACCAGCTTAGTTTGTCTGTCCCACTACCATGTATTCGTTTGTTAGACATTTTGCTTTTAGCTCTCATCCCCAACAGCACTTTGTCCTAGTTGTGTCTTCGCAACAGTTCATAATAAGCAGCACGGAGATCGACACAATCTTGGAAAAGCCCCAGCCTTCCCTTTATTTGCACAAACCTTCCTCTTTTTCAAAAGCTACGCTCAAGGAATGGGGAAGGCACTTACTGTTCCAAAAGCTGGTCGTGTTTGCTCAATGCATCTTTTTCAGCTATCGTGGCTCTTTCTTTTTCACTCACGGCATTATCTCTTGCTTCTCTCAGGTTTCTGAATTAAAAAAAAACAGACACACACACAAAAAAAAAGATTGCACAATAAACATTCCTTTTATTCTGAAGTATTTGCTCAAAAGCGATGGTGCGAGTTTTGTAATTTCTGGTTCCAACATGCCATATAATTTGATCTTGAAAGAGAGTTTGTTTTTCCTTCCACCTCCCCAGCCTCTTAGTTCCATGTTTTTGGTCCACATCCAGAACACGCTTCCCAAAATATACCTACCAATTCAGTTCTCCTCTGACGATACACACACATATCGAAAAGGAGGGGGGGAAAGAGAGAAGCCAACATTTATTTCCCGAACAAGGGAAACTTCGGTGTTTGGAATAATCAAGCATCAAACTCTGCACTGAATCTGGTCTATTATTGCCTGCATGCTGAAGTCACAGAGTGAGGTTGGCTGGGTTAAGAGTGCGGCTGAACCAAGACTGCCTCCCTTTTCATGGCTGAAAGTGGCCTTGAATTGGCACTCGCTAGTCTTAGTCCAACCTCTTGGCGTTTTTTTTTTTTTCCCCTTTTCTAAATGTTGTAGAACGGGCAACTTACAGCAACAGAATGGACCCTGCTTAAAAAGCCCCACTTCTGATCTGAAAGGCCATAGGTTGAACGAGATAAAACTGTCAGCAGGTAGGCCTGTTCTTTCTGCTCGCTAACGCGGAGCCTTCCCAAGGCTGTTGGTGAAGTTGGCTCCAGCCACAGCCGCCCGGATGACAGGACGAAAGGCCAAGAAATCTAATTCAGCAGAAGAATGCAGGCATTATCCTGCTCTGGCTAAGGTGCTGTTGCCCTGAGTGGTGTTGACACACAGGTAAATTGGAGGCGGCTGATGCAGGCGGAAAAAAATGCCCTGACCGATCAAGCTTAAGAAAAATAAGCAAGAGGACAGTGGATTTCTAAAGGCGTCCAAATCCCTTTTGTGCTAAAAATATCTCTTTCCCAGCCACCGCCCTTGCTGTTATGGCCTCCTCTTCCTCCTCCTCCTCCTCCTCCTCCTCATTGCGTAGTTGAGAGACTTCAGTTAAATTACCTGGACTGCGTTTTGCGGAAGGAAATGGCTAACATGAAATTTGTAATAAGTGTAATAAGATTGGGACCGGGTTAGGGACTTCTGTCCTCACTGTGAGTTGTGTTTGGGGGTGTGTGTGTGCATGAAGGGAGGCTCAGCCAATCTCATTGTACACTTGTTGTACTCTGACAATAAAGGATAATAATAAAGTAATAATGATAATGTGACACAGTTTCTACTCATTAAAGAGGACATGGTTGGGTTGACAGAGATCCCACATTCAAACTTTCGTTCTTCTTGATCGATAAAAAAAATTGGTTGCTTACAAACTAGCAATTTTAAAGCCAAATTGGGGACTTTCTTTAGTTACAAGCTTCTATATTTGACAACCAACCTTACGCTCAAAATCCCATTATTATTTTTTTGACAAGAATCCTTTCCCCTGCTGAATCCTTCCCATTCACCCTTCATTTCATGTCATAGGGCACTGGAGTGGGCATACACCAAAGGTGTTAATCTCTCCATGGTCTTAGTTCTGATTTCAAACCTACAACAGCCTCAGTCTTCCAATATTGGCGAATGTGAAGAGCTCTAAAAATCTAAATATTGCCTGCTTTGGGCAGAAACCAATTGTATTTTTACACCCACTTGTAGAGTTGCCCTCCTAGCTCTAGCCTTTTGCAGGTGAACAGATGTTTGAGGTCTAGTTACAAACACCAACTAAATCCGACCAATTTCTTTCCTAACCTTATTTGGAACAGCGACCTCTTATTTTATTTATCTTGGCCACCGGTCCCTTCAGCAGCCGAATCAGAGGAGAAGGAGGTGTAGGAGTCAGGGTCAGCAACAAGGCAACCTGAGACCTCCGAGGGGGGAGAGAGAATGGAGCTGGCAGAGAGAGAGAGAGAGGCGGAGCCTGGGCCGTCTGTCAGTCCTCAGATGATGAGTCAACAGCCTCCAGGTCTGGAGGTGGCTGATGAGGAAAAGGAAGAACAGCTAGGTCCAGTGCCTGATGCGCAGATTTGCAGAAGCAGAGGAGAGGAGAGCAGTGGAAATCCATGGGCCGGTCCCTGGGCCGGAAGAGCCACTGCTGCTAGCAAAGCCCCACCCTAGCTCTGGAGATAAAAGGCAGGGGGTGGAAATGAATAGATGTGACAGACAACTATTCATCTCCCTGTTGGTCAGCCACTGATAGACTGCTGTGAGAGAGAGACTTTTTGCCGGGGCTGCTGGCATTCCTAATAAAGGAATCATTGATTTAAATACAGAGGATTTGTCGTGTTTGGGGAGCTAGGTCAGAACAGTACTCTTCTAGGTCCGTGATGGCGAACCACAAGTGGCACGCAGAGCCAATTGTGCTGGCATGAGAGCCGCAGGCAAACTTACCTCACTGTGCATGTGCGCACCTCACAGTTGATTTTTTTGGTTGGTTTGAGGCCTTTTTCCGCCCCCTAGAGGCTTGGAGAAAGCCTCTGGAAGGCTTTTCAGGCCGAATTATTGGCCCATTTTGTCACTTCCTGTAATACCAGAAGTGATGAAACGGGCCTATAATTCGACCTGAAAAGCCTCTGGGAGGCCGAAAAAGGCCTCAAATCAACTGAAAAAATCAACTGTGAGGCACAGTGCAGGTAAGGGGGTGGCGGGGGATCACATGAACATGCGCAGGGGGAGTGGGGAGGGAGGGCACACATTGCATTCTGGGTGCTGACAAGTGAATGTGTGCGCGTTAGCACGCGCGCAATTTTTGGCACAGGAGCCCCAAAAGGTTAGCCACCACTGTTCTAGGCTATACCACTATTGATATCCAGCCTTCCAACTAATACAGGTAGTCCTTGACTTATGAGCACAATTGAACCCAACATTTCTGTTGTTAAGTGAGACGTTTGTTAAGTGAGTTTGGCCCCATTTTGTGACCTTGCTTGCCAGTTGTTAAGTGAATCACTGCGGTTGTAAAGTCAGCAATAGACTTTGCTTGTCAGAAGGTCGGATAAGGGCATCACTTGACCCTGGGGACATTGCAACCGTCATAAATATGAGTCGGTTGCCAGGCACCTGAGTTTTGATCACGTGACTGTGGGGGGATGCTGCAATGGTTGTAAGAGTGAAAAACGGTTGTAAGTCACTTTATTTTTTCAGTGTCGTTCTAACTCTGAACGGTCACTGAATGAGCTTTTGTAAGTTGAGGACTACCTGTAGTAGGAAAATTAATACCGCAAATGAAACCAGTGGTGGCAGACTTTGGAAAGAAGGAGGAAAAAAGCAATTTGGAAAAGCAAAATTCCATGAGTATCAAAAATAAAATTCTCCAAAACACCTGAAAGGCAGGACAAGAAGCAACGGATGGAAACTAACCAAGGAGACAGGCAACCCAGAACTCAAGGAGAAACTACCTGACAGTTAGAACAATTAATCAGTGGAGCAAACTTGCCTCCAGAAGTTGTGAATGCTGCAACACTGAAAGTTTTTAAGAAGAGACTGGACAGCCATTTGTCTGGTATGTTATTGGGTTTCCTGCCTGAGCAGAGGTGTGATGACCCAGGGTGGGATACAAAACGAACACCATCACAGAAAACAGGTGAAGCCCCTTTTATTCCTCCACTTTGCTTCCAAGCTCTGAATATCTTTGAAGGAAGACAAAAAAACTCCCACACCATTACACGAAGAAGGAAAAACGCAACACAAACCAGGCAAGGTAAGGGCTGGAGGATGTCTACAGATAACATACACTGGGAACTATAAACTAGAGTTATTTACACAATTTGTTTCCAGCGTTTGCCAGTACGCAGGTCCAAACTCTTATTCAGTTGTCACACCTGCAGCCCATGAAGAGGATCAAGGCCCTCTCCTCCTGAGGAGACCACGTCTCTCCCTTATCCTCTCCTCCCTGTGTGCCCTAGGATGGATGGGGATGGGCCTGGGTCCTCCTCTGACTGCTCAGCCAGCCTGTGCCCTTCCCCAGCCTCCTCCACAACCTCTGGAGCCACACTTCCACTTCCTGTCGGCTGTTCCTCCTCTCCCTCAGAGTCCATCTCCACCAGGGGCATGCCAAGGGGGTTGGACTAGAAGACCTCCAAGATCCCAATTCTGTTATACTCTTCTAAAAGCTGGGAAAGGTTTTTCTAGTCCCCTGTCATTTCTGTAGACCTGCCCCTCACTGCAAATAGCACAAGAGGGATGACGTGCGTAACTAGAAAGGTGTAGTTGGTACCATTTCTGCTGTGCAGATGTAGATTATGCTTGTTTCGAGGTCCATCTTAATATTAATTCTTGATCTATTTGGAGTTTATTCATACCTCAGATTACATCAGGGTTGGTTTAAGGCAGGGCAACCAAAACATGTGCATCAGACCAGAAAATCTCAGTGAGAAGCATACACATTTGTGTTTCCATTGAGAGGGTCTAACTTGGGGTCAAAGCCTAGATGCCTTGCTACGACCTGAGCCCAGAGGCGTGTTAGTTATCCTTCGAGAAAGCGCAACCCTCACGCGCTTAAGGACAGGGAAGGAAGGAAGCTCCTTGCCCCTCAAGGCAAGGATGATGAGCTATAATTATTTTTATTGAGAAGCGGGCTGCCATCACACGTTAGGCATTACACAGCTAAGCTGGCTAAGCTTCCTCCAAAACCATCCTCAGATGATGATAACAAGCCGTGTGTTATCTTCCCTCAGTATCTTCTCAGGAAGCGGCCAGTTCAATTTCTCTCCTTTTGGCTATTTTTGCTCTGTTTACGCTGTTTCTCCTTCAGATGCAGCTCTACGTTACTGAGTTCTCCTCAACAACGACTAACAACAACAACAACCAGAGGCATAGAGTCAAAAGAATCAAAATCATGAGCCACGGTGGCGCAGTGGTTAGAGTGTAGTACTGCAGGCTACTTCGGCTGCCTCCCGGCTGCCTGAAATTTGGCAGTTCAAATCTCACCAGGCTCAAGGCTGACTCAGCCTTCCGAGGTCAGTAAAATGAGGACCCAGATTGTTGGGGGTGATATGCTGACTCTGCAAACCACTTAGATAGGGCTGTAAAGCACTGTAAAGTGGCATATAAGTCTAAGTGCTATTGCTAGGAAGGAAGGAAGGAAGGAAGGAAGGAAGGAAGGAAGGAAGGAAGGAAGGAAGGAAGGAAGGAAGCCAGCCAGCCAGCCAGCCAGCCAGCCAGCCAGCCAGCCAGCCAGCCAGCCAGCCAGCCAGCCAGCCAGCCAGCCAGCCATAGTGGCACAGTGGTTAGAATACAGTATTGCAGGCTGCCCATACCCAACAGTTTGATCAAGCGGTATACAAGTCTAAGTGCTATTGTTAAGGAGTGTTGTTTGAGCAGGGGGTTGGACTAGAGACCTCCAATGTCCCTGCCAACTGTGTCATTCTGTTAGTTTGGTAGCTGATCTGACAGTTCTGGAGAGTTGGAGGGCAGAAGGAAGACTGCATTCAGGGGAGGTCAGCAGGAGAAACTTAGCATTTACGGATGCAAGTTTAAAACACACAAAAAGCTGAAGGGTTACAGACCAGAAAGCACGTAAGCTCGAGGACAAAAACACAGGGGAAGCGTGAATGATTCACCGACTCACCACACCCCTCCTGTCCCAACAAGGATAAAAATAAAGCATTGTTTTTTAAGATTCTGAAACGTTCTTTTAAATCATCCACATTCAAGATTTGGCAGCCAAATCATCACATCATTTCGAGATGAGGAGGAACAGGATTTCTGCCAAACATTTCCAGGACAGCATTCTTAGCCATACTGCCTGCAAACATTTTTTATATCTGTCAAAGATCCCTAAAGAAACAGACCTGAAGCTTGTTTTATGTAATGCAATACAAGTCGGAACACGGGAAGCCAAAAATTTGTTAATCTCCGTGATGTAATTAGTGGTTGGCATAATTTAGCTGACTGGCGAAGGCGGAGAAGAGGAGAGAAAGGTAAATAAGGGCTAAATGCTTCCTTGCCTGTTTTACTTCTTCACCTGCCTGAAATGATTTTAAACCTGACATTGCTGTCGTGTTCGCGCACATCCAGCCGATGCACAAAGCTGTGTTTTGTGCACTTCTCTCTGCACAATTTTTAGGTTTGCATTTTAATAACTCTTGACCCAATCGGCGGGTTTTTTTTTTTATTATGGCAGGCTTTCTAAACAAGTTCTATACTCTGGCTTTTTAAGGCCCCCTTCACTGTGAAAAACAAAACGTTTGAAAAAGGATCTCGAGCAAATAACAACTAAATAATTGTGGTTTGGTAGCCATGGAATTCTACCACAAGTATCTGAGAAGCGAGTTAAAGAATTCTTTATCTCTACTTTCAATTTGTCTATGAAAAACTATGTTTGGAGAAAAAGAAGAGGGGCGTGTTGGATTTGGAAGGACCTCAACCTGGACTGAGCTGATTTGAAGAGTCTGATAATTTGCCAGAATCACAGCAGACTCAAAAGTTCTCTCAACCACTCAAAAGGGAAACTCCAAAACCGGATCTCCTTCTGTTTGGAGTTCTCCATATAAAAGAGGAAAATATTTAGTTACTCTCTCTCTTTCTATTTGCTTTTAGTCATGTACTTTTGATCAGGGAAATACAGGGAACTTATTAAGGCCCATTTTAGATTTTCACTGTATTTTATGACAATACATCTGAGGCAAGGAGGGGTGGTAGTGACAGCAAATCGGACTTTAGGGCTAGAAATGCAATGGGGAGATGCCCCTAACAGTGTTTGCTGTAGGGTGGCAGCTCTTCCACCAATGCTCCAAGGTTGCATGTGGAACGCCAAAGAACCATGGTGGCACAGTGGTTAAAATGCAGTACTGCAGGCTAATTCTGCCGACTGCCAGCAGTTCGATTCTGATCGGCTCAAGGTTGACTCGGCCTTCCATCCTTCCAAGGTCGGTAAAAGGAGGTCCCAGATTGTTGGGGGCAATAGGCTGACTCTGTATACCACTTAGAGAGGGCCGTGAAGCGGTATATAAATCTAAGTGCTATTGCCATTCCTCAGTATGATACGTAGAAACTCACGAGCCGGAAGGAGTCACAAGCTACCTCTTTTTCCGTCTGAGTAAGTTGATACAAGACTTCTTGCTCTGAAAAGAAGGAGGCCCACGGAGGAGCCTTTTGAAATCTTTACAAAGCAAAGAAAGGTTGATGGTTAGAAGAAGTATCCGACATGCGTGTACATGTGTTAAGAGCGTGCAAAGCAGTTAAATACTGTGCCCTTAAACTGCCCAAATTCAAAATGTGCCGTTCCAACTGTGAGTGTGGACCATGTCTACACTTTCAGAGTTTCTCAATAAATTACGGGAACTGTTAATCGAGGGAACAAACTCCAAACACTTTTTTTATTGCCATTCCACGCGGCTCTCTCTTCTCGCTCTCTGTATTTTCTTACGGAAGTAGTTCCTCTCTGTAGCAGCTTCAAGAGCCGAGTCCTTCACTGGGGATCTCTAGTGCTTTATAACCGCCATCACTATGAAGGCTCCCACATTGAAACAAGCTAAAATATCGATCATACAAACATAAAACAGATCACACAAAAAAATCAATCTGGGTAAAAATCAAAACAACAATTAAAATCCATTTGCAGCCGCCATGACAGGCAGCCTTCTCTTCCGGGGAAATAGCGTGGCGGAGCTCTCAGAGTATATTCATGAACTGGAACACAGCATGCTAACAAGGTCAGCCAACGAATAGACATAGCAACTAAGTCAGCCAATGAGGACTGTTTGGAAACTGAAGCTAGAAGTAGCCTAGGCGTGGCTCGATACTAAGCTCTGCAGCTCTGAAGCCATGTTAAGCTCTGAGTCTCTCTATTGAAAATGAAACTGCTTCTCCCTCTGCTGTGTGGCTTGATTGCTTGCTTGCTGGAAACTAGAGCTTAGCTCTGAACCTGCAAATGTTGTGATTCGCCGGCAGCAGGTGCGGACGGCTGAGGTCTTGGAGAGCGAGGACTCAGATGAGGGGCCTGCGTGTGAGGGAGGGATGGGGCCAGGACCATCAGGGAGTGGAATGCTGCCTTTGGAGATTGTGGAGGCTGGCAGCAGTGATGAAGAAGCCCCCGAGGAGCCTGTGCCCAGTGCGCGTGCATGTAAGGCTGCTCGAAGGAGAGAGCTGCTGCAGCAGGATGGGCAACTCAGGAGTAAGGCTGCAAGGTAATGGCCTCTCCCTTAAGAGATAAAAGACAGCTGAGAAACCGGAGTTCTTTGCAGGAAGCAAAGAAGTTTTTGCACTCAAGCCTTGTGGACATTCAGAATATCTTGGTTGGTGTTTGGAGATTCTTTGTGTTTGAAATATTTCTTAGTAACTGTATCTAGTGTTCTTGGCAGCCTTGCACCACCTTGACAAGGCTCGTTCATATCAGAGGCAATTAGTTTGAAACAGACTTTTAACCGTGAAGGAACGGAATTGGTAAAGAATCATTAAAAGGTTTTGCTGTTACCTCTGCTTCATGTTTGTTTCCTTGGAACAAGGTCTGAGTCAAAACAGTAACATGTCTGCTTCTGTTTGAGTCTGCTCCATGTTGAAGAAATCTACAACTGGCGTTATAAAAATTTACTTGTGTTTATAAAGAAGTTAAATGAAGCTTCAGCCATCTGTGTTTACTTTTCTGGCGCTGAATTTACGTTGCAATACTCTGAATAGGAGCCATCACTTTTGATGCCCTTCCTATGCTGGAGCCAATGTTGGAGGCTGACCTGGAGCCTTGGACAATTGGACTAGAGTGGGCTTTATTTGCCAAATATACATTTCACCCAAGGAGAAGATACAGAGAATGATACAGTTCTCTCTTGAGACTTATTTGATGCAATAGCCCCCCCCCCCCGTTTATGCCTAGCCCTCTTTTCTGAACCTAACGTCAGTGACCAAGGGGAGTTCTTAGCAACTCAAAATAAATGGCTCCCAAAGAAGCACTACGTATCATTTCGAGAAATAGCAATAGTCCCTGCAGTTCAGTAAGGCGGTCGTTGAATGAATTTAGCTTCCCCGTTGATTTTTGCACATCAGAAGGTCGCAAAAGGGGATTGATCATATGACCCCGGTACGCTGCAACCATTGTCAATATGAGTCAGTTGCTAAGCGTCTGACTTTGGATTACGTGACCACGGGGGATGCTGCAGTGCTTGTAAGTGTGAAAAAAATGGTCATAAGTCAGTGCCGTTATTAACTTCGAACAGTCCTTTAAGGCAGGGGTTGCCAACCTTTTGGACCTCAGGGACCACCAAACTCATTATTTTAAATCCCGTGGACCACTAATGTGAATTTTGACTGACGTGGCCTGCTGACGTTGGTGGGAGGGAGAGGGAGAGAAAGATCTGATCTAACCTTGGAGGGCTGGTGATGTTCTCTCTCTCTCTCTCACACACATACACACAGATCCCTCACACACACACACACACACACCCTCCAAGGCAGCCACATTCCTAGCCTGCTTTCTCAGGCTTCATGCGAGGAAAGCAACAGAAGCAGCAGAAGTCTTTATTTCTCTCTCCCCAAACTCCGCCAGAAATGAGTCTTTGCCGGCGCAGCCTCTTGGAGCAGGAGGCCTTACAGGGCCCCAAAGACTCATTTCTGGCAGAGTTTGAGGGCGAGAAAGACTTTTCCTTGCATGCAGAAGAAAGAAGCAGAAAGAAGCAGCCCGGTGGCCAGGCAAGTTCCCCCCCTCCACCCTTTCCCCCCTCCCCTCACTTCCTCGTGTTGTTCCTAATGCAAGCGACGCAAGCCTTGTGTTCCCGTGGGCCTTGTGGGCAGCACAGCCTTGTGTTCTCGTGCAGCCTGGATTAATCGCTTTGGGGGGGGGGGTGTGCTTTGGGGGTGACATTTCTCTGCAGACCACCAAAATTTTCTCGCAGACCACCAGTGGGCCACTAGTTGGCGACCACTGCCTTAACGGAATGGCTGTTAAGTTGAGGACGACATATATGAAGTATTTCCTCTTTCGCCTCACGAAGCCGTCGATACCAGTTGAAAAAAACTAATCTATCTGTCTCCCACTTCCGTAAGGCTACACAAATGAGAGCCTGAAGACGGACATAAAAGTCCAGAAGAAGCTTATTGGATGAGAAGTGAAACGTCTTCCAGGAAAAACAAAGGAAGTCCAGTTGCCTTTTGAAAAAAAGCACCTTTGGGCCACGGACAAATGGTTGCAGAAGCCGGTGGAGCTGGCCAAAGAGGCTAAGTGGGCTGTTTTGATAAAAAGAAAATAATATCTCGGTTTCCACCTGGAGACCGGTCCTGATGTGTTTGAGGTGGACAAGAATGAACTCTTGATTTTAGGTTTTACCGCCCAGATTGATAGATGCTTTATAGAAATGGCTAGTTTATATTGCTATGAAAGCGCAAAACAATTGTGCTTTGACATTAATGCCTTATTTTACTGCAACAGAGTCAGAAATCAACATGTTGTTTCTTTTCCAACCTTTCCTCACTTCTCTTCCCTCCTCCCTCCCTTCCCCCCCCCCACTGCTTTCCTATTTACTTTTGTATTTTGTATCTTAATCTTATAACCTAATAAAATGTTTAAAACAGAAAAAGGACTTTTGGGGGAACCATGACCTGGAGGACTGAGAATCTCCACAGACGACTCCGGCCCGAGCTTAACCAGCTTGTTCCTCAGGCCTGCCATACTTGATCTTTGGCCAAGATGAAGTTCTTCCTTTGAACCCTGTACCCAGAATTAGCAGCTAAGATTAAAGACGTGGAGACTAAAACATTGGAAGAATGGTCGGAGGGTTTGGGTTTGGCTGGTCTAGAGGAAAGAAGGTTTAGGGGAGGACGTGACAGCAATGTTCCAGTATTTGAGAAGCTGCCGCAAAGAAGAGGAGGCCAACGTATTTTCCAAAGCACCAGAAGGCAAGAGATGGAAGCTAATCAAGGAGAGAAGCGACCTGGGATTAAGGAGAAACTTCCCAAGGGTGAGAGCAACTAACCAGTTGAGCAGCTTGCTTTCAGACATTATGGGTACTTCATTTATTTATTTATTTTATTTGACTTGTACGCTGCCCCCTCTCCAAAGGGACTCGGGGCGGCTAACAACTAAAAAACCAACAATAAATTAATTACTTAAAAATAACATTAAACATTGCAAGCCAAATTGGACTAAAACCCACCAATCCTAACTGAATTTAACCCCTCCCGGAGGTCAGCACAGCCCAGCCTGTTCGAAGAGCCAAGTTTTTAGATGATGGCGGAAGGTGCGGAGGTCAGGGGCCAAACGGAGTCCCAGAGGTAGTTGGTTCCATAGGGCGGGGGCATACAGAATAGGCCCTTCCCGGGGGACTGCCAGCGACACTGAGTGCAGGCGGCACCCGAGGAGCCCCCGCCTGTGGGCCCGCACAGGGCGGTTGGTTCTCGATGCCGGCAGGAGACGCTCCCGTAAATATCCCGGACCCATGCCTTGAAGGGCTTTGTATGTCAACACCAGAACCTTGAACCTCACCCGGAGGGCAACCGGGAACCAACGCAGGCCGCGCAGGAGGGGCGTAATATAGGAGTACCGGGAAGCTCCCATACAACCAGCGGCCGCATTCTGCACCAGCTGAAGCCTCCGGATGGTGTGCAAGGGCAGTCCTAAATATCCTAGTTCCAGTCCTAGTTCATCATTGGAGATTTTCAAGAAGGGACTGGAGAGTCACTTGTCTGAAACGGTATAGGATCTCCTGCTTGAGTAAGGGGGCTGGACTAGAAGACCTCTAAGGTCCCTTCCAGCTCTATTCTGATTCTTTCCCTCCCTCTGGATCACAAAAGTCCCTTTCTTGGGCCTCTGCTTCCTGCTGCTTCTGCTGTCCGTGGACTTTCTGCTTGTTTGTACACCTAGGCAACCAGGCCTCTTCCGTTAGGGCAAGGGTCTTCAAACCTGGCAAGTTTTGAGACTCGTGGACTTCAGCTCCCAGAATTCCTGAGCTAGTGACTGGAGGAGGAATTCTGGGAGTTGAAGTCCACAAGGCTTAAAGCTGCCAAGTTTGAAGATCCCTGTGTTAGGGGGTTGAGAAGAAGAAGAAGAAAAAGAAGCAGACGAGGAAGGGTACTTAGGTTCCTGAATGAGGAATAGGCCACCTTGCCAGACTGGGATAAAGATGTATGCCATGGTCTTTATGGAGTTTGATGTCTAAAAATATCTTTCTTTCTTTTTTAACCTACCTGTTTTCCCGCTCATACATTTCCTTTGTAGCTGTTCGAAGCTGCTCTATCTCTTGGGAGGTTTTCTGCCTTAACTGTTCCAGTTCCTCATGCAGTTTGTTTTCGTACTCCATTTTGTAGTGATCCCTTAGAAAAGGAGGTTTAAAAATGTTAAGATAAAACGTGTCAAGATGCATGAATAACTCTTTCTGGCTTTTGATAAAACTTGCTGAATGGTTAAGAGAGGGTCGTGTGTGTGTGTGTGTGTGTGTGTGTGTGTTTTTTCCTTGCAATTTGATCGCTGTGTTTTGCCACCCAGAATTGGGTTCCGCAAGATGGGCAGCCGTATAAATCTTTTAAGCAAACAAATGAATAAATAAATGTGCTTTGCTTCTCTTTTTACTGAAATGACGTCAGCCAGCTGAGCTTAAGAGTCATTAAAATGGCAGAACAACTTAGGAGTTTCCTCAAAAAGAAAAAAAAGCCACTTCTTTCTAGGTTGTTGCAACATTACTATTTAAATTACACACACACACACACTCCTTCTCAGATAAATGAATATCAATGCTGATAGCATTGCTTAACACTGTAGATAACCTTATAATGGTTCACCACCACTGAAGTAAAGAAATCGTAGGATCAGTGCATTTTAAACGGTATTTTTTTAAAAATCAGGCTTGGTTCCATTATCCACTTTTTAAGACTTGACAGTAAACTACCTTGGATAATAGGTTCCAATTTAATTAACAGGCTTAATTCCTGCCTGTGTCCTTCCTCTTGCAAATAATAGAGAAACAGTTATGACATCCGTCGGTTCTTTTGCATTAAAAAAAGGAAACTCAAGGGAAACCTGGTCAGAAACTGATCGTAATTTACACACATCTCCATTATCTTTGAATAATCTTGCCATTGTTTTCTCTTACTCAGTTTTTCCAACCTCCTAGAGGTGGACTACAGTAATCCACCACATTTTAAGAATGATAGCTGCAAACTCTTGGATGGAAAGGAACTAGCAAGGATTCTTTGAAAACATTCTGGTGGAACCTCAAAAGTGCTTCCCCCCCCCTCAAAAGGCAGTGGGACTGTTTTATTCCTTGGGGAAGAAGAACAACTAAGATGATCAAAGGCCTGGAGACTAAATCATATCCAGAAAAGCTGCAGGTTTGGGGTCTGGCTACTCTAAAGAAAAGAAGAATTAGGGGTGATGTGAGAGCAGTATTCCAACATTTGAGAGGCTGCCACAAAGAAGAGGTGGGGTCAAATATTATCCAAAGCACCAGAAGGCAGGACAAGAAACAATGGTTGGAAACTAATCAAGGAGAGAAACAACCTGGGATTAAGGAGAAACTTTCATTCCTAACAGAGCCTCGGTGGTGCAGGCTGTTAAACGCCTAGCACTTAAGTTCCAGCTGTCTATAATTACTGTAGGCTCGAATCCCACCAGGCTCAAGGTTGACTCAGCCTTCCATCCTCTCGGGGTAGGTAAATTGAGGACCCAAGATTGTTGGGGGCAGTAAGCTGACTTTGTAAAAATGCCGCTTAGTAATAAGCAGGCATATACAATGGAATGAAGGCTATTGCTGAGCACATTGGATTGTGCTCCAAAGATTGTAAGCTGCCCTGAGTCTCTGGAGAAGGCCGGGATATAAATATGAATAAAAATAAAAAATAAAATAAAAACAGTGAGGAAACAGAAACTAACAGTGAGGATAATTAACCAGTGGAACAGCTTGTCTTCAGAAACTGGGGATGTTAAAGAAAAGGCTAGACAATTGCTTGCGGTGGAAACATGGGTCGTGAACGTTGCTGTTTGCGACCAAATCAGGTGGTGAACAAAAAACCCACCTGATTTTTGAATCAGGTCACGATTCACAAAAGGGTGGCGAACAAAATTGGCGCGGAAAGATTCCCTTTCTGCGCCGATTTCCCCTTCGGCACCATTTTTCTTAACTGCCCAGTCAGTCATGCTTCGGGACACAACCAAATTGGGTTGCAACCGGAGTCCAGAAACAGACTGCAGTCATGACCTGAGGCTCCACTGTATCTGAAATGGTATGGGGTCTCCTGCTTGAGCAGGGGGCTAGACTAGAAGACCCCCAAGGTCCCTTCCAATTCTATTCTATCCTATCCTATTCTATTCTATTCTATTCTATTCTATTGCTTTCCATTCCATTCCATTCCATTCCATTTCATTCCATTCCTATCCAGTCACACTTGGCCAATAGAGAATTCTATTCTATTCTATTCTATTCTATTCTATTGCTTTCCATTCCATTCCTATCCAATCACACTTGGCCAATAGAGAATTCTATTCTATTCTATTTATTCTATCCTATCCTATCCTATCCTATCCTATCCATTCTATTCTATTCTATTCTATTCTATTCTATTCTATTCTATTCGGTTGCTTTCCATTCCATTCCATTCCTATCCAATCACACTTGGCCAATAAAGAATTCTATTCTATTCTATTCTATTCTATTCTATTCTATTCTATTCTATTCTATTCTATTCTATTCTATTCTATTGCTTTCCATTCCATTCCATTCCTATCCAATCACACTTGGCCAATAAAGAATTCTATTCTATTCTATTCTATTCTATTCTATTCTATTCTATTCTATTCCATTCCATTCCATTCCATTCCATTCCAATTTCTCATCCAAAAAACTACATCAGTTGTGATGGTTGGGGGGGAGACTGGAAAGATAGGTACTGCCGGTTTCCCCCTCCCCCTATCACAACTGATTGTGTTCTTTTGCTCTTCTTCCTCAAGGGGAAAAAAACGAAGTCCAATTGCCTTTTGGGGGGGAAAAGCACTCTCGAGACAACTGTGACCTGGATGACCGAGAATCTCCGCAGACCTTCTGATGGAACCCTTTCTCGGTGCCAAAGGGGCAAATAAAACTGCCTACCTGGACGTGACATATTTCTCATACATTTCTTCCCTGGCTTTTTTGGTGTCTTCTAGCTGCATGTGGAGCCTCTCGAGGCGGTCTTCTTCGTGAGCGCAGCGGACGCTAAGCTCCATGTTCTGTCGGTTGAGGTAGTCCTTGTCCTTTTGCAGCAAAGTCACGGACTGTTGCAAAGCGGTAGCCTTGCCATTGGGAAGAAGAAGAAGAAAATAAGCAGCAGCGACACCACAAATTAGATATCCTGCTCTCATAAACCAGTGGCTGGTTATTGTTGTTCTATTTTTTTCTTTAATGCAGTCAGTCAGGTTATTTTTGAGTTTAAAATGCAGTTGTTGTGAAAGTTGATTCTGTTTATTTTGGATGCAACACAGCGCTGACGGCCCTCATTGGAACATGAAGTTTGTTGCTGTCAGCCAGTCCCACCAACTGCCCCGTTTGAATCTGCTTTACTGTACTTAAGAGCTCGAAGCATGGTAAAGACCCCCACACACACACACTCATTTCACGGTCTGTTTCTGTTGCTCCCCTCTGGGAGGAGGTTTCAAAGTATTTCTAGCAGGACCACCAGATTCTGCAACAGCTTTGTTCCCCAGGCCATCCCTCCATCTGATTAAACTAGTGAGATTCATTTTTCTTGCCATGTACATGTATACATCCAAATTAGACTGTGTTGTTTCTCTGTGTCATATAATATAGATGGGTATATGCATAATTTTTGTATTTATTTATTTATTTAGTCATGTTTATGCAGTGTATATTGGAGGTGGTGACCCTTGGAGAGCTGTATGCAATGAAATTTCATTTTAATGTATGCCGATTAGTTTATATTCAAAAGGATAATAAAGTTATTCTATTCTATTCTATTCTGTAATTCTATTCTGTAATTTTATTCTCTTCTTCTATTCTTCTATCCTATTCTTCTCTGCTTCTCCCTTTCTCCTCCTCCTCATTCTATTCTATTATGTAATCTATTGTGTAATTCTATTATTCTATTCTATTCTGTAATTCTATTATTTTCTATTATTCTATTCTATTCTGTAATTCTATTCCATTCTGTAATTCTATTCTATTATTCTATTCTATAATTCTAATCTATTATTCTATTCTACTCTGTAATTCTATTCTATTCTATTATTTTATTCTATTCTGTAATTCTATTCCATTCTGCAATTCTATTCTATTATTCTATTCTGTAATTCTAATCTATTATTCTATTCTACTCTGTAATTCTATTCTATTATTTTATTCTATTCTGTAATTCTATTATTTTCCATTATTCTATTCTATTCTGTAATTCTATTCCATTCTGTAATTCTATTCCATTCTGTAATTCTATTCTATTATTCTATTCTATTCTGTAATTCTAAACTATTATTCTATTCTACTCTGTAATTCTATTCTATTCTATTATTTTATTCTATTCTGTAATTCTATTATTTTCTATTATTCTATTCTATTCTGTAATTCTATTCCATTCTGTAATTCTATTCCATTCTGTAATTCTATTCCATTCTGTAATTCTATTCTATTATTCCATTCTATTCTGTAATTCTAAACTATTATTTCTACTTCTGTAATTCTATTCTATTCTATTATTTTATTCTATTCTGTAATTCTTTTCTTTTTCTTCTCTGCTTCTCCCTTTCTTTCTCCTTCTCCCCCCTATTCTATTCTATTCTATTCTATTCTATTCTATTCTATTCTAATCTAATCTAATCTAATCTAATCTGAACTGGCATCAGGGCCTAATTGTGACTGTTGCTCATCAAAGGCCCTGCATCTCCAAGATTTGGAAATTCAGAATTAGGGACACCTGACGCATGGTTGAAGGGAGCCCAAAGAATCATTGCACGACACAGGAAGGCTACCTCTGCATGTGATATGGAGCAGTGGCTTGGCCACATCTAAATCAGATTCTTTATTTTGTCAACTGGAGAAGAACGAGGACATGGTTCAAGAAACCGTGTCAAATTTGGATGACTTATTAGTTTACGAGTTTCCGGGTAATTGTTTTTCCTTGCCTTTCTACATGGACCTGATCACTCTTTTAATTCCATGCAGGTCGAGGACTTACAACCACAAACTAGGTTGCTAAGTGAAACATTTGCTAACTGCGTTTTGCCCCGTTTTGTGACCTTCCTAGCCACAGCTGTTAAGTGAATCCCTGTATTTGTTCATGTTTAGTAACCTGATTGTTAAATTGACTTTGCTTGTCAGAAGGTCACGAGAGGGGATTCCATGACCCCGAGGACAATGCAACCGTCATAAAGGTGAGTCGGTTACTAAGCGTCTGAATTTTAATCACGTGACCGTGGGAATGCTGCCCTGATCTTGAGCATGAAAAACAAGTCATAAATCTCTTTTTTAACCCTTCAAATGATCACTAATCGAATTGTTATAAGTCGAGGACTATCAGTTAGACAATAATTTATAAATATATGATTGACATCTATGAAACGTATACATCCTTTTCACTCCTAAAGGTACATATGTACTAGTCATTTCCGGCTCTAGGGGGCGGTGCTCATCTCCGTTACAAAGCTGAAGAGCCAGCGCTGTCCGAAGACGTCTCCGTGGTCGTGTGGCTGGCATGACTCAATGCCAAAGGCACACGGAGGAACACTGTTACCTTTTCACCCAAGTGGTCCCCATTTTTCTACTTGCATTTTTTACGTGCTTTCAAACTGCTAGGTTGGCAGAAGCTGGGACAAGTAACAGGAGCTCACTCCGTTACGCAGCGCTAGGGATTCGAACCGCCGAACTGTCGATCTTTCTGATCAACGAGCTCAGTCTTAGCCACTGAGCCACCGTGTCCCTTTTCACGCCTAGTGAATGCTATTATTTTTTTCTAGTATAAGAAAAAAAAATTGAGACAGACGCCTGGCATATCAAAGGGGGAACTAATATTGATTAGTATCAAGATGGGATAATCAGCAGGTGAGTCATCCCTTCTCAGAGCTTTAAGAGGAAAGAGATGGACAGAGAGGGGAGGTGTGCTTGACAAATTCCAACCTGACAACAACACAGCCTTTTATGGAGGGCTAACCACACGGGTATCTCTGGTTGTACAGGTAGTCAGAGACTGATGATCACAATCGAGTCCAACATTTCTGCTGCTAAATGAGACAATTGTTAAGTGAGTTTGGTCCCTTGTTAAGTGAACCAGTGCAGCTGTTAAGTGAGTAGCATGGTTGTTAAGTGAATCTGGCTTCCCTGTTGACTTTGCTTGTCGGAAAGTGTTGTGGTTACCGGCAGCAGGTGCGGACGGCTGAGGAGAGCGAGGACTCAGATGAGGGAGGGGCCAGGACCATTAGGGAGTGGACTGCTGCCTTCAAAGATTGTGGGGTCTGGCAGCAGCGATGGGCAGGTTCCTGAGGAGCCTGTGCCAAGTGCACGTGCGCGCAGGATTGCTAGCAGGAAAGAGCAGCTACAATAGCACGGGCGACTCGGGAGTAAGGCTGCAAGGTAATGGACCCTCCTTCAAGGAGATAAAAGGCCCCTGTGCAGCGAACGTTCTTTGTAGGAAGCAAAGACGTTTTGAAACTCAGCCTCGTGGACATTACAGTATCTTAAGTTGGTATTTGAAGACTCTTGTGTTGTAAACTATTTCCTATCTGTTGTTTTTTGGCAGTCTTGCAAAAACTTGGCAAGGCTCTTTCTTGTTGGAGCTAATTAGTTGGAAGCAGCCTTTTATCTGAGAAGAATCAGAATTCATAGAGGAAACATTAAAAGGTTGTGCTGCTGCCTTTGTCTTAGGTTTGCTCTCTTGGAAACAGATTCGGGTCAAAACAGAAAGTCACCAAAGGATCACATGAACCCCGGGACGATACAACCGTCATAAATATGAACCAGTTGCCAAGGGTCTATATTTTGATCACATGTCCATGGGGGGATGGGCATAAGAGTGAAAAACGGTCATAAGTCACTTTTTTTCAGTGCCTTTGTAACTTTGAAGAGTCACTAAATGAACTGTTGTAAGTCCACGACTTCCTTTACTCTGAAATACAGCTGTGATAAACAATCTACATGGGCATTTAAAAAAAAAATATATATATACTACATAAATAAAAGTCTTCTGTTGCCACCTTTGGTATCGTCGAACCTTTTAAAGAATTGCTAAATGAGCTCTGAAGATCTCACCTCTTTGGATATGTCGTTCCTTTCGGCAGTTATGGCCTTATGAGAAACTTCTAGTATTTCGTATTTTCTTCGGAGCTCTGAAAATTCATGTTCAAAAGTATCACGCTCACTGTTGAGAGAAGAACATAGTGCTGTATCATCAGAAGGACCACAGAACCTCAGCTCTAAAACTTCCAGTTCTTATCCCACCTCCTCTTCGCATCCACGTTTGCTGTGCCGGCAGGACTTGGATTTATTTCGAAATACTTTCTGAAAAACCTGAATTCACCAGAACTGAGAGGACAAGATTTGCCAAGATCAACCACACACGGCAGCTATTTTAAACTCTTTTGTTTCGGGAGCATTCTTTCACAATGATCAGATTTGTGCTCCTTGCAATCCTATACAAAAAAAAAAACAGATGGCAAATTTCCCCTTGACCTGCTCATTGTCACAAGAGAAGGCTTCCGGCATGAATTAAGCAACTCTTCAGACGTCCAATACTCGATTCAAAGGACAAGCATAAATCTTCCAGGAAAAATAAAGGAAGTAGACAATTAGAGAGCTCAATCCATCTTGTATTGGAAATTCCCTTTGATTACACTGTCAGCTGGTGGCTCTGTAGCCTCTGCTTAGAAGCTGCTAAGAAAAGGAAGAGTGTCAGGCAAACTATTCCATTATTCAGCAACCCATAAGAACCTGGAAACTCTTTTCAACCATAACTGCAGAAAAAGAGCAACAAAAATGATTAGGGGACTGGTGGCTAGACCATATGAAGGGTTGCAGGAAGTGGGCATGTCTAGTTTAATGAAAAGGAGGACTGGGGTGACATGATAGCAGCCTTCCAATATCTCAGGGGCTGCCCCAAAGAAGAGGGAGTCAAGCTATTCTCCAAAGCACCTGAAGGCAGGACAAGAAGCCATGGGTGGAAGCTAATCAAGGAGAATGTCTATGGAGGTTCTCAGTCATCCAGGTCATGGTTGTCCCAACGGTGCTTTCTCAAGAGGCAAATGGACTTTCTGGTTTTTTGTTGAAGATGTTTCACTTCTCATCCAAGAAGCTTGGTGGCTCAGGCTGCTAATTGCCTGCACTTAAGTTCCAGCTGCCTATAATTACTGTAGGCTCGAATCCCACCAGGCTGAAGGTTGACTCAGCCTTCCATCCTCTCGTAGGTAAATGAGGACCCAAGATTGTTGGGGGCAATAAGCTGACTTTGTAAAAATGCCGCTTAGTAATAAGCAGGCATATACAATGGAATGAAGGCTATTGCTGAGCACACTGGGGTGTATCCCAAAATTGTAAGCCGCCCTGAGTCTCCGGAGAAGGGTGGCATATAAATGTAATTAAAAAAAAAAGCTTCAGTTCTGACTGAATGGTGGGGAATGGAAGGATATATACTCCGTGCAGACAGCTGGTCATTTGCATTCTTTTAGAGGGTCATTGAGGCCACTTTGGGATGAACACCCTTTGAATGGTGTGGGTGTATGAACAGATTTCCCGAAAAATTGCAGACTACAGGGCCCATTTGCGCTTCCATTTGAGATGCAGACAACCCAGACTCATCCAGGGGTGGGATCCTACTGGCATAACAACCGGTTCGGAGAGCGTGTGCTTTGCGTGCATGCATGCCAAACACGTGCTGTGCACGTGTGTGCGCGCACTACTTGCAAATTACTGGCTCCGGCATCCATTCACCTGTTCCAGCTCACGAGCGGCACTCAGCTGTGCCACGCAAAGCAGCTGAGGAGGAAAATGCAGGGAATAAGGGATAGCCTAGAGCCCGGGCGGGCGGGCGGGCCAAACATATGACCAGAAGGTCATTGCAGCGAACCTGTTCCATGTCAGCTGCTCTTTAGAGCTACGGGTTCTATAGAACCGGGCCAAACCAGTAGCATCCCACCCCTGGACTCATCCCTAACAGCCCACGCCTGTGTTCAACAGTGAAGGGACACAGGGCAGAAAACATCCTGCAGCCAAGGAGGCTCCACGCACATTTGCACTATTCAGGTGACCAGGAGGGCACAGATAAAACCTTCTTGGATGAGAAGCTAAACATCTTCAAAGGGAAACAAGAAAGTCCATTTGCCTCCTGAAAAAAACTCCTTTGGGATAATCAAGGAGAGATCCAATCTACAATTTCTTGACAGTGAGAACAATTAATCAGTGAGAACGACTTGCCTCCAGAAGGTGTGAATGCTCCAACCCTGGAGGTTTTTAAGAAGAGATTGGACAACTATTTGTCTGAAATGGGATAGGGTTTCCTACCTGAGCAATGGGTTGGACTAGAAGACCTCCAAGGTCCCTTCTAACTCTGTTATTCTGTTACCAGACAAATCAAGTAATTTTGCAGCTTCAATGTGTGAAGATAGGTGCTTGATCACATAAAAGTTAAGACAGTTTCGGATCTTGAAAAGGGGAAAAAAAAAGGGTACGAACACAGGTCTATCAGGCGCCACAAAGAGCCTGAAAGTTTTGTGTACGACGGGCGATAAAACTCACCTTTTTATTTTATCATAGTTCTCCTGCCTGTAGTCACCTTGCTGAATCATTTGTTTTGTATCAGCTAGTTCAATGGTTAAGCGCTGACATCGCACTTCAGTCTCTGACCGGTTTTTTCTTTCCATTTCATAACTCTGGGAGACCAAAAGAAAAAAAAAAAAAAAACCAGACTTTTATATTTAAAGTTTAAATTTGCTTTCTAGACAAGCTCGTTTTGCTTTTTCATTTTCTTGAGAGAACTGGGAAATAAACGTGAAGCTGGAAGTTTTCTAATCTTTGGAGTAGAGAAGAACGTAGGCAAACACTTGATTAGGAGGAGGCTATTTTAAGGACAGTGAGAAGGAACTTCCAACCCTACGGACAGCAACTTCAGCGGTCCTTTTACTAGACCTGAAGATGACGTAGAAGCTGTCCAGGAAGCCAAAAGCAACTCATTTTATTTCAATCACTGACCAGGATCCAGTAATGTAGCAGCGTAACATTAATCAAATAAGATTAGCGAGGGATAAAAGGGTTCAACGTGGTTATTCCAACTCGCTGACCTGGACTGAGGGTGGGCTATACGGGGAGTTTTAAGGATTGTTTTTGGTGTTTTAATTAAATTTGGGGTTTCTACTAGATTTCATTTCTTTTTAATTGTATATTTGTATTGTTTTTACTGCACGCCGCCCCGAGTCCTTAGGGAGATGGGGCGGCTTAGAAATCCAATTAATAAATAATAAATAATAAAGTACAGCAAGTCAAATAAAGATACATTAAAAATATAATAAAATGAAACTGAACGACCTTGCCAGCCAGATAGTCATTTAGTGAACGTTCCAAGTTACGACAGCACTGACAACAGTTGACTTATGGCCGTTTTTCACACTTATGACCGTTGCAGCAACCCCCACGGTCACGTGATTTACATTCAGATGCTTTGACAATGGGTTCATATGTATGACAGTGTCCCCGGGGTCATGGGATCCCCTTTTGAGACCTTCTGACAAGCGAAGTCCATGGGGGAGCCAGACTCACTTAACAGCCGTGGCAGGAAAACTCGCAGAATGGGGCAAAACTCGCTTAACGCATGTCTCACTTAGCAACATGAATTTTGGGCTCGCTTGTGGTCGCATGTCGAGGACTACCTGCATTAGACAGAAATTAGGGACATTTTAAGAGAGTCCATCACTCTGACTAGCTAGGACAGGGATGTCAAAACCTCGATTTCATTGGGGGCTGCCTCAGGGTTGTGTTTGACCTCAGGGGCGGGTGGGCATGGTCAGCTCGACCTCACTCGTGTGAGGGGCAGCTGCGGTAGCCAAGTGCTAAGGCAGGACTTCCCTCAGATCCTCCCTCACTCTCATTATAATCTCCTTCCTTCCTTCCTTCCTTCCTTCCTTCCTTCCTTCCTTCCTTCCTTCCTTCCTTCCCCTTCCCTTCCTTCTTCTTTTTCCTTCCCTCTTCATTCTCCTTTCTTCTTCCTTCCCCTCTTTCCTTATTTTTCTCTCTTTCCTCTTTCCCCTTCTCCTTTCCCGTCCTTTCTTGCTTGCTCAAATGTAAAAGGTGGAAACATTCCTCCTTCTGTGTTGCTTTCAGTTTGTTTTGATACCACCCTGCCAGCAAAAACAGAGCCCAGGGCTGAGCTCCACTTTCGCTGGCAGAGGGCTGCAGGAGGCCTTTGCGGCCAAAAACGGGGCCCGGGAGGGTCCCGTGTAGCCTTCCCGAGCTCCATTTTCGCTGGCAGAGGCAGTGATGTTCCTAGGATGGCCCTGGGGGCCAGATCTATGCACCCTGCGGGTTGAGTTTGAAACCCCGAGCTAGGGTTAAGTATTCTGTGGCAATCTGAAACCCAATTCAGGTTGGCCTGCACTGCACCTTCACCCTTGACCATCATTCGGGAGAATCAAAACGGATGGCACGTGAACCCCGAACTATTCCCAATGGGAGCCTTTTACTTTACACTTAATCCTCCTGAAAATGCATCTTCTTACGTGCTCTCCAAAAAACCCCGTCTGTACACTAACAGGAGAGACATGAATTTCCCCTGAGGCCCACTGTCCTGTTATATCTACCTTTGTTCAGCAAAGGGAGCCTCCTAAGGAAATCTGCCCTGTCCTACCAAGCTTCTTCACACAGTAGACCAAGCTGTATCAGAAGGGCAAGACAAACTTTTAGCACTTAGCAATGAGGAAGGAATCCGGTTTCTTCCTAAAGTGGTCTAGGAGTCTCCTTCTGATTCAAATTCTGGCCTCTGCTAGTTAAAACCCTCTTAGTAAGCACCGAGAGCAATTATTAAAAACTGCACATAAGCTTTTCCCAAAGCAGCAGCAGCAGCAGTCCTAAGTACGTTATCAGCGAAATATAAGCGGCAAAAGACCTAGCAGGTATTTACAATAATTAACAGCTATTTCAAGTTTGTGAAGAACTGAATGCCAGATTATTTTTTTTCTCAGCAAGAGTGCCAAAATGTTATATTCCTGTTAGAGAACTGGGTTTTTTTTTCCTGTCAGTTATGGATGGGGCTGAAGATCTGCGAAGTCTCCCCCACCATTTCCCCCCAAAAAAGCCAGCAAAAGAAACCAAGTTAAGTGAAAGTACACTTGAGATAATTCTCTGCTTTCACACAGTCTGAATTAAGAGCAATTCCATGGACATCCTGGGCGAGAGGCACAATTGTGGAAGGCCGCCCGTTGGCTAAAAACCAAAGAATAGTTTAAATGCTTTGTGGACTGGGAGGTGAAGCTTAACTTCACCTATGGATCATCTTATAATCTCTGGAGTCAAGAGGACAGTCTCTCCAGACTCTGGAGACTGTGCAACCAATGAGGAGACACTGACCCCAAGTGGTCAAAAAAAAAAAATCCATGGAGGAATTTCAGTACCATGTCCTAAAACAGTGGTCACCAACCAGTGAGCTAGGGACCACTGGTGGTCCACGAGAAAATTTTGGTGGTCCGTAGATAATGTCCCCCCGCAAAGCACTCCCTCCCAAGCAATTAATCCAGGCTACGCGGGAACACAAAGCTGTGCCGCCACATGGCCCGCTCACCCGCTGGCCCTCACCCTTCGGCCGAGTGCAAACCTTACCTTGAGTAGAGCCACACGAGCTGCAACTGGAAGGTAAGACCAATGGCAGGGGAGGGAAATCTGCCCCGGGGCGGCTTGCTGACATTGGTGGGAAAGTCGGTCCCACATTCCAGAGCTGCAGGAGTCACAGGACTGGCTCTTTGGTCATCCCGGAGCAGCTGCTCCTCCACCCGTGGACCTGCCATGGACTGGAGGAGCTGCTCTGGGTTGACCAAAGGGCCAGTCCTGTGACTACTGCAGCTCTGGAATGTGGGACCGACTTTCCCACCAACGTCAGCAAGCCACCATCAAGTCAAAATTGATATTAGTGGTCCGCAGGATTTAAAATTATGAGTTGGGCGGTCCCTGAGGTCTCTAAGCGGTTTATGAAATGTAATTGCATTGACTTTTATTTACACCTTAACTTCATTTTAAGTCCCAATCTAAAAAAATATGAAGAAAGCACAGTTTATAGATCAATATATCTTATCTCCTGTGATCTATTTACCATTGTATCTCACATCTTGCTCTCGTGAAAAGACTCAGATTTGAGAAAACCCCAAGAACATCTGCTTCGTGATCACAAGCTTGGACTTTTTATTTAGGCCTTCCACCTGTGGTGACCTCTGGCTTAGCCAAATGCTTCAAGTTGTCACTTAGTACTGAGATCATCAGAAGTAAGCATGTTTCCTGGCAGGGGACCAAAGGAAGTACCAAAGCAAACTAAAACACTACATAGCACTAGCACTGAGACTTATATACCGCTTCACAATGCTGTTTTACAGTCCTCTCTAAGCAGTTTACAGAGTCAGCCTATTGCCCCCAACAATCTGGGTCCTCATTTTACCGACCTCAGAAGGATGGAAAGCTGAGTCAACCTTGAGCCTGGTGAGATTTCGATTTGCCAAATTGCAGGCAGCTGGCAGTCAGCAGAAGTAGCCTGCACTCTAAACCACTGCGCCATCATGGCTCAAATCTGGGAAACTGCATTTGCAAAACTTCTGGGCAGGTGCCAGTTTGGGGAAGGCTGTTTGCAGGGCTGTGGGAGATGCTCTGGGGGCCAAATGCAGCTTGGTGGTGGTGGTGGGGGCTTTGACAGTTGTTGGGTGCTGTGGTAAATCTACAAAGGGCTTCACTGCATCTTGGAGGGGGGAGGGCTCTGCAGCTGGGCCCAGAAAGTGAGTTCCTTCCCTGCACAGGACTCCTTTCAACCCTTCCACTTACATGGAGGCACCATCCTGCCCTCTCTCCCTGATGGCAACCCTGGAAGCTGCTGTTCGTTTAAGGCAAGTTTAAGGCTTGTGGACTTCAACTCCCAGAATTCCTGAGCTAACATGACTGGAGGAGGAATTCTGGGAGTTGAAATCCACAAGTCTTAAAGCTGTCAAGTTTGAAGACCCCCTGGTTTAAGGAAAACCATCCCATGCCAGAAGTGAGCCTGCAAGTACTGCATTCTAACCCCTGCCCCATTGTGAATGAAAAAGGGAGGAAGCTCTAAGCAACTTGACAGTTGCTTCTTGGTTTCAACTTGATGTGACGTGGGGGTGTGAGACAAAGATAGAGAAGCTGGCAAATCAAACAAATAACAAAAAAAACACACCATCACGTCCATTATCCTTTCTTTTTTTTAACCACACCTTGTCTCCACCCCTGGTAAGGAATGGGACAACTTGCCACAACCAACTCGCTGAGAAGAAAAAAAACTCACCATGGCCAACTCGCTGCAGGACAATTCAACAATTCTATTTAATTACTAAATATAAATGAATGATTTTAATTTCTGCCATTCCCATTTCACTCTGCCCCTTCTTTTGCACCATTTCTTTATGGATTCCACTCCACAATTTCTTTACTATTAGTGTAACTCTTGTCATGCAGTGAGTTGTCCTGTGGTGAGTTGGCCATGGCAAATTGTCATCGACACCCACCCCCCTGGTAGCAGAAATCCAAAAGTTTCAATTCTGTTGTGACCTGTCAGTCACCAGCCCTTTCAGCAGCCGAATCAGATGAGGAGCCGGCATGGGAGTCAGGGTCAGCCTCAAGGCAACCTGAGAAGTTGAAGAGGGAATGGAGCTGGCAGAGAGAGAGTGAGTGAGTCAAGAGGCAAAGCCTGGGCTGTCCATCAGCCCTCAGATGGAGAGTCAACAGCCCCCAGGTCTAATGAGGAAGAGGAGGAACAGCTGGGTCCAGTGCCTGATGCACAGAGGCTCAGAAGGCAGAGGAGAGGAGAGCAGTGGAAATCTATGGGCCGGTCCTTGGGACAGAAGAGCCACCACTACTAGTGAAGCCCCACCCTAGCTCTGGGGATAAAAGGCAGGGGGTGGAGATGAATAGATGTGGCAGACAACTATTCACCTTCTGGCCGGGTGGCCTTGTTAGCCTGTGTTGAGAGAGAAACTTTTGGCCGGGGCTGCCAGCACTCCTAATTAAAGGGATCTCTGAGTTCACGTCAGAGGGTTTGTCGTATTTGGGGAGCTGGATTAGAATAAATACATTCCTTGGATTGCACCAAAAACAATGGAGCTCCTCAGGTTAAACGTAGCCCCAGAAATCACATCATTGGGCTCAATGACCCATTAGGAAAGAAGATGTTGGAAATGTGCATACTAGAGCCTCAGCAGCTTTCAAACGAGGCCTGGAAAGGAAGAGGGAAAAATACCCACCTCTAACAAGTGCTTCAGCTGAGACTTGTACTCGTTCAGTTCTTCCCAGGCCGCCTCCTTCTTGGCCTGCAGTTCGCCGATCTCGTTTTTTAAAGGATGCACCGCTTCGTAGAATCTAATCTGGAGGCACAAAAAGCAATTGCAGGGCATTATCTTTCAAAGTTAAGTGGAAGAGCGATGAATATTTCATACCTTTTCTCTTCTCCAGACTTACTGCACGTCGGGGCTGAGCTGCCAGGCAGGAATTTTGACTTTTAGAATTCTCTGCAAAGCACTTAAAAATAAAGGCAGACGTGTTCCAAGAAGGGGAAAGCGTTGTTCTGTCGGGAGCCCTTCCCTTGATGGTGCCAGAAACTACACCATCTGTAGCTCAGCCCCTCTTTTTCCCCACACACACATCCAGAGGGAGGGAGGGGAGGGGAGGCTGAAAGCCACAGCTCATAAAGGCTTTTTGAAATCAGACCCCAGGTTTCCCAGCCCTGCAAATCTGAAGGGGAAAGGAAGGGCTGTGGAGAAGCAACAGTGTTAATAGCAAGGCCAGCATAAAAAAAGCTGATTATTTTCCATGCATTACATTCATAGCTTACAGGTAATCTACAGAACATGTTCGATGTTCGCAGGCAGTCGTTGACTTGTAACCACCATGGAGCCCAAAATTTATCTCGCTAAGTGAGACAGTTGTTAAGTGAGTTTTGACTCATTTTATGACCTCTGATATGTTTAATCCCGTTACCATGGTCGTAAGTGTGAAAAATGATCATAAGTTACACTGACCAGTGCTGTTGCAACTTTGAATGGGCACTGAGTTTCTAACTGAGGACTACCTGTAATTGGCTACTTCATTTGCCCACCTCCAACCCTACTTGCTGGATTATGGGCAGCATTTGTGAAGTCACCTATTGATAGAAATTAAGGGCAAGAATTCTGACAAATTTAGACTGTCCTATATGCTAAAGAAAAAAAAAGACACAATGCTTTAGTCATCTGCTATGACTAAAGAGATGAGAATGAGTTGGGTAAAAGCTACTAAGGAGAGGAACATAAGAGAAAAGACCAGACAATAAGATTTTCTCAGCCAGGAGACAAACTTAAAACAGCTTGGGTGGGCCCATAACCAAACCAGAAAATTTTAAAATGCAAATATCCCTCTTATATCTTATTCCAAAACTTACCAACAATTAGAAAGCATATTCCATTCCATTCTATTCTGTTCATACTCCAGTCTACTCTAACTCTACTCTACACCACACCATGCCATTCTGCATTCTATTCCATTCCATTCCATTCCATTTTCTTTTCTTTTCTATTCTATCATATCCTTTTCTATTTCTATTTCTTATTCCAGTCCCATCCCATCCAGTCTATTCCCTTTTTCTTTGCTTGCTCTATTCAAGCACTCACAGATACGTATTCAGGAATAGAAAGTTCATCTTCTGAAAGAGATTTGAGTTTGGCGTAATATTCTTCGCTCAATTCAAGGTCACGCAGGCTACGACGTATATCTCCAGAGCGCTCTCGTAACTGATGATTGTTCTTTTCCAGTTGCCTTTGGCGCAATAAGATGGTTTCCATTTCCTGTTTCATTAGTTCTTGATGCTTTCTAGGAAAAGAGTTGTTTGTTACTCACCTTAAAAAGGACTTATCTTATAAGGCAACACCATTAAGGCTTCTGAGTTGAACAAAAGTCTACTCCCATTCACAGAACAATTATTTTAATGATATTTAAATAGGACACAATGTATAAGCCTGAATTATTTACGCTGTTTACCAAGATAATGGGAAACACACATAGCCTTTTGCTTTTAACTGTAAAAAAATGCCCAGTGTGATTTGAAAATCCAGTGCTATTATTTTCAACTTAGTTGATCAAAAGAAAGTATGATGCCTGAGTTTCAAGCAAGGCTACAACAGGGCTACTACAATTCCTACAGAATAGAAACGTGCACTGGAATCTTGTGCATTTTTATTCAGAAGGCCTAGGAGCAAAGCCTATTTCTCAGTTGTCAGGATTTGAATGCTGTGCTTACACCCCCTTGAAAACCACTGCCAAGATAAAAACATCATAAGTTCCATTTTCATGAAATATGCTTTTTCAACACACTTCCACTGTCCTTCAATATAACCTGGTTATATCTTAATATCACTCATTTGCTGAAGAGCTGAATACCTGGAATAGTTCAGAGAAACACCAAAACATCTTTTAATTCATCCTTCCTCCTTCTCCTCCTTTTCAGATGTAGCAATAACCATGTATCCTTCTTTGCCCAAGAAAGCAAAGGACAGATGGTTATTGCTCATAAATGGAAAAACAGAATTTGGAAGTTAACCCTGGTTTCCGAGCCTAGCTGGTTGGGCTGAATTAAGCCACAGCTTTTTGGCCTGGGGCTATGTTTTGTCCAAATGACAAAACAGAAGGGCCCAAAATCTTCAGAACAGCAAAAGGGGGAGCATACCAGTTTACGCCCCAGCCAGGGCGTTTTTCATTCAAGGATCTGGAATGCAAGTATCGAATATCAAATTGGAGCAGTCCACTTTGATTGAACTCCTGCTTCTAAATTTGATATCTTTCCTTTCATACCTGGCATCTTCTTGCTGTAACGCCAGCTGGTTATCTAGTCGTAAAGAGAGTAGTTGCTTCTCATGGACTGCATCATTAAGTTTCTCTTCTAGTTCTTCAATCTAAAGCAATACATTTGATAAAGAAAAGAAACCACGATTACAGTGAGCCCAATTTAAATTTGCCCAAGAAACTGAGAGGCGATACAGATGTTACTATAATCCTTAATGTAAGCATGATAATTCTTAACGTGACAATTCTTAACATTAAACCAATTCGCTTAACATTCGAAGCATCATTAAAAAAGGCAGAGCAAAGAATTTTCTTCCTGCATCGACTCCGATAGGTCAGACTGCCCCAGGAGCTGTTGATACAGTTTTACAGGAGAATTATTGAGTCTGTACTTCTGTAACAAGCAAACAGCAACCAAACAGGACAGGTACAGATTCCAATGGATAGTTAAGGCTGCAGAAAGAACAACTGCAATCAGCCTGACTTCCTACAAGACCCGTATATTGCCTCTCTTTCTCTTTCTCCCTCCCTCCCTCTTTTTCCTTTTCTCTCTCTCTCCCCCCGCCCTCTCCCTTCCTTACCTCCGTCCCTCCCTCTCCCTGTCTCTCTCTTTCCTATTCCCTTTTCTCTCCCTTCTTCCTTCCCTCCCTTTCTCTCTTTCTTGCTCAAGCCTGAATCCTGACTGATATGGATCCAGATAAATTATATCCCAATATAAAGTAGCAGTTACCAAAGATTATGTTGAGAAACAACTATTACGGATAACAAGAGCTATCAACACTAGCAAGTTCAGTCCTAAAACACTTGATCATGATAATTAAAAAAGAAAGAAAGAAAGAAAGAAAGAAAGAAAGAAAGCCCATCCACTTACCTTTGTCAAGTACTCCACTTTTAAGTTATCTAACATCAAGTTCTTCTGAGAAAGCTCAATTTTTAGTAACTGGACATTATGCAGCAGTTCTTTCCTCTCTATAAGTTGTCTAGTAATTTTGACGGTACCTTCCCGATCTTCGGACGAGGAGACATCATCGGTGGGTAAGGTTGTTTCTAAACTAATATCTTCTGATTCCAAAGAGCTGGATACATTCACTTTCTTGGGATCCCTAGAGCTTTTCCTTGACATCTTCTAGCAGGATGTCAAAAACGTTCCCTTAAAAATTGTAACAAGCTTAAAAAGTAAGCAAAAAGAATGTAAGTTAAAAAGAGAAAGCAATAGTAAGTGAATCATTTTGCTTAAACACTTTCAATTCACTGGGAAATTAGTAGAGCACCGCAAATATAAAATTCTGTCTAAAACAAGAATCTATATCTAGGTCTCCCAATGTGGCATTTTGGGGGGCAGCTGCACACCTATGCCCACATTCATTGGCACCTCACAGTATCCTTTCTCCACTTGATGTATTTTTAATCAAAAAAAGGGAGAAACTGGCATCTTGCAGACAGTCTCAATTTCAACCTCTTTTTCCCCCCTGGACCTCCAACTAACTCCACAATTTTCTCAGCACATAGTCATAAAGTACGCTGTCCAGAATTATTTCTTGAGATGTGAGTCTGTAGAAATAATAAAGATGGGCAGCTGTATCCCAATATGGATTATAGATGTGAGTCAGTTGTCAAAGCATCCAAATGAAAATCACGTGAACGTGGGGGATGCTGCAACACTCATTAAGTGTGAAAAAACCATCATATGTGCCTTTTTTCAGTGCCGTTGTAACTTCTGTCACTAAACAAACAGTTTTAACTCGAGGACTATACCTGTATTCTATTCTAACTTCGGGTTGCCTCCAACGATGTCGATACCAGAACAGCACAAGGAACGCTATGAGAATTATAAAACTGCTCCTTGGACAATAACCAAACCTGCAATATTCACTGCATTGTAACTTCAAACAGTCACTAAGTGATCCACTGTAAGGACTAGGTCCCATTGTTCACGAAAGCATTACCATTACAGCAGCAAAGCAATCATTAGAGCCATAAACCATGGTTAAGTCTCAGTTTAATGAACACCCCCCCCACCATTGGCAAAGTTCAGGCACAATGGGGAAACCCATGATCAAGCCATTGGTGAATCCAGGTCAGATTTAGGCGATCGGTCAAAGGCAGAGATGAGCACAAAGCATCTCCATTGACTATCTTCGGATTTAACGGACTCCTGGAGTCTGTTAAATGAGGATCTCTGGCCAAATGGATTGGGGAGACAGCCCGCCTGTGGGAGATTTCCCTTTTCTGTCCAGTCGGGCTTACCTTCTCAGCCGGGACGTCGGACGCTCGTCCTTCTAACCGTCCCCAGTCCACGAAAGGCGCCTTACAGAATTTCCCTTGCTCCACTCGCCCCCAACAGAGGACGGCGAAGACTCCCGCTCGGCCTGAGCACACCCGGCAGGCACACTGCGCAGGCGCGAGAGCCGGCGCCGCCTCCTCTCCCTCCGCGTCGGGGCCATGGCAACGCAACGCTCGCTCGCGCGCCCGACCCGCCGTCGAGACGGCGGCTAGAGCGGCGGAAGCGGAAGCGCTGCGCTCTTCTTTCCGGCTGGGACTCCGGTTAGAACGGCGGTATTCCCGGCGGCGGCGGCGATGCTGACCTCGCGCGCCTTCCTGAAGCGCACGCGCGGCGGCGCCGTCCTCAAGGTGGTCCGCGAGCACTACCTGCGCGACGACGTGGCCTGCCTGCCTCTGTGGTGCGCCCTCTGCGCGGCCCTGAGGCCCCCTCCCCTGGCCTCTTCCCCTCCCCTCTACCCCTCTTCCTGCCTACAGGTGCTTTCTTCTTCCTTTTCTTTTTGCCTCCTCTTCCTCCTTCCTCCACTTCTTCTTTCCTCTTCTTCCTTCCTCCTCTTCTCTTTTCTTTTCTCCTCTTCCTCCTTCTTCTTTTCTTTTCCTTCTCTTCTCTTCCTCCTCTCCTCCCTCCTTCTTCCTCCTCTCCTCCTTCTTTCTTCCTTTCCTCCTCCCTCCTCCTCTTTCCTCTTCTTCTTTCCTCTTCCTTATCCTGCTTCCTCCTCTATCTTCCTTTTCCTCCACCTTCCTCCTCCTTTTCCTTCTCTCCTTCCTCTTCCCCATTCCTCCTCTGTCTCCTTCCTTCCTTCCTCCTCCTCCTCCCTCCTCCTCCTTCACAGATTGATGTGCTGGAAGATGCGGCCCTTGGGAACGCCATCGTCCTGCAAACAGTCCTGCAGGAGGTGCGGAAGCGCAGCGCAGCCATTCTACGGGCGCATCAAAGATGCCATTGCTGCCCCCGAGAAGCACTTCTACTCCTTCGCCAATGAGCATCACAAGTGGGTCTCGTGAGCTTGATGCTACCAAACCTTACCACTGATATTGCAACACGGTTTCTCAACCTCTGGGCCTTTAGGAGGGTTGGACACAAACTCCCAGATCCCCTATCTCGGCTGGCTGGGGGCTTTTGGAAGTTGGTGTCCACCCTCTTAAAAGGCCCAGAGGTTGAGAAACTTTGGTTTCTCTAAACCTTGGTTTAGAGATATATGTTATCCTTTCTTGGGTCCCAAACTTCTCATCTGCTCAAAACGATTTACTGGCAAGCAGCTGTTCAATCATGGTATGAAGGCAGAGTTTTGGGTCCTGCCCAGACCTCCCTCTGACACCTTTCTTATGGCTGCCATGCCTCTGACTAATGCTTTTCATTTTATTCCATATCTTTGCACGATGGAAAGCTATCATCCCATTGGGAATTAGAAGCATCTACCTTTGTTTTCATTCTATTCTTTTTATTTTTATGAAATGAAATAATATAAAATTGCCAGTCTAATGCCCGATTTCTGCAAATGCTTGATTTGCATTGCCTGGCACAGATGTTTAAGCAATGGTTATGAATGCTTCCTATCTTTTTTTTGGTTGTTGTTGTTGTTGCTGGTCCACAGATCTGTGGTTCATGAAGTCTGCTATTCGGATAATGTGTTACTACAATCTATTAGAAACCAGCAGTTTCTTCTTCCAGTGCATACATTTTCCTCTGATTTGGAGTTTTTGACTCGCAGGATTATTTCAACCATTCAAACGATGCTAGATTTTCCTCAGAGCTGTACAAAATTCCCCTTGCATTAAAGCCCTGAGAACGGGTGTCATTTCGATTCTTTGGATGTGCTGGTGCACGAAATGTTGCATTAAATTGTCATTTCATGTAACGTTTAATGCACCAGCACATTCTCTCACAATTTCTTAGTGTTCTTAAAAACCACCTTAACAGTTTCAGTAGCCTCCTTGGTCAATGAGGGAGGGGAGGGGAGGGGGACGGAGCATTGAGTTTTCTGAAATAGATACAAAACGAAATCAAGGTAGTTTTTATTTCTAAAGCGTCCCTCTGGGTTTCTGTTTACAGAGAGACCTACATAGAACAAGAACGAGGAGAAATTGCAAACGACCGTAATGACCGAGCCATTCGGGTGGCAGCCAAGTGGTATCAGGAACACTTGAAAAAATCACAAGGGGAAGAAAGCACCCTGGTCATCTTGCTCACAAACGACCGCAAAAATAAAGAGAAAGCTGTAGAAGAAGGAATAACCACATTTACCTGTAAGTCTGGCCTTCTGACCTTTCCTGGCTACGGATTATTTCCTAAGACCCTCCGAAGGGCCCAGCCGCATCTGGCGAGACCTGCCTTCATCTGGCTATTTCCTTCTCAGGGATGGCCGAGCAATTCTTCCTCTGGGGATTAAAAATGCTATCAAGAATTCTGGGAACCAACCTCCCTCGAAGGTTGCTCATCCTTTGGCCTATCTTCCTAGTGCCCACTCCTCTTTTATTTTTTTTAAAAATAATTTCTATAACCGAGAAGATTCCTTGAATATGAGCCAGCCGTGTGCTGCAGCTGCCAAAAAGGCCAACACAGTTCTAGGCTGCATAAACAGTGGGATAGAATCAAGATTACATGGAGTGTTGATACCACTTTATAAGGCCACACTTGGAATACTGCATCCAGTTTTGGTCACCACAATGTAAAAAAGATGTTGAGACTCTAGAAAGAGTGCAGAGAAGAGCAACAGAGATGATTAGGGGACGGGAGGCTAAAGCATATAAAGAATGGTTGCAGGAATTGGGTATGTCTAGTTTGATGAAAAGGAGGACTGGGGGTGACATAATAGCGGTGTTCCAGTATCTCAGGGGCTGCCACAAAGAAGAGGGAGTCAAGCTATTCTCCAAAGCACCTGAGGGCAGGACAAGAAGCAATGGGTGGAACCTAATCAAGGAAAGAAGCAACCTAGAACTAAGGAGAAATTTCCTGACAGCTGGAACAATTAATCAGTGGAACAACCTGCCTCCAGATGTTGTAAATGCTCCAAGAAGAGATTGAACAACCATTTGTCTGAAATGGTATAGGGTTTCCTGCCTAAGTAGGGGGTTGGACTAGAAGACCTCCAAGGTCCCTTCTAACTCTTGTTATTCATTCTTTTGAGTGATAAATGTATGCTCATTTGTTGCCCACCGCTCTCTGTTCTCCCTGAAGCAAACTTCCTGCTCCATAAATCATCTTCATTTCTCGCAATGCAAATTTCGGGCTTTTCTTTTTTAGGCGAAGAGTACGTGAAGAGCCTAACAGGCCATCCCGAGCTTATGGATCGACTTGCTTGCCTGAACGATGAAGAGGTATGTTTTCAACTGCCAGTGTTATTTTTTTGTTCTCCTGAATTTGGCAGCAGGGTCTATAAAGAGACTAAAAATGCCATGTTCCCTTCTCCTGTGTTAAAAGACGGCAGCTGAATCCGGGCTACAGTCCGAGGGGCTGAAATGCAGTCCTGAAATGCATTTATTAGTTGCAGTGCCACAAGGGACATTTTGTGCGCAAATCTCTCTTACAGAATGAAATTGAAAGCAGCAAGATCGTTTTCCCGGAGCATCTCCCGCTGAGCAAACTGCAGCAGGGCATCAAGTCCGGCCTTTACGTTCAGGGCACCTTCAGAGCTAGCAGAGACAATTACTTGGAAGCCACAGTTTGGATTCACGGCAATGACCAAGAAAGAGAGGTTGGTTTGATACATGGATTGGCTGTGAAAGCCTTGATTGGGAAATGAAAAATTATGTGGGAATCTTAGGGATCGCCTTCTTTAAACTCCTGTATGTTGGCATGGAGAGTATAGTAGGCACCGAAAAATACCCGTGTTTCCCCGAAAATAAGACACTGTCTTATATTTTTTTTGGCTCCCAAAAACACACTAGGTCTTATTTTCAGGGTAGGTCTTATATATTTATGGTGCCAAATAGTGGGTGTGAGTGTGTGGGGGGGGGTGTTTCGCGGGTGCACGGTTGCTCCCTGAAAAGTCTTCCTGGAACTGGAGATTTACACTAGGTCTTATTTTCGGGGTAGGTCTTATATTAGGGCAGGTTTAGAAAATAGTGCTAGGTCTTACTTTTGGTCTTATTTTCGGGGAAACACGGTATGCATTTCTGTGAGAGGTTAAAGACCATGTGGGATTTGCTGGCACCTTACTGACCATTTTTCAGATTTTGCACCATTATAGCATCCCCATGCTCACATGATCACAATTCACATGGTAACTGGCTCACATGTATGATTTGGCAGTGTCCGTGGATCGTAAGTCAATTTGGAAGCCAGATTCACTTAGCAACAGTGTTACTAACTTAACAACTGCAGTGATTCGCTGAACAACCGTAGCAAGAAAGGTCGTAAAACGGGGGGAGAATTTACTTGACAAATGTTTCACTTAGCAAACGGAAATTTGGGGCTCAATTGTTTTGAAATGGCAAAACTTGACTACTCAGATTAAAGAAAAGAACATAAGTACCTTTGTTTCCACATGGAAACTGCTTTTGAATTCCGTGCTTGATGTGGAAAAGAATGCAACTTTGACTTTGGGTTTTGGAGGCTGGATTGATAGATCTTTATAGAAATGACTTGTTCGTATTATTACGGAAAAATAAAAAGTTGTGATTTGACGCTAGTGCCTTATTGTACTGCAACGGAGAGAGTTGGAAGTCAATGCTTCTTTTTCTTTTCCTTTTCCTAACTTTCCTCACTTTTTCCTTCCCTCCTCGAAGGGATTTACTTTTGTATTTTGCATTTTATAATGCTTAATAACTTAGTAAAAAAACGTTGGAGAAGGCAGAAATTGGGGGCTCAGTTGTGATCGTAAGTCGAGTACCTGTATGGCTTTTGGTACCTAAATCTGATCGCTTACTTCCCATTAAGGTAATAATACAAGGGCTTAAACACTTAAATCGTGCTGTGCATGAGGATATCGTAGCCGTGGAACTGCTGTCCAAGGATGCCTGGGCTGCTCCATCTTCTGTGGTCCTGCTTGACGATGAGACCAAGAATGAGGAAGAGGATATTGAAAAAGAAGAAGAGGATCAAAACAAGGTGTGGCATTCTTTGCTTCTGTGCTTTCCCTGTACGTTCTTGCAAAGAAACCTGTCGTTGGTGGTTCTGTTCAGAGACTGAGGAATTGCCCATTTGATGCCAGTCTGGGAAGAAATATCGCCTTTTTTGAAATGGGGCAACTGGACTTTCTGGTTTTTCTTTGAAAGGATTCTCATTCAAGAAGCTTCTTCAGCTGTGTTTCACTGAGAGGTTGGAGCTGTGCTTTGTGCAGGGTGTTTTCTGCCCTGTGTCCCTTTCCTATGAGCAAAAGTGCAGGCCGTTGGGGGATGAGTCTGTGCTGTCTGCATCTGAAACTGAAGAAGCTTCTTGGGTGAGAAGCGAAACGTCTTCAGAGAAAAACCAGAAAGTCCAACTTGCCTCGTGGTGTGACCGGAACAATCTGGATCTGAACACACACAAAACCGTAGAAATGGTGGTGGACTTTAGGACAAGGGTCTTCAAACTTGGCAAATTTTAAGAGTTGTGAACTTCAACTCCCAGAATTTCTTCCTCCAGTCATATTAGTTCAGGAATTCCTGAACTAATACGACTGGAGGAGGAATTCTGGGAGTTGAAGTCCACAAGTCTTAAAGCTGTCAAGTTTGAAGACCCCGTGCTTTAGAAGAAACCCTCCCATACTACCACCTCTTACAATGCTAGACAACACAGTATCAACAGTAGAGACCTTCAAATTTCTAGGTTCTGTCATATCTCAAGACCCAAAATGGATACCTAGCATCAAAAAAGTCATCAGAAAAGCACAAGAAAGAATGTTCTTTCTGCGCCTACTCAGAAAGCTCAAACTGCCCAGGGAGCTGCACCTTTGGGACAACCATGACCTGGATGACTTGAGACTGTCCATAGACATTTATCTTTTATGGCTTTGAAGCGGTACCTCATTATATTCTTTAGAGCTTCATTTCGTGTTAGATCCTGCCCTCCCTTCACCAGCTTCCATCGCCGAGGGAGCATTTGAACCTGAGTCTCTCTAGGGCCAGTCTTACTCCCACTGTGTTCTGCAAGCTGGCTTGGTGGGCTTTAGAACTTGTGAAGCCCAAGAAACTGAGAGCAGACCAGAAGACGCTGGAAGTTTATTCACTTCCACTGTTGGAACAACTGCAGACTTTTCTGGGAGAGAATTTGATTTGGTGTGCAGAACCTTACTCTTTGGAATCACTCAGGATTCTTGCAAGTTATTGCGAAGGCTTGACCTCTTGAAGTCCAGCCCATATAGTTCAGACAGTTTGGTAACTATAAAGGCCAGAAACCATTTGCATTTTTATTCCCAGTAAATTCCTGAGGTTGCCTAGTGCTAAATCCACACAATCGGCTTTATTACGGGCTCCAAAGGATCCAGGTTCTAAGATGCATGTAAATGTGGCAGATGATCTCATAATGGCCTTGCTGACATAAGAGTTTTTGCCTTTCCTGCTACAGAAGGCAGATTGGTTGGTTCCTCAATGATTGAAGGAATCTCCAAAACCAGCCTGGGAAATGTCCTGTAAAGCTTTTTTATTGTGATCAGCTATGACTGAAGCCTGTTTAATATCAGACACAAGACTTTTCCATGAATTAGAATCATATTTGATTGTCATCTAACATCTGCTCCCAAAGCAGTAACAACAACAAAATATCTCATCTGTTCTACTTTCCTGCTTTTCCTTGATGTTGTTTTTCATAAGTGTTTTTGTATTATTCTGTTTTGCATTTGTTTTAAACCATTGTTGCCCGGCCTGAATGGTGTGCAAATGTTACAAGGACAGGATACACCATTTCTTACAACTGGAGAGTGGAATGTGGATATAGATTTGTAGCTGATTCGACTGCCTGTTTATCCACATGCGTCTCAATTGCAGTTGCGTTCTTTTAAACCCTTAGCTGAAGACTTCAGTGAACATGGCAATGCTACGACCAACAGGCAGAGTTGTGGGGATTATCAAAAGAAACTGGAGGCCGTATTGTGGCATGCTGTCTAAATCACACATTAAAGAGGTAGATGGTTGCACCCTTGATTTGGTGACTCTGTTCTTTTGTTTTTTTAATTTTATGCATTTTCATTTAACATATATAAGTGCTTTGTGAATAGTATATTGTCTGAGTCAGTTTGCTTACATAATAATACTTTTCCAGCTCCCAATTTCTACTTCTATTATTGAACCATTTATAAAACAAGTGCCACATTCGAAAATACTCTATCTTCTTTTTCTTTATCTTTAATGTCAATCTGTCCATTTCTGCACAATCTAATATTTTTTTAATTACATCCTCTTCTCTCGGTGTTTCCTCATTTTTCCAGTACTGTGTAAATACAATTCTTGCTGCTGTCAAACCATGTAATATTAAATACAAATTCCCCTTATCACACTTTTCTGGTACTGTACCTAACAAAAATATTTCTGGCTTATAATCCATATGCAACTTTAACATTTTTTTCTAACCATGTGTGTATTTTGTCCAATATTCCTTTGCTTTCACACATGTCCACTACATGTGATAGTACGTGCCTGGTGTCTGCTTACATTTCCAACATTTGGCGGACATATTTTTAAACATCTTTGCTAGTCTTGTGCCACCTATAAAAATATTTTGTATAGGTTTTCTTTATAAGTACTTGCCATTGTCACACAGCTATGGTGACTGTGTTCTTAATTGTAATAAAAGCCATTGTCCTTCCTCCTTGCCAGGCCAGGCGGCATTTATTCACACCAGCTGACCGAAGAATTCCTCGAATTCGGATAGAAACCAGGCAGGCTTCTATCCTCGAAGGGCGAAGAATCATTGTGGCTATTGACGGGTGGCCTAAAACATCCCGATATCCTAACGTAAGTCAGAAATGAAACATAGTGAAGCTTAGTAGTTGCTGAAGATTAACAGATAGCAATAGACTTATTCACCGCTCCATAGTGCTTTACTGTCCTCTCTAAGTGGTGTACAGAGTCAGCCTATTGCCCCCAACAATCTGGGTCCCCATTTTACCAACCTCAGAAGGAGGGAAGGCTGAGCCCACCTTCAGCCAGTCAGGATTGAACCCATGGGTGCGGGCAGAGTTTGCTTGCAATGCTGCATTCTAACCACTGCACCACCATGGCTCTTATTATTGAATTTTTTTGCAAAAAAAAAACCAGCAATGTGTAAGTCAGTTTTGGCTGGCAAGCAAAATTTTGTACTTGTACTAACGATTGTGACACTTGGCAATTGTCTTGAATGGGAAACTGTCATGCCCCTGTCGGAGTCTGAATCCGAGGCAGAAGACAAACAGCTGACGGAGTGGGAGTGTGGCTCTGTTGCCTGTGGAGGAAACTGGGGGAAGGGCAAAGTCTGGCTAGGCAGAGTAGGGAAGAGGTAGAACAAGGGAGAGGGAGTTCAGAGGAAGACCTAGACCCACCCCCTCTTTATCCTAGAGCACACAGGGAGGAACGGAGAAGAGAGCAACAGGGGTTGCGTAGCTTATGTGGGAGGAAAGGGCCCTGATTCCCTTCATTAGCCACAGCTTGGAAGAGAGTTTAAAAGAAATGCATGCTGAGTGCAGCAGCTGCTTGGAGCAAACATGAGTTTATCTTGTGTTATCTTTGGTTATCTGTATTCCTGGCGTCTTCCCAACTGTGTTGAGTTATTGCCATGCTTTCATGTCTGGAATTCTTGCTCCTGCCCTGCTGAACTAATGATATCATTTTTGCCTTGATTGGACTTACAGTTACAATTTTTGTTGACCACGTTTTGGACTTGATTCTCTGTAGCCAAAGTCTGTTCCTGGGAGAGTTTTTCTCCAGGGAGAGTTTTTCTCCAGCCAGAAGGTAACTAGGACATTGGGGGCAAAGTTGGAGCTAATAAAGAGACTCCTACTGATTATCTGAGTGTGTTGCCTTTGTGCGTGCCCCGGGTCATCACACTGGTAGGCTAGTAAATTGGGACAGAAATTTTGTTTTGGAAAAAGGTGAGAGAGAAGCCACTTCTGTATTAGTGCTCCAGAAAGTACCAGGACATGCCCAGGTAGACCCACCAAAAAAGGATAGTGATGGAAAACTTTTTAAATTAATCTCTAGACAATCTCTGTCTATACATCTCCTTTTTGCAATTATCTTCCTTTTCCCCCCTTCAAACCCAGGTTGAATTTTTCAATACAGGTACAGTTCATTTAGTAACCAAAGTTACAATAGTACTGAAAAAAAGTGACTTATGACCCTTTTTCACACTTCTATGACTGTTACATGGTCACACGAGTTTACATTAGATGCTTGACAACCGACTGATGTTTATGACGGTTGCAGTGCCTTGGGGGTCGTGTGATTTCCCCTTTTGCGACCATCTTGACAAGCAGAATCAACGGGGAAACCAAATTCACTCGACAGCGGTATTAACTGATTGAACAGCTGCAGTGATTCACTTCACAGATGTGGTGAAAAAAGTTGTAACATGGGGCAAAACTCACATTTCTCACCTAACAGCATACATTTTGGGCTCAGTTGTGGTCGTAATTTGAGGACTACCTGTATCGTGATGCAATTTGCCCTGGAACCCAAGTCCCTCTTTGTCCTGGTTTCAAATCTTCAGCAAAAGTCAGACACTACAAACAGCCCAACCTGTAAAAGGTCTTATTATTTTCAGCTAGAATTCAGATCTTCCTGTAAGTCTCTTATCAGATGTCGGATTGCCTCTTGAAAAATACTATTCTGCCAATTGTCTTTATTATTCTGTGTTTTGTTTTGTTTTCAGATCTGCTCTTTCTCATAATACTGATCAAATTGTACATTGCTTTAGGGACATTTTGTAAAGAACTTGGGGGCAGCTGGCGATAAGGAGACAGAGACGGAAGTCTTGCTACTTGAACATGACGTCCCTCATCAGCCCTTCTCTCAAGCAGTTCTCAGTTTCCTGCCCCAGATGCCCTGGAGCATCAGTGACGAGGTAGGGGCACATCATCCTTGCAAGCAAACCCACCATCTTTGTTATCGCCCATACAACTTTATTCCATCGCGGGCCATACTACGACATTGCCAAAAAGTGAAATCTATAAGAATGAAGAGATGTATTTTATTTTTGCCTTGGCTCAAAGATTTCCTGTGTTTAGATACGGGATAGTTTTTCTTCCAGCTTGATGGAGAAGAAGTGAAATTCAGTGGTCATTCCCATTGATTTTTAGTTTTATAGGTCTCTATCGATAGCACGAAATAGCATAGCTAACTCTAAGATGCTAAGATTGTTCAGAGTATTGCAGCGTAAATTCAGTGCCAGAAAAGTAAACAGAGATGGCTGAGACTTCATTTAACTTCTTTATAAACACACAAAGTAAATTTTACAATACCAGTTGTGTATTTCTCCAGCATGGAGCCAACTCAAACAGAAGCAGACATGTTACAGGTTCGGAGCAGAACAGCAGCTCAGGAGCTCAGAAACAGACATCAGTTTAATTTTAGTTCAGCAAGCAAGCAAGTCACACAGCAGAGGAGAGAAACAGTTTCATTTTCAGTAGACAGACTCAGAGCTTAACATAGCTTCAGAGCTGCAGAGCTTAATATAGAGCCACACCTAGGCTACTTCTAGTTTCAGTTTCCAAACAGTCCTCATTGACTGACTTAGTTGCTATGCCTATTCATTGGCTCACCTTGTTACCATGCTTTATTCCAGTTCATGAATATACTCTGACAAAGATAGCATCTTAGAGTTAGCAGTGAGGTGGTGTAATTGGAGAACAGCATGTTTGCTTAAGACATTTCTGGGGAGGTATCCTTTTAATTTTGTCTTTATTGTTTTCCATAGTAATTGTTTGTTCTAACTTGCATTTTCTCTTTGCATATTATGGTTTATATAACTACTTAAATTTTTTATAAGCCCCTGGGAGAATTTTGGGGCTTCTAAAGCTGTGATGGTGAACCTATACCATGCGTGCCACAGGTGGCACGCAGAGCCATTTGTGCTGGCACACAATCCAGCAGATGCAACCTCACAGCTGATTTTTTTTTTTGGGGGGGGGGGTTGGTTTGAGGCCTTTTTCAGCCTCCCAGAGGCTTCTCAGGCCGAATTATAGGCCCGTTTTGTCACTTCCTGTAATACCGGAAGTGATGAAACGGCCCTATAATTCGGCTTGAAAAGCCTTGCAGAGACTTTATCCAAGCCTCTGGGAGGCCGAAAAAGGCCTCAAATCAGCTGAAAAATCAGCTGTGAGGCGCAGTGGAGGTAAGGGGGTGGGGGGGATTGTGCGCGCATGTGCAGGGGGCATGGGGATGGGGTGTGCAATGCATTCTGGGTGCTGGCACACAAGTAGTTTTTGACACAGGAGCCCAAAAGGTTAGGCACCACTGTGCTGAAGCATATATATATAGAGAGAGATCTCTTGGCTAGAGTTTAGGTGTCACACAATTATTCTGTCGGTTTTAGGGAGACAGAATTGGCATTCAACAGAATCCAATTTGTACAAGTAGTCCTTGATTTACCACAGTTTGTTCAGTGACCGAAGTTAAAATGGCACTGAAAAAAGTGAGTTATGACTGTTTTTCAGGCTTAACGAGCATTGCAGCACCACCATGGTCACATGATCAAAATTCAGTCATTGGGCAACTGGTTCATATTTATGATGTTTGCAGTGTCCTCGGGTGCATGTGTCTGTGTGTGTCATTTGATCCCTTTTTGTGACCTTTTGACAAGCAAAGTCAATGGGGAAGTCTGGTTCACTTAACAATAGGTCATTAACTTAACAACTGCAGTGATTCATTTAACAATGGTGGCAAGAAACGTCGTAAAACGGAAAAAAAATCCACTTAACAAATGTTCCTCTTAGCCACAGAAATTTTGGCCTCAATTGTGGCCGTAAGTCGAGGACTGCCTGTATACGAGAATGTCTTTGCTAGGCTTTTTAAGGTGCTGCAAAATTAGTCTATTGGTTTAAGGGAGACCGAAGTGGCATTCAACAGAATCTAATCTGTGTTAGGTTGGTTTGGTTTTTTTCACAGGACTTTCTCCAATGACATGAGATTCTTTCTTTTTTTTTTTGGAAAACGAAATTTCAGGATATGAAGCAGAGGGAGGACTTGAGGCAACTGTGTGTGTGCAGCGTGGATCCTCCTGGGTGTACCGATATCGACGATGCGTTGCACTGCAGGGAACTGGAAAATGGAAACCTGGAGGCAAGTACTTTCACGGGTCTTTGAAAGGCCAGTGTGCGTTTTCATCTTTTTATGAGCTCTTCTTGATTTCTGTCTGCAGTGAAGGAACAAAAACATCACGGGTAGAAAATGGGAGAGGCCTGGAAGGAATAGCAATAGTATTTAGACTTACATTCCACTGCATAAGTGCTTTACAGCACCGGCCCCCCAACCTTTGGGGCGCTATGGCCCGTTTCTATAGAGAGTGGTTTTTCTGTGGACCAGTGGGATTTTTCACGCTCTACCTGCATCCAGTGTGTGCGTGGATGGGGCTGTGCTTGCTTGAATATAGTCCATGTCATGCCCCTGTCGGAACCTGATTCGAACGGGGAGGCCGAACAGCTGACAGGAAGTGGGAGTGTGGCTCCGTTGGATGTGGAAGAAACTGGGGAAGGGCAAAGTCCGGCTGGGCAGAGCAGGGGAGAGTAGAGCAAGGCAGAGGGAATTTGGAGGAAGACCCAGGCTCATCCTAGGGCATGCAGGGAGGAATGGAGAAGAGAGCAACGTGGGTTGCATGGCTTATGGGAGAGGAAAGGGCCCTGATTCCCTTCATTAGCTGCAGCTGGGAACACAGTGTTTAAAAAGGGAAGCTGCGCACAGCAAGTTGTTGGGACCAAATCATGAATTATCTGGTATCATTGAGGCTTATCTGTGTTCCTGGCGTCTCCCAACTGTGTGTGTTTTGGCTGTGCTTTCAAGTCTGCAATTCCTTCTCCTACCCTGTTAAGTTAATTACTGCAGTGTGATTTGTTTGAATTTTTAGTTATAGTTTGTATGTACTTTGTTTTCGGACTCAATTTCCTTCACTTAAAGATTGTTCCTGAGAGAGTTTTTCTCCAGCCGAAGGTAACATGGACATTGGGGGCAAAGTTGGAGATAATAAAGGAACTCTTCTTGCTTATTTGACTGTGTTGCCTTTGTGTCACGCCCCAGGTCACCCCAGTCCAGTTCCTGGCAGGATACGGCGAGGTGCCGGTCCATGGCTCGGGGATTGGGGACCCCTGCTTTACAGCATTCTCTGTAAATATCTGGGAGGGTTACAATGTCAGTACATTTCCCCCAACCATCTGAATCCTCATTTTTAACGACCTCGGAAGGATGGAAAGCTGAATCAACCTTGAGCCGGTCAGAATCGAGCTCCACACCATGGGTAGAGTTAGTCTGCAATCCTGCACTGTAACCACTGCACTACCATGGCTGCTGGAAAAGATAACAGAGGAAGATAACTTCACACGATGCTCTTGAGGACAGCCAGAAATTCAGGAAAAGGTGCCAACTTTCCTAAATGCTAAAAGAATCTCTCTTTTTTCCCCCTCTCGCTAGGTTGGGGTGCACATTGCAGACGTCAGCCACTTCATCCGACCAGGAAATGCTCTAGACCAAGAATCAGCCAAAAGGGGCACCACCGTGTATCTATGTGAAAAGGTAACTTCTGGAGAGTTGTTTCGGTTGTGGCCCTCCAGCGGCCAGCGGAGCTGGCAGCAGATTCAGACCATGAGGAGGTTGGGGAGGAACATGGGCCAGTCCTGGAGTTTGGGGAAGGCTCTGATGAGGCCCTGCATCGGAGGCAGAGATGGGACCAGGGCCATCTGACAGTTATCAGCTGCCTTTGGAGTCAGAGATCAGTGGGGCAGAAGAACAGCTGGAGCCTGTTCCCAATGTGCGTATGCACAGAACTGCCAGGAGAAGAGAACAATAAAGGAACAAGGGTTGACTTGGGAGTGAAGGTGAACGGTGAACAGCCCCTCCCATAGGGAATAAAGAGGAGCGAAAGCGGAGTGGTGTTTACAGGAGATAATTAGTTCACTTAATTAGGCCGAAGATTTGTTTGTGACTCCTTGCCAAGTGTTTTCTGGCACAGTATTGGACTTGGAATCTATCGGCCTGGCGACTCCCCGAGCCTGATAAGGTCCATAGTTGTAAATCAACGTTGAAAGGGACTTTGCTGGATGTGAATGATAGGAATTCACGTTAGCTTAATCAGAAGGGGTTTTGTTGGGACGAGGAGTCTGCTTCGTGATTTCGTGAAGCCTAGGTCAGGACAGTTTCCTTCTCTTGCTCACAGCGCGGCTCTCCCGCCCCACCTCCTTGAGTAAGCGGCAACGCAAAGCTTCCATTGCCCTTGTGTGTTTCAGTGGTTTGAACATGTGGGAACGGATCTACCTTTGAAGCCTTGGCGAACCTTTTGGGCCTGCCTGGACCATCTCTGTCAGCTCACTTTGGAAGTGTTCAGAGACCCCAATGCCGTTTTTGTTTCTTGCAGAGAATTGATATGGTTCCCGACCTGCTGAGTTCCAACTTATGTTCGCTGAGATCCAATGTGGACAGGTAAACGCTAAGAGCTGTTGATAAATCCCATTGTTTTGTGGATTGGAAGCAATAGCACTATACCGCTTCACAGTGGTTTATAGGCCTCTCTAAGCAGTTTACAGAGTCAGAATATTGCCCCCAACAATCTGGGCCCTCATTTTACCCACCTTGGAAGAATGGAAGGCTGAGTCAGCTTTGAGCCTGTTGAGATTCGAACTGCCAAACTGCAGGCAGTCAGCAGAAGTAGGCTGCAGTACTGCATGCTAACCACAGCACCACCACGGCAGCTTTGTTATCAGCGTAGGCCAGTCCCAGTGGCTGCTTTTCCTCCAGAAGTCCAGGCTCAACCCCCCAAAGCCAGTGCTTGGTGGTTAGAGGGCACTGTAGTAGGGATGGGTGGAACTTAAAATAAGGCACATTGAAATATAATGGGGGAAGGGGACCTTGGCTGACTGGTGAACACCTTGTGGTGTGCTTTCCTTTTCTGTCAGTAACTCTCTTCCTTTCCTTAGGTTTGCCTTTTCGTGTATTTGGGAAATGAATCAGAATGCTGAAATCTTGGCAACTAGATTTACCAAAAGTGTCATTAATTCCAAGGTAGGGTTTAAAATGTCTGGGGCTGTTTAGAAAATCCAGTGCTGAGATAATTGATTTTGGACTCCGATTGACTCTGAAAGGAACTTGCATTCATTAAAGTGGATATTAAAAAAACATAAAGAAGAAATACTGAATGTTCTGCATTCAGACCTAGATGGCAAACCCTGAAAATACCTTTCACAAATTGGAATTATTTACTCAAGAGGAAATTCTTCATTGAACTATTGAAGGGGAGAGACCCAGACAAGAAGTTTGGTTATTTCTTCTACGCACTGTTCTTTAAGAGTCTGACCTCTTTCCTTTTATTTAAAAAAGCAGTGAATTTCTTTTCCATTCTATAATGATTGTTTTGGTGGACAAGAAAGCAACATCTATTTGGGTAACACAAATAACATACACCACTGTAAAAATGGAGGTACAGAATGAAACTAAAAGTAAAAAGAAATGGTTTTGTTTTCTCCAATCGCACGTTCAGCAGCCTCGGCTATGAGGTCTCAAACCGATATCAGAAATCTGATGTTTGACTTTTTTCACATTTAAATTGATCTCCCTTAGAGATTCTCCTTGTTTTCCTTTTTTTTTTTTGTTCTTTGAAGGCTTCGCTTACCTATGCGGAGGCCCAAATGAAAATAGACTCTGCCACATTGAAGGACGACATTACCACGAGTCTCCGTGGGCTGAACAGGTTGGCCAAAATCCTTAAGAAGCATCGGCGAGAAAATGGGTGAGTAGTTCAGGCTGCAGGTAACACAAAACATTTTTTTTTACTTTCATGGCTCATTGTAATCTTTGGGACCTGACTGGCACTTGCCAGCAGAAGGGAAGGTTTTAACTTTAACATACAAAGTCCTACATGACATGGGTCCTTATTACTTGAGGGAGCGACTGCTGCCGACATCGAATACTAACCGCCCTGTACGAAGTCACAGACAGGGACTCCTTGGGGTCCCATCCGCCGGGCAATGCCGGCTGGCGGTCCCCCGACGATGTGCCTACTCTGTCGCGGTCCCCGAACTCTGGAACCAACTTCCCCTGGGGCTCCGCTTGGCCCCCGACCTCCGCACCTTCCGCCATGACCTGAAGACCTGGTTATTCGACCAATCCGGGCTGTGACCCATGGGTGGGGTGGTTTTTAGATTTTGGTGGATTTTAAGTTTTGTATTTAATTGGGACCATTAGTTTAATTCTTTTTTTAAGTATTTATGGTGCTTGTTTTATTGTAAGCCGCCCCGAGTCTTCGGAGATGGGGCGGCATATAAGTCCCATCAATCAATCAATCAATCAATCAATCAATAAATGGAAAAAGGAAAGGAGAAAGGAAAGGAAAAGAAGGGGAGGGGAAGTAAAGGAAGGGAAAGGAGGGGGAAGGAGAAGGGAAGGGAAGGAAAGTAAAAGAAGGAAGGGAAGGGAAGGAAACATAAAAGGGGAATGAAAAGGAAAAGAAAGGAAAGATAAAAGGAATGGAAAAGGAAAGGAATGGAAAATGGAAGGGAAAGGAAGGAGAAGAGAATGGAAAAGGAAAGGAAAGAAAAGGAACCTTTTCAGATGCAGAACTTAATTTCCTCAGGCTTCCCTTTGGGCATTTCTAGTGGATCAGACCAGCGGAAATAAGTTCGTTTCTCTTAAGAGGCATCCTGGGCTCAGCCATGGATGATGTCCTGGGATGCACAATTGAAAGGAGAAACACATGTTTGATGTATGATGCCAAAGTCTGGCCTTAAGGGGATCTCCGAAAAGGATGAAGTAGCCGAGCAAGAGCTCCTCTCTAGAATCTGCCCCAGCCTCGGGGTTCGGCCACAAACATGCCTGGCAAGGCAGGGGGTCACTTGTGAAGAAATCCACGCCAGCCCAGGTCTCTGAAGGCAGGAGGGCTATCGGAATGGCCTGCCTGTCTTAAAAAAAAAAAGACTCTACGGGATTGGGTGGTGGAGTCATTTCACAACAATGGCAAAAGTTCTGTATCTATTTTTGTGCAAAACGTTTGCTTTTTGTTCATCTCTGTCGGGCTTCCTTCCTCCTAAATCTTTAGGATGCCATTTCCTAATGATGTTCAGGATAGCCCTGGTATGCTGAAGACACAATAACACGGTTTAATGTTAGGGTGTGAACCAGGTCATTGTGAATTTTAACCCAAACTGTAGCCTGGTACAACATGTGAGCCCAAGCTTTTGGGATAAACTTATTCAGAATTGAAAGAGGAAGAGTATCTATGACAAAGCAGTGAATACTACATGTTTGGTTATTGTCCAAGGAGCAATTTTATAATTCTCATAGTAACCCTTGTGCTGTTCTGGTATCAACGTCATTAGAGGCAGCTCCAAGTTTAGGATACAATAGAATGAAATGGAAGGAGAGGGAAGGCAAGGGAAGGGAAGAGTAGAGTAGAGTAGAGTAGAGTAGAGTAGAGTAGAATACATGGGAGGGGAGAGGAGATAGTTTATTTGGCCAAGTGATTAGACACACAAGGAATGTATCTCCGATGCAGAAGCTTTTGGTGTACATGCAAAGCAACAGTGTAATAATCATAATACTGATAAGACAGGGTAGTAGAGAAGACGAAAAGGATAATACTAGAGCCATACCACATGAGTGGATATACTTAGACATAAGACAGTTGACGAAAGACATAAGTTGGCTGGAAAAGCTTTTGAATGGGAGCCTCATTGAAACTGCTAAATTGCAGCCATACTTCATGGTGTATTGATGTTTTCCTGCCCTGCAGATGAACAGGACAATCTTCCAAGGTTTTATGGTGAAGAGTTTGAACAGAAAAAGCTGATTTATAAGTGTTGTCTTTCCCAAACTGGATGCATCCCTAAACAATTACAAAAATGCAAGGGTGCTTCACATGGGAGTTGGATAGCGAGAAGGCCCAGGTGCTTATGGGTGGTATCCTGAGATTGGCATGGCCTTGAGCCACTGAGGTTCTGGGAAGGAAGGAAATAGTGCCACTGATTGGACCTGGGCAGCTTTTGCTGGTTTGTATTGTCCATAGTGCATAAAGAAGTGGTGTCCAATCACAGGGCCACAGTGATCCTAATTCTCAGTTCCTCCCCCTTAGGGGAAACAAACGCATCAGGTCAAGGCCAGCTGTTTTCTTGGGAGTCTTATGAGCCCCTATTCCTTTTCTGCAGAGAGACCAACTCCATGGTGGAAGAGTTTATGCTGCTGGCTAACATCTCCGTTGCCCAAAAGATCAACCAGGAATTTTCAGAGCACGCCTTGCTGAGGAAGCATCCGGCTCCCCCACCTTCCAATTACGACATCCTTGTGAAGGCCGCTAAGTCTAAGGCAAGCCACTCCGGAAGGTCTTCTGCTGATGGGAAGACACATGGAAGGCTCTCTGCACGTGTGAATGAGCTTCCCTAAATTCTTGCTGAGGTTTCCTGCCAGTAAAAGAGGCTCAGGAAATGTTGCACCAATTGAAGTTTCTCTCTTAACTTTGAAGTAGTTTTAGAGGAGGTGCGGCACAGGTAGAGTAGGAGTAGAATAGGAGTAGAGTAGAATAGAATAGAATGTATTGGAATATAGAGCAGAGTAGAGTAGAGTAGAGTAGAGTAGAGTAGAGTAGAGAAGAATGTATTGGAATAAAGAATAGAATAGAATGTATTGGAATATAGAGTAGAGTAGAGTAGAGTAGAGTGTATTGGAATAAAGAATAGAATAGAATAGAATGTATTGGAATAAAGAATAGAATAGAATAGAATGTATTGGAATAAAGAATTAGAATAAAATAGAATAGAATAGAATAGATTAGAATAGAACAGAACAGAACAGAACAGAATAGAAATTATTGGCCAAGTGTGATTAGACACACAAGGAATTTGTCTGCGGTGCATATGCTCTCAGTGTACATAAAAACTATGAGTGATAAATCATGACAGTCATAAAAATATATTCATCGTAAATCACTATCACTAACACTTAGTGATAGTCATAGGATACTAAAAAGCAATCAACGTAAATCATACTAGGAAACTATATAAAACTATAAATCGTAAAGATGCAAGCAACAAAGTTATAGTCATAAGTAGAAAATATAGGTAATTGGAAGGATGAGAAGAATAACAGTAATACAGCCTTACTAAATAGTTTGACAGTATTGTTGGGAATTAATAGATCCTCTAGCACAGCACTTAGAAACAGTTTACAGAGTCAGCATATTGCCCCCAAAAAACAATCTGGATCCTTGTTTTTGCCGACTTCAGAAGGATGGAAGGCCGAGTCAACCTTGAGCAGGTCAGGATCGAACTGCTGGCAGTCGGCAGTTATCCTGCAATACTGCATTCTGACCACTGCGCCACCCCAGCTCTAGTTCATTAGATGCCTGTTGCCTTGAAGTGTGCTGGGTTTCATAACCTTCCTTGGCACAGATGCCCTTCTCCGATGGGTGCCAAGAGCCAAGTCTCTTGTTGCTGGATTGCACCATCAGTATTTGTGATACTTAATGCAAAATACGGTGAAACCCCATTTTGTATTTCTGCATTTTTATTCCAGTTTCATTTTAAATTGTATCTTATTCCAATTTCATTTTTAATTGTTTTTAGAGGATTTTAGTAATTTGTGTTTAGAACTCTGCACTTTGATATGGCCTAGTGTGTGTGTGTGTGTGTGTGTCTTTTAATAACCCTGTAATCCCTTGCATTGGGATGGAGTCTGGGCAACTGAATGGAACGGAGTGTTTACTGGCCGGATGCTCTTCCTGTCGCCAATGCGGAATTCGCAGCAGATATCTCTTTGTGCCCAGAGAGAGAAATATCTGCCGCTACCTAGGATCGAACCCACAGCCTCCTGATTGTGAGGCAAGAGCTCCACCTCTAGGCCACCACACCACTCCATTTTGATAATGGCCTATGTGGCTAATCAAATAAACTAAACTCACACCTTTTTTGTGTTTGTCCGCCTTAGGGTTTGGAAATCAAGACCGATTGTGCAAAATCTCTTGCCGATTCCCTTGACAGAGCCGAGTCTCCTTCGTTCCCCTACCTGAACACCCTCTTACGCATCTTAGCCACCCGCTGCATGATGCAAGCCGTGTACTTTTGCTCTGGAATGGACAGTGACTTTCACCATTATGGCTTAGCGTCGCCCATATATACGCACTTCACCTCTCCAATCAGAAGGTATAAGTGTGCTGCTTGTGAGCTTTCTGCAAGGCACATAGATGTTGCCAAGTGAGGCCGTTACATGGACTGTGGTGCCTGATTTGATAGTAATTTTATTTAGTTATATTCCGTACTTCTTAGCCACACATCTCTCTCGGTTACCTTACCAAAGGCCACAAAACAACATCCGTGGTGGCGTAGTTTACTTTATTGTCATTGCACCTCATACAACGAAATCAAACACCATCTTCAGTGCACATCATGACCATGACCATGAAAATAAACACAAACACACATCCTTCACCCTTCACACATTGAACCAGAAACCCCCAGCACCACACCAACACTGCACTATACTGCAGAATTCAAAAGAGCTACTGCCCTGGGATAGAAGCTGTTTTTCAGCCTATTTGTCCTTGTTTTTATTATCCTGTACCATCTGCCAGATGGTAATAGTTAGAAAAATGGGCACCCAGGATGAGATGGATCTTTGAGAACGTTTTGAACTTTCTTAAGGCATGGAGCTAGCTCTTCCATGATCTTCTGGGGAATGACATTAACCCTCTGGAGTGCTTTTCCTAACGTTAGAGTGCAGTACTGCAGTCTACTTCTGCTGACTGCCAGCTGCCAACAATTCGGCAGTTCGATTTTCACCAGGCTCAAGGTTGACTCAGCCTTCCATCCTTCTGAGGTGGGTAAAATGAGGACCCAGATTGTTGGGGGCAATAGGCTGACTCTAAACTGCTTAGAGAGGGCTGTAAAGAACTGTAAAGCGGTATATAAGTCAAAGTGCTAGTGCTATCCCGATGTGGCTTCAGTTGCCAGTGAATAGTTGCCATTTTGAGGTTTCACAAAAATGGGAAAGGGAAGTTGTTCTACTTCCCCGTTCCAAAAGTTATTTCAGTATGAACCCCAAAGAAGTCCAACCCCGTCCCCCCTATATGCATTGCTCTGGATCTCCCAGTTTAGTGATTGTCTTAGTGTCTATTCATAGAGGCTTAAGAGCTTCTCCCACAAAGGCTGTGGAAAATCCTCACTCTTTTTGATTTGGGGGTGATGTACCCTTAAAAAAAAGTGGCTTATTCTCATGGAAAAATGTTCATTTATCTCATCGCAGATACGCGGATATTATAGTACATCGACTCCTGGCCGTGGCTATCGGGGTGGACACTACTTACCCTGACCTCACCGACAAACATAAATTGGCAGAGTTGTGCAAAAACCTCAATTTTCGGCACAAAATGGCCCAGTATGCTCAGAGGGCTTCCATTGCTTTCCACACCCAGGTGAGTAGCTCTTCCTGGCTCCCAGAATGTTTAGGAAAAGTGGAATGTTAGAATCGAAATCCCGAGGGAGGCTCGAGAGTTGTGGCCTCGCACAGTGCCCTTGTGTGCCCTTGTTCACAGTATCACTACCAATCTGTTGTCAGTCACCAGAAGGGCAAGTAGTTTGGAGATGACTCTTGTAAATTCAACCTTTTCAAGGGTTTGGATATAAAAGCTGGGTGCATTTTATATAGGGGTGATTTTATATAGAGGGAGGGTTTTATTTATTCATTTATTTTGACATTGTCAACACGGCTTCCACAGTTAACGGCTTCCACTTCCTTTTTCCCTCCAGTTGTTTTTCAAAAACAAGGGTGAGGTCAGCGAAGAGGCCTACATCCTGTTTGTCAGGAAGAACGCCATTGTGGTTCTAATTCCCAAATACGGTTTAGAAGGCACCGTTTTCTTTGAAGAAAAGGCCAAGACAAACGAAAGACTTGTCTTCAACGATGAGGTACGCCTTGCTTTCTTTTGCAAAGGGAAAAAAAAACTACTTTTTTCTTAAACACGTAATTATAGCCCCGGCAAATGGCTCTACAACCATTCAGTGCAGGTAATCCCTTAACTTACAACCTCTTGTTTGGTGACTGAAGTTACAATGGCATTGAAAAAAGTGACAAGATCACTGCAGCTGTTGTGGCCTGTCAGCTGCATCAGCTGAATCAGAGAAGGAGGCATGGGAGTCAAGGTCAGCATCAGAGCAACCTGAGAGCTGAGGTGGAAGAGGGAATGGAGCTGGAAGAGAGTGAGTCAGAGGCAGAGCCTGGACCATCCATCGGCCCTCAGATGGAGAGTCAGCAGCCCCCAGATCTGGAGGCGGCTGATGAAGAGGAGGAGGAACAGCTGGGTCCAGTGCCTGACATGCAGATTTGCAGAAGTCAGAGGAGAGGAGAGCAGTGGAAATCTGTGGGCTGATCCTTGGGATGGAAGAGCCACTGCTGCTAGTGAAGCCCCACCCTAGCTCTGGGGATAAAAGGCAGGGGGCGGAGATGAATAGGTGTGGCAGACAACTATTCATCTCCTGGCTGGCGGTGACAGAGAGTTTTTGCCAGGACTGCTGGTGTTTCTAATAAAGGAACCATAGATTTAACCTGAGAGGGTTTGTCGCGTGTTTGTGGAGCTGGGTCAGAACAGCAGCATCCCTATGATCCTATGACCAAAATTTGGACACTTGGCAACTGGCTGATGAGTTGCAGTGACCCGGGGTCATGTGATTTTAAGGAAAACCAAGTAGGGAAACCTGATTCACTTAACAACCACAGTGAGTCACTTAATAACTGTGGCAAGAAAGGTCCTAAAAATGGGACTCACCTCAAAACT